>JAVGVS010000207.1:165405-768081 GCA_032718565.1 Distichodus sexfasciatus | reverse complement strand
AGCTCCTCTACCACTTCCACACCAACTCACACCAAACCCAGACACGTTCAACACACAGCATTTTATTCAGCAACGCTTCAACCTGCACTGCAGTGATACTCTGTCGTCGTGCAGCGCTCAACTCCTTCAAATATCACTAAACATCACGAGACGTCATGTTCTGCGTAACGTTAAAATGAGCTCACGTCAAATAGTTACTGCTGGGAGACTTCTCCATCACGTCTCACTTCACACTGATGTTTTACTACAGTCAGCAGGTTATCAGATCACACACAGCAGATTTACTGAGTGTGACTTCTCAACATCTACAGGAGAAATGAAGTGTGCTGAAATGTGTGAACTCTACACAGTCTACCTGGTGGTGAATTGAGGAGCTACACCAACACACCAGGCAGTCAACACGGATCCAGCACTCGGGATGAACCATACGGAAATTATAAGCCGACACCAATACCCAATGTTTTTCACGCTTATATTTGCTGACGCTGATAAATAAGGAGGGTAGAGTTGCGCGCGTAAAGACAAGAGATTTCACTTGTGAACGTTCCACTCCGTGCCCAGAATTTTGGCACAAATTAACACCATACATTTTAAGACTGAAGGCGCAGGCCGTATAAAATCCAACCTCGGACTTTTGGACTCAAGCGCTACCGTTCCCACGTACAATAAATGCCTCATCAAATATTCCAGCATTTTTTAATAAATCAAACTGTTTCTATTTTTCTATATTTATTTTTTACTCTCTAACATTATAAAATGGAAAAAATATTCTCAGATTAATTGAAAATGAAGAAATGTTGAAGTTTTGGTCATTTTTATCCAATTTGGACTCATTTCTGGGAGAGAACTACATTTTTGTTCAAGATGGCGTTCCACATGAGAGTCGCGTCACAATAACATGGTGGACACGCGTTGGAATAATCACTGTAAATATCAAGTAAATGTCTATATTGTGAGTAGACGCTGGTTGTTGTTGTTTATCAGCTATAAATGAGTTTTGTGTGTAATAAATGGGAAGATTTGACTGAACTGGACGCTTTAGTGAATGACCTCCTGAGAGAGTCGTGTTCTAACAAACAGCATGTGTGTTTACATCAAGAAAAATCTCCTTCATGTGTTTCTACACAGTTACTTCAGTTTTAGTGACGGCAAGACACGGCCTTGGTTCTCGTCTCCTTCTTATTCTACTTTTATGGCGGCTGGCGTCCAGCTTAATGCTGCTTTACTGCCACCGTGGCTTTGGCTAACTTACTGACCACACATTAGCGGTAGACACTGTACGTATGTGTGTAATAACGTAGACCCAACTAATCCATTATTACATTAGTTGCTGACTATCTTAATAATCGATTTTAAACTATTTAACTGATAAGTTGTCGCAGCCCTAATCCCTATACAACCCACAACCAAATCACACTGCACATCACAGATTCTCTGCTACAAACACAGCTCAATGTACAATGTAGCAGCAAACGTCGGGAAACACTAATATTTCTCCACACCTTACTTTCCCTTTTCTTCACTTATCCGGACGTGGAGATGTCCTATCTATTACCATAAAACCATTTTCTACTTTATGAAGAGGTGGCGCTCACCGGGGTTGATGATCTCGTCGTCCTCCTTGAAGCTGACTCTGGAACTTTTTCTTTTCCGTTTGGGTCGCTGGATGTCCAGGTTTCCCTCCTCGATGGTGAGGGTGGAGATGCGCTTGTTGTGCGCCGTGTTGAACTCGGTCAGGTTCTAACAATATTAAGAGACGCACAAAAATCAAGCAGGAGATTAGCAACAAGAGAAGAGTTTTTCCATTCAGACAGAACCTTTGAGTAAGGATGCTCGATATGGGAATTATCCACCGATGCTGAGGTTTGTCATGCTTATACCTGCCCAGGTCAATACCGGTTAATCTACAACACAAAATTGAGCACATGAACACAAGATACTTCGCTCGCTAAAGTTCCACTGCGCACTCTGAATTTTGGCACAGCTCTAACACAGCACCAAGTCAAGTGAGTGTGAAAGCAGAGTGGAGCACAACATTTTAAGAAAAAGTCCCTTCCCCCCCTATGTAGTGTACCAAGTCAAATAGGGCGTGTATGACTCTCCATGTGCACTACCTAGTGCGTAGAGAGCTGTTAAGCTACAACCCCGGCTATTTCCTGAGATGCATACTACCACATGGAAGAGTACGATAAGAGCACCTTACCTACCATATAGAGCTGAAACGATTATCCGAATAACTGGAATAATTCGATTACAAAAAATGGTCGAGGCAATTTTTCTAGAATCGAAGCTTCGTTTAAGTCATTTAAATGGCTACAGCATGCGCTGCTTGTGTTTCACACAGACGCTTATTAATTACGCACCATTTTTTCAGTGGCGCGATCAAGACGAGAATAGATCCCTCTGTATGTGAATGTATTTGTGAGATATTCCGTGCACAAAACCAGAAGTAAATGCGTAAAAACGTCCCCTTTATTACAGACAAAACGCGTAATTTAGCTGATAAATAACCACAACAACCAGCGTTCTACTCACAATACAGACATTTATTAAGATTTTCCCATCGATATTTTCATAGTTCGTTCCGGAACGCGCTGAACCTTTTATTGTGACGCGGCTCCGAGGCGTGCACAGGGGATTGTGGGAAATGCAGTTCTCTTCCAGAAAGGCCAAAAGCAACTCATTTTATTGGCCAAATTGATTCAAAATGACCCTTGAACTTCATGTTTTCTTCATTTTCATAAAGCGTATATGACTAACTTCTACTCACAGTAGAATAAGCCTAATAACATATGTATTGTCATTTTTATTTACATTTTTTTATCCGATTAATCAATAAAATAATCGATAGATTACTCGATTACAAAAACAGTCATTTGTTGCAGCCCTACTACCATACTATTAGTACACGGCTACCATACCGTACAGTAGTACACGGCTCGGGACGCAGCCCACGTGTGAGCTCACACTCACTAAGTGACACAAACACACAGTTTAGTAGTTAAACGTTTCACGTGTGCAGCAGCACATAAAGACAAGAGATTTTGCTTGTGAACATTCCGCTGCGTGCTCATCATTTTGGCACAAAATATCACCATACATTTTAAGACAGAAGGTGCGGGCCGTATTAAATCCCACCTCAGACTTTGGACATGCCTGGCACAAGCGCTACCTTTCGTACCTCACGTGCAATAAATGTGTCATCAAATATCAGCAAGAAAATATCAGGCAAATCTAACTGAGACTTGAACTGGTCAACTTCCAATCACAGAGCCAACTTTTTAACTATTACGCCATCAACTACATCGTCCTGATAACCAACGTCCCTGATATCAGTGCGTCTCACGTACCTCCAGCTCGGTCTCCTCCTCCGGGAGTCCCAGCAGCCCCTTCAGCTCCTCGTCCTCGCCCGCCTTCTCGCCCGCCCCCGCGTTGCTCTGGCTCTGTGGTTTCTCTCGAATGGTGTAGGCGCGAGTGGACGCTCCAAACGACATGGTGGAGTCGATGGGAACCTGCTGGGGCTTGTGCGGTTCCAGACGGATGTGTCCCAGGAACGTTCCATGTGCTGACGGGAATCAAGAGGATAAAAACCACAGCCGTGTCAATATGGTCGATTACGACTGAACTTAATGACTGTTTGCTGGCCGAATAAGTTGTGATCTCGATACGAGAAAACCGTTGAGACTAGACAAATAAGCCGCGGTCCCGAGACAACGGAAAAAATAGGCCGCAATCTCGAGACGGAAGAGAATTCATGTTGACGTGTGTCCTCTATCAATGTCTCTATGCTATGCAAAGCCCAAGTGTCATGATGTGACTTACTGCTGTTGAGGTCAATCAGGAAAAGTCTCTTCAAGTGTTTGTGATAGACGAGAGCAGCGTGGACTCGAGAACACGACTGGTGATCGATAGTGAAGTCACACAGGTCCGGATTCCTCCCAAACAAGTAGTACTTCTTCTCATCTATTATCAGCTTCTGTCAAAATTAAACCACCGGAAAATACAGTTGTGAGCGTAGACAAAGGTGAATTTAAGTGATTGAACACAGCACAGCACACAGTGCACCACAACAAGTGCAAGTTCTGCATCTGACCCATCTGTGAAGGAGCAGTGTGCAGGGTTTTTGACAGTTCTTGGAAACGGTACCTTGGACCGATGCTTCGATTTGCCAGGCATGTCCGAGGTGGGATTTTATACGCCTTCTGTGTGTCGTTATTTTATGCCTAAATTCTGAGGACGCAGCAGAACGTTCACAAGTGAAATCTCTTGCCGACGGCTTAATGTGTGTATTTCCCAATGCCGATACGTGCGTGTAATTTTTTTAACTAACAAAATTGCGCGTTTTCTTCACTTAGTGAATGAGCTCGCACATGGGCTGTGTCCCGAGCCGCATATTACTGACCTTTGATAGTATGGTAGCTATGGCACTCTTATCATACTTTTCTATGTGGTAGTATGCATCTCAGGAAATAGCCAGGGCTGTAACTTCTCTACACCCTAGGTAGTGCACATGGAGAGAGTCACACGTGCCCAATTTGACTTGGTACACTACGCAGGGCGGGATGTGACTTTTTCTTAAAATGTTGTGCGCTACACTCATAATGGTCCACACCTCGCTCCACTCTGCTTTCACACTCGCTTGACTTGGCGCTGTGTTAGAAATATCAGAACTATGGCGTTATTTTTGTGCCGAAATTCTGAGCGTGCAGTTGAACTTTGGCAAGCAAAATATCTTGTCTTCACGTGCTCAGGCCTGCCTTCCTCATTTATTGGTACTGGAAGATATAAGCTTGAAAAATGTTGGATATTGGCGGTAATTCCCTTACCGTGCGTCCCCAGTACAAAGAATTTATATATAAATATAGATATATAAAGGTGGGTTTTACACGATTGTGGAGTTGAAGATCTGTTGCACCCTTAATCGTGATATACTACACATATACACATGGTTATTGGCAGATGTAATTTCGGACGTATCGTACTGTCCTATGTCCAATTAAACTCACAATCGCATGTTTCCCTGAGTCATAACACCTGAGAGAACGACTTCCTTCTCAGAGCTTAAATCTCAGGGCTGCGTCTCTGTAGCACCATCTCAACCCAACAGCCACAAAGTGCACCAGCGAGTTCAGCCGGGCAGCAGGCAGTCAGGTCAGTATCTAGTGCATTTTTCAGTTTTAGAAAAAAGCAAGAACATAAAGATATCTAACATCAGTTACATTAAAATCATTCGTAAAACAATGTGACATTGACCCACCTCGATCAGCTTGTCTCCTTTTACTACATCCAAGTGCAGACCTGGTGGAGGTTTACCTGCCCTAAAACGACAAGCACAAAGACTTTACACCAACATCATATAGTCACCAACACTTTTCCCCATAAAGCTTTAATGTATAACTTGGATATCCTGCGCCCAAATAGGAACAGAATTTCCAGCTTGAGCAACACTGAGACAAGCTACTGCTAACAAATACCGAGGAAGAAGTGGGGGTTTTTCCAAATATTTTGAGTCATGATCCAAAATGTTTAGTTTCTCTCGAGTACATTGTTGCTGTATAATATCCATAAGCAAAACACATGCATGTGAAACATAAAGGCACACTGCTCATTAGACAGTTTTACCACGACATGCACAGTTGCTGTTTATTACGGAAGAGGATTAGGGCCACTAAAAACAAAAAAAAAGGGGGCATAGCTTATTCTGACTTTAATCTCACAATTCTGAATTTAATCTCACAATTCTGACTTTTTTCTTTTGAGATTAATTGTGAGATTAAAGTCAGAATTGTGAGATTAAAGTCAGAATTGTGAGATTAAAGTCAGAATTCTGACTTTATTCTCTGAATAAGCTATGACCCTTTTTTTTAGTGGCCCTAATCCTCTTCTGTAGTTTATAGTATCAAAGCCAAAGTAAACTATTTGCATCTCAGCTATATACACACATACTGTATATACATATAAATGTGTAAATAGAGACGAGACAACATGGCTGCAGTTTCTACAGAGTACAAACAAGCCACATAGAATATGCTGTGTGTATATTTTAGTCAGCTATAAACTCTAAACTAGAGATAGAGAAAGAAAATGGGTCACTTTAGCTAGTATTAAACAATATGTGCAGATTTCACCACAGCAGTTAAGTGGAGAAAAACAATAACACTGGAATGCTGTTTTGTACATTAAATGTGCATAAAATCAGCATCCGTTTAATATGTGTACATTACACAGACAATATATTGAATAATAAACGTATCTCTTTATTCTAGACTGCAAGTAGAAAATGAAAATGTGCAATTTTAGTTATATGAGGAATTTCAATAATATGTGCAAATATATCACATTTATGTGCAGTAAATGTGCATAATACTTTACTTTATTCTTTATTACAGACTCAAGGTCCAAAAAAAAGAAAAAAAAACAAATCAACATATACAACCCACACAATAAAAAATTTACAGAATGCAGCAATACCAATGTCTCCACAACTTTGACTGATACCGTAGGTACCCTTAGTAAAATTCTCAATGCATCATTATAAGCTACCTGAAGCTTCTGTAAACTGGACGTCCTATAGTTGGACCACAAATGAGCAGTATAAAGTGTTGTACAGTATGCTTTAAACAAAGATAATTTTACCTCATCTGAACAAAAACTAAAGTTACGTACACGTATATTTGCCTGCATATACATCATACGTCGTTGCCTTTCAATATCCTCATCGTCTGTCATGAGCTCAGTGATAAAATGTCCAAGATATTTTACTTTGGGACACACAGTGAGACTCTTATTAGACAACTTGAAAACTGGAAAATGTATACTTTTATCCTCCTTAGTTCCACAGATCATAACCACACTCTTATCAAGATGTCGTGTTCAAAACCATACTCGGAACACATAGTTAAAAGCTGTTGAAGCCCAGCACTACTAGGACTGAACACTACCATATGATTCACTAAAATATTCCCTGTTATACAGCCAGTTTTACATGCATTCAGACATTTAGATAGATCATCCATGTAAAGATTAAACAAAATTGGAGACAAAATTCCTCCCCATTTTACTGGCATCATCTGATGGGCATACCAATAAGCCAGGATTCTCACAATACATCCTGGCACCAGATCAGCAGCAATTTAATTTGAGTATATTATTAATCTGTTAAAAAATAAGTTAATCTCTATTTTTATAATAAATTTCTATATGCATTTACAAGGGTTATTTAACTTAATCTCTTAATTTCAAATTTTATTTGCACAATTTTAGACACAATCACAATACATTACTCTGTGACAAATAAAGGATCTTGCATCAGGCTGCGATGCTATTAGCAAGTTAGCGTTAGCCCTTCACACTGTTTCTCACTCATGTTTCTTTCCATGATAATAAGAGCTTGTGCAATAGTTTAACCCCACACATGTAATTTGAATAAATGCGTTTTATTTAAGAGAACAACAGAAACCACTGAATGATCAGCATTAGCCGACTAGCGCTGCTAGCCAGCCATGTTAACTACATGAGGACTGCTAACGTGCTAACTAGCTTAATGCATAATTTACGGTATTCCACGCCGCGGAACTGTAAGTGCAATTTCCAGACAGTGTGGATTTAAATAACAGGTAAAGTGTAAAAGTGGTGCAAAGCTGCTCACCATGAGGGACAGTCGAAGCCGGAGGAGTCCGAGGCTGGAGGTTTGGCCATCCTGACTGCAAGCCGAAGCCGCCATTCATACAGCAGCACGGAGCTACAGCCAGGCTCCCGGTCTTCTTCTGCTCCGCGGTGACGCAGCTGCAGCTCACACCGCCCCCTAGCGGCACCACACCGGACACATCATTAACTTAGCCCCGGGGATCGTTACCAACAGGCCTCATTCACCCAGTGGTGGAAACAGTCCTGAACATTTGTATAATATTTGGAGGGATTATTTGTCATTGTAACCTAATGTCAACCAAATGTGACCTATAAAATGTGCAATTTAGTTATGTAATACTTGTGTATTAACCTGTTCAGCCCTGAGACTGTTTTACAGATTTTTGCTCTAAAAAAGATACCCAAAATAAAATGTGTATATTTCAGCAACCACAATGTCTATCTTTATGCTTTTGGTATCATTATGAAGGTAACACTTGTGAGATTACTGTGGAATCAGCGTATACATGTTACTGGGTCAGAATAAAGGAAGATGCAACACAGCAGAACATGACAAAAATAAATAATGTTTGCCAAAAAGCCATATTTGCGTAATCTGCAGAGTCTCAGCTTTCATGTGATATGCGGTACGCATGGTTAGCCATAGAAGTATAGATTCTACAGCCGTATTTCTTCCACGTAGACCTACACAGTGTTTTTGTTCTGTGTTAATTTATGTGTTTGGTGTTGGAATTATGTTATGTTTAGGTGGAATTTGTTGTTTGTGATTTTTACACGAGATGCTACCGGTGATGTTGATGAGCCGCATGCATATGTTTGTTTACATTTACTGACTATTTAAAGCCTTCCCGTTCTGCCCTGGTACCAGGAGCTATTGGGCTCAAGCCGTTAAGTATTTAAAAAGGGGCAGTTGGTTTAGGTCCTTCGCCCTGTGATTGGAAGGTCGCCGGTTCGAATTCCGGACTGGTAAAGGTACTCATGATCAAGGTACTGACATGTCGCTGCCCAGGTCAGCTGCTCACTGCTCCTTCATGGATGAGTCAAATGCAGAGGTCACATGTGGTTGTGGTGCACTGTGTGCTGTGCTGTGTTCACAATGACGAATAATCACTCACTTTTATATACACAAAGATCTACATAAAGATTGACCGTGAAATTATAAAACAGTGAAAATCTTTCAAAATAGGACATCTTATAGTCAGACATATCCACGTTCATGGTTCAAGTGTTTTGAAGGGATTATATGAAATTTCAGAGACAATGCGTTGATAAACCTAATAAAATGTTAGAAACACAATCCCACAGCTTAACTGTGCTATATATGAAGAAGTACCATCAATCACCATGTTTTCTTCATTATTTTGTCTTATGCTGCTTTCTTCTTCCACCTCACTTTTTTGTGTCGAACAGATTGAGCATAGATCGGCATAGCCATAGTTACCACCGGGATGTTCTTTTTAACTAGAAATAGAATTTTTATGTTGCAGCCAGAAAATTACCAAGCAATGTCATTATGATATAATCCATTACGGATATAATCCACTGCATCAATGCAGAAACATCCACAAGTTGAGGTCAGGGCTCTCAGAGAATTAGCATGATTCTTCTTTTGATTCTTCTGCATCGTGCTCAACCTCTCATATCCTTCACATGGACTCTTTACTCTCCTCCCATCCGGCAGACGCCATCGCAGTATCAGGACTCGAGCCATCAGAATGTGTGATAGCTTTTTCCCACGAGCCATTAAACTCTTGAACATACTTCCCCTCACACACAGCTGGACTGTGAACTGACTCTGTTGCACCTCTGCACTTCACACATGACCATCGCTGTGATGCACACGCTGCTATATGGACACATCATCTCATTCATGTTGCACTGAAACTGTCTCCCCGAAAAGATGCTTAAGAATAATATTTATGTTTACAAACTGTACAGTATTATCACTCAAAACTGCTGCTGATCTGGCACACACTTAATTTTTGTACTGCTGCTACATATTTGCACAACTATTGAACATTGAATGTACGTCACTGGTCACCTTCTAACTAACTATATCTGCACAAATTATTGAAAGTATTGCACAGACTCTAGTTCTCCACTGCTGTTACAATATCTGCACATACTTGATCCAATTTAAATGTTAGACTTTTTAAGAGATACTGTTTTATTAATAGACTGGATATAGAATTTTTCTTCATCATCTGATTCTTCTCATTGAGAAGAAGTCAGTATTACTGTTCATTTGCTCCACCACATTCCGGAATCTGGAATCGTATCGGAACCATTTTGGCATTTTTTTTACGGTCCGAGCCTTCTGTCTTAAAATGTATTGCGATATTTTGTGTCAGAATTCTGATCACACAGTGTGGTCAAAGTGCTCTGCCTTCGCTCGACTCTGCTTGCACGCTCTCTCAACTAACACCTTAGCTCTGACATTTTTAACACATCATCTGATGCTGTGTTAAAAATGTCAGAGCTAAAGTGTTACTTTTGTGCCAAAAATCTGAGCGTGAAGTGGAACTTTGGTGAGAGAAATATATTGTCTTTGCACGCTTGTGCTTCCATGTTCATCGGCATCAGTTGACACAAGCATGAAAAACATCGGATATCAGCATCAGTCTATAATTCCCATATCGTGCATCTCTAAAACAAAGTGTGGTCAGATGTTTTACTTTTGACTTTTAATGGTGAAATGTTCACACCAAAATCAAAGCATCAGACATAATACATTCTGTACTAAAAGCACATAAATGTTAGCAGGTTTCATCAGGACTCTTAAGCTCCATAACCCGGCAATTTTTATAAAATGTCATATTTTAGTGGCTTTTTGTGATTCCATAAGAATGAAGTGTATAATGATCTCTAATCCTCAACTGAATCAAATTGAAATTGTTTCGTGGCCGACTTTGTGATAACAGTAGATTTTGACTTCTTGTCCATTGAACCAGCATAACGATATATCACCAAACGATACTATATTGTCCATAGTATCACTGTAATATCGGATCATGATGAAACATGTGATTTACACTCTGACCACAAACCCGCTGGTTGAGGCGTTCTGAACGTGACGCCAAACTCACTAAAGTGCATAGAGGAAGTTCTCACAGTCTTGTTTTACAGAGAAGCGGAAACATTCAGCACAGAGTAGCTTTGGGTGTTCTCGCTCGTGGGTGAGTGTATGTGAGTGTATGTTTGTGAGGCGTGTGTCTTGGTGGAGATGGACGAGTCTGGTCCGGTTCTGTCCCTGCAGGAGTACATCAGCGGGCTGGAGCGGGCCGAGCTGCCCCGGATCCTGCAGGTCTGCTCTGGAGTCTACTTCCAAGGTAGGAATTTTAGAGAAGAAGATTAGTTTTAGTGTTGCACAATTATGAGGTCACACGGTTTGGGAGCGTAATAACTTTAAATGCATCTATGTTATTTTTAATATATTTTTATTGCAAAAATAGGCACAAAAAGATATATACAAGACTTAAGGCTAAAAAGTAAGCTTGTAATCCATATAATAAGCAATAGTCTCTATTTTGCAGTTAATTTATACTTTAAATTTATGTTATTGTAAATCCTAAAAACTGCAAAAATATCAATACAAAAATACTTAAAGTAAAAAAAGCTTGTCATCCAAATAATGAGCAACAGTCTCTATGTTACAGTTGCGTTGACTTTAATCCTCCAATCTTAAAAACTGTACTAGACGAAAAGGTCAAAAATGTATATTTGTAAAAATCAGTCATCAAGACTGAAGCAGATGAAGAACATTAGTCTAGATGCTGTAGTTAAGTTGAAGTTATTTTTAACGTTTTAAAAAAATGACAAGCTGATTATTCATAAAACTATCCTTAAGGTAAATGAAGGACATTAGTCTAGATGTTGTATAGTTGGTTTGACATCATGAGGTCACATGGTATAGGGGGATAATAACTATATAAAATTGAAAATTGATTAATCTCCAGGTTGCACGGTTTGGAAGCATTACAACCTGCTATGCATGTATGTTATTTTTAATGGTAAAAATATACAAGATGAATATAGCCAAAAACAACCTTTATGATTAGAAAATAAGTTTGTTATTCAAATAAAGCAGATTAATCTGTGTTGCAGCTGAGTTGATGCATCAATGTTATTTTCATTTGCAAAATTTTCATGATAATATTTATTAAAAGCTTATGAAAAATGAAGGACATTAGTCACTATGTTGCAGTTGGTTTAACTTTATATGCATGTATAAGTTATTTTCATTGTTAAAAATAGGCCAAAAGCCTTAAACATTATTTGTCTAAAAACAGTTTTACACTGAATGTGTATAAGATCTGTAAGTTTCAATATGAAAAATTTGATAGACTATTGTATAGACTATTTATATTCATGTATAGGTAGTTTTTAATTCTAAAAAAATATACAAGATGAATAGTTCAAGAAAACACGCCTGCAAGCCAGCTCCTGTCTTATCAGTGATTAATTAGTCTTAATTAGTTTGAGATCTATTAAAATAAACTCCTAAATCGAGTAAGACTCTGCAGGGTTTGAAGCTCATCATCAATTAGGCTTTTGCATGTTTTTACTTCCATTTGAAATCTTTTTTCCAACTTAAGAAATTTTATACACATATAAAGCATGGTTTCTATTAAAGTATTACCAAAAAGTTTTTATTGGTGTAGACTTTAAACACTTAAAGAACGTAAAATGTTTTACTTGCCAGTGATTATTAATCACACTGGTTTTTGTAGAATTAATTGCATTTTATATTTTACTATAAAGTGGTGCTGTTATATACTTTTAAGCTGTTAGATCCTATTTCTCTTTCATATTCACTTATATTACAACCTTGTTCTTCGTTAGTGTCGAGCAGAAACCTTTTATGTCCAAAATGGTTATTTTTCAGAAACTTGAAAAAATGATGTATATTCTAAATATATGAACGTCGTCAAAAGTCTCAAGCTGTTTTAAACACTTTCCACGGCTTAATAATTTCTAAACCTGTCAGGTAGGCGTGAAGACTGGCCAATAGAATACTTTTATGACAAAAAATAAAAATGGCCAAAAATAGACTTAGGAGGTTTCCACCGGACAGCGTCGACGTGAAAAATTCTTTCTATATCTTTTAGGATCCGCAATCAGACTCAAGTTTATTGCCAAGTACGTTCTCAATTGAATTCATTGTATTCATTTTGATTCTGATTATTTAAAAGTTAGAAACTTTTTAACCTCAAAAAGCTGAATAATTAGTGATTGCTGGGTCGCATGGAACATGTGGTAGGACGATATGTAAATAAGGCTTTCATATTCACTTCATATGAACCTGATGTAGCTGCAGGTGATAGTGATTGGAATTCCAGCTCGCTTAGTGTCCCCTTAGATTTTTTTGTTTCTTAAATTAATTTTATACCAAAAATAATGTAAAATTTTATGGAAAAAAAGAACCACTAATGTACAAAACATATATTATATCAAATGTTAATTATTTATATGACCTATTATATTCAACATAGTGCTTTATGAGAACACTTTTATCCTCACGTCTAGCTCCATTTTAATCTGCTCGATCCATTAACAGGAATAAAGAGGAATTTATGGGAATTAACAGGAATAAACTGAATTCTTTCAAAAATTGAAGGTTGGAAACTTACATATAGCTGGTACAACATATACTGTATCTCCTATAAATTCCCATAATTCCCAAACTAAAATTCCAATGAAAAGTTTCTGGAAATTTATCAAGAATTTTTATAATTAATAATTCATATATAATATATAATTAATTAATTAATATTGTGTTTTTGTGTCTAATTTTAGCTTTCTGCTGCTCTCTGTGAGAAATCTCACTTCTGGTGATTCATTTAGAACTTATCAGAATCAAAAAACTTTATTTATCCGGAAGGAAATTGCTTATCTGATTGTAATAATCCATAAATAATGTGTTTTAGGCTCTGTGTATGAGATGTCTGGGTGTGAAGTATGTCTGTCCACTGGAGATTTGGTGAAAGTCACTGCTTTAGAACTTCTGTCCGTCTCTTGTGAGGACATTGGCACCAACACCACGTTTGAGCTGCCTATAGACCATGCAGGTGGGTAATGAGATCACAATAAAGCACAAACATCACTCTGGCGCAGCCAAGAAACTTCATTCCAACTCTAAAAAGTGTGCCCTATTGCGGTGTGGGGTGCTTGTATGTACATTTTAGATATATCTCCACTCATTTCCACTCGAGTTCTGTCCATTTTCCCGCCATTTTCCCGCATAGACTAACATGGAGCTCAAATTTCAATATTTTACTCCGCAGTCTCCGTTCTTCACATAGCCACCAAATACCGTGTGATTCGAGGCTAGGGTGAGCTCTAACCCTAACTTCACATATCTGTGACCGCCGCGACCCGCACTCGACTTTTTCCTTCTTTTTTTCTGTCGTTTATAGATAGACAGATAGATAGACAGGTTGTTCTATTGTTCTGTTCTATTGTTCTATTGTATACATACTTCTATTGTTCTATTCTATTGCTTTACAGGACATAACCATCTTCCATTTTTGTCTCCAGCGATATCTGAATGTAAAAATAAACGCAGCATCATATCGAAACTCAATGTTCTGCTTTATTTTTATGAACTGTTCTGGTCATCAGGCCTGTTTCAGCTGGTTCCCGAGCATATGCCTTACAGCACGCTGGAGGAGCTGGTGGGTCTGCTGCCCGTCGGTGTTGACGCCTGCGGCTCCTTCTGCTTCGTCAGCACTAACGAGCTGGTGGTGGAGCACGACGACTTCACACTGCCGGCCGGGGTTCAGCTCACCCTGCTGTCCGTGGAAACCGACCCGGGGGGTCAAAGCCAGGCCCGCTGCAGGGTGATGGGGCAACTGGGCGCCTCGGCTGACGTCTTCCTGCCCCTGTCCTGCCGCGGAGAGTTCTACGAGTGTGAGAGCAAACGCGGCTACTCGCTTCAGGAGATCTTTCTCTCATCACGGCTGTGCAAACGGCGCTTTTGCAAAACCCAAACGTCTGGAGGACCGCTGATATTCACCCCCATCTACCAGATCCAGGGCATCATGCACAGTACGTTCCAGAAATCATTCAATACCTTTTGAGTAGGGCTGGGGAATACGATCTCAATATCAGCATTACAATTAATCAACCATTATTCCTTTGTGGTAATTACTAGGAATTTAAGGGAATTAACAGGAATAATGACAATTTCACCAGTAAGTGCAAACTTTTCAAGGAGCACTACACATTCAAATAGTGCAAAATGCAGCTGTAAAGAGGTGCAAAAGCAGACTGGTAGTGCAGACATCATACTGAAATCAAGTATGACGCTAATAATAATAGTAATAATAATAATAATGCAAAATTAGATAATAAAGTAATATAATATTAAGTCCAGTTTCTCATTAATTAAGAGCTGAAAGCCATTGAGCAAACTGACTCCCTGTGGGAAGAAGCTGTTGCATAGTCTGGCAGAGGCGCTCTGAATACTTTGGAATCTTCTGTCGGACGGAAAACTTGCACAATTAACAAATTAACAGAATTCTGAGCACGCAGTGGAACTTTGGTGAGCAAAATCTATTCCACCGCATGCTCAGAATTCTAGCACAAAATAATGCCATACAAGACACAAGGTGGGGGCCGTATAAAAGCCCACCTCGGACTTACGTCTGCCATAAGCACTACATTTCTAGTGTATAATAACTGTGTCATCAGAAGTATCAGTCCAATATCGATGACTTGAACAAAAAGCAATTATCGGCCAATTCTATCACTGTGCATCTCTAATTATGTGATATTAAAAATGTGTCACCACCATGGAGCTTCAGTCATTTAGACCAGTGCACCACCGCTCCCCAAGTATACGCAAGTTCTGAACTGTTAAAGAAAACTTTGTAACAGTTAACAGAAATGCGAAGTGAAGATGACAGTCTAACTATGAAATGTAAGTGTGATTTACAGTTGTCTTTAAAAGTCCAAGTGTTAAAGAGTAACTCACTGTAAAAAATGTATCTGGTTCAAAACTTTAGTCCAGCTGCTGTCTTAAAGACAAAGCACATTTATTTATACAGCACTTCATCATACATAGAGGTTATATAAAGTGCTTTACAGCAATAGAGTTAAAACAGATTTTAAAAGTTAAAAGTTAGAGTAAAACTAACTGAGAGTAGACAGAGTAAACAGAGCAGAAAAAATAGAAAAAAACAATAAAAGATTAATAGTGTAAAACTGCAGATATTTAATCAAACACATTAGAGAATAGTGCAGTTTTTACAGTCGGTTAACACTGAAGTCTCAAGTGAACAAATTATTTCAACTCATTATTTTAAGTCTGGTTTTAACCTGCTTTCTGTGAAAAATCCCCATCTTGTGTTTTACTCAGAACTTGACATTCTGTATGAACACTATATCTGATTAATCTGTAAGAGGTTGTATATTACTGGAAACAACCACAATATACAGCTATTTCAGTTTTGCAGATTCCAACATACCACGTTGGCATATTAACACATTCACTCTTAAACGCAGCCATGAAAACTCAGAAAAGTGAGCTGAAATTGACACAATTATCATTTTAATTAGAAGGAAATTATCCTGACTTGTCGAGCCAATCATATGTTACTGTAACAAAACATTTTTCGCTCTCTTGGCAGTGAGAACGGACTTTGTCAAGTTTCCCTCCAGCCTCCAAGTGGACGTTGTTGACGTGACCGAACAGTGTAAAGACCTAACCTTCGTGACGCCGCTGTCGTTAGCCGAAGTGGCCACTCTGGACTGTAAGGAGTTTCCAGTCATGTCTGAGATTTTGGAAGGGCCCATGGGCAACCGCTTCTTTAGCTGCAGCTGGTTTAAAGAACTGCAGAAGGGCAGGCACCTGGCATTGCACGGCTGGAGCAAGACACCCATGGTGTTGGCGTGCACCCCGAGGGGCAGAAAAGCCCAGCGCTACTTCCTGATTTCCTTGAGTTACAGCGGGCAAATGAGAAGACGAGCGAGAGAGTTCACCTCCGTCTATGAGCTGTATGCGGCTTCGTGTCACGCTCCGGGTCTGCGAGTGACCGTGACGAGGGACTACGAAGCCATCGAGGAGGAAGGAGTTCCTGCTCTCGGCGTCGGAGAGCAGCTGGAGGTTCTGAGGTTACAGCAGATCGTCTCTCCCCTAGGAAACTCATCAGAAAGCCTGGTCTGCAGAAGGATATCCGAGGAGGATGATGATGAAGACGAGAACGAGAACCAAGAGAAAGGTACCGAGATCTACCTCCCTCTGTTCACCCAAGCCCACTTTGCCGAAAAGCTCTTAGACAAGAAGAAGTGCCATATAGCCGATTTGAGCGGGAACTTGCCCCTGGAAGTCAAGTTGGTGAGTTGCGACAAAAGGCTGAAAAGCGATCCTCTGGAAGGAATGCCAGCGCTTAGGTTGGAGGAGGTTTTGAAGGAGACCACGGTTTGTGCCAGCTTGCCCAGCTGCCCAGAGCAGTGTTTCGAAATGCCAGTCCGCTGGCTCCAGTTTTCTCTTTTCTTCACGTCTGACCCCTTGCCCTGGCCTAAAGATCAAAGCCCCGAGCTTCATCGAGAGAGTGTCATTGAGGTTACAGACCACTTCTATCACGAGTACCAGATGCTCACACGAGCCAACGTAACTCCTCCTCCTCGGCCACCCAAATGCAAACCGCTGGCCTCCAAAAGAAGCCCCGCGCCCCAAGCTCCCCATGTCGAAAGCAGGAAGGGTTCTCTCGCCACAGAAATGAACAGACTGACTCTGGGGCACACAAAAGCCAAAGAGGAGTGCAGACTTCCTCCGCGGCATGAAAAGGTAAACAGCTTATTTACATTTACGGCATTTTGCAGACGCTCTTGTCAAGTGACTAAATTTCTAACGAGGTATTTCTGCAAGAAAATGCAAATGTGATTCTCTCATGCAGCAAGACTTTTACGGTGTTTCCAGGTGGTTGCTAGGTTATTAAAATGGCTGCTAAGATGTTGCTAGATGGTTGCCAAGGTGATGCTAGGTGGTTGCTAAGGTGTAGGTAGTTGGTTGCTGGGGTTTTGCTGGGTTGTTGCTAGGTGGTTGCTAGAGTGTTGCCAGGTTGTTGCTAAGGTATTGGTAGGTGGTTGCTAGAGTGTTGCCAGGTTGTTGCTTGTTAGGAGGTTGATACGGTGTTGCTACGTGGTTGCAGGGATGGTTGCTAAGGTGTTGGTAGCTGGTTGCTAGGGTTTTGCTGGGTTGTTGCCAAGTTTTTGCTAGAGTGTTGTTGGGAGGTTGATACGGTGTTGTTACGTGGTTGCAAGGATGGTTGCTAAGCTGTTGGTAGCTGGTTGCTAAGCTGTTGTTAAAAGGTTTATATGTTTTTGGTAAGAGGCTGCTAGTGTTGCTACGTGGTTGCAGGGATGGTTGCTAAGGTGTTGGTAGCTGGTTGCTAAGCTGTTGTTAGAAGGTTTATATGTTTTTGGTAGGAGGCTGCTAGTGTTGTTACGTGGTTGCAGGGATGGTTGCTAAGGTGTTGGTAGCTGGTTGCTAAGCTGTTGTTAGAAGGTTTATATGTTTTTGGTAGGAGGCTGCTAGTGTTGCTATGTGGTTGCAGGGATGGTTGCTAAGCTGTTGGTAGCTGGTTGCTAAGCTGTTGTTAGAAGGTTTATATGTTTTTGGTAGGAGGCTGCTAGTGTTGTTACGTGGTTGCAGGGATGGTTGCTAAGGTGTTGGTAGCTGGTTGCTAAGCTGTTGTTAGAAGGTTTATATGTTTTTGGTAGGAGGCTGCTAGTGTTGCTATGTGGTTGCAGGGATGGTTGCTAAGCTGTTGGTAGCTGGTTGCTAAGCTGTTGTTAGAAGGTTTATATGTTTTTGGTAGGAGGCTGCTAGTGTTGCTACGTGGTTTCAAGGATGGTTGCTAAGCTGTTGTTAGAAGGTTTATATGTTTTTGGTAGGAGGCTGCTAGTGTAGCTACGTCAGTAGCCGTTCCTATCGGGCACCATCAGTATTTAGTTGAGTTAAAACACAGCTAAGCCCAAGCATATGGTGGATTTAGGTTCAGATTTCAGCTATTATTATTTGGGAGTTTAAAGCTAAAATCGTAACCTCTCTCAGGCTTTAAATCAAGCGAGCGTGACAGGGGTGTTAGTCAAAAGTCTTGAGGGTTTGTTTTGCATCTTACCAGCTTCTCTAATTTTACCATCATGTTTAATTTATGCAAATCAGACGGAGGTTCCGCCGCCAATTCCTACAAAGACTTTCTCAGAGAATGTGAGCGTGACCAACACTTACGTGCAAACTCCAAGAAAACCAATGAAACCCAAAGCAGGTCCGTCAACACAAATCTTCACGTACAGCTTTAACACTGCATGTCCAATCTAAACCTGATTAACTCATCTCCCCTCCTTTACCCACACAGCACAGGAAACTTCAGACAGCGAGCATGACTACGAAGTTGTGGAAAGCATGAAAGACACACATGACAGCATCATGTCTTACTAGATCAATGTGTCATCTCTGTGGGAAGAGGAGGCTAAACTTTCCATCAACAAGTCTGCAGTGATTTAATGCACTCACAAATGTTTTATTTAAGCTTCTTTTTATTAATCATCAACAAAACTGGGTAAAACCCAAAGACAAAAGACTTACACAAAGTTAGGGACAGCAACATTTGCCAAAATGTAATGTTTTATAATAAAAATGATTTATCAAAATAGTTGTACCTCTCTGTCTCTTTCTCTTGAACAGTTAACAGGTCTAGAGACTGGCTCGCAGCATGCTGCTGACAATAAGCTGAGCATTTCCTTTTCACACCAACATGTTGCGGTCACCACCGAGACACTAAAGGTTACTAGAGGTTTATGGACCATTATATGTGCTAAATCCAGCCAGATGGAAGCCAGCTGCAATAAGTGAGAGCGCTTAAGACTCTTGATCTGTTGATCTGAAGTGGTCTTCGTCAATGGTGGAGAAAATGTGGCCTTCATTGCTGAGAAAATCCACAACATCTCTGCAGACACAACAAACAAGGAGTCAGAATCAGAACTAGAATTAAGTTCATTAACAAATACATCCTCACATACAGGGAACAGACTTATCACTCAAGATATACTTATATACCTATATATACTAGGGCTGGGTATCGTTTTCCATTGATTTCCTGAATCAATTCGATTCCGATTCATAAGGTCATGATCCGATTCAATTCTCGATTCGATATCGATTTATTTAGAGATTTCTTTGCGTCAATACTAGTTTTGCTTGGTTAAAAAATAACTGGTTTTAAAACCGAAGTGTTGCCAAACATCGGCCTTTAGGCCAGACGGTGATTTGAGCGGAGCAGCTTCAGCCATGGCTCTATTTGGTTTCGGTTTCGTCGGCCTCACGTTTTTATAGCTCTACTTGCACAGTTGCGAGAAGTAGTGCATAGCCGCAGGAAAAGATCGATCCGTGAATTTTTGAATCAATATCGTATTTTTCGAATGAGAATCGATATTGATCGGTGAAACGATTTTTTGAACCCAGCCCTAATATATACGTATACATACACACAGCTATATATTAGGGATGCACAATATGTGAATTACTGGCCGACGCCGATATCTGACATTTTTCATGCTTATATCTGCCGATACGGTTGCTGATAAATGAGCGTGAACGCAGGCAGAGTTCAGCATTGTTAAGACAAGCTATTTCGCAGAAAAATAGCATCACATCTCTGACATTTCTCACACAGCACCAAGTCAAGAGAGTGTGAAAGCAGAGTAGAGCGAGGGTGGAGCTTTTCCAGCGTAGTGCACAATGTAGTGTACCAAGTCAAATAGGGCGCGTTTAACACTATGTGCACTACCTAATGCGTGGTGAGTCGTTAAGCTACAACCCCGGCTATTTCCTGAGATGCATACTACCACAAAGTATGATAAGAGCTCCTTACCTACCATACTATTGAGGGCAGTAGTACACGGCTCGAGACACAGCCCGCGCTACCTTTCCCACGTACAATAAATGTGTCATAAAATATCGGGCAAATCCAAGCATAGGTCCGATGCCAGTGACTTTTAAAACATTTCGATATCATCATGCAAGCCTAAGATATACAGATGAGACAAGATTTTAAGACCATTTTAAAGAAAATATATAGATATAAGAGAACTATCAGTGGTAAGAAATAATGTCCGCGCCTCCCCCACACCTAGAGCTAACATGTTTGTTATTTCTGCTGACAGCAGTGTGGTTTGTGGCTCCAGCTCACTAAAGAGAAAAAAAAAAGTGAGAACCAAGAACAGGCCATGGCTGTTTGTCAAAACATAACTTGAGTTTGAGCGTGAAAAAACGTTGATCTAATTATGATCTAATGATCTAATTTTAATTATTCAAAATTCCTAATGCCACATATATAGTTATATACGTACAACATGAAGTGAAATGTAGCCTGATCATTATTATTAACAACAGATAAATTTATAAACGCCTTAAAAGAACTAAATCTGAGGACAAAATATATAAAAACATGTTTCATAAATATGGATTTATAAACACTATAAACAGTAACTATACATGTGCATGTTTTACTGTCTATATATTATATATGTACGTAAGTGCACTGAGCCTTACTGTTGCAGTAACGGGACACATAGCAAGCTTGGTCACATAATGCAAAAACCAAGATACTCTTTGACAAGTGGTGGGATATGGCTGAAAGATTTTGTTATGCTATTTTTAAAGCTCTAAAAATCTTGTCTTCATAAAGGAACCAAATAAGGAAGTAAGTAAAGAGGAACAGCAACCCTTAAGAAACCATGTTGCTAGAACCCATGACGCCTAGAGGGGAATGAGGAAGAGGCAGCAACATGAAGTGTGTGTGAATTAAATTACACCACATAATGAAATACAGCACTAAGGCAGTTTCCAAAGACTCCAGCAAAAAAACAGGGCAAAAGAGAATGTGAAAAGATACCTGATAACGGTCATGTTCATGCCGCCTAACCTCTGCTTCAGCTCCTGTATGCTGATGCCCTGAGGCTCTGGGCAGCTCTTTATCAGACACAAAACCTGCACAGTGGAGAGCAGAACAAACTTCAAATCACTCTCATTAGGAAAAAAAATACAGGCTTAGTAATGGCTGAGCATGAGCCGCAGGAAACTAGAGCTGAAACGATTATTTGAATAACTCGAATAATTCGATTACAAAAAATGGTCGAGGCAATTTTTCTAGAATCGAAGCTTCGTTTAAGTCATTTAAATGGCTACAGCATGCGCTGCTTGTGTTTCACACAGACGCTTATTAATGATGCACAAGATTTTCAGTGGTGCGATCAAGGCGAGAATAGATCCCTCTGTATGTGAACGTATTTGTGAGATGTTCCGTGCACAAAAACAGAAGTAAATTCATAAAAACGCATAGATGACATTTTTTCCTATGTAAACACGCACGCTGTTTGTAAGCGCCGTTACTCGCTAAAACGCTCCGTTTCCGTCAAAACGTCCCCTTTATTACGGACAAAACGCGTAATTTAGCTGATAAATAACCACAACAACCAGCGTTCCACTCACAATACAGACATTTATTAAGATTTTCCCATCGATTTTTTTTCATAGTTCGTTCCGGAACGCGCTGAACCTTTTATTGTGACGCGGCTCCGAGGCGTGCGCAGGGGATTGTGGGAAATGCAGTTCTCTTCCAGAAAGGCCAAAAGCAACTCATTTTATTGGCCAAATTGATTCAAAATGACCCTTGAACTTCATGTTTCTTCATTTTCAATTGAATACAACAACATAAAGCGTATATGACTAACTTCTACTCACAGTAGAATAAGCCTAATAACATATGTATTGTCATTTTCATTTACATTTTTTTATCCGATTACTCGATTAATCAATAAAATAATCGATAGATTACTCGATTACAAAAATAGTCATTTGTTGCAGCCCTAGTATAAACCTTGTCAGTGAACTATTAGGGCCAAATAATAAACACTAAAAATCAAGAGGTAAAATGTTCAATTAATCGTGATATTGATTTGAGGTCATATCACCCAGCCCTATCTCTGGATTCAAGATTCTTCATCACATACTAGGCTATACACGTACACAATATGGACAAAAGTACAGTGAAACACATCTTAATTATTGAATTCAGGTGTTTCAGTTGTCACAGGTGTATATATTAAAGCATCTAGCCACTGGTATTAATGTAAACACAAGAAACTGCAGCGGGAGCATGATGGAACGAGTTTCCACAGCCGAGCAGCTGCATGCAAGCCTCACTCCACCAAGTCCAAAGCCGAGCATGGGACAGAGTGGTGTAAAACAAAGCGCCACTGGACTGTGGAGCAGGGGATACATTCTGTATGGGTGAATCACACTTCTCCGGGCGAGTCTGGGTCTGGATGATGCCGGGAGAATGCTACCTGCATTGTTACATGCCTGTAGAAGGCACGTGTGTTTGTTGTTGTTGTTTTTTAGGTGCCTCTCCTTGTCGCTGTGCTGGAGATGCAAGATGGTGGTTGACGGTAGGGCTGGGTATCGTTGCTGATTTCCTGAATCGATTCGATTCCGATTCACAAGGTCATGATCCGATTCAATTCTCGATTTGATTCGATTCAATAGCGATTTATTTAGAGATTTCTTCGCGTCAGTACTAGTTTTGCTTCGTTATAAAATTAGACCAGACGGTGATTTGAGCGGAGCAGCTTCAGCCACGGCTCTATTTGGTTTCGGTTTCGCCAGTCTCACGTTTTTATAGCTCTCCTTGCGCGGTCGCGAGAAGTAGTGCATAGCATTGAATCGATATCGTATTTTTCGAACGAGAATCGATATTAATCAGTGAATCGATTTTTGGAACCCAGCCCTAGTTGACGGCATCACCGGTGAATAAGAAGAGACACCGGGTGGGGGGTGTTTGGCGTTCAAAAGAGAAAAGTGCTGGAGCGGCAAGATGGCGGCGACCGGCTTTTAAGTAGGGATGCACCAAAATGATTTTTTTGGGCCGAAACTGAAAACCGAAAATGAGGAAACACTTGGCCGAAAACCGAAACCGAAACACCGAAAGAAATTATTATACCAATTTTTTGTAATATTGCCATTATGGCTGGGACTGTGTGCACTTACCTCAATAAAGTCAAGCACTGCATCAAGTGCGTGTCAGTGTAATCTTTTACAATTCTCCCGTGATCATGTGATCTCGCAAACCAGCGGCGTGCCGGATCAGATACGGACCACAAACGCGTCCAGTGCGAATTGGCGGATGGCCTCGGACGGAATGGAAATGCAGCGCAGTCGCACCGCAGCGGACATGCATCCAGTGTAAAACAGTACACTACAACTGCGCACTACAAACATTATTAGTAGGCTTCCTAGTTCATTTTGTCCTTGTTGTTGCTCAACTTTGTGTTTAATGTGTTTAGCATTGTGTTGCATTGCTGTGTTTAATCTTGTGTTTGTCATACTTTGTTGTGTTGTAACCTACAGACAACAATTAATGCATTTAAAGTCCATTTTTGAATGACATGGATTCAAGATTTTTGAGGGTTTCTCCACCTCCAAAATTAACTTTTCATCGTCCATGATGTTATGAAGGGATCGTCTGGAGTTGGAGCATGCGCTGTGTTGCGTTCTTGATCCATATCCGTCAAAAATAGACTTGATGCGCATCTCGACGGACTGCCAGACATGTGACGGAACAGAGACATAGCGGAGACGCAACGCAGCGGAGCTGGTGTAAACTGATGTATTGACTTTATTGGCGGCGATTGTCGGAGACGCACCGCAGGGGACACGCATCCAGTGTAAAACGGGTAATCCAATCTGGCGCGTGCAGGTTGCGGTTGTTGCTTGCGTCATCACTGTTTCGGTTGTGTTAAAAAAAATTTTTTTCCGGTGGCCGAATATTCGGTGCATCCCTACTTTTAAGCTACCGATGCGGAGAGTGGCATTGTATTTTGTTAAAGATTGTTGTTTGTGACTCTGAAGGATGAACTGACGAGGCTTAGGTAGTGTTGGGCGGTGTATAATAATACCTTTAACAGAGCAGTGTTTTTGTATGTATTGGATACACTTTGAACCTCTCAAAAATTACATTGGAACTGTTAAAGTGGTGGAGAAAGCAGCCAGATTGTGCGTGCACATACATACACCAGGAACAACTTTGCTGTATAGACACACTAGGTGTAGTGGACGGGCGCCTCCACTGTATGTTTTTGAGGGGGAACTTAGTTTAAGTTAGCATCTGTCCTGTGGGTTAGATTAGATTAGTGACAGGCTATAGAAATCTTTTACTAACTTCTCTAATTTAGCGCCGGCCGTCCTTTCTTTACTCCTCCACTCCCGGTCCCTGTATCTTTATTTAAAAATAAACCTATATGCGCATTCAAACCGTATCTTCAGTGTTGCGTGAGTACTTCGCCTGTGTGGCCCACACGGTTGCGTCTAATTCCATACCATGTTCACTCCCTTACCCTAGACTAAAAACAAGGGTGTGTAACAGCATTGTGCCAAATATGAAGTTTGGTGGAGGAGAGAGAACGGTGGCTGTTTTTCTGGGTTTGGGTTCTACACCCCTTACTTCCAGTGAAGAACAATCTTAATGCACACCAAGTAGAGGTGTGAAACTTCACTGGTCTCACGATTCAATTACGATTAGCAGGTCAACAACTCGATACTATATCTCAACGCATCACAATGCATCCCATCAATTTTCGTACATTACTTCACACTGCATGCAGATCGGGCATGGATCACAGATCGGGCAAGCATAGTTACTACAGGGATGTTCTTTAGAACTAGAATGTTTATGCAGCAGCCAGAAAATCACCATTATTATGATATAATACAGGGCTTTTCAACTGCTTCTGTCCCAGAGACCACCACTCAGACTAAACAGTGTAGCGTGTCAGACGAAACTTAGCATTTTATAGATATCTGCATTAAATTCATTATTCATAAAGAAGCCCATATCACCCATAGAAATGTTTTGAAAAAGAAAAAAAATGAAATAAATTGTAACAAGTGATTTTAAAGTCAAAGTCAAAATAAACTTTGTCATCTCTGCTATATACTGTACAGATATACAGAGATGACACGACGTGGCTCCAGTTTTCACAGTGCAACAAAAAAAAACCGAACAAAGAACAATTACTAGAAATGGAGTATTAAATATAAACTTTAAACTAGAAGTACAAGCAGGAAGAGAGATAATTAGGATGCAGTATTAAACTACAACTAAGCTCTTGGAAGTAGTAGTGAAACTGGATTGCATGTCACAGACCACCTGCAATGCCAGCAGAGACCACCAGGGGGTCAGACTTTGGAAAACCCTGATATAATCAATTATGGTCTGCCACTGCGATCGACACAGGATCGTCCACGTTTGCATCACAATGCATCGATTATGCAATGCATTTTAACACCGCTAGTACCAAGACCCATCTACTGTATATATTAATCTCAGTATTTATCAGGATATAGAATTTCCTTCATCTTGAAGATTTTGACTGACCATCTACGGTATGTTACTGAGTAACAGGGAGTAAATAAAGATGCACATTTTAAATTACTTTTTTAAATCAGTCAGTTCCAGACTATTTGCAAAAAATATCCTGACCGAAGTTTGATTAATAAAACAATAATGTTCATATGGGTGGCATCTGCAGCATACTGTGGGTTTGTCTTTTCTTTAATGATATCTGTCATAATTGTGATAAGATCTTGTTAGTGGTTAACGTGTTTACTTACAATTCTCGTTCTCGTCTCGAAGTTGAAAGTTCACTAAAAACATGAGAAAATTACCACCAGCAGTGCTCAGTAAGTGCAGAGTCAGATGTCACAGGCGTACAGAACTTTACCGTCGTGCTGCACCATGCTAACTCGGAATGTAATTTATTCAGCAAATGCTTGTAAACTGGATATTTTCCAGAAGATCACACAGCACAAACGAGCGCTGAAGTGATTTTATCTTTACACATTGTTGTTCCCCAAATCTCAATGTTCACTGGTGTAACATTAACTGAAAAATTATGACATGAGATGGTTGGCTCCTGTTTGAAGGTTATGTGCAGTCATGTTGCCTCGGTCACTATTTTATGGAACCATATTAAACCATATCGTCATCAATGAAAAATAAAGGAGTTAAGTTTCATCGTCCAGCACTACAAGTATTAATCCTAATCAAACTTAGATTTTTCACCTGATTTTGATTCGCGTTGAGTCCATTGTTGACCATGGCACTGGCTCCAGAGTAACCACCACTGACGCCCATGCCAGGGTTGGACATGTAGCCAACGCTGCTGCTGCTGCCCATTCCTGCTCCTGTTCCCATCTTGAGAAAAACAGAGAAAAAGAGTCACGAAATTGTAAAGACATAACAGAAATTCATGCTTACATATTATGGTGTAAGTCACAAGGTTTACTCACGATACTGCACTGATCCCAATATCACAAAATCTGCTACAGATGCTTCAATAGCCGGCGATTGATACAAGACAATATCATATGCTGATTTAACACCATCACTTCCATTCAAATCAAATCACTAAAAGCAACTAAAAATTCACATGTGACCACTGTAACATCTCAGGACCACCAAAGCAGATAAAGAGTTGGGCAAATTTTACATGGGAAGCGTAAAAGCTCTAAACAACCCTCTAGTAAGAACTCTTGCTAGTATTTTCACCAATTTAATCATGTCTGCTTAGTAGGTGTGTAACAGAACATCGATACAGTGATCAGCTTACAGCATTGACGCAAAATGAAAAGGTGATAGAGGAGGGTGAAGGCGAGGAGGAGATGCAGGAGCGTGAGGAGGAGGATGAGGGTGAGGAGGAGATGGAGGAGAGTGAGGAGAAGGGTGAGGGTGAGATGGAGGAGAGTGAGGAGGAGGCTGAGGGTGAGGAGGAGATGGAAGAGAGTGAGCAGAAAGAGGAGGAGGAGATAGAGGACAGTGGCGAGGAAGAGGTGAGGGTGAGGAAGAGAGTGAGGAGAAAGAAGAGGACAGTGAGGAGGAAGAGGAGATGGAGGGGAGTGACGAAGAAGAGTAGGACAGTGAGGAGGAGAGTGAGGAGAAAGAGGAGGAGATGGAGGAGAAGGAGACGGAGGAGAGTGAGAAAGCAGGAGGAGACGGAGGAGAGTGGGGAGGAAGAGGTGAGGGTGAGGAAGAGAGTGAGGAGAAAGAAGAGGACAGTGAGGAGGAAGAGGTGATGTAGGGGAGTGAGGAAGAAGAGTAGGACAGTCAGGAGGAGGAGGATGAGAAGGAGATAGAGGAGGGTGAGGAGGAGAGTAAGAAGGACGATGAGGAGGAAGAGGAGGAGAATGAGAAGAGTAGATGATTACAGGGACATCGCCTCCACAGCAAGCTGGGGTAAATCTCTTGCTCAGTGGTGGTAGCGCTGGATGTAGAAGAGGTCCAGATTTAAACCACACTCTCTTAATCTCTAATTGAGTATTAACCACCACAAACTCTAGATTAGTATAGTAATAGCAATTCTTTTCAGTCACTTTTACTGTGTTACATGTAAACCTGGTTAGTTGTGCCAGAAGTTGTGGCCAGTGCAGAGGGCAATGCTAAAGATAAACAATCCAGCACAATGACAGTGAGGGGAGTGTGTAAGAAGTCGTGCTGGTGGAGAGGAAGTGGTGTGGTTTTAAATGTGCTGAGGGCCTCACTGGAGCTTGTGGTTTGCTGAGTAGCAGGTGTGCTTGGACCACCTCCAGCATGTGAGAAGTGATCTCGTTCATGTCTTCTACTTGCCGAACACTGAATGCCACCAGAGACCTGTGGTTCTGCCAGACCGGAAAAAGCTTTTCAGTACACAAGCTTTTCATTGCAGAATATTTAAATATGGTTCAAAACAAGAGTAAGGCTGTGGGTTTACATTTCACTACATAATGCACTTGTATGTGACCAAGTAATTAAAAACTAATAGAGTAATAAATGACAAAGGAAAAACATGACAGCCTTAGAGGTAAATAAACCTCAACCGATATTTTAACAGCAATTAATTTAAATACTAAATTTAGTTTAATCTCTGTTTAATTACATAAATGAATTAAAATGCATTATTCTACATACATTTAAATATACTTTAATCAAGGAATGGGGCAGTTGGTGGCATAACAGTAGGGTGTTTGCCCCGTGATCAGAAGGTCGCAGGGCCGGTAAAGTTACCACTGAGGTACTCATGAGCAAGGTACCGTGCCCAAGCACTGCTCCTCGGGCGCCTGTTAGCTGCCCACTGCCCCTTCATATCATGCATCCCTACTATCAGACTTAAAACGTACTATTCTGGGGTGCGTTTCCCAAAAGCATGGCTGCTAGCGTATTGCTAACTATGTTAGGAACACTATGGTAGTTGCTAACATACTTAGCAACTATGCTTTTGGGAAATGCACCCCTGACATACAAATGGACCAGTCTGTGGTCAATAAGAAATGCTCAACAAACTGAATTATATTATCAAAAAAGTTTTGTAAAATGATCACACTGTCAAATTAATCAGTCTCTAGTCAATAAAAACACTAAACATTTTCAATGTTGAATTATAGCAATTAATGTTAAATTATAGTATTAAATGTATTATACCATCTGTCAAATTAATTAGTTTGATCAGTTCAAAAATACTAAATGTACTTAAATCCATGTTGAATTACATTTTGTTCACAAGGTAGACAATTAATCCCCCTCAAAATGTAATAGTCAGTGAGTGAAGTGAAATATTAGTGTCTATAATAAAAACACACATCTACAAACATCTACAACAACAGTAGCTTTAGCTCGGCAGGTACCTGAAATGATCGCAGGTTGCCGGAGACCTTGACGTATGTGTTGGGGGGAATGACCGAGCCATCCACGCTGGGATCCTAAAGGGAAAAAAAGGCTCCGTGAGACGCATGTCCAGTCAAACCTTCACACACACTTCTGAACTCAGTGGCACAAATGGGATTTTGCAGCGACCAAAAAGCACATTAACAAAAATCAACCTGATGTATCGTCTGAATCTAAATTAAATCCAATTGTTGATAGTAATTTTCTGTGCAGTTCATTTTTAAGAACTTCATACCTGTAGATCAGAGTATTTGTTCTAACAGAAAACTAATTTCCAACATTTAACAGTCAAACAAAATGTCCATTTAGTTGTGTTCAAACTATTCACTACTGTTAAACACACAGGGACAATTCCCTAGTTGAGGATTAAGACTAGTTTTGAGTTTGAATAGTAAATCTCCATTGGTACTACAACTCAGCCCGAGACTTCGCTTAATTCATGAGTAAGAAACCTGCCCACAACTTCTATTTCATATTTTTATAATGATTCCTTAGAGTATATACTTTTATAACATGAGTTGGGTTTTTTTTTTAACTGAATAGCTGTATATGTGACTAGGGATGTAAGTATATCAGATATGGCTCTGATACTGCCTCAAATATCTGGATGTGGTATGGGGGAGGTAACACTGGGTCGATCTATTCTATTAAATAGTAGGCGTTTCTAGGTTTGTTCACTTGGTTCTGCGTGGGCAGCAGCGCTGGTTTAACGCTGCTTCACAACAGTCTCATTCTTCAGGACTAGACACAACATTTTAAATGAGGCTCTTGGTTCTGTGTGGGCAGCAGGACTGTGGTAAAGTCGTCTTAATGTTCCGCATTGGTTTGATATTGGTGCTAAACCAAGCTACAAATTCCATCATATTGATAGGATAGTGAGCAGAACAAGCAAGACAACACACTACAAACCCAAAAGTTGATCAAATCCCACCATTCTACTGTTTAATATGCTGAACTACACCAGGTCTTACCGGAGATCTCACTGTTCCTGATGCTTTTAGTGCTGCAGTGTTAGAGAGTGTCACTAAATCACACAACTGTGTTTAAACAAAGCCATTATACAGTCTTCTCCTCACACAAAAATATACTGATTACTAATTAAACACTGCTATTGGATCAATACTCAGCTTGGCATCAGAACTAAAAAACTTGGATCAGAGTATTCCTATATGTGACAAAGAATCATGAATCTATGAATGATTTTACTTGGCTTTTAACTAAACTTAACCAAAAACTATTAAGGACAGAAACAAAGTATTCCTTATGCCCCAAAGAGGTTCCTGAAAAAGCCCCCCGCTCCAGTCATACCTCAGTGTCCACCCACTGCTTCACGTCCATTGGAGCCGCCGTCATGTCGTCCACCTTGTACTGGATGTTAGTCATGGACTTATCTGTGCTTCTGATGATGCCAACAATGGTCACCTAGGCAAATGCACACATTTTTCATTTTCAAAATCCAAAGGATAAAACAAACGAGTCTTTTTCAAAGTTTCCAATTGCGCTCAAGAGGTTCTTCTGAATCTTTATATTTTGCTAGAAAATACATTACTATGTATATGTAATTTTGCACATGTATTAAACAAAGCAATAGGTACAGTGGTAACAACGTTTAAGTGTATATATGAATATATAATGGGTTGCGTTACAGTCTCTTCAGCAAAACATGAAGAAATGAGGAGTATAAACAGAACAAAAGTGGCAACATCTCAGATGAACACACTGCTGCAGCACTAGGTTTCCTGACATGCTCAGAAGCTTCTGTTCTGCAAACAACTGGAAAGGGATTTCTCATTATTCCTCAGGATAAACCAGCAAGTAGGTTTTTCCATTTTTCTAATTTATGCACAAAATGGGAAATCTGAAAACAACTCGCTCTTCATTGTTTCATTCTGATTTTGGAAATGAGCATTGTAAATAAAATGCTTTTTGTTTTTATTAATGAATCAATGATTCATAAATAATATTCTGTCTTCAGAATAATTTTGTAAACTCAGGTAAAACTTCAGTACCTTTTTCTTTTTTTATTCATACACACATGCAGATACACCTGTACCCGGCACTTGGGTCTTAACTTAAATTATACTCCTTGCCTTCTGCACACAGGTAGCTTTATTGTAATATAAGAAATAGTTTACTTATCTTTTATCTCTATTTTCCTTTATCTCCTTATTTTTAAGTTTATTTAAGTTGTATTTGTATCTCTTATTTTAATGTTTTATTTGTATCTCTATTTTATTTTAATGTTTGCCTAATTTGCACAGTCAAAAGAGCGATACATTTCACTGCATGCTGTAACTGTATAATTTGCATGTGACAAATAAAGAATCTTGAATCTTGAATATAACCCAAGACATGGGTCCTCCTAAAACAGACATGACAGATAACAAGAAAATTTTTCAATAAAACAGAAGCAGAGCCCACTTGTGCAACTTCGACCTCGCCCACTCTGAAGACGTCCTCGGCCTGGGCAGCAGACATCAGCTGCGACACTGTACAGGGAACGATCTGCTGCGCCCGGGACCTCTGCAAAAACCCACATCAAAACCGAAAGCCCCCAAAACATGTCTTTAATTCAAAATATATCAATATTTTAAAATGGAAAAGACAGAGTTCAGATGAGAAATTGCGCAGACAGAATGCACACTCATAACCCATTTAGTTTTTATGGAATGCAAGTGATGCAATTCAGAAGTGAGAATTATATTCCACTGTTATGGTCAGTACAAAAATGTGTATTATATCTTTGATCAACAAAAAAAAAGGAATAACCACATTGTGAAATCAGAAAAAGCAGGTCAACGATTATGCCCATTGTGTAAATCAGTGTTTCATATGTCTTTAGAGAATATTAAGAGACTAAGAGCTCACCCCCTTTTTCTCTCCTCCCTGGGAGGCAGCAGGTGAGCCAAAGCCCCCCGGTGACTGTGTGTATCCACTGCCCATGCTGCTCTCGCTGTACCCTCCTGAAAGAAACACAGAAGATATACAGTATATATACTGTGCCTTAATAAAAACAAACTGCTCCCTAGTAATAAGGACATGAAGGCCATCTGAATGTTACTAATATATTAACAGAGACTTGATCAACTGAATTTAGAAGTTAAATGAAGAAGTGAAACACATTCTAGAATGACACATGATTTTGTGAGGGAGTGCAAAAGTCTTGAGTCACCCATCATGTCTTAATAATCTGCTTGCAAAATGAGACAAGAGGTAGTGATTTAGTGCCACATGTGCAAACATACATGTAGATATACAACACAGGCATTTTTATCATTCTAATGTGCTCTTCAGAAGAAAAACATGAATGGCTCAAGACTTTGCACTACAACAAAGTGTTTTCATATTCATAAATCAGAGTAAAGCAAGTTACATTGAACAGACTCCCCTTGTAAATTAGCCCTGGAAAATGTCACTCAATTTGCTTCACTTGCCATAACATGTCCTATGTGACTACTGCAAAAGGAAGACTGAACTGTTATATAAAAGGTTGTAAAGGTACCACTGAGGTACTCATGAGCGAGATACCGTCCCCACTGCTCCTTCACGGATGGGTCAAACGCAGAGGTCAGTGTCAGAATGGCCGAGAGGTGTAAGGCACCAGACTCAAGGTTCAGACCTTCCTATAGGTTGAGGATTCTGGTCTCCTCATGGAGGTGTGAGTTCAAATCCCACTTCTGACAAGTGAGGTTTTTTAGGGCAGTTCACATGCTGTCTATACACATGTATAGCTGAGATAACAATAAAGTTTACTTTAAATTTAACTTGACTAAATTATCTAGCTTACTAAGAAATCCTGCTTAACTAGGGCCCTAGTATGATAAATAAATAATAATAATGATACATTTTATTTATGATGCACTTTTCATTTTCAGAAAATGAAAAACACCATCAAACGATACCAAGATGGTTAAATACAAGCTCCAGTGATGAAAATCACTCATCAATAGCATAAAGCTTTTATACAATAATATATATTTGTTTTGTTCTCTAATGACTTGAAAATTTAAGTCATTTAAGTGAAACGAACTAATGACTTGAATTCGCATCATTTCTATATTATACTCGATATTTCCCCATAATAACTGATAAGACGAGCAAAAAAGCATGAACCTGCCACTTTGCTCCAACAGTGAACATTTTACCTCAATTTTTAACTTATTACAGAATCCGTTTTGAGCTTGTCATTAAGGAAGGACAAAGTGAGCTTGATGTGTTATATGAAAGTATGGCACATTGTTAAAATGAGCCACAATAAAGAATGTCAACATTTCTCACAAATCACAGTGACAAGTAAAATCCATAGTAAAGCAAAAGTAAGTGATATTTATGAGAGGAAAACATTTTGTAACGTCAAATTGGGGGTCTAGTGTTCTGTCAGCGCTGTTAGCTGGTGAGCTAAGTGACGTGCTCGGCGCTAAACAAATGGCACGAACAGGAAACAAATCAAAACTCAATACCTTGGTTCCACATGTTAGCACAGGGAGTGAAGGTTATTCCTCAGAAAAGCACAAAAACCGAGACAAACGCCGCACGGAATCTCGCGCGTGTTGTGAGGCGGGATGTTATGCTGCGCGCGACGCCTGGATTACGCGCGCTGAGTCTGCGCATGCGCCAAACCGCGCCGCGAACCCGCGAAATCCTGCTCTCAAAAAACTTTATTGATATCATACAGACACAACGGCATTGATGAAGCACGATCATGACGTTTATTACCAAATACGTTGTCACATACTACGAATTTGCTTTGGTGGTTGGTGCTAAAACATTAAGAGCAAAAAGATTAAATATATCAGTTGACGAATATGTGTATTGCTGTACAAGAGTGCAAGGTGATAGTTATTTACAAAGTTTACCTGTACAGAACATAGAATGAGAAAAGTCATGACATGAATGAACCAAAGGTAGACACTGTGTGCAATGAATTTGAATAAATAAAAAACTGCAAAATCTGTTATGTGTTCATTCTGCACCAAGGCATACTGCAGTTTAAATACATAGTTTCTGCCGTCTGTAATATATATATATATATATATATATATATATATATATATATATATATATATATATATATATATATATATTTATTTTATTTTTTTTTGTATATTGTAGGATTTTAGTTTATTGTAAGATTCTTTAACTAAGAATGCTGTCTAATTCTACGTTAGGATTGTTCAGGATACATTTTACATCATGTATGTGACAAATAATAAATCCTGAATCAAGGATGTGCAATGTTCATAATTTGGATAGCATAATTTGACTTTATACTGTAGTTGTGCAAAAACTCAGTAAAGTCTAGGAGAAAAGAGTTAGAGAGTTTTTAATTTTAGCTTTATCAAGGCACCATTGAAATAAACATCTTCTAATATACGGCATCAAGTTTCAAAAGCACCGAGAAAACACAGATGTTACTGGATTATGACCCATAAAGTGGTTGAGCAATTGGGTAATTTTGAAAATATCTACTTTTGTGTTGTTTTTACTTGTGAGATTTCCCTCTACAGCAATAGACGCGTATGGCACTATGTATTTTCTGGACTTAGCCGTGCTTTAAACTTGCCAGCCATTTCACTTGAAATTAGTCGTTTAACACAATGAATAATTTCCAAGTTGTAAATATATCTCATTAAATCCGGAATTTGGCAGTTATATATAGGGCAATGAGCCTGTAACTCCAAAAACGACTCCAAAGCTTCGAGTTCGACTCCACAGTCATGTAGCAGATCTTAAAAGTTTCATCTCTAATTAAAGTCGTACTTCAGTATTAATGCTTATATTAAATTAATACAGATTTCAGACTAATCTACAGGAAAAAAAATGTCTAGCAAATTTGAGTGTTCTTGTCCTTTTCAGTCAGTCACGATTTGCTGTAGTATCTGGGATCTAAGAGTGCTAGATGAAGACACTATTTTTTAGAGGTTTTTTACTAGTGGTATGTGAAGTAAATATGTGTAATTTATTTCAAACTAACACAATTTTGTAATAAAAGATCAATGTCCTTATCTTTTATTGTTGGAATTGAGAATCGAGAGAATTGCTGTCTGGAATCGATTCTTGGAAAGAAACTAAATACAAGAAATAAGCACAATATTTGTGACTATTTGTTAGCAAACCTAAAAGTATCATTACAACTAAGCATGATCACAGCAGTTCTAAAGCGTGAAGAAAAGCACAAAAAGTTATTGTAATTCTTAAAATGTCAGTACAGTTCAAGTACATTAATAGTGAGTGAGGATACACCACTGAAAGGTTGAATATAATCTACAAGTGAGAACATCAAAGACTGCAGGTTAAACTAACAAGAACAGCACTATGGACTTCATCCCCAATTAAAGTGTCAATTTAGATTAGATAAGCTGATAACATTATTTTCTAGGTCTACTCTCAGTTTATGTGCCCAATTCTTATTCACCATGCATTCATGCAGCAACAGAGCCAAAAATAACCAGCCCAAAATAACCTTCAGCAGCTACCGCAGCATGACCAATGCTCTATTCTGACTTTCCTTTGGCTATTGGTGTTTCATTCGAAACAATTGCTCTTTACAACATCTAGAACCTGAGAAAACGACTTGCTTTGTAACCTTTGATCTGTCCTCCTGTTCGATCGACGTTGTCTTTCACTGATTAGAAATCATTCATATGCAAACGTCATCTATCTAATCTTGTATCTAGTTTTATTGTGCCTTGATGCCCGCCTTCTGCATGCTTTTCGCTGACGGATAACGGGAAACAAGTGTGCAGAACACAGCTTGGGGAGAGTCAACATGCATTTTTTCTATAAAGTTATTTTTCTTACAATTTTAACTCTCCATGGACAAGGCAAAGCACTGACGGGTGAGTCATAAAAGTTTATTTGAAATAATACAAACAGTAAATAATCGGCCTTGTGAAAAGAAACAACTTTCCAGGACCTAAAGCCAGTGGTCTGTACAGTAACTAAGATATGACAGTGAAATACATGAATGCTAAAGTACATTCATGATGCTTGTTCACAGACATCTGTGTATTAGACAGAAAAATTTAACCATTTTTGTCCTTGATCTCTATTTCACTGAATAAACTGCAGGCAGTTTTTGGCACATCTCAGATCTCCACTGGGATCCTACATATAAACTAGGAGATGGAAACTCAGCGTCAGTGTGTACGTCTAGTGGGAATCGTCCAACACCAGATGCAGGGAAATTTGGAGACTATCTCTGTGATTCACCGTGGGAGCTGATCAATTCCTCACTGCATGCCATGAAGGACATATTACCTGATCCTGACTTCATTATTTGGACCGGGTAATGAAGGTCTCACTTGTTAAGGATCTTTAAATAGTATTAAACAGTATTAGGCCTGGGCGATATGACATCAGATCAATATCACAATTAATTTTACCTCAGAAACTCGCCCTCATAATTCACTGACAAAATTTGTACTGTAAATATACTCAACTGTTAAAGCTGGGATATTTTCTCTAAGAAAAGAATGCATATGTTTCTGATTTTAAAAACAATGAAAGGAAACTCACAAATGTAGTGACAGACTGGATGAGGTGGAGTCACATGACAACACATATGGTATATGTTTTATTATTTTAACAGAATTTATTTTCACAAAGCACTAACAGAATTTTGACAATAAAAATAATCATCTTGTTCAAGATTTAGTCGATTAGAATTTGTAAATTTCGATTTTTCTTTCAATTAAAGGCCCAAGCTGATAAACATACAATAGAAAACATATTTTGTTTTTATTTGTTAGGTGTAATATCTAATTTCCTAATCATCACTTAATTATGATTACTGTATTAATTTTGAGATTTGAACTTTAAAATTTTGAAATGCACAAATTATGTAGCTGATTATGTATTTATACCAGCATTATTTGTATCTAAATTAATTTTATGCATTTATGTAAACATGTTTTAAACCTCCATAGAGATGACACCCCCCATGTACCAGATGCAGATTTGGGAGAAGAGGCGGTGTTGAACATAGTGGGCAACCTCACTTACATTATTAAACAGCTTTTTCCTCGTAAGTGTTGCATAATATAAACCATTTTTGTACAATTTTCTGTTAACTACTTAGATATGCCTAAAAGTTTGCTTTTCTTCCAGGCACCAAAGTGTACTCAGCTCTGGGAAATCACGATTACCATCCAAAGAGCCAACTGCCCCCTGAACAAAACAACATTTATTTGAACATTCAGAAGCTTTGGGAGAGCTGGCTGGATCCTGCGTCAAGAGAAACTTTTAAAAGAGGTGAATCTATTGCTAGCTTCAAAATTAACTGAATTAAAAACCAATGGGCCAACTAATAATCACAGAGCCAACTCCCCAAACGTTACACCACCATACGCCCCTGATGCGTCAATGTTTTCTTTTTTAAGAAAAGAACATAATCTACATTTTCTTGTCTACATATTTGTGCAAAACATTAGCTTTTTCTGTTTTCTTCAATTCAACAGTTGTATAATATTATTCAATTTAATAGCTTACCTTTCAAAAGAACAATTTTAAGAAAAATGTATAGTCACACACAGCAATGAGAGGGGGCCAAGCAAAGGTTTGAACCTGCGACCTTCTGATCACAGTGCGAACACCCTACCATCATGCCACCAACTGCCTCGTCTTTGTTTATACCAAATTACTGAGTCTGACTTATAGCTCATGAGATGTAAGCATTTTTAATTGCCTATTGTTTAATTGGCGCCATTCATGCCTTATTCAGCTAATTAGCCTAGGAGAAGTTCACAAAAGTTTGTTTAGCATATTATGCAGATTAGCTCAAAATTCAATAGGAAGTCCATAGTCCCAATTAGAGAGCAGTTTGGCTTAAGCTAAATAATTGGCTAAAGCAAGAATTTTACCCTAGGCCACATAATTCTAGAATTAGAGTAGTTAGAGGTTCAAAACACACGTTCCTGTGCTATAGCGCCAATTATTGTCCAATCTCTACGTTTTTGTCCTGTGCTGAGATGTACAACATTCCTACATGCCCTCCAAATTCCAGCTTTTTGTGACTTACAGTTTACTTTGCACAACCTGTTTTATAGGGGAAAAAAACATAGCCTAACTATTATAATAGAATTCCATAGCACTTTGTGCTTGGACCCCTAAAAAATAAAAAAAAATTGGTGAATGAGGTTCAATGTATTTTACTATATTTAATTATGGACTTGATACAAGCTTTGATTTTACATTTGGAGTAAGAACTCCAAAAAGATTTTCAAATATTAATTTGAAAATTAAAGTTAATTTAAAAACTATTTTTTTGTCTTTTCTCAGGCGGATACTACACAGAGAAACTGCTAAATCAAACTGGCCTCCGAGTTCTAGTTCTCAACACAAATCTGTATTATGACCAGAACAAAGTGACGAATAACATTAAAGATCCTGCTGACCAGTTTGCATGGGCAGATCGCATGCTCGCAGAGGCTGCTAAAGCCAAAGAAAAGGTCATATTTCCATGTTTCACCAATTAAAAATGCACTTTAAAGCCCTTAGTATGAAACAGATATGAATACTAATGCAATAATACTGATTTCTACTTCTTTAGGTCTACATTGTTGGCCACGTTCCCCCAGGTTTCTTTGAGAAGGAGCGGCACAAGCCGTGGTTCCGGCCCGAGTTCAATAAGGAGTATGTGAAGCTTATTCAGAAATATCATGAGATCATCATTGGCCAGTTCTTTGGTCATCACCACACGGACAGCTTCCGGATGTTCTACAGTCCATCAGGTGGTTTTCAAATATGTGAAAATGCTTGTGTTACATAAATAACAAATTTTTAAGTAAGTGGTTTTATATAGAAATTGGGTATCAGAATAGATCAGAGGTGTCCAGTTCAGGTCCAGGAGGCCTGGCATCCTGGAGAATTTTCATCACACCTTTTGAGAAAATTCTAGTGAGCTTCGCGGTGTCAGTGTTCTGAACTCAGGTATGACGGAATGCTTCCAGGACACCGGCAATCCAGAACCAGAACTAGACACCGCTGGAATTGATCAATACTTCATTTACATCAGCTTAAAATAACAATTTATGCAATTTCAACTTTTATCAGTTTTCATGACTATGTTTAAGAATGAATGTGTTAATACACCACACAGGAACTTAAGGAACTGACATTTGCCAAATTAAAATAGCAATATATTGTCTCTCCACTTATTTACTTAGAGGCTTTACTTTCTAATAATTTACTTACTTGGGACACTTGGTAGCGTAACGGTGAGCAAGTTGGCCTGGTTAGAATCCTTTAACCGGTAAAGGTACCACTGAGGTACCTTTTCATGAGCAAGGTAACGTCCCCAAGCACTGCTCCTCAGGTGCTGCCCATGTTAGCTGGCCACTGCGCCTTCATGGATGGGTCAAATGCAGAGGTCACATTTGGTTGTGGTGAACTGTGTGCTGTGGTGTGTTTGCAATAACAAATAATCACTCACTATCACTGTAGAGATAAATCAGATATAACATTCATGTAAGTAAAGTTCTTTTTTTTTTTAACCCACCACCACCCCCCTTAAAGTTCTAAGTGAAACACCAAACAGGGATTTCTTTCTTAGATTTTAAATAATGAGTTGAAATCATTCATATTTACCATTTGAGTTTACTTGAAATTTTAAGGCCACAACTGAACTTAAGTTTTCAAGTTCAAAACCTACTGAAATTATTTTACAGTGTATGTGTTGCGTATTAACATGTTCATTCTTAAACATAGCTTTAGTTACAGTTTACAGTTTTAAGTTTATTTATCATCTTCACATTTTCATTTACGTTACCTGAACTAAAAACCTGTTGTTACACTGAAAACTCATGAAAGTTAGTTGAAGCTGAAGTGAAAGTAGTATGGTAACATGACTACTTGATCAAATCCTTTTTACAACATATGTAACTATAATGGCAGCACGATGGCGCAGTGGTTAGCGCTGCCGGCTCACAGCCAGAAGGTCCTGGGTTTGATCTCCGGGTCGGCCGTGGGGACTTTCTGTGTGGAGTTTGCATGCTCTCCCCGTGTTTGTGTGGGTTTCCTGTGGGTGCTTCGGTTTCCTCCCAGTCCAAAAGCATGCATGTAAGTTAATTGGTGACTCTAAACTGGCCCCGTAAGGTGTGAGTGTGTGAGCCCTCTGGTGTGTTGGCGCCTGCCCAGGGTTGTTTTCCACCTTGCACCCATAAGTTCCTGGGAAAGGCTCCGGTCCCCCCGCAACCCCAGTTGGGATTCAGTGGTTCGGATAACGAATAAACAAATGTAGCTATAAATTAGTAACCTTACAACCTCTTCCCACAGGATCACCGATTGGCACCATATTCTTGACTCCAGGAGTTACACCTTGGAAAACAACACTACCTGGAGTTACAAATGGGGGAAATAATCCTGGCATTCGTACTTTTGATTATGATGAGAAGTCGCTTTTAGTTAAGGTATATCAAAAAGAATCCAGATTTTTTGGGGTGTTTGGCATCTCATGATTAAGCACTTGTCGAATCAACTACTGTGCAGGAGAGGTTGATTAACAAATGATTAACGAGCCCATGGCATCAATCCAAAATGAAAACATTGATCAGACATCTTACATACTGTACATAAGTGATTATTTGCCATTGTGAACACAGCACAAAACAACACACAGCGCACCACAACCAAATGTGATCTCTGCATTTGAGCCATCCATGAAGGAGCAGTGGGCAACTTTTTGGCAGCACCTGGGGAGCAGTGCTTGGGGATGGTACCTTGCTTATGAGTACCTCACTGGTACCTTTACCGGTCCAGAATTTGAACCGACTTTCCGATCACAGTGTGAAATCCGATCATACTTTCCAAACGCCAGTGGTGCATGACTGTAATGGTTAAGGAGTTGACCCCGTGATCGGAAGGTCACCGGTTCAAGTCCCGGACTGGAAAAGGTACCACTGAGGTACTCATGAGCAAGGTACCATCCCCAAGCACTGCTCCCTGGGTGTTAAACATGAGCTTCCCACTGCCCCTTCACGGACGCACGATTTTAGATATCTCCAGCGATCTGACCCTCAAGAACCATAATTTGACACCTCTTGGCTCTTTTCTTTTAAGCATTATTTTCCTGTGTAAACTTGTGACCCTCCTTTTTTCTGACCTCCATCTAGGACATGGTTACGTACTACCTGAACCTGACTCACGCTAATGTCGCCCGGGCACGTTGGGAGAAGGAGTACCGTCTGACTGAGGCGTTTCAGGTCCCTGACGCTTCCCCGGCCTCGATGCACCGCGTGCTGGAGCGCATAGCGGGAGACAGCTGCCACCTGCAGAAATACTACGCGTTCAACACGGTCAACTACGACCTGAGCACCTGTAATGCCGACTGTCGCATCGACCACGTGTGCGCCATGCGGGAGGTGGACTTTCAGGATTATGAGCGCTGTGTGGAGAAGGAAGGGGCGCCACATGCTGCTCCGGCGCTGCTGACTGTGGCTTTGGCTGTGACACTCAGCTTATGCACCAGCTACTAATAATTATTTTAGATTATGATTACAAATGGTACCCAAATGGTAGGGTGCTGTTGGGCAGGAAATATAGAGGGTTTACTAGGGCTGGGCAACATGACCTCAGATCAATATCGTGACTAATTGAACAGTTTACCTTAAATACCATTGATAAATGATTATTTCTGTTCGTTTTTTCCCTTGTGATTCACTGACACTTCATAGATGGGTCAAATGCAGAGCTCACATTTTGTTGGGGTGCGCCGTGCTGTGATGTGTTCACAATGACAAACAACCACTTAAAATCCACTTAAATTCAATTTGCACCAAGACACTGGGGGTTCGAATCCTGCTTTCAGTAGTACCACCCTGAGCAAGACCCTTAACCCTTAATGGGTAAGATTAAGTCGATCAGAGGTTCTGAATATTGGTTTTGATTTATTGAAACACAGGAGGCTGTTTTATCTTAAATAAAGTTTACTTCTTCAAGCAATTTCTCACTCACGTCTATCAAAACAACAATCTAAGAAAAGCCGTTGCACTGCTACAACACTCAAGATTCCAATCTGACGCTTTTATGAGATTCTGCTCATTAACCCTGAGGCACTGCTGTTATGTTTATCATATATTTATGTTCGTGTATTCTTAATTTAAATATGCATAAAAAACATTAGGCTCCAGTAAGGTTCCACTACATGACATATACTACTATTTGAATCTGTCAATATTTAATGACTTCCAAGCTGTCGCAACAAGTTTTGCCATCATTCTTGTAATAGTCTCTAAGTTTTATATGATGTGTTAAATGAATATGACTGTCCCTTTATCATGCTGATAAACAAGGCACTCTTTAACAATCTGGTCTTTTTATGATCTCCTCACGCTGCCATAAACACTCTTTGTTTAACACTGTCACACAATGCACTCTCTTGATTTTTAAGGATTAAAAAGCTCACCTGCATCCTTTTCGACTGGGTAAGTTTACAAACTGTTGAGCACTTGCCTACTGCACTTTGTTTGGAAAACTGCAGCCATCTCACCAATCATTCATTATATCATTTTTCATCTTTCTCTTTCTTGCTTAAACACACAGGCATACATAGGATGGAGCCATGGCTTGTTGTAGGATTCATCACTGTCGAGTGTATAATTTTATTGTATTAATACATGCCAAGTTTGGAAGTATTTAATGCGTCTGTGATTCCTATTTACTAATTACGTGGCTTTGGTGGTTTTATTAAGTAGGAATTAGGCGCAGCCCTGCTTTACACTGCTCCTTCATGGATGGGTCAAATGCAGAGGTCACGTTTGGTTGTGATCAGAGGCTGGTAATCCTACTTAAAGGTGGTTTTATTCAGTAGAAATTGGTATGCATAGTGTGGTGACCTTAGTTATTGGGTTTTTGTTATTTAAGTTATTTGTTAAAAATGTTGAATTGTTTGTTGTTCTGTTCTTTTGCACTTTTATTATCAGTGTTGAGATTGGGGTTAGATGGATTATGTGGAGTGTGGGAGGGGCGTGTGTGTGGCCATGTGCGATAAGCATTGTGGGGACCTTTTGTCCCCTAAAATCACTTTTATCTGTTTTTGGGCTTTGTGGGGACATTTGAGAGGTACCCATGAGGAAAAATGACTTTATAGAAAATGTGCTTGTTTTATTTGAGAAACTAAAAGAGGTAAAAGATGTGCTTTTGGTTACTGAGGTTAAGGTTAGGGTTAGGATTAGGTGTAGGTGTAAAATTATGTACTTTAGTCATTATGGGAGTCTATGGAAGGACCTCACAAAGATAGTAATACAGAGACTGTGTGTGTGTGTGTGTGTGTGTGTGTGTGTGTGTGTGTGTGTGTGTGGTTGGAGAGCGAGTGAGGTATTAGCAGCGTGAGTTGCGGCCAAAATACAAACTCGATTGTTTCAGGGAAACTTAAAAAAAAGAAACTTGCAGTTCATTCAGCTCAGTGTCTGTTTAACTGGCGGTCATTACAATATAAAAGGAGGCCCATAGATGGGTGCTGTGTGGGATTGTATGTGGTAGGCCGGTCTGGACCAAAATGCCAGAATTGGGCCAAATTTCTGTCTTAGTCCGGTGTGCTGTGCAGTGGTGTTCACAATAACAAATAATCACTCACTCACTCTTCTCATTCTGTGTTACAGTTAAACTTGGGAAATTACTACTGTAGGCCTATATCCTTGCACTCTCTTTAAAATGCATTTTTTAAAAATCAATTTGCACATCAATAACCATTTTCTTCTATTTATATTTGTATCATGCACATTTTAAAAAATATTTTTGCTCTTAATGGAACAACCACCAAAGCAGATTCCTTCCATATGACAACATACTTGAAAATAAACTTCATTCTGATTCTGATTCTTATATAAAGTTGTTAAAAAGTTAAAATACACATCTACATATTTCAAACAAGTGATAAGCACACGCTATATTTAAAATAAACTTCAATTAAATTAAATTGTAAAATTGAGCAAAAGGGAGTGGACAAGGCATAACTTTTTAAATCGAGCTGTTGCATGTTAAAGCCCAGCAAAAAGGGCTTCGACTGGAGATATTTAGCTTCGAAAATAAAATCCATCTTTAACAGACTCGTGTCCTTACGGAAGCCCGTAGAGGACTTATTTTTTCCTTTTCGTTTTCTCGAGATCACGACATAACCAAAGTCGTTTTCTCATGATGTCGACTTATTTTTTCTCGAGATCACGCCTTTTTTTCACCTGATCTCTCCATAACCCGAATCACTCTCCCGGGATCTATGGGACAGGTTTAATATTATCATAATGGAATAACGCATCAGGTTTTACTCAGGTACTAGATAATTACAATATTAGTGTTCGTCACTTGAGAAGAAGACTCAGACATCAGGTGAAAAACGACTTTGGTTATGTCGTGATCACGAGAAAAATAAGTCGTGATCTCGAGAAAACGAAAAGGGAAAAAATATATACTGTACATCCGTCCTCTACGGACTTTCGTATGTCCTGCACTATAACTGGTCCAGATATTAAGCAGGGTTTCTTATTTGTACTTTTATCACCTCTTTAAAATGGCATATGTGAACAAGGCTTAAGTAGCTGCCACCATCTGGACGAGGTTCCGAGCTATGATGTCGAAATTCTGACCAATTCCGATTTATTGAGTCATCGGTCCGTCTCGAACGTTCAGAATCTCAACGTATTAACTCGGAATTCTGAGATAAAAATCGACTCATATAAACTTCGACTTATTAAGTCTGAATTCCCAGATAAAAAGTCAGAACTTCAGTTTATTAAGTCGGAATTCCGAGATGAAAAGTCAGAACTTCAGTTTATTAAGTCAGAATTCCGAGATGAAAAGTCAGAACTTCGATTTACTAAGTCAGAATTACGGGATAATTTGTTTTTTCCCCTCATCCAGGTGGCAGAAACGGACGTCCATACTTAAGAGGCCACCTACCTGCGTTTAAACGCCGCTGCTTTATCGCCATAATGATGCTGGATGGGTGGAAATGAATCAGGCTTTTCTCCAACAAACTCAAAGAGTTTCAGAAAACCTCATTCCAGCCACGTCTAAGCCGAAATTACTCAAGGTCTTCGTCACAGTCCTTTTACAGTGCAACACTGCAAATGTAAAAACACTTCTGGTCTACGTAAAACAACTGCTGCTGAACACTGCTAATTTAATCACTGTTGTATGATATTTGGTCAGTTTTTAGACTGAAATGGCGGCTCTATTTTAAAAGAGACACTTATAGGGAAGCAACTTGATATTCTGTGAGAACACGACCTAATTATCTAAATAGATGGAATGCACAGTTGAGGTGGTTAGGCTGACAACACAAACTGCGCATGTGCAAGTCACAAACGCCATTTTCCGTTCACTGTCAACGTCTTTCAATAAGGAATACTGTCATATTTATAATGCTTATAAATAGTTACATTAAACAATCTGTTCAGTATGAGTCTATATTAACATACAATAAACGTATTAATTTGACAATTTTGGATAATTCAGTGCAATACATTTATGTGCTACCAAACACGCACCTTGTTTTGATGATATATCTACGGTGGCCGAGAAAGTCCAACGCAATTCAAAGTTAAAAACGCGCTGCAAAACCACAAAGCGTTTCATTCAAGTTCACAGCGCACGCTCAAACACACCACAAATTCGTAGACGCGACACAAACTCTGAAATCACTTTCATCATTACACGTTGCAAAACAGAAAACACATGCATCTTCTAAAACGCGCTGCAAATACAGAAAACGCATGCATCTTCTAAAACGCGCTGAAAATACAGAAAACGCATGCATCTTCTAAAACGCGCTGAAAATACAGAAAACACATGCATCTTCTAAAACGTGCTGCAAATACAGAAAACACATGCATCTTCTAAAACGCGCTGCAAATAGCCACAACACAACCAAATTGAGCCAAAACACAAAGGAAGTGTTTGCGGCGGACGCTGTTTTGGGTGGCCACATCCTTATTAGTTTTAAGGCCTGAGGAGGTGGAGACCAGTAAGTGAAATTGACATTTGAGAAATAAACGATTGGTTTCATGGTTTTATCGTAGGCCTACATATTTGTGTTTGTAGGAACTCCTCATGCATGAGACTTTCTGTGGAGTTAGATTGGATCTCAAATGTTAATTTCACTTACTGGTCTCCACCTCCTCGGGACTTAAAACCAATAAGGATGTGGCCACCCACTCCGTTGTGTTTTGGCTCAGTTTGAAGATGCATGTGTTTTCTGTATTTGCAGCGCGTTTTAGAAGATGCATGTGTTTTCTGTATTTGCAACGTGTAATGACGAAATTGATGAAAGTGATTTCTGAGTTTGTGTCGCGTCTACGAATTTGTGGTGTGTTTGAGCGTGCGCTGTGAACTTGAATGAAACGCTTTGTGGTTTTGCAGCGCGTTTTTAACTTTGAATTGCGTTGGGCTTTCTCGGCCACCGTATAAATCTTGTAAAAAGCACCACAGAAACCTGATTGTAGTGTAAAAATTGATTTTTTTTTTTTTCAGCTGTGGGTGGACAAAACCAGACGTCTCTGCTAGTGTATTGTTTTGCAATCTATAATGTATATTCCCTTCAATCTGCTAACTCCAAAAATATCTGTTCTTTTATCAAATACAAATGCTGTGTTCACACTACTGCAGCATATTACTGCTGCTGACACCTTGTGGTAATAAATTCACACTTCAAATCAGAGTCTGTTATCAATGAAATGACCAGCTGCAATCACCAATAAAACATTTTGCATTTTACTGAATTAAGGAGACGCTCTTTTTCAGAGCGACTCCCATTTCCCAATTTCAGTAACAGTCTTCCAGAAGCATCTTGGGATTAAGGGTCTTGCTCAGGGACCCAATGATAGTAGTACTGGAGGTACGATCAAAATCCATGACCTCTTGGTCCAGAGGTGAGCATCCTAACCACTAGATTACCATCATCACCAAAACATTTTTTTCTATATCATCGTAAATATATTTATTGTAAATTTCCTTGAATTTTGATATTATAATCACCCATCTTCAGAGTTCAGGATACCTGAAAACATAGCACTGTGAAATCACAGAACATAAAAGTCAATTTGACTTGAGATCACATGACAAAAATTTGTTTGGAAGAGATGAATGGTTTCATAGCATTGTCCAGAGCTTTCCCAAAGTCTTCTAGGCTCACTTCAGAGTAGGCTGGGGCAGTCAGCTGTTGGGCTCGAATAAGGGTGCAAATCTCATTCACCATGCCATATACAGCCTTATCATCTGTGCAGAACATAGAAGAGATTAAAATACTTAATGAAGACCTTGAGGACCAAAATGGAATGCAAAAACAGACATATATGCATTTAACATCACATTAATTAACTTTTGTTAGTTTTTAGATTTTCTAAAGTTTTATTATGTTTACCATCCTTGTGGTCTCTTTTCCACTGAGTGACCCAGAAGCCTCGTACTCTAACATCCTTAAAGATTATGGCACTCTGAGGAAGATAAGGAGAGTTAAAACAAATGGCTTCACTACTTTAAAAAATGACTGATTTTTGATAGCCTACTTCTTGTAATATTGTAGAAATAATCCAATATTTCATGCAAAAATGTCTGTGATAGGCCAGAATAGACACTTATTTGGACTTATTTGAGTTCACCCAACACAGTACTGGAACATTGCAAGATCTATTAACAAATATTAGAATGTTCGAGACCAAAACCGATTGTATGAATATTGCAAAAGCGGAATTTCAAGAATTCGAAACTGACCACAGGTACAGTAACTGGCTGCTTAGACATGCCTCCATACGTCACCATGGAACCGCCATGCCTGCAAAGATTAGGTTTCATCGAAAATTCAACAGTACTGCTCCTTCTTCCAATGTATATAAAGTTATCAAGCTTTATTGGAAAATATTTAGTGCCACTAAAATAAAACTGAAATAAAACAAACAGGTTGTAGTGTGTGATTTCTGTGGATTGAGTCACATCCTAAATACAGTTCTCAAATTTCTAACAACATCTCTAAAGCCATGTTTGGTAAGTAGCCTTGTGTTTCTTGCACAAAATTTGTTAAGTTATTGAATGCTTGTTTTTCCCTTTGTTTTTTGTTCACAAATCGTAACTTAAAAATCATAACTTTTTTAATAATGTAAAATCAACTAGAGTTAAAGCTTCTCTCTGTAGTCAGATCTTTGATCCTGCATTAATGTTTATATGTGTTTCTTGCGTCTATGAGTATATTTAGTTTATGCCCATCATACAGAGCGTAAATCAGTAAATAGAAGTGAGTGGTTTCTTTTTGAGTAACACTGAATAGGAAAAAATCTTGATGTGTATCATATGTTGACACTTGGTTCAAAAATACTGCCACTTGAATGTTGAGTCATATCACAAACACTTGCTGAATTGTTTGCAGACACAAACCCCTTCCTTCCTTGCCACGCAACTTACTGCAAGTGACGAAGCACATCTGTGGCACTCTTTCCTCCCACTCCATTTAAGGCAAGTTTAGGTCGAGGGCAAATCTGTGCAAGATAGAAATCAGAATAGGTTTGAAAAATACACAGAATTACCTGTGAAAAACAGATTTTTTTTCCTCCTCCTCTTCCAAGAAACTGTGTGATTATTTGCCATTGTGAACACACCACAGCACAGCACACAATGCACCACAACGAAATGTGACCTCTGCATTTAACCCATCCATGAGGGAGCATTGGCCAGCTAACATGGGCAGTTACCTCAGTGGTAACTTTATGGTCCTGGATTTAAACCTGTAACCTTCTGATGACGGGGCGAACACCCTACCGTTATGCCACCAACTGCCCCGATCAATATACAATACACAGTGATCACTAAATAATAAACAATATACAATACAAAATATGCAGTACAGAATATAGATATGTGGTGAAAAAATTACATAAAATAAAATGATTACAGTACTGCAGATGATAGAAGCATTGAAACGCAACAGGAAGAGGATGCCAGATGTATCAGCTGCTCTGATGCATTTTCATTTTCTACTTTTACGATGACAACTAAATTGACCATAACATTGTCAAAATCAAAAAACAACCTTAAACAGTTCCTGCATTTCTGGCTTTCTGAGCGCTTCTTCTGTAACCACGTGTGTGGCTCCCATTGCTTTGAGTCTGTCAGTCAGCTGCTGTAGGTCTGGTCTAGAAGACAGTAAATATGTTAACTTTCACTATGACAATTTATATACTTCAATATTTACTTTTACACTTGCTGTATATATACAGTACATATATATATATATATATATATATATATATATATATATATATATATATATATATATATATATATGTATATGTATATATATATATATATATATAGATAGATAGATAGATAGATAGATATAGATAGATATAGATAGATAGACAGATATAGATAGATACAGATATACAGTACTGTGCAAAAGTTTTAGGCAGGTGTGAAAAAATGCTGTAAACAAAGAATGCTTTCAGAAATATACATAATGATTGTTTATTTTTATCAATTTACAAAAATGCAAAGTGAGCTAACAAAAGGAAAATCTAAATCAAATCAATATTGGTGTTACTACCTTTTTGTCAAACCAGCATCAATTCTTATAGGTATACTTGCACAAAGTCAGGGATTTTGTAGGATTATAGTCATTATATTATTTTGTAGGATTATAGGATTATAGATCTGTGGTTAGTTCTCCAAGATGTTTGGAACAACCTACCAGCCAAGTTCCTTCAAAAACTGTGTGCAAGTGTACCTAGAAGAATTGATGCTGTTTTGAAGGCAAAGGGTGGTCACACCAAATATTGATTTGATTTAGATTTCTCTTTTGTTCATTCACTGCATTTTGTTGATTGATGAAAATAAATGATTAACACTTCCATTTTTGAAAGCATTCTTTGTTTACAGCATTTTTTTCCACACCTGCCTAAAACTTTTGCACAGTACTGTATATGTATATTTACGTTTACAGAAGGCCCACGAGTTGTGATGGTTTGACTTAACGATTTTTTGATCTTATGATGACGATAACAAAATAAAAAAAAAAATAAAATATTTGAAAGGTCCCATGTTATGAAAAAAAATCACGTTTCCTGTTCTTTGGACATCCATTTGGGTCTGTACTGCCTTTACACACACACACTGTAAGTTTGATAAAAATGGTGAATTGTATTAGTATTCATTTACGAATGTCAGAATCCGTGCTTAAAAGAACGGTTTAGATTTCTCCCCTACTTCCACATCACAGTAGGGGACATTTGAATAACTCAACCCTCCTATCTGAGAAGCTCCGTCCACCAGGTAGAACTGCTAGCGCTTCCTGATCCGCCATATTTTCTCCCCAGCGCTGATGTAGGAATCACAGTGGAGAAGTCTAGCGGCGGAGTGTTGTGTTGAACGTGTACGGCTGTATGGATGGTCTGTTAGCAGCACCATATGGATCATTTCCACGTGAGGTAAACTCTCGCCATGCTGTCTACACTACACCCAGTTCCGGAGTGAGGGGCGTGGTCAGCGGCAGCTCATTTGCATTTAGGAATACTAATGAGGAACAGCCTGTTCTGAAAGGGACTGAAATAGAGGAGTAAAAAGCAGGTGAAAATGCCTACTCTGAGAGGTGTTAACAGCAAACTACTTCAGAGACATGTTTAGTGGAGCTCATAGACCTGCTTTAACTTGGTGAAAGCATGTTGAATATGGGACCTTTAGGTTAGCAGCGTCTTTACAGCATGTATGTTTGGGATTTTTTGGTGTTTTGAAGTTCAATTTTAGTGAAACAAGCAAGTCTTCCAAACGCCCAAGTACGTCTCCTGCTGGAAGTGGTAGTGACTGCTGGTAATATGTCTTGACTTACAATATTTTTGATTTACGATTTGGTCATCGGGACGCATCTCCATTGTAAATCGTGGGACTACCTGTATCTTAGAGGTACATAATAGTACTGAAAAGGTTTACCTGGAATATACTGATTAAATTGGATAATGAAAATATCAGTTAATGTGATAATGACCAAACATTTAGAATCAGTTTTACCTGTTTCTGATGACGTTGATCGTTTTAACACCCCGTGCAGCAGCTATCTGTATCACAGCCTGTCCCACGCCACTGTTCGCTGCATTCTGGATGACTGTGTCTCCTGGAATAACAGGTGATTCAAACGGTTGTTGGTAAATTCACACTTTAAGTGAGTGAAAAATGGTGAATTGTATTAGTATTCATTTACGAATGTCAGAAACACAGTAAACACAGCACAGAACAGCACTCAATGCACCACAACCAAACATGAGCTCAGTATTTGCCCCATTCATGAAGGAGCTGTGGGCTTTTGGGCTTTTCAGTGCTTGGAGACGGTATATTGCTCATGAGTACCTCAGCGTTACCGTCACCAGTCCCTTACGCTACCAAAGTATTTGCCCATTCATTCTGAAGGCGTCTGTCATATTAGGTAGGAGCTTTGTAAGTAAATATTACTGCAACAACGTTATTTTTAACTATAATTTTTATGCTATATCACCAAGCCACAAAATCACCAATCATTATGATATGTCATTATGATATAACTCTGGTTCTGTCCCAAGGACCACCACTCAGACTAAGCAGTGATCTGCGGCTCTCAAACTTGTGTCCATGTGTGGTTAGATATTTGCATTAAATTCATTATTCAGAAAGATGCCCAAATTATCTGGAAATGATTTGAATAATAATTTTAATGTCAACATCCCTAATATCTGTGATTTTAAAATAACTGACGGAAACACAAACAAATGTAGTGCAGACATGGACAATATTATGTCGATTAGAGCTTCTAAATGTGATTTATTTTCAATTAATTTCCCAGCCTTAACCCTGAATGCTTCAAGTTTGGCCAAAATAAGGTCCCTCAGAAGGCAGCTGGCTTCCAAAAATGATTGTCCTCTACTACAGCTGTAGCAAACCTACTCCACACCTGGAGAAAGCTTCCTGCAGAAACTGATTCCAGTTCTAACCCACTTCAATCCAGACGGTAGGTTACCTGATCAAGATTTGGGTTGAAATTCGACTTTACAGCAAGACAAATCTAGAGAGTTGACTTCTGATCGAGTGGTCCACAAATGCTGCCCCAAAATCCCCATTACAGAGGAAGCTGCCCCTCAAACAACATAACGTTGCAGATTGAAAGATGAAATAACCTGGCTTTAGATCCTCAAAATCAGACAGCATTCTGAAGGCAGTGCACGGATTCACCCCCAGAGTGGCTGCTGAAAGCAGAGGAATATCGCTGGGAATCTTCAATAAATCCTCAGCGTTCCAAACTGCTTCTGTTCTCCATGTGCCTGAAACACATTATGGGTTAAAGGCTGGAGGAGAAATCTTGCTAAGCACAATGAGCCTCATTCAACCATACTTTCTTAACATTCACATTTACCACATTTAGCAGACGCTCTTATAAACAGTGCTTTGTAGTCCACAACTGTTCTTCAATCTGTAAAGCCAGAATTAATCAGTCTTGACTTTTCTCTTAAATATGTTCTTAAGAAAGTAAAGACATTGAAATAATATATTATACAACTTACTTCCCAATTTTTAAATAAGAAAACATTGCTGAATGTCAGAATCTTCATGAAAACTGCTTAGGTCAGTTTTAAGAACTAATTTCCTCTCAAGACCGGTTGGTGAATGAGGCCTAATGTCTGTAAAGGAAGTTATGCACCATTCCTCACCTAACCCAGCATCTTTAGGGATCACCCAGTCACCCACTTTGACCTTTTTCACCTGACTGCCAACTTCCATCACCTCTGCCACACCTTCATTCCCACCGACTGCTGGAAGGTCAGGTAATATGGCATACGTGCCTGTGGAGAGAGGATGTAAATAGCATTATATTAGGTCCGTTAGTAAAGTAGGGCATTAAGTAAGAACCTTATGGACTAACATACGCAAATGCACTACTACATGTATGTGCAACATAAATTCTTATTATGCAATGTACAGTACTTCTTATAACCTAGTGGTCCACAGCAGCAATGCAGGTGGTCTGTGACATACAATCCAGTTTTACCACTGTCAAGGTCAAAGTAAACTTTATTGTCATCTCTGCTATATACTGTACAAGAACACAGAGAGATGAGACGACGTGGCTCCAGTTTTAACAGTGCAATTTGGTTACATGCTGTATTCAGCCTACAATTATGGTCTTTTACACTAAGTGTGCATGAGTACTGTAACAGATTCAATATGAAAAATGTTATACAGGCAGTCTATTAAATAAAACAGTATCTCTTATAAAGTCTGAGCTAATCAAGTTGGATCTAGTATGTCTGAAATTCCTTTTTTAATTATTTCATTTTATTTATTTTTCAAGATGTCACTTGCAGATGATTTGGGCACCTTTATGAGTAATGAATTTAATGCAAATATCTAAAAAATACTAGAAAATAAATACTCTCTCCGCACACACGGGCACACAGTGGGCTGCAGACTACTGCTTATTCTGAATGGTGGTCCCTGGAACAAAACTAGTTGAAAACCTGTGTTATAGACAAAGCTGGAAATAAATTAAGCAGAGCAGTGCTAGTGTAAGGGTTAGGGAGTTGGCACATGATCGGAGGGTTGCAAGATGAAGTCTCAGAATGGTGAAGGTACCAGTGAGGTAGTCGTGAGCAAGGTACCGTCCCCAAGCACTGCTCTCTGGGCAGGTTTTGGAAAAACAAAAGTTATACTCCACAATAAACATTTTACCTTCTGAGTTATTTTAAGACTTTCTTCTCTTGATTTTTCTGTTTTCCAGCAGACAGGTCTCACTTGTGTTGTTGTTTTCTACATATTACTGTCATCTTGACTTTTTTCTCCATCACTTGGCAAGGCAAGTCGATTGCCTTGCAATAGCACAATATTATTTACAAAGGTCATGCAATGTCCTTTACAGCAATAGAATATACAATAGAATAATATATTTTTTTTAATGAAATGTAAAAAAAAGAAATGTTATAGTAAAAAGAATAATAAAACATTTCTTTGTCTAAGTGTCTGTTTTATTCTCTGTAATTCTTAGTCAGATTTATCATGCACCATTCGACTTTCATCTAATTTCTTTGCCTGAGTAATTAATAAAGAAAGATCCTCTGTTCTTACCCTGAACCATGTTAATATCTGATGGGTTGATGGGGGCCGCCAGCATTTTCACCAGGACGCTGTCAGAACCCAGATCAGGGAGTTGCAACGTCTCCAACCTGCCAGTCAACAGAGGCAAAATGAATAAAATCAAACAATATGTTTCATGTGACAACTTCAAATATTTTTTAATGAGTTTTCTGTAAATCAAGACTTTCACCATTATTTTGTCAGAAAGAATGGGCCTCATTCCCCAATATTATCTTAATTTGTTTGTTTCTTAAGCAGGTTAAGACATTTAAATATATTATACAGCTGTAGAACTGAAGAAACACCAATAACTTATGTGCAGCACAAATAGGCATGCATTTAAATTTGTGTGAGTGCTCTTCTCCGTTAGTAGATTCTGTTCTCACCTGAGAAGAAATCTCAAATAAGTAAACACCGGTAAATACAGACATATCTACATGAAAGCTGCGTAAGTTAGTTTTAAGACATATTTTCTTCTAAAGAATGGTTACTGAGAGGGATTAGTTGTTTTGTTTGGCAGTAAGCATGCTTCAAATTATGAAATTACATATGCATATCAATTTATGTTTACAGACTGACTGTATAGTATTCTTACATTAAAATGCCTGATCTTGCAAACATGTAATGCACAAACGTATGACTGTATTCCATGATTGTAACTGTAGTTCTCTCTACTTGACTAATATAATATTTGCACAAATTATTAAACATTATTTCTATATATTACTGATTGCAGTTTTTACACTTGACTGCTATGATATTGCACATATTACTGAACCCCTCACATAGATAGTTTAGACATTATAAAGGTACTGGTTTTTTTAACAGATTGTTGAGAATTTTCATATCGAACTGCCACAGAGGTCTGAATCTGAATAGAGTTTATCATACAGATTGTCTATACAGTACTCATCTTAAACTGCTGCTGATAATTTCAACATCCATATAAATATGATTGTACTCCATAATGATAATTGTAGCTTATCTCCACTTGACAGCTTTCCTAATATATTCGCAATTTTTTTGATACTGTTATTTTTAATATATTGTCTGTTTAGAATTTCCCTTCTTATGCACATTTAATAAAAAAAAAGACAATACGGCATGTGACTAAAAAGTCTATTTTAAAGTCTATATTTTATAGTTTATTTATATATGCATATTCTATGTGTCTTATCCCTTCTTTATACTGTAAAAACGCCGTTTCGTCTCTTTATATTTATATTTTCACAACATTTATATAGCTGAGATGACAATAAGGTTTACTTTAACTGTGGATATTTAATGTTGCATTCACAAGTGAAAGCGAATGGATTTCTCTAGTGTTTGGTTTTTACTTGACGACTTGTGCAGGGTCTCCGTGGCTCCTGTATAACAGCCCCGATGACAGACCGCGGTAAACACTCCGAGTCCGGACTCCTTCATGCAGCAAAAATCCTCTCCACAAAATGTGTGTAAAACGCACAAATGTCATTTTAAAAAATCCAATTTCCAGCGTTAGCAGAGAATCTTAAACACATCCAGGGTGTTGAACCTGTGACGCTTCTCTTCTTCTTCTTCTCGTCTGGATTCATGGCGGACTGATGGGAGGATTTATCGCCTCCTACAGCCAGGATACAGCTACTAAATAGTTATTTGACTCCAGTATACTCTATATTTTAATTACTGAAAACAGAAAAACTATTTTGGCGTTTTATTTCATAATAAATAAGGCGCGGATTCGATCCCAAGAAATGAACTCGTTCCACAACTCGGGATTGAGAATCGACTCTTTTAAGGAATCGACTCCATACTGTCATGTAGCAGACCTTCAAGATACGTGACAAAATAAACTCGTAGTTTACCATTAAAGACTAAATTAATTTAATACAGACTATGATATACAACGTGTAGAGCTTTTTGACATTTTTTCCACATTTGGAATCGAGCGGTGCTTATATAAACACATTTGTAATGTTTGAGCTTAAATGCCGCCTGCTGGTAAAACTCAGTCATTACAGTTATGACGAGTTCGTAGAAAGCGTTTGAGGAGGACAGAACAGAGATTGATGAGTGAATGCATGTTTATTTATGGTCTAAAACATAATATTCTCCAGAAACTAGATGTATATTATTTAATTATCTATCTGTCTTAGATTAGTTTGAGCACTGAATGTAATTATTTAGAGACGTAACTTGGGGATCTGCTACCTGACGGTGTTGAGTCGATTCCAAAAAGAACTGATTCACAATTTCGAGTAATTTCGCTATTTTATATCAAATTCGCTCGATCTATTCAATTTTTAAACGTGTGTATGCATAAGAAATATGCTGCCGAAACATTAGTAGACTGGGTGGTTGTCATGACACAAACTTTATTTGAGAAATTGTGTTTTTGTCTCTGTGTTATGTCCTCAGTCAGTCGGCTTGGTCCAAACACACTAGAAGCCTGGGTTAAGAAAACGTCAAATTAAGTTGCCAGAACATGAATTTAGCTGTTTATCGGTGAACCGAAATTTGGGGTTTATTAATGATAAAATATAGGGTAAAAATATATATCAGAGCCCAATGAAAAAGTGTCACAGAAACTGATTTTTAATGTCCAAGGATGTAGTTCTAAGAATGTTTCTGAAGAATAAAACATCTTGTTCTGATAGATTTCATCATAAAATGGATATTGTTTAAGGCAATGGTTGAGGAAAATTTAGTCACATCTTTTGAGTTTGATGAAACTTGCAACATTTAGAATATCTTACTGATTTCACAGTTTTCCTAAAGGATTAAGAGCACTACACGTATTTAGTTTGTCAATTACGTTTGCAGGTGTCAAATGGTACTTATATAAACACATTTGTTTATATGTTTGCAGGTACATGATTTGTACATATATCTTAGGCAGTGTCTTCAAGATAAAAACACATGAGAGCACCAACACCTTTAGGAGATCTAAGTGATTTTATCTATGATTTCAAGATAAAAGCATTGCATTTTTCTAACTGTAAAGAACAAAAGGAAAATTATTTCAATCAGAACAGTCACACGGTTCATTATGTTCAATAAAACGGTCTATAACGTATTGGGAAAAGTTACTGTGGTAATATAATTTGATCACTTGTCTGCTGTTATGCACACTAAACAGCTTTAAAAAAATTTATGGAGTACAATTTATTAAGTTAATCCAAGTTTACCATTCCTTCTACACATGCTAAAACACAATCATTGGAAACAATCAGAGCATTGTACCTCTTATTACAATTAAATAATACTGTTTAAAGAAGTCCACATCCTCATACAATCACAATGAGGAAAAACAACACTTCAGATGCAAGAAATCATCATCATGTAAAATTGGTGTTACAGTCTTCTCAAATAAAGCTCATCAATATACATTTTCAAGTTGAAGATGATAACCAATGATACAGACAAACTCTATTTTCCCTAATATTTCCAGATCAGATTTAAAGAGTCAGACATTCAAGAAGAATTTAAAAGAGAATTGAAATTTAAATGCACTTCGCCTTCGGGAGTATAGCCAAATACGCGTGTTTAAGGCATGAATGAAATTACAAACTCATACAGAAACAGAAAGAAAATGCTTATGATTATAATGATTTACAAACATGTAAACATTTTTTGTGTAAAAAGGAAGCAAAATCAAATGAGGTAGGTGTCATGGTGGTTTTCTGCTATATATCTAAATTATTCCTTCAGAAATGAATTGTGCTATAACTATATTTGAATTAAGAAAAAATAAAACATTTCAAATTAAGCAAGATATCATATAATTGTTTTCTAAGCAGTTATGTATAAAGATATTTTCCTAATAATGAAAAAAAGGTGTCAAAAAGCCAATTCAGTGTGTTTAAGAAAATTATGTTCTTTTATGTGTAATAATAACTTCTTTCCTCATATCCTTCTCATTTTTGTAAATTTTCTTCAGTGATAAGCAAGTACAAAAACTAGGAAAAAAATAACAAGACCTGTAAAATAAAATTTGTTATACATTTTGTTTCAAAATATTTCCATGAGTATTTACATGAATATTTATTTAACTCAATTTTATTGTATATATCCTCAAAATAACTATTTTCAAAATTTTAAAAATGAGCAACATAAAAGTTAAAAATGTAATAAAATGGTAATAAAACTATTCCCAAGGACATTCCTGGGGGGCAAATGAAGTTGATAATTCTTTGGCGAGGGAAAAAAATACTAAGGTGGTATTGACATTTTTTATACATCACATTGTACGCCCTGAAATCCTCATAAGGTCATCTGTAAATATCTGCTCATGTAAAGTGTTCCCTGAGATTTCCAGACTGATGGATTATTGAGGAGATGTAAATAACCACAACAAGAACAACAAAAACAAAAGCAGCAACACCTTACAAAACCAGACGTATAAAACTACAAGAAAGCAAATTATTCTCCATCATGATTAGTGCAGAGATAATATTGCATTGATATTGGCATAGACAAAGTTCTTGTTGCTCAGGGTAACTACACAAAGAGTCAAAGGTTAATTAAATCATAGAAAATAAAGAATTAACCAAATAGTGATTATCACATCTTAAATAATGAGAAGAGTTTCGATGAAAATGGAATATGTCTTTGATGAGAAGGTGGAATGATGCCTAAAAATAAATACTAGGAGTGATTTCATTGGTCTATATATATATATGTATATAAAGTATATATTAACTGTGTTAGAAGATCTGTCAGCTCGTCCTGTAAAACAGGAATTAAAGGCTTTTACCAATTCGACTGCCTTCTCTCTAAATAAAAATCTGGAAAAATGAGGCAGTGTCTTAAGCGTGAACCAAAAGGTACTAATCTCTGAAAAAGCCAAACTGTGAAAGACAATTTGTTATAAGAAGAAAGGCAAATGTGGTACAAATGACCAAAAATAACAGAAGTAAGAAGAAGTCTGATATTTTTAGGTAAACTGTATTTTAAAAAAGAAACCTTAGTTTGATTTAACTTTAAGGTTGCATCCTTTTTATACCAAAATAAGCACATCTATCATTTACTAAAGAGAGGTAACATTCTATAAATTAACAGTGATAAATGACAAAAATACCAATGGCTGGCAGAACCAGAACCACGGCTTAACATTCATTTGGCCCCAGATGATCAGGTCAATCGATTGCAAAACTAGCAGCTACCAAACCCTCAACTGGCAACTGGCAAAACTTAGTTCTAATCCTACTTAACCAACCTAGAATTCCCTGAAGAAACATTCTCCAATGAGGCGTGTCTCCACAACCTCTACTTTTCATCAGATATAATAACCGGAAATCCGCTTCTCATGAATGGCACGGTCACTGCGTCATTAAAAATTAATCTGAACAGTGAGCAAAAACGGTTCTTTTTTTCTTACTAAGGAATGACCAAGAAATGAATTGTCAAAATTTCCTGAGTACAGAGCAACTATATTCCTGAGCGTTACACCATCAAAGACCAAAAAATTACATTCATTTTTCTGTTCCTAATTTCATATACCTGAGGTAGTTCCAAGAGCAGCATTGGTAGGAACGTCTTCATCTTTTTCTCCTTCTTTTTTATGTTAGTGGTATGATTTTAGTCGGTGCTCTCGCCCGCTGGAGGAGTGCGACTGCGCTCCTCTTCCTCGCCTTTCAGAGGCGAAGGTTTTCCCTGAGCGCTGGATGAAGACTGCTGTGCTTTGATTGGGCAGTTGGCGACCATGTGAGAGGCGCTCTGGCAGAAATGGCACTTCTTTGGCTGAGGAGGCAAATTGCACTCCTTTGCATGATGGTCCAGACCTCCGCAGTTGTAGCATCTGAGATAAAAGATAGGACAAGACGAGGTCAAGGTCAAGAATATTCATACAACACCTTATCAACACCTACAGCTCATTCAATGTCCTTTTAAAATGGCAAAATTTAAAAAAAATTAAGTAAATAATTGCAGTCACAGGTTCAAGTCCTGGACCTGACGTGCAGCACCCAGGGAGCAGTGCTTGTTGACAGTACCTTGCTCATGAGTACCTCAGTGATACCTTTTAATTGCCCGGGACTTGAACCAGCGACCTAACAGTACCGACTGTCCCAAAATTAAAGTGAGCGAAGGAGTGATTATTTTGTCATTGTGAACACACCACAAGACACTGAAATGAGCCACAACGAAATGTGACCTCTACATCTGACCCATCCGTGAAGGAACAGTGGTCACTTAACATGGGCAGCGCCCGGGGAGCAGCTCTTGGGGATGGTACCTTGCTCATGAGTACCTCAGTGGCAACTTTACCGGTCTGGAAGTCAAACTGATCACTGGGTGAACGCCTAACCATTACGCCACCAACTGGGGATTTAGATTTAAAACTAGCATTGATGTTTGATTTGTTTTCTAAAGTTACTGTCTTCTTTCAGCTTCGCCCATTAGCCGTCGCCACACTGCGGTAGCCTAGAGGGTAGGGCATTCTCCCTGTTATCGGAAGTCAAAGTCAAAAATGTCAAAGTAAACTTTGTCATCTCTGCTATATACTGTACAAGTATACATAGAGTATACGATGTGACAAATAGCAGCAACATGAGTAACTTGTCATAACCACTTTTTCAGTAGCAAGGCTATTTTAAATGCTGTAGCTTTAAAGTAACTATAATCTAGTGCAACGAAACTACATTATTAGAATAGAAAAATGAGTGTTTCCCACGTACAGGTGTTAAACCAGCAAAAGTGGCATCTGATTGGCTACATTGCATCATGGTGCATTCTTGGCAGCTGCCAGATGGAGTTGGACTCCATCTTGACAAAACGGTGGAAGCAAGAATTCTTGGCTGTATTTATCGAAGTGTATGAAAACCACATGGACAGAACATACGCATTTGAGTGTAACCTACAGAAGCTGAACATCATAACACTCTCTACCTCCAAAACACCATAATAACCTGGTTGGGATTTGATGTTACATCGTTAAAAATACGATGTGTGCGTGTCCCGCAGCACATACTCAGTATTACTGGATGAAACAGCTTGGATGTAGTTACTACTTTTTCTCTGTAGTGTGTAGTGTAGTAAGTAAAGAGCAGCTTGTAGTGGAGCTTTTAATCCTGGAGCTTGAAATTCTGCTGTTTAAAAGTTGCTTCCACAACACTGATCGCTGCTAAAAACAAGTTGTATTGTAGAGTACACGACTGTTATTAGACCTGGTAGATGTTGGAGGTGCTCGGCCCTTCCTGCCTTCCTCCCTTTATTACTTCATTCCTTCTATCTTTATTTGTTTCTTTTCTCTCTCTCTGTCTATTTCCAACTGGTTGGAGGTGCATTTGGTATCCTCTTGCTCAGTCATTTGTGGTTAGAGTGAAGGACAAAGTGTTGACAGAGTCCAAATAAGAATCGTTAAAGCCTCAAACAGTCCCAGGAGACTGCATGCTCGATACCGCTCCCCCGATCGCCCTTTAAGAGGAGACGCAGCTGTCTAACGTGATTACTCAGCCTTCCCTGAGAACGTTACCTTTCACCTAGCTGGGTTATCGGAGCACAACCAAGCCACTGGAGGCATCGTCTCCAAAATTTAGGACAAAATGGTGAACAAAGCATGTAAGCGGAATGGAAGAGGAAGGTGGGAAAAGGTCCTCATTAGGGTTGGGCGATACGATAACAACATGTGACCCGATCTGCCGTAATGAGTCGGAAGTCGGCGTTCTGTTTATGTAGATACGGGCCGATTACGTTGAAAAACATCACAAAAAAAATTGATTTTTCTTTTTTGGAGACCAGATTAATTTTGAAGACCTTTTCTAGGGTTAGGGTTATAAGACCAAGAAAGAAAAATCGATATTTTTGATGTTTTTCAACATAATCAGCCAGTATCTAAATAAATAGAATGCCGACTTCCGACTGATTACGGCAGATCAGGTCACATATCACGATTAATTTTGAGCTTGATTATGAATAATTAAAAAATGGGGTGGTGCTCTAATATTTCACTAATAAGCTGGGATATAACTATTAAAAGTAGAATATTTTTTCTAATAAAAGAGTTCATTGTATATATATGATTTTAAAGTAGCTGAATGAAACACACACAGACGTAATGGCAGACTGGACACACACTAGGGGACACTGCATGAACACACACTCACGCTGGGAAAGGATTAACAGTACTCTTTTTTAGGACAAATTTTAAATATAATTGAAATAATCACAACGGGTGAGATTTTGATGATTTGAGGATCTGGATGTCAGTTTTGATTCTTTTTTGATTAATTGCCCAGCCCTAGTCCTAACCCAGTGAGAATACGGTCCAGTAAGATCACATCATGAAAAATGAATGCTGGCCAGCGTGAGGAAATATAGTCAATAAAAGGGAATGAACGTTCTTACAAGTATCAGCACAGCATGAAGCGGTCGGAGAGTTGGTGTTTAGTAGGGGTGCACGATTCAGAAAATATTATTTGATTTGATTCTGATTCTTGGGCTCAATTCAAGATAGATTCATGATTCATAAACGATTCATGATTCAATACATAGATGAATTTGTTTCCAGATTTTCAGTTTTGAGGTACTTTTCCCATTTGACTGTGGCAGATCAACAAAAGAATCACACTGAATCAAATGTAGTTTACTAAATGTAATGCTTATGTACACGTACTGACTGCATTTACTTCATGCTCACACGAAGCAGGTCTATCTGAACAGACTTCCACATTATGCTGCACCACATCGTCCTCCACTGGATGTAGTATGAACTGCAGTAAACTACATTTTAGCATTTTACAATGTCCTACTTCCACACTTATTTTGATGAAAGTAAATGCAGGAGTCGTGTAACACATTACAATTCAGAGACAGAAATATTGGAAGGGAACCAATTACTTTGAAATAACACTAACTAGTCATCTAGAATCTAGTGCAGTTTGAAAGTAACTCGCCCAACACTGTCTGTTCTAGATGTAGAAAGTAGAAAGAATAGAGAGAAATACAGCGGCTTATTTAATTGAATACAGATGTAGGCGCAGGAGAGGGGTCAAGGGTCGGCGTTGCCATGGAAACCGCATAAGTTTAGGAGGAGGGGAGGGAAGGGCAGAGGAGGGGGGTTTGAAGGAGCATGAGGTCAGAGTTCATAGGTCGATGCCGCAGCTTTTTTTTTTTGACAAAAGTCCCAGTGCACACGCTCCGTTTGATTGATCTACACCCCGAGCAGTTTGGGAGTGCAGATGCAGTCGGTTTGGACTCCGCCCCGTTTCAGGCCGAAAAACGCCCAGTTCTTAATCCAACCCCCTCTCCCCCAAAAAACGTGACCTCATCTGCATGCGCATCAATGAAGAGAGCGGCTGATTGTGCACAGCGCCCATCTGTCAACCGGCTGCACGTGTCCGTGATCTAAATCTTTTCAAAGAAAGTACGACTGCGATACACGAGCGAGAGATAAAAGTATCTACTACAAGCTGCTGTTTTAATATAGTAGCTACTACACTACAAACTACAGAATAAAAGCAGGAACTACATCCAAACAGTTTCATCCAGTAATACTGAGTGTTTGTGCTGCAGGATACTCTAAAAGATTATTAATTTTAAACATCTAATGTTAAAAGTAATATGAAAATCTATATTAGTCCCAACCAGGTTATGATGGCGTCTTGGAGGAGAGTGTTGTGAAGTTCAGCGTGTGTTGGTTATGTGTGTAGTAATGTGTAAGTTGTGTATGTTTTATTTTTTAGAGAAAAACGTCCATATTTTTCATCTTTCCTAGGTGGACTTCATCCTCCGACTCCATCTCGCAGCTGTTGAAAGCGCACTGTGATGCAATGAGGCACGATGCCACTTCTGCCGGTTCAACACCAATCACAAACAGCTGCTAGTTAAAAATAGCCATCTTCATATAGAGAGAAATTAAAGAGAAATAATGCATTTCAAGGTTATAATATTTTTTCTTTCTCTTTCTTTTTTCTTGTCCGTCAGTCCATCTGTTCAGTTCCAACTGGGTCCTTTCTTCCTTCTTTTCCAGCTTTCATCTTTTCTTTCCTTCCTTTCTTTCTATTTCCAACTGAGTCCTTCTTCACTTCTCTGTCCATCCTTTCTAATTTCTTTCTTTTCTGTTTTTTCTCTTTCTTCATTTTTTAAATTGTCTCTCTTTGTCCATTTCCAACTGGGTCCTTCCTTCCTTCCTTCCTTCCTTCCATTCTTGCCATTTCAACTGAGTCCTTCTTTCTTCCTTTCTCTCTTTCTCTTCTGATTTCTCTTTCTATGTCTCTTGTCTTTGTCCATCTTTCTCCCCCTATTTTTCTCTCTATATGTCTCTTTCTTTGTCTTTTTTCCTTCCTTTTTGTCCTTTCCTATTTCTTTCCTTCTGTGTTTTTCTCTGTGTTCATTTCCAACTGAGTTCTTTCTTTCTTCCTTCCTGTCTTTCTTTTTTTTCTATCTTTCTCTCTGGGTGGTTTGATTACAGAACTGGAGGTTGGACTGTGATATTCTGCTCTACAGAGCTGTTGCGATGGTGTGATGGTGTGATGGTAAAGGGGCAGCTGGAGAGTTGGGGGATGGACATCAGGGCATTTCTATTGAGTATAAATGCACTAGTGGTCAGATATTTTAAACAGTTATTGATCCGGGTCACATGTCAAACTCGTCCACGCAACCCTAACCATGACCAAGGGTGCGGGGTGTAGAGGGCGAGGGGATAAAACACAAGACGGAAAAAAGCAAGTTACACAACCCTGTATCAAAACACACACTCAGGCCCACAGACTATGTTTAAGAGGGAATTTTGAATTCTGCAAAACTGAAATATTGTGTTGAAACTTAATAATAAGCTGAAATAATGTATGTAGAATATGATTTTAAATAAAACTTGAAGGTGGCATATATAAATACAAAATTCATGAATATTTCTAACATAATTATATAATAGTTACTGTTTAATATTTTTATAATTAAATATATAAATATAAGAAATATAAATAGTTTCATTCATTTAAAAATAATTTACTTACTTAAAACAATACTTTATGTATAAATGTATCATTTGTAATTTTTTAAATAAATAACTACAAATATTTGTTAAAAATTAATTATATGTCATGTTAACATACTTCCTTTCTGTTGCCAAAAACAATAACTTATGAGACACTTTAGAGTTTTCCAGTATATCTAATATTATTTTATATATTATACAATATATTTTTATATTATATACCTGTCTCCTTTGGAGCGGCGTTTCTGGGTGTTTTTCCCCTTCGGTCTCCTCTCACTGCCTACGCAGGGAACACCGCCGGGCCCCGTCACCGCACCGACTCCAGGCCCTTGGAGGACTTTTAAGGTGAACTCCGCCTCACCTCGCTGAACTCCGGGAAATCCTCCATGCACAGCACCTCTGAGAGCAAGACAATGGCCTTCAGCAGTGATCATTACACATTTCCTTTAGGCACTGAAATATCTCCAAAACATCTTTGCATAAGAATCGGATCTAAATGAAAATATGTCTAAAAGCAAGCTTTAATACATCTGATGTCTGTCATTTTCACATTTTTAACAGCACAAATTTTAACAGTTTATAAAACAATCTAAATAAGATAAAACATTCCAGTTAATCAAAAGTGCAGAACTGCGTGCTGACCCTAGTGATTGAATTATATCAGTAAAAGCCAGGACAAAAATCTACATCATCCCCAGTTTGAATATTGTTGTAAAATTTTTATTTAAAAACCTCCCAGAAAGACGTCAATTGATGGTGAAAAAGAATTTATGCAAATTTTGTTCCAGTCTTTCTCAAAGGCTTTTTTCAAATGCACAATGTTTAAAAAAGAGCCTTAGGAATACATTTTAAATATACTGCCGAAAAAGACATCAGTTAAAGAAGAATTAATGAAAGGAGGCTGAAACACATTTTTGCTCTTGCGTTCTAGATTTGTTCTTTCTTTCTCTCTTTTATTCTTTACAAATGCTTAGTGTTTAAAACAGAATAAAGAAAATGTAAGTCTCCCAGCTGGGACAAAAGCCAGGACATAAATGTTGCCTTTCTTCATTTAAACTTTAAAACTGACTTTCATGTAAGACTATTAAAAATATTGTTACAGGTTCTTTTAAAAATCATGTATATTCTAAAAAGTCTTCCAGAGAAAGATGTCAATTGAGAAGTGAAAGAAAGCTGATACACATCTTTGCTCTGGCTTTTCTACAGGAGATTTATTTTTACAAATGCTCCCAGCTAGGACAAAGTTCAGACAGAAATGTGCAATAGCTCCAAAAATGTTCTTTAAGTTTTTAAAAAATCATGCATTGCAAAAAGCAAATAATACCCAATAACTGGGATTTATGTTTTCTTTATCTTGTTTGTTTGTTTCTTCTGTTTTATTGCCATATTAAGGACTGTGGCTACTGTATATTAAGAGGGTAGATAAAACAAATTTAGAGACAGGAAATATAAAACCGATAAACAAATCCAACTAAACCCATTTTGTGTGTAAAAAAAAAATTTCTGTAAAAATGCTGTCATGTGCTCCCCAGAGCAGAGTGAGAAAATAAAATATGCAGTACTGATGGAGGCCCATTGCAAAAAGGCCACAGTGGGGCTTCATCACCCCCTCTTCATATTTAGAGAAGCTTAATATCATACACAGTGTTGCTATATTGCTCTGTGTATTTCTATAGTAAGTACAAACTACTTACAATTTAAATGATCTAAGCTACCCAGCAAGCTCTTGTTTAAAGTAGTAGTAAAATGAGAAAAAGCTGTTTCATCAGCAAAAGCGTCATATTAATAAAATACAGGATTAATATGCATACAGCCACTGTCTACAGTACAAACCATATAGGGAGATTTTCTCTATTTTCTATATATACATTATTTTAACAATTTACTTTAAGTTTATTGTAAGATTCTTAACATAATCTGTAAACCTCTTATTTATGAGTTCTGTTTTTTGATTTGCACAGTTTAAGGATGATCCAGGCTACATTTCACTACATGTTTGTACTTCTGAACTATGTGCCCGACAAATAAAATATTGAATCCTATGCTGTAAAGATCATAAAATTAATTTTAAAATGTGAAACATGATGTTAAAAGTACAAGCACAGTAAAACACAACTCAAATTCATCCTCGTCCTCAGACCATGAAGACAATTCTACTCAACTTTCTCAACTTTTCTCATGACAGAATTTTTGGAATTGTTATAAGAGAATAATTAAGCAGCGGTGTAACCGGGCACCTAGTCCTAACTCTCACATGGATGGAAAAGCTCTCTCTCTCTCTCTGGTTGATACCCTCCCCCAACACCACACACCGATCCTTTAATTCCTGTCGGAGTGACACGCTGACACGCTGGCCTGGGCGGCTTGCTTGCCCCTTTGGGGTGGGGGTTTTAGAGACATTCATAAATGGTTGTTGAGCATGAAAGCAGAGGTGCGCTAGAAGACGTGTCCCGTAACCTCTACCATGTTTAACCTCGATATGGCCTGCTCTTAAAATATCTCTTATTTTCTCTTTCTGTGCTGGTGCTGATGCATATTTTAAAAGTTGAAAAGCTACCATTTAAATGTGAATTCCCCAACACTTTATCTTTTTACTGCTGTAAGTATGGATGATCCAAAACTGATGCATATTTTGTTCCCAGATTTCTCTGAAAGATGTTTATTAATACATGATTTTTAAAAGAGCCTAAGAATATTTTTAAAAGCCTCACAGGGAAAGATGCACATTTTTAACCAAGCTTTGTCCTAGCTGGGCAGCTCAAATATTCTCTATTCTGTTTTCTTTTCTATTTGACTTGTGGTTCAAGCTCCACAATGAGTTTTAGCAGAGATCACAATAATAATAATAATAATAAATAATAATAATAATAATAATAATAATAATAATAATAATAATAATAATAAAAAGAAGAAGAAGAAGAAGAAACAGAACAATTACAAAAGGGGCACATATGCACTTTGTGCTTGGACCCCTAATAATAAACCTTTAACCCCAAGTTGTTCTCAGGGAAACTGTTCCTAAAACTAGCAAATGACAGTGAATAAGAGTGTCTGCTAAATATCATACATGTAAGATTAATAATAACTAGAGCTACATTTCCGCAGTAAAACCCCAGTGTGGTTGCTTGTTTTGTAGCTGTGACATGAAAACTGGTCGAGTAGAAAGACTTTGATTAAAATGCATTGAAGTGAATGTGGAATGAATGAGGGATGACTTCAGTAATAAAAAGACGAGTGTGGGTGGAAACAGATTGAGGTGTGTGTTCAGTGAGGTGGTCTGAGGTGGCATAAGAACCATGTTGACTGTCGTGTGAAAACAAGAAGCTTTCCAATCCCAAATCCCATGTGTTCTTAATGGGAGAAAATGAATGGGTTCCTATGAAATAAATAAACGACAGGATGAAAAAGATGAGCGCGGGTCATGACGGTTACAGAGGGTTAGGGTTAACCCTAACCTCAAATCACGTCAAATTTGGTGTCTTTGTGAAGATTGACGGGTGTGCGGTAAAGTGTAGAAATTTGAGCTCCATGGTAGTCTATGGGAAAAAAAACGGACTAAATTATGGACAGAACTCGCAAATGAGTGCATAAGCGTGTATACAGGCTCACCACACTGCTATAAACCACTCGTTTTACAGTTGGAATGATGTTTCTAGCACAAAAACTGCAGGAGGAGTAGTGGTTTTGGTTAGTGATCATGGCTCACAAGGACACAGTCAAGAGCAACGTTAACTCAACAGGAGCTGGTGCCAATTAAATGTTTTATAGCCGCCTTGTGCCACAGGTCAGGGCAGCACTCGAGCTGAAAAAGATCTCAGCACATAAACTACATCTTCTGTACCTGCAGTAAACAGATTTTTAGGGGCCATCATGTCTTAAGCTTCATGTTCTAGGCATGGCTTTATGTAGTGCAATCAATCCAGCGAAGAACAAAACAACCAACCCTAAAGATACATACATTTTTGCTTTTTGGGTAAATAGACCTTGATATCACTGCAATATACTGTAGAGGTGAAAGACAAAGACAAAACCTGTTGGGAATGTAGACGTTGCTGAGACATCGTCGTAAGAGCTTGAATCAAAGGCAACTGGAATATCTCCAGTTGTCTTTGATTCAAGCTCTCACAACTACAAAGTCCCGGAAATACAGAACATGACGTGTTTATTTGAATCCGTGCATCAGTTGTTCATTTGTTTTTCATGTCCTAAACCAAAATGAAAAAAAAAAAAAACCCAAACAGACAACAAGCCATTTTTCAATTTCCCATTTTGCCATAAAATCGAAAATGAAAAATGGTACTTTTCATGGACCGCCAGTGGCATGACCCGGAAGTGATCGTTAGGTGAACGATCCAAAAACGAAAAAGGTTTATACGCCGTCTTTTTACTGCTAATAATAAGGATGGAGAGCTTTGTATTGCTTCTTGCAGTAAAAGAGTTACTCTAAGGCAATGACCAATATGGAGGGAGGTCCGTGTACCTAGCAGTCATTGGATTTTCGACTCTGAAATCGAAATTGGAAAACGGATTTTAAGACCTGATTTGGGTTTCCGATTAAAAAAAAAAAAAAATCACACATTGGATTTCAAGACCTTATTTTGATGACTGTTTTACTGCCAACTGACAGAAAATGAATATCGAAGCATTTTATGGAGAATAAAATGATTTTTTAAAACAAATGGCTCGATTTTCTATATTTCTATTTTCAACTGTACATTTTTACTTTTGAATGAACCAGAAATAAAACAGGAAAAAATAATTAATCGGAAAGAGAAATAAGCCTACTTATCCAAGCAAGCGATAGATGGCTATAATTATATACTTTTTAAAGGTAACAAAAGGATCACTTTAAAAGAGTCGGACATGAACGGACAAGAATGTCCGGACACTCATTTCAGATGACCCCCTCTGTACCCCTAACGGACACAACATAGATGAAATATCTGCATATGTGTGCCTTTTTTGAGCATTTCCTTAATTAACTCGCCATAGGGCTCCAGAGACGCCATTTTTTTGTGATCCTCCGTCTTGGAGACTTGTGCCCCGACACTCTTGACTTTTATGTCACACGAATTTTTGAAATGTTAGTAGAAAAATAATCCGTCTTTACATTTGGGATTATTAGATATTGTATTTGTTTGTTTGAGCATCTGTGTTAAGCAAGGAAAAACAGTAAATGACCCAAAATTCGAATATGGTGATAAAATGCACTTAAAGCACACCCATTTCACGTCATTTTTCGTTTTTGGTTTCAGAGTCGAAAATCCAATAAAAGCAAGGTACACGGACCGAGGGAAAAGGCGGTGTACACATTGTATATATGTTTTTTTTTGATGGATCATGTATAACAGTCACTTCCAGGTCATGCACTTGCACTCAATGATAGAAAAATGGGCGCTCATTTTCCGTTTTTTTTTCCATTTTTGAGTTGACGGCCAAATGGAAACGGTTTTTCATTTTGGTTTTGGAAGTGAAAAACGAATGAACAAATGAAACACGGATTTATGTGCCCCAGAAGTTCACATCTTCCTCAGCAAAGATGGAAAGACAGCCTGGTCCGTCATTGTTCGGTGTTAAGCCACTTCACGCGAGATAGGTTTGTTTGTTTTCTCGCTACTAGATTTGGACAGATGCGGTGTCCCCTTTTCAACAGCATCCATTGTGTGTCAGTCACAGTGACCGTTAACCCATTTCCCCTAACACATGTGAGCCCCAGCCCCCCAACCCCCAAAACCAACTTGGCTCATTTGCTGTGAAATCACCCAACTGGCGTAAGTACCTGCACCCTTCACCAAAATCCTGATACTACTTTCCAGCTGTTCCTTTCGGGGTCTTCGTAAAGCCATTGTTACGTATGTTTAGTTCAGACATGGAACTCAATTCAACCCAAAAATATAAAATGATTTTGAGTATCATTAAAGGGCCAAGTACCAAAAATGTGGTTCTCCAGGTAAAAGTCTATCCTAGACATCCATGACCATCATTCCATGCTTCTCTCCTCTGGATCTTCACTATTAGGAAATGTTGGTTGCTGATCGGTTCTTTAGAGGTCAACTGATTTCTTATGCAGACCCTCCAGGATTTCACGATGTTGCAATCACAACTATTAATGCAAATTCAGCCAATCCCCACGAATTGATTACTATCATGAAATTTTGACCAATTACCACAACCTTTCCACAATTTTTGACAAATCATTGTCATTTCCCACAAAACGTTGAGCCATACAACAGCAAACTCACTTCCTTGTTACGTTTAGAGGATGCCAGAAACATGATAAAAACGCCTCATGTTTACCTTCAAAAATAACTAAATGATGATTAATGGTTAATAAAAATAATAGTGGTTTTGTTCATTTCATTTTAATTATTTGTTAAAGAATCATTATAAATGGGGACAAACTCTGGAAGTAGGACTTGGCTTTGTAAAATGCTAAAATGTAGTTTACTGCAGTTGATTCTACATCCAGCGAAAGGCAATGTGGTGCAGCATAATGACTACACACACACTCTCTGTAGAAAATAGCTCTTTTACTCACATGATTTTACTCTTGTGCCAAAGGTCTCACAATGATTTTTTAATAAAAAGTGCTAAATTTCAAGCTAAAAGTGTGTTATAACATGTGTTACTAAAATATGTCATGAGTTTTAATGTCTTACATTACTGCATTAGAGAAAATGCATTACTGTAATTGTCTTACTTTTGTAATATGTTATTCCCAACACTGGTTATAATAAATAATAGCACTCAAATCAAATGCATTTTATGTTTAATTGGTTTATCAACTTAAACCACCTGAAACGTTTCAGTGGAAATAACATCAAATTTTACAGTGCTGCAAAGTCTTTAACACATCTTTGACAGAAGCCAAAATCCCCTGTTAGAGCCATTTTGTGTGCATGAATGTGTGACTATTTAGATTTAATGTTTTGTAGCTGTTTGCAGTAGAAATTAGAGAAATGTTTCTGGAGCTTCCACAACTTTCCATGTACAGTGTTACGTAATAGAATTATATTACCGTGACACACGTTAAATGCACTAGTAAGTAACAATAGAAGTAATACGTGCCTTACGTGTCGTAATCTGAAGTATATATATATGATACAAGAACATAAAAGAACTAGTTTCACATTTAATGTGATAGAGCTGAGAGCTCAGGAGCATTACAGTTTTTTGACCGTCACGTAACGCCACATAAAGTATCTTGTAGTCTTAAGGATTCATCTCTTGCCTGTAAAACTTGAATTGTAGTAAAGAAAAGACGATGAAAGACACTCAAGACTCGAGACTCTTTTTTAGATACTTGTCGCGTGCAAAGAAAGTTCTGAGTTCGCAACAAATGAGACGGCGTGAGCTGCTCCCACATTAAGTCAAAAAACTCTTGCTATCAAGAAAGAAACAAATTTCTAACAAATCTTTCTCTCTGAGTGGATCACATGCCCGATCTGACCAAGATTCTCATTCCTGCAGAGATCAGTTCAAACCCTAAGCTGACACCCCTGATTATGATCTAAACGGGGTCCTTAAAGAGTTTCATCATCAAATGTAGATGGCGTTTTGCTGCGTGGTACTGGACTCATCTTCAGCTAAAGCAAATCTAAACTGACATTTGCGCAAAGGAAATTAAATAAATAAACTCTTTGGGTCGATTTCCCCAGTCGAGTGTGAAGGATAAATCTCCATTGGTATTACAACTTAGTCCAAGACTAGGCTTAATCCATGAGCAAGAAACCAGTCCTACATGTATACACAACTCTACAATATACTGTACTATACCTATATAGCCTAACTACAGTTAGAGGTGGGAATTGATCATATTTAATCAATATCAATGCCATTGTGGATTCTTCCTATCAATCCAATTCCTTATCAATTCTCTTATCGATTCTTGAGTAGTTTTTGAGTGCAAAAAAAGTGGTTCTATACAGTCTTCTGCACCAAAAGCAACCATTTTATTTTCCCCAAAGTGATGTCTGCACAAGACTATGAGCATCAACACATTCACACTGATATTCAGAGTTGTTATCATGCAGAGACATTCCATGGTTTAGTTTATGAAGAACAATAAGGTTAGTGCAGGTGGAAACACTTCTTTATCCATTTGGAACCATCTGGATATAGAATAAAATTATTTGATAAAAAATCATGCATTTTTCCATATTTATTTTTTACTCTCTAACATCATAGAATAATTGATTAATCGATGGAAAATTAAGAAATATTGAAGTTTTGGCATTTAAACTCATTTTGGTCTATAACTCATTTTTGACTCATTTCTGGGAGAGAAGAACATTGTTGCCATGAGAGCCGTGGCACAATAGCGCTGTGGAAGTGCCTCGGGAATAAATAAATATCAAGTAAATGGCTGTACTGTGAGTAGAACGCTGTTTGTTCTTATAAATCAGCTAAAATATAAGTTTTGTCTGAAAATAAATGGGGAGATTTGACTGAAAATATCATTTATGCAGCATGATTCCTTGTAGTTGAACGTCAAGTCGCAAAGAGTGTGATGTAACGTACTGTGATGCAAAACCGGAAAACGTCATGCTGGGAAATGAGAGAATGAAAGAATCGATAACGTGCCAATGGTATTGATCAATTGGAAGTGGTTCTGAGTCTACAATACTCCTACCCACCCCTATCTACAATCCTGTTAAGCAACTTTGGGAGAAAATGGAGAAAAGCAGTAGAAAATGTTTAATACAGTAATGATATTTTGGGATTATTTTGGCCTCATTCACTAGTGTTGTCTTTTAAAATTGATCCTATGTTGTAACACTGCAACGTCATAAATGTTTGTTGCAACTGAATAAATGAATGTTTCAACTACATCACCATGACTTATCAATCAAATCACTTGTTACTGCGTACTGTAGGTTTGCCAGTATAGAGATCCTCGGCCATTTTAGCTACAGACAGACACGTTGAGAAGCAGAGCAGCATGTAGAGGAAGAAAGACATCAGGAGACAAGTGGCATGGAGGACAATGGAAGGAACGGCTTCTGGAATAAAAGCAGGGGTCGGTCACGGCCGAGGGGAGAGCTGCTTTTTATTGGGATGCGTCTTCCCTTTTGTTCTCCGTGCACAAAGACCAGCAAGAGCCCAAGCAGTTAATGTTCTCTGACATGCGACTCCTAATTTTAGGGCCGAGGCCCACGAGCGCGACTCCCGCAGGCCCGCCATGTGGACCACCCTCCTGCTGATGAGAACCAGAGCATTGCTCCGGCAGCTGGAAGTCACCTCTGCTTAGTGCCAATTTCATACTTATTAAACTTAAGCTGTTAAGCCCTTTTAGAAGCTGTAGCTACCTGAAGTATCATAAAGCTTTTATTTATATATGAATCATTTATGTTGTGTATGTATACTGTATATGTCCATTTTGGCTTATGTTACCAATCTGCCAGTTGTAAAAATTGTATGCTTAATGTTTAAATTTCATAACAAAAGGCACACTGCAATTTCAATGTATAGTTTTAACCATTATATGCAAATTTACAGTTACAGTTTACAGTACTTGTACGGTTCATTTTTACTCTTTAGTTTTTGTTTCTTGTAAGGTTGTTACAAGAACCTTCTCTTGTTTGCATATATGTCATTTACTATTACGTCAGCCACATGCCATTTAAGACTTGTATACTTATCTGTCCATTTTGCTACAGAAGGTGCACTGCACTTTACCTATATACATTTTTATTTTACCATTATATGCACATGTACAAGTACTGTATATAGTAAAAATATTTATGAACATGTGTTTCTATATATTTTTATTTTTACTCTTTAGTTTTAGTTTCTTGTAAGGTTCTGAATAATGTGTGTCTTGTATGCCTAGGTGTCTATTTATGCTTATATGCCACCAACCTGCCAGTTATACTTAATATTTCTATTTTGCACCAAATAGCGTACTGTACTTTATATATAGATATATATTTGTTGTTTTTTGCATAATATGCACAAGTAACAGTACTGTTCACTTTTTATTATTTCGTAGATTTCACGGTACATTTCACTACATATTGTACCTTTATAGCTATGTATGTGACAAACCATCTTGAAGTGAATTAAATGTTTAACATGATCTCTTGTGCAGTCACAGTTTCCAGTGAATAAACAGATTATTTCCACATTTTTTGTATTTTGTACATCAGACCTACATAATACCTTAACTGTGTCTGCAATTCATATTTATACATAACATTTTTATATATTTGAGTTGAAACCAAGTATTCCATTTACATTTTTGACTATGTATATTTCAGAATTGTGTAGGACTGAATTTGATTTCCAGTTCACAAGCATTACATATAATCTTGTTTATGCCCTCAAATATTTATAGTGGCCTGGATAGTGATTGAAAATAGATATGAAAGGTTATAGATATTACTAAAACATTCAGATTTAGGATCAATTCAAAATATTTAATTGCAAAAAGAAATGTGCTTAATTGGATAATCAAATTAATTCACTGGAGTCATTTTGGCTCCCTGAGAAAAAAATAGCTCCACAACAGGGGGTCTTTGGAGAAGGGGGAAGCGGAGGAGGAGGGGCTCCTAGTAGAAATTATTATTACCCCTACTAGAATGCCTCTTAGGTATTAGCATACTGTAGCTTTAGGGCCAGGGGGATGGGTTCTCCAAAAACCACAGACAGTTCTAAATGACTTTATAACAGGAACCTGGACTGGAGAGCGAGGACATAAAAGGTGAAACTAGCCCATTGTGTTTTCCCCAGGGCGAAAGACAGTCGAGTCTCACACTCACATGGGAAACTGGGGGGAGGTGGGCTATCAACTGCATAAGCACTGGTGGGTCATTCCAGGACAACATGGTTTAACTCTGGTCAATGATGTCCTTTCCTGATCTCGCCTTTATGTGCTCTATAAACTCTGCTCCTCCGCTAAATTTAATGTCTTTGTATTAAAAATAAAATAAATATACTTTACCTTTAATTAATGACTGCTCTATAATATTGCCAGGTACTTTTGTTAAATGAAGGGATGATATTTTGGACTCTTGGCCTCATCCACCAACGTCTTATTTTTTTTTCTTTAAATTACTAAAGATTCTGTTGCAAGAAGCATGCAGAAGAAGAGCTGTCATACTTAGTGTTTTACATTAACAGTTTTTGTGAAATAAATAATTATGAACAGGGATAAAATAGTTCATATTTAAATGCTGTATACAACTGCAGACTTGAAGGAAGCCCAGAACCAAAACATGAAGAAAAACCAAACATGAAGCAAACCTGTAAACAATTTTAAATCCTATTTTTGGGAATTACGAAGTCTGGATTGTTGAGGACACATTTCACTACATGTTGGACTTGTATAAATATGTATGTGACAAATAAAGAATCCTGAATTTTGATTCAATTAGTAAAAATGTTTGGATAAAACAGACATGCAACGAATGTGTATGAGTCTGTTTTTATTTATGAACTAACCTCGAAATAGAAAATGTTGGAGAATGTCGGATTGGGATTTATGAACAAATTTCTTCTTAAAAACACTTGGTGACTGAGGTTCAATTTTTTTTAACTTGAACTCACCTGATGAACAAACACGTCGACGGGGGTTTCAAGAGTCTCGCCCTCCCTCGTGTTCATGGACAGAAAGCCAAAACCCATCCGCACATTAAACCATTTGCACACACCGACGCCATGGTAGGACTGCGAGTCTTCCTCAGGACTCTGTCCCTCCTCCTCCTCAGTTTTCGTGCAACCTCCTGTAAAATAAGCGGGACCCATTTACAAAAATGTAGACAAGAAACAAAACAAGAAGCTAAAAGGTTAATCGAGCACTTATTAAACATAGAGTAGAAAATATTAATACGATTAATACTGATTTATCATTAATCAAAATATTAACGAATTATATATATATATATATAATTCCTTCAATAATTCGTAATATTTATGTATACATAAATAATAGCAATAAATGATAGTCCGTTTCAAGCAGTTTCATACACATTTTCCCCTTTTCTCCGTTTTAAATATTTTGAAAAATTATATCGGGCTAATAAACATACATTGCAACAAATAGCACATTTAAGAGAACACGGCAAAAATATCAGTAACGAATTAGACTATAAACCAACTAAAAATGAGTCGAAACATCTGTTTATTAAATATGGTTTTCTGACTGCTAACGAATGTTCATTATTTATGTTTTACTTCGTTGCACTGCGCATTGATTCGTTGAGAACGAAACGTGCTTTCGACCACACACGCCACGGTCTAAAACAAATGGCCCCAAAATACATTTAGGAAGTTTCCCCCAAAAACAACGATAATAACGCACTACATTTACACGCATTACGCTTGTATTCGTTACTTCACCTTGATAGTCCTGGAGTGAAATCAAGCCCATGTTTTTTAATAAACCCCCTGCGTTGCTGGTGCTCGAGCAGTCCGGATCAGCGTGTTGGCCCTCAAAACGCCCGCGCTAAAACTCCAATCTTCAGCAAAGAAAACAAAGGGGAGGTTTGACGATCTCTTCGCCCCCAAGCAGTAAAGAAAGTGGGAGGGTCGTAGCTAAAGATACGGTGAAGAAACCCTAAAACCTGACACACAATGCAAGGAAACCCAACCCCCCACCCTTCCTAATCTTCCTCCCACCACCACCACCACCACCACTAAAACACCTTGATTGTACCTCCATGTCATCACTAATCCACCCACATCATACCTTCTGCCATGGCCGAGGTGTTGTAGAGGCTCCTTCAAATCAAAACAATTTCAGAATTTCAGCTTTAAGGTTCTGGAGTAAATCTGCTTTTGTTATTCTCTCCAGGTGGTTCGAGCGGGGTCTCTTGTCACTCTGCTAAAACTGCTCCTTCGCATCCGCGACCCCCCAGCCCCGATTCGGTCAAGTCCATGTGATTGCCAATTACTCTCTCCTCCCGGGTAAACAACACATTCCTCAGTGGAGGACCCCCAACTCCAGCAATGACCAATCAGAAGTGGGGACCGCGGCGCTGTTGGCCAATCACGACAAGGCGCCAATCGTGAGTGGAGACGGCGCGGTGATCCCCAACTGCGGCTCGTTCCTGCTTGTGATTGGTCAAGACCGTGGAAATGACACCAGCCAAGCATCAACCCCCCCACCCCCCCCGCCAACACACACACACACACACACACACTCTCACGTCTTGCTATCTTTGTGAGATAATTCTCTTCACTCCCATAATGTCTAGATCTTCACCTCAGAAATAAAAATTTCGTTTTATAAATATCTGGAAAATAGGTCTGGACCTTACATACATAATTTTCTAAACTCACTCACATAAATCCCCTCATGGAGTCCCCAAAACTGTGAAACTACTATGTTTTCCAGTCTTTTAGAGGACAGCCAGGTCCTCACAATTTCAAATACAATGGGGATTATAAAAGCACATAGGAACCGGTCACCACAAAGCCATAAAAATGAATAAACGTGAATAAACTAATACTAACATGAATAACAAGATAAACTAAATACATGAACACGTCTGTATGTTGCTTAAATACATTTGTATATTTTTGCCTTTGAATTGAAGACAATGTAATTATACAAAAATCATAACATTAATTAATAAATTACTTAATATGCTGATTACGCTGTGAAGTATATTAGTGATGGCGGTTAAAAAAACAAACCCAACGATCAAAACTACTAAATATGGACTGCTAAATACTAAAATCATTCGGACATTAGTAAAAGGAATAGGAATACAAAGATAAGAATAAAGCAATAATACATATATCATCGTCTTTGCGATTAGATCATAGTCCGTTTTTGAATAAACATTTTGAGTTTGATTATGGACACATTTGCCCTAAAACGCGGTGAATAGATACGCCTGCAGTAATTTGGGGGATTGTGTGAGGTTCGGCTACATTATTGATCGTGTGTAACAGAAACCGGTCAATATCTTCGAGGCAATCAGTCGTTCGAAGCAATCAGTCATGAAATTTTGCTGCTGTCGCAATGCGCAACGAGGGACAAACAGGAGCAAGAGGAGATTGCTGTAAAGTGTAAACAATGCTCCTGATCTAATAACATTATCTGTCGGGGTAGGGGAGATATTTTTTGGGCTGTAGTTCACTTTCGTTTAAACTAACATATTTTAGTGTTATTAAAGCAGACCGCAGACCTGGCGAATGTGGGGCCTTTGTCCAAAAACCACAAGGAACACCAAGCAAGAGGAGGAGGAGCCCAGAATAATCAACAAAAGGTGAGCTGAAAACGTTAAATATCACAAGGAAAATATTAGCCCACTGTTTTAACTGTCTTATTTTTTAAAGTCAATAATAAGGATAAAACGGTTTCACAGAAAGTACTTCCGGCTGCGCATTTGCGCATTTTTCAATTTAGATTTTTATTTAGGATGTGACCCCAAAATGCAAGCTATCATGAGTGGAATGGAGGGTCGCGCCACCTAGTGGAGGAGTTGGATACCTTAACTTTTAAAACTAGAAGTTAGTTTCACAAGTTCGTTGTCGACTGTGTTCATCCTGGAACTACAACTTGTAAAAGATTTGTAGTCAAAAATAACAAGAAGCACAGATGTGCAAAACGTACAGTGCTGGCTGTCGGTTTAAGAGTATCACTACACAATAATCCGCGGCCGAAAACTGTTCGACTAATTTAAAATATATGTAAATATATTAAGAGATTAATCATCGGAGCCAGATGTATAATTAATCACGTTTTCGTTTCATTTGGACTGACATATGTAGTAGGAGTGAAGTCAATTAATTATTTTTTTAAGTTAGACATTTAAAATGTAAAAAAGGTTGAAAATGAAAAACGTTGAAAGTCTTAGCTCAGTTATCTCAATTAAATCCATACATTTTTATTAAACCATATATTTATCGATTTATTAATTGAAAATGTTTGAATACATTTTGCTTATTGTACATATCTGCAAATATAATTTATTTTATTCTATATTTATATACTAACCTGTAACTCTCTCTCTCTCGCACGCACACACACGCACACACCCACACACACACACACACACACAATAATGCCCGAAACACTTGCTTTCTTGTTTATTTCCAATTTTATTTAATTTTTCTCCGCGTAGCTGACTTTATTTCTAGCCATGTTGTGTAAAGATCTGATCTTACAATCCCATTAATGGCTATTATTATAGCATTAAGTTTAGCATTTAGTTTAATAGGCAGTCATCTCCTCGTCTGTGTTCACCATTTAACTGACTGAGTGTATTATATTTACATTTATTTAACAAAATAAAGACTCTTAATTATAGATCATTGGAGTTAATTTATACATTAGAAACAAATTCGTTCGGGGAACCTTTGTTCAGAAACGATTATTAAAACCAATAAAAAAGACTCGAATCAAAATCGATTAAAAATCTTCAGTAAGTTCACAAATGAATTTTTGCTTTTTCAGTAGTAATCATGAACTGAATTATGAATCTACAGCACATGTAAATGTAACCTGACATACTTTCTGTAGCGCGCTTTTAAAAGAAAAAGGTGAAAACGCCAGAAGAGTGCAGCGGCGCGGGGATTAATGCCGAAATATTGAACATTGCGTCTTAAAAATCCGATTAACGTAAAAAGATAGTTATAATTTACAGTTCTATTGTGTGTATTGTCTCGATAGATGGAACTGCATAGGCTATATATCTATAAGTATAACATATATAACATTTAACTACAACGTTTCTCTAGTAATATAAAATACTGACAAATTGCATTAAAGACAACACAACTATTATTTATTTAATCCATTTATTATTATGATAACCGTTCGTAGCAATTTAATTAATCATTAATTGACAACTTTAAAACCACAAAAAATTTAATGTAAAAATGTAAAATTATAATTACAGGTTATTGGAATTCCAGATTTAAAAAAATAATAATCAGCAAACGTCCTGTGAGCTGAAATGCACTGTGCTTTCCTCCAAAACAATATTTTAAGCGTGAGTGATAGTACTGTTGAACAAAAATGCTGTGAAAATTAAAAACGTGACATCATTGTCATCTTACCACGGACTTTATCAACCTGAAACTCCACCAATAAAACCAGGCAAACGATTAAAACAAGAAATTAAACAGGGAGCTTTAAACTAAAAAGATGTGCTTTTCCCAGCATGCGCAGATAAGAGTAAAATGGATGTAAATGTTGTCATCGTGAGTTTAAACATGGATTTTGCTCCACTTATGCTCAGTATCTTTTTGACCATTATACAGAGTGTAATGGCGAGGGCTTGCGTGATCCACTTGTTTGACTCGCAGGTGAAGGAGGAGAGAAAACCTCCATCCTCCACTTTCTCCACTTTCCTCCCTTCAAAACAAGTCAATATTAAATCTGCATGCCAATTGATCGTCATTGTTTCCAAGGTGATGAAACGAGTCAGAGTTCAGTCAATAAGCCACACACACACACACACACACACACACACACACACACACACACACACACACACACACACACACACACAGAGTCAGGTCCTGCAGTGTTTGTGAGGTCCTCATGACTCATAAATAAAACTACTAATTCCAACCCAACCACAGCAACCAAAAGCTGATGTTCTGACTCTTATGTCTCTTTTAGTTTTTAATGTATTTCCTATATATAAAATAACTCATACAACAGCATCGCCCAAAAAGTCTTGTTTTACTGTCTTTCTGATGGCAACCGAGTCTTCAAAACCACATAAAAACCTGCACAAATACACAAAAGAAGAGAGAGATGAGGGATCAGGAGAGGAGAGAGAGAGAGAGAGAGAGAGAGAGAGAGAATGAAGAGGAAGAGGAGAGGGACATAGAAGAAGAGGAAGACAAGGAGGTAAGGTATAGAGGGATAGAAGTAGATATGAGAGAGAGAAGGACAGAGAGAGGAGAAATAGAGAAATAAGGACAAATAAGAGGAAGGGGAAAGGAGGAGCGAGAAAAAGAAAGGAGTTGGGAAGAGAGTGAAAGAGGGAGAGAATGAAGGAGGAGAGAGAGAACAAGATAAAGTGAGAGTGAAGGAAGGACAAAGAGAAGGGGAGAAATAGAAAGAGAGAAAGGAGGAGGAAAGGATGAGAGAGCGTGACTATATTTAGTCTACATTTTTGGGATAAGTGTGATGACATCCTCATCATGAGCCGGTTTAATGTGGTTTGAGGTGATGTTTATTAAAGCAGAAACAGCAGTGCGCAGCTGCAGCAGATGTTAGTCACTGCACATCACTGAGTGTATGAACCTGGGCAGTGCAGTGTGAGTGGCATTTAGTATGTACTGCTCTCTAGTGGTCGCAGGGCGTATTCAAGATTCTAGATTCTTTATTTGTCACGTGCAAATTATACAGGTACAACATGCAGTGAAATGTATCCTGATCCGCTCTTTTAACTGTGCAATTAGGCAATTTAGAAAAGTAACAAAACAGAGATACAAATACAAACTTAAATAAGGAGGTCAGGGAAATAAAACAAAAAAATTAAGCTATATCTTACAATATAATACAATAAGGTACATATGTGCAGACGGCATGGAGTACAATTTCAATCTGAGACTCAAGCTGGGTTCAGGTGTATCTGCATGTATATACTAAATAAAAAATGTACTGACGTTTAACCTGAGTTTACAAAATTATTCTAGAGACAGATGACAGGTGCAATGAGATGTTTTTAAAGTGCCGAGTGCAACTGCAGCATTGTACGTAGCAGACAGAGCAGAAGCATGTGATATTTGGACAGTGAAATGTGGCAAACAGTATAAATGATCATCACAGTTGAGGCTATATAGCAGTATGTAATAGCAGAATTAAGACAGTAAAATGTGGCAGACAGTATAAGTGATCATAACAATATGAGGTTTGTATTAGCAGTATGAGACTTAGAAAGACATGTCCTGGTTTAGAAAGCAGATGGCCTGAGGATAGAAACTCCTCCTGAGTCTCTCTGTTTTGGCCATGATGGTGCGGAACCTTCTGCCTGATTGCAGAAGATGAAAAAGCCTGTTTCCGGGATGAGCTGGGTCTTTAACAATTCTGATTGCCCTGGTCCTCCATCTCTTGGTGTAAATGTCCTTCAGGGAAGGGAGAGCTGACGTGCAGCAGCACTCCACTGCCCGCATCACTCTCTGGAGGGCTTTCTGGTCCTGCACTACGTGAAAAATCACATGATCATACATGTAAATATAAAGGGATCTGAAAATACATCATGCAACAAAACACTTCATGATGCAGATAAGATCAAAGTTTAAAATGTCTTATTGCAAATTCAGACATTAAAAGAAAAGCTTAAAGTGATTGCTAAGTATCTGGTGTGACTGAATTTTAGGTCTCTGTCAATTCTAAGTCTAGCAAAGAAATCAAGACCAAATTTTTTTTAAATTATTATTTATGAAAGTGAGTATGAAAGTTAAACAAAGGAGACCTAATGAGCACACGCGCATCCAACCGTGTTGTTCTTGGTTTCCTATATAAGGAGTAAATCTAATCTGCCTCTCTGCCATTACAGCCCTTTGATTTCTCCTGCCTCCACCAAAAGATTCGAAATTGAACAAATAAATGAACACACTTATTGATTTCAAACTAATTTGGGGTCTGCTTGGTTGAAATATTATATTGAAAACAAAGCTGATGTTGGTAGTGTAACAGTTAGGTTAGGTGATTGAAAGGTCACTGGTTCGAATCCTGGTCCAGTAAAAGTACCACAGACATACTCATGAGCAAGGTACCAGTCCCAAGCACTGCTTCCTGGATGCTGTCCATGTCAGCTGCCCACTTCTTCACAGATGGGTCACATGCAGAGGATGTGGTGCACTGTGTCTAAAATGACCAATTATCACACACTTTCACTTTTCACATGACCTACTTAAATATGATCTGAATCTATTATGTCTTTATAGTACATATAGTGTATGTATGGACAATATAAAGAGCACAATACAATGGATAATATACAATATGGCATAAAAATATACATCACAACACCTTAATTACTTTGAGTGATTGTCACTGTAAACACATGACAGCACATCCAAATGTCACCTCTCAATTAGACCCCAGCCATGAAGAAGAAAGTTTGGCAGTGACCAAAATGAGCAGTACTTAGGGAACAGTACCTCAGTGGTACCTTTACCGGGGCTTTAACTGGCAAGCTTCGGATCACTCCCAACCGTTACACGGTTTACTGAAAAATCCCTGTGTGTTTAAGGTCACACTTCTCATCACATCAGTCGCAGTCAGGGTCCTGGTGTGTTGACGCTTGCGGCTGTGATGAGGATGATGAATAAAGATGGCAGACCCTGTGGGCTACTCCTTCCTCTGCCCAAATGAGTGTGAGAGCTGCAGAGCTATAGCCAAAAATTATACTCCGTGTACAGGCTGATGCTGTGGAGACGGTTTAAAAGCACTACTAACAAAGTAACCACATGAGATTAGACCGTTACTGGAATGCAAACCAAAGCCGTTTTGAGGCATGTTGAGGTTAAATATGGTGTAAACTGCTTCAAATTCCCTTGGTGCACTTGTTCTCAAGAGGAAACCCATAATACCTTGTGTTAAATTCTTGAATGCAATATTAAGTTCCATCAGTCTCTTAGACACACTGCCTGCCTTCCCACTCCCCCCACACTGTAAACGGGCTCTGTTGCACGTTACACATCACTGTTGTAATGCACACGCTGCTCTACAGACAACCTTATCCATGCCACACTGAAACTGCTCCAGAGATACAGTACTGTATATGCTTACAGCCTGACTATAGTACAATTTGCCATTTTGTAAACTGCTGCTAATCCCAAGTATATTTACTGCCCAACAGTAGAATTATAACTTCTTATTGAACTTATAAAATTGATTGTGCCTCCATCCACGTGGACTGCTGCTATAATATTTGCTTATATTTATTGTGACACTATTTGCACTAGCGATTGTGATTCTGTGAAACATTTGCACATACTGATTGTTTGTCCTCTCTCCCCACAACTTGAGACATTGCACATTCCTGTACACCGCCCGTTTACAAATCTCATTTAACTGCTGCAAAACATATGTACATCAAACACAAAAAGAAATTGTAGAACCAAAGATGAACACCACTTGTAACTATTGCACACTTTCTCTTCCTCTAGTTTTATTTTTATTTTATTACTTTATGTGCCTTATCTATTCACATCATCTCGTCTCTTTATTCATGTGTATATAGTAGAGATGACAAAGTTTACTTTGACTTGGTACTTAAATACCAAAAATCAATAACATGGCAAATGTTTGTCTAATCCAAATCCTTCTCAGACACAATTACAGCAGACTGTGCAGGGAGTCGAACCCAGTCCCAGAACCCCAGGAGTGCCTCCACCACAGCCTTTTGCTTTTTGTGCGCGAGAAAAAGCAAAACCTGATCTGAAATATAAATGTATAAATATTTCATATATATACACATATATTTCAATTCAGGAAAAGAAACTCTTAAAGACCCACCTGCTTCGCCCTAACTGCCTAGACCTACCGTCTCTAACTAATCCAACGATGTTCGTTTTCGCCCAGCAAAGGCACGACAGTCAAAACAAGACATTCAACAGTATTACTCATGACAGTTCTACTTTATGTAGTCTTGCAGTCATATTTTAGTTATTTTACTTTAGTCTTGGATATCTATTTTACTTTATATTTTTAATGTTATATTCTACTTTCTTCTAGTCTTAATGTTATTTTAGCATATGTTTATGATTTAAGGGCCAGACATCACACTTGGTCAACCATTTCTCATCAAGGCTGATCTCCAAACACGATCAGCCTCAAAAAAGTAAACCCATTCATATTTTGTGGAAACGACCGGAAAAACCGCACGAAAACCGTGGCGATGGTAGGCCTACCATGTCCCGCAAACACGCCGACGACGCGACTGCCCGACGGAATAAAACAAACTGAAATGAAAGACTTACCGTATCTCGCTCAAAAGGAACGAGACTTGTGTTGACTCCTGAAAAACGAACATTTCAGCGTTTTGCGGCGCGACACGTTACGAGCGGACGCGTTTTGGTCTGACGCAGTTTTTAGAACTACTTTGGCCCATTTACTCAGATTTTACTTCTAAATTAAGTTAATTCTTACTATTCTAAGCTAGTTAGTAGAAAAACCAAATCCTACCTTTACCTTCATCTCGACTGCTCAGAGTCACCTTCATGTCCGTGGCCGCATTTTCCGCTTCATCGCAGCTGCTCCAAGTTCAGCTTCAGACTGCTGAAAAATCCATGTCCTGTTGGGGATGATAAAAGAAAGCTTAGATCTTCCCAATTCCTTATTTATGGCTCTTAAATACTAGCCCAGATCTGTGTTGTGTGTTACCAGTCATGTGAATCCAGTATTTCAGGGTCCACCTTGATGGTCATCCAAGTGACCTGCAACAAACCAGCACCAAATAAATGACTAAATACATCACGTCTAAAACTCATTTTCTGCACAGATCACCACCCACCACGCTTCTTCTGGCTCCATCAGTGTAGTGTCCCAGCTGAGCTTCTGGCTTCTGAATGCAAACCAGAAGTAAGGTCCATCTTGTTTCTTGTGATCAGATTCTAATAATTGCAGCCTAAAGAGAGAAGTGCAACGAGAGTGTTTAGTGGTTTGATGCTCAAAGAGTACAAACCACTTAAGCTGAAAGCATGCTAGACGCTTTATACAGGTTTAAACTTGACCTTTAACAGTGTTGAATTGGTAAATTTTTCCTGATAAGGGAACCAACTGGAGGTAAGGAAGGATCTTTTAATTCTGGTTACATGCATCACATAAGATGAAAGGTGGATTTGAAGTCAATTTAGACACACCCTTTTCTGCTTCTGCCCTCTTCTCTCCGGTGGAGTCCAACTTGGAGAGTTTAACTACAAAACCAAAAACAAGTCTCAATAAAAGCTCTAAACATTCATTCTTAAGGCATGGGAACATAATTTAGGTGTTACACTTACCCATTATACTCCTATAGGTAGTGGGCGTCAGTGTGGAACTTTCTTCTACTTCCAGAACTCATTTCAGTGGAGATCTAAACTGAGAGAAATGAAGCATATAATACGATGAAATCTTAAACCTGACCATTTAAAAATAAATTGTAAGAAAAAAAAAAGACCACAGACCTACCCATTTTTTACAAGTATACTCACTCAATCAGCTTCTCCGTTGCACTCTTGAATGAACAGTATCCAGGGATGACGTGGCCCTGGTTACACTTAACTCAATATGGTTCTTTTTCATCTGTATTGCCTTGTAGGAGTGAGAACTAATCAGTATTTGTCTTAGAGCATAGTAAAGATGGTTGCAAAGTAACTCAATATAGATCAAGAAGGAGGTTCACCCGGTCAATCTGCTATAAGTGAACCAATTCACTCAACAGCCAGCTCCAGCCATTTTACTCAGACGAGACCACCAGAGAAGCACAGAACCCTCTGAATGAAGTCAAGAGGTAAAAGCTTTCCTTACTGAACACATTTGAACCATTGTCGTCCTCATCCACATACTTGCTGTGCAACAAGTACCTTCAGTCCACAAATACCACGTTAGTGGAGCGATATCCAAGAACCACCAGATCCAACATACCCTTTAGAAAAGAAAAAAAAAAAATCCATAGAAGTTGCTAATACGAGTCAACACCATGCACAATGTCCACCGATTTGCAGATAGACCAGTGTTTGAACTTCGCAACATGCATTTATTCATCAACTTTACCATTTCCCATCCTCCAAAGACCTCACATGCTGTTTTTGTTCCAAAACAGCCTCCAAGAACAACTCCTTGGCAGCATAACAGTTTTCCTCCATGATTGGAAAATCATCAGTTCAAATTGCAGTGTTAAAAAAAAAAAAAAAAAAAAAAAAAAAAAAAAGGTATAACTGAGGTCCTTGTGAGCTAAGTAGCGTCCCTGAGCACTGTCCGTCACCTGCCTGATGCTCCTTCATCCATAGGTCAAATCCTGAGGTCACATTTTGTAGTGGTGCACTGTGTTCACAATGACAACTCATTTTCCATGAAAATAGTTTGTAAAGTGCTCAAGTGGCAAGGTCCCATTTTTCTGATGGATATAAACTTGCCCACAAATACCATCCCAGTTTTGTGATTTCCAAGAAAGACATCATTAAGAAGGTCCAAATTTCTGCATGTTCCTCAAATGTGTCATTCCCGAGAGCCATTTAGTTGCCATCAAATATCAAAACCACAGGCACATGCACATGTCTACTGCTCAGACAGACACAGCAAAACTGAAATGGGTTTTTCCAAGAGCATTTGAACCTCATTGCATGTGAATTTCCTCATCACTTTCTCCATGGTCCCATTTGGTCATTTCCAACCACTCAAAAGTTTTTGAAAACATCCATTTTTACAAAACTCTTCACCAAGAAGTCCACATTTCCTGTGGAAGTGGTTTGTAAAGTTTCCAGCAAGTCAAAACCAACTGCCATTGCTTTTCACATCTGAAGCTGTAAGAGTGTCACCATGTTGTCAGTTTCCACAGAAGTCCTTTTTATTCAGAGACAAAACACAAGCAGAAATGATATTTGAGGTATGCAACACACTCATTGTCATGGAGCACATGTTAATACCAACACATTTCAGCACATTGCTAGTAGAACGTATACCCAGTCGATTTTGTCCACCCATTTAAGAACACAGATACCAGAGAAGTGATTCCTTTAGATGGTGAACTTTCCCCCGTTTGTGCATGAAGGTTTTGGGTCCAGACAAAAGGCTCAAAAATACCAGCCATACATCACCAGTTTTCCCCAAATACTGTAGACACACATGAGGTTTTGCAAATGGGTTCATAAGTCACATCCACATTTACTCCCATTCTGAGAAATGAAAACCAGAAAATACAGACTGAGAACACAGCACAGGACATCTTGATACATGGTTAAAAGCTTGTAGGTCTTGCAGCATGGAAGCAATTGTAGGAGTTAGTTTGAGGTACAGAAAACTTTCAGGACACCATTTCCTTGTCACAAAGCATTAACACATTTGAAAGAGAGCGAGAGGTGAAAACACAGCAATGCAATCCACAAACCCATCAAGAGATACCAAAAAGTTTCCACATGCAACCTCATAACACATCTTCATCAAACTCAGCCACATTGCCATCAAACTCATTGCAATTCAGGCCAACCAAGCGAAAAGACTCACTCACAGCAGAAATTCCCCTCCTGAACCTCCCAAATGATAAGGTTTTGTTTCCCTGCAAGGCAACACAGATTAAACTGAAAGAACCTTCAACAAACAGCCACCAAAACTCAAAATGGCTTCTGAGAAGACACAACCACCTGCATTATCCCTCCATAAGAGCAGCTTCTTCCAAACATACGAATTGGTGTGTCCCTTTAAGTAGGAGAGCGGTTTTTTAAATGAGCCAATCACCTTTAGACTCCACCCGCTGCTGCTGCTTATTGGCTGAGGAGCGCTAACAAGGCTGACGGCGAGTGTAGTTTTGTTGCTGAAACAGGATTTGAGAGGTGGAAGGCTGGGAGACGGCTAGGTTTGTGGCAAACTGCCTGTGGACTTCTAGCAAACTTTGTGGAAAACATGTGCACCTGGCTAATTGTTTTGGTAAATTACTGGCCAAAAAGTTATAATTTCTCATTATTGACAGAACCTTGCCGCAAGTTTGCCACCAGTGGCTTAAGATGGCAAACGTGTGGGAACATATTCTGGCAAACGCCACCGTTTGCCACAAATTAACCACAAGTTTGCTGCAAACCTGCCACAAACATTTAGTCTATGTAAGGATAGAAGTCAGCATTATGGGATAATTTTAATACACCCTTTACCAGACTTCAATTATTTGACAAGAAACAGGAAAGCAATTAGTCATTATAGTGTCTGATAAGAGCAAATAAATTTTTATTCCACGGATCTGCGCTAATGTGAGTGTGGATCTTACTACAATTACGTGTACGGCGTTTTGTTTGATGCTCATGTCGAAAGCGACTTACATTTTGTAGTTACAGTACTCATCATGACATCGTTTAGAGTTTTGTTGTGTTTTTTTTAATTTTTATAATATTTTGATGTAATTTTTTGAGAACAATGCCACACTTCCTGTCAGCCCGCCCACAAATTACTCGTCTTCTGCCTCCCCCGGAGAGAGAGTGAGAGAGAGAGAAACAGCGCCACCATGTGGACCGCAGCACATGCGCAGTAAGAGGAGTCTACCCAGTGGAACAGCCGCAGTCGAGCTGCTGTCCAATCATCGGGGAGATGGCAGGAGACTCCGCCCCCAGGAGGTTGAAGACGGAAGAGCGCGGACGCGGCGGCGCACACGAGCTGGGAGCGCGCACCGGACACCACGCAGGATGCGCGTTCACGCTGCTGAAAGCGCGCCCGGGGCAGGTACGTTACACACACACACACACACACACACACACACGCCTGCAAAAACATTCCAGGACAATACTGAGCAGAGTTTAGTGTGTTTTTACAGCAAGAATACTGTATTTGGTATTTACAGAACAACACTGTAATGTCAAAATATAGTATATCACTGTAAAAGTTTTTTTTTCTTTATTTACAGTAATACCGTAAATTTTTGACGGTATTGTACTGCGTTGCACGAGGTTATGTTTTGTTGTTAACACAGCCGCACAACTTTTTATAGTGGCGTGGTGAAATGAGGAACACAGTCAAACAGTTCGGCAAGATTTAGCTTTTTAAAAATTACAAATCTCGAATAAGTAAATATTGGTGAATGTAAGAATCTTCTAGAAAACTGGTCTAAGTGGGTTTTAAGAGCAATTTTCTTCTTAAGAACGGTTAGCGAATTAGGCCCAATGATTTTGACGCTCTCAGAGATATAGCTGTCCCAATAGTTATATAACTAATTAATATAGACTATGATAGTTATATAATATAGAAAAATGAATGCTGCAGTTATGTGTGCTTCTTGTAGTAATTAACGTTAATTTCTCCACATCTTCTCTAAGACACATCCTACTTTTAAACGATGGCTCGACTGCGGAGAAGAGCGTGTGTTGCTCTTTTTCTCTTCACACTCTTTGTGTTTGGAACTATGATGGGGTTACGAACTCTAAAGCCCACCGATGGATTTTCGGACCAGGCCCCCGGGGTGATTTTGCCGATCATTGGGGATAAAGTCGACCGGCGCTCGGTCTCCGGTGAGGTCCAGCCGTCTCCCGGTGAAGCGGGGAACAGCGCAAAACTGGCGACTTCAAACTCCAACCCGGGCGTTTTCCACGACGTGCACATCTTTTATTACATGTGGTACGGAAACCCGCAGTTCGACGAGAGGTACCTGCATTGGAACCATATCTTGGTGCCACATTGGGACCCAAAAATTGCTGCCAGCTATCCGAAAGGGAGACATGTGCCCCCGGAGGACATCGGCTCCAGTTTTTACCCCGAATTGGGGGCTTACAGCTCGCGGGATCCAGAGGTGCTAGAGTCCCACATGGAGCAGATTGGAGCTGCGGGGACAGGTAAGGTTTTTCTGTACTGTAGAGGACCAAATGTGAGCCTTCAGTAAAGTCGGGTGAAGCAGTTTGCAGATCTGAACCTTCAGCACCAGGAGTGTGGACAGCTCCCTAAATCTGGCTCTACTGTAAAATCGAGATTAGGATCAGGATCTGTTACTCTCATTCTAGAATATTCTGTGCATGAAAGATAAAGAAATTAGGTACTCAGGTCCCGGTTCATGTAAAAAAAAAAATATATATCCAAAGACTATTATTAATAAAGTCATAAATATATACATAAATATCACAATATTAAAGCTTGTTTTAAAACTGGCAAATCTTAAGCATATAACATCACAAAACAGTTTATTTCAATAGTTAGCTATTTCAATTAAATTATAAAAGGTACTGTATGTACAAAAATGAGTAGAAATGTGCAAATCTGGCTTCAGTAAGTGATCTGGTCAGGCTTTCTTTCTTACTGTTCAATTACCCAGGTGTTCAGGATGGCGAGGGTGAAAAGGATGATGGTTCAGGGGTTAGAATAATCACCTCTGGACCAAGAGGTCACAAGTTCAAATCCTACCCCCAGCTCTGCCACCAGCAGCTCCCTAAACAAGAATCTTAACCCCAAGTTGCTACTGGATAAGACGGTCTACTAAATGCCATAAATGTAACTATTAGTTCCATTCTGCAGGAGATTTAAAATGTTGAGAATTTAGGCAATGCATTCCTTACGATGTCCAGGTCTTTTATCTGTGAAACAGATAAATAGTTTTATTAGATTTTTTGCATCTCTGATAATTAGGATAGATATAAGGTGATGTAAAGGTGATTAGAGGTACTTTAAAAATACAAATTAAAACAATTGGAAATTATTAAATACTCTTATAGCACACTAACACAATAAACCCTACCTACAGAGTGAGAACCTGAGCAGACATTGTAGCCAGCTGGTTGGTTAGGTGTCTTGTCTTTAATTAAATAGGGTCAGTGGATAATGTAACAGGGCCTGCAGTGTTCAGTCATTGGCTGTGCTGAGGGATCATGTAACAGAGGACGCCAAACACGTATCAGAAAAAGAGGATAATTTAATTAAAGGATCTAGCTCTAGTATGTTTAGGATGCTTCAATGACCACACATTGGGCTGTAGATTATTCTATGAAATATTTATCATTATCTGAGGTATTTGTGGAATGAGGATATGTTTTGCAGTTTTCCTTCCCACATTTGGAAATTAAGATCTGAGTAATGGTATTTGTATAGTAGTATAGTATAGGATTTGTATATACAGTAGCCTATATAAAATTTTGAGGTGTAATGGTCTAGTGATAAGATGCTGAGATGCTCATTTTTGGACCAAAAGGATGACGATTCAAATCCAACTCTATCTTTAACTCCACGTTGCTCCACTGACTCTGTATTTATGAACGGGAAAGTGATCTCGATAAGAGTGCCAGTTAAATGCAAATGTAAATATTAATACGATGGCAGTAATTTCTGTTTCCTGTTTTCGTTAAAGGTGTGTTGGTGTTGTCCTGGTTTCCTCCGGGTTTTGCTGATGACAACGGGGAGCCGACCGAAGATCTGATACCATTAATACTGGATGCAGCACTCAGACATGGTTTAAAGGTACGCATTGGCCTGTCTGCAGCAGCCTTTTTTCCAACTCTTTCATCACCAGTCAGCTGCACCCATTTCCACTCTTTAATCATCAGCGGATTTGCTATTGCAAAGAAAACACTTTGCAGCGCAAATCACATGATCTAAAGGTCCCAATAAGATGAACATACCATATGAGAGCAAACATACAAGCTGGCGATCTTTACTCTCCCTCACCACTGTACAAAAGCCCTCATCAAATTTTCAACCCCCATAATCCATGGGTTGGATTACAGACCCTCGTAATCCAAGCCTTGTAACACCAGAACTCGTTTCTGCGAGCGAGAGAGACGTTTAGAGAACAGATGTTAGACGGCCTTAGGACAATAAGCTGTTCATTTCGGAAAAAAAAGTCAATATGCTGTCCTGTTGATTGAGAGTTTCACACTTCCTCTGTTTGATGTGGAGAAAAGCTTTATTTCTGTATGGAATTTCCTCACCGCATCTGGAAGGTATGGTGGCCTAAACTGCTCATCTATAGGTCTGGGTTTCTGGGAGACTTTTATTGCTGGCAGACGAGCAGATTAATGTTTTCCGACAAACACACAGTAACACTACTCACAGTTGGGGCAGTTGGTGGTGTAACGGTGTGATCAGAAGGTCGCCAGTTCGACTGCAGGACTGGAATATTTACCACTCAGGTTTACATTATGAAAAATATCATTTATGCGTCATGATTCCTTGTAGTTGAAGAGAGTGTGACGTTGTGAACCGTGATGCAAAACTTGGGGAAAACCGGAAAACGTGCTGGAAAATAAGAAAATCGCTAAGAAGAATTGATAACGTTGGAGGTGTACAATTACGATGGAACTGATCATTTGGAACCGGTTCTAAGGCAGGTTTTTGACTCCCACCCCTAGTGTTGTCATTTATCAGTCAAAATATTAGTTTTGTCTGTAATAAAGGGGAAGATTTGACTGAAGTGGAGCGTTTTTGTGAGTGATGGTGTTCCACATGCGCTCACTCACACCGCATTTACATCATTTATACATTTTTATGCATTTACTTCTGTTTTTGTGCACAGAATATCAGAAGCAGTGGTGCTTTTCTTCAGAAGTCATCCACCTCCATCTCCAACTAATGTCTCTGAAGTGGTGAATAGTCACTTCTCACTCTGCTCGCTCACTTCCCTCCGCTTCCGCTGCAAAACATGCATGTGCCAGGAGATTGTTCTGGATGGACGTGGGTTGAGCTGACTGAGAGGGAGTGGAAGTGAAACATGAAAGTGACATACATGCTGTCTGATTAACATTAACCTGAGGCTTTGTTCTCGATGTTCATGATATAATCATTTACTATTGATACATTGCTCATGGAACAAGCCTCAATACATTGAGTACGTTCAATATATCACCCACCAGAGATAGGAGATAGTGAAGTACAAACACTTGGTTACTGTACTTAAGTAGAATTTTGGGGCATCTGTACTTTACTCGACTATTTATTTTCGTGGCAACTTTTAACCTTTACTACGTAGATTTTACTCCCACTCCTAATATTCTCATTTGGTTTCATTTAAATGAGGTTTATTAGAACATGTTGCTGCATTTGACCTGTTCCATATCAATAATGTGCTCCATCCAGACAACTTGACTGATCGGTTGAGGCTTAAAAACGTAGTAAACACACACAGAAAAGACAATCCCACTGGTGTATTGGTCTTTGCACATGAAGCACAACACGATAGACACGATAAAGCGCGAGAGAGAGAATAAGAAGCTAAAAGCAGGCGGCAACTCGGTGGGAAATGATGTGGTGATTGCGATGCAGAAAGAAGCTCAGCTCCACCACATTCACTTCAGTTGAGTAGAGTTTATTTCTGTAGCGCTCTTTACAGCTCTATAATATGTGTTGTATGATGTGTTGAGGATAGAGGTGATCATCAGGTATAATGATGGTAATGATCAGTTCAGCTTGATGTATCATGTGGCTTTATTTTTCTCTGCTTGTGCTCTACATAACGCTTGGACATGGAGTCCAGTCAGCTTTGCCCTAAAATGCTGCTTTCGTCCTTCACAAGGGACTTTATACTTTAATACTTGAAGTATGTTTTAGAGCCTGTACTTTTAACTTTAACTCGAGTAAAGAAGTCGAGTCAATACTTCAACTGTTACTGGAGTCCTTTTAAACACATGTATCTATACTAGAGTGAAAAAGCATTTACTTTTCTCTGCATTTGGGTCAGCACTACCAGTGTGTCGAATCAGAATATCTTCAGATGTTGTGGTTGAATTTGTCTTAATCTGCCAAGCTCCAGGGATAATGACAGCGTGTGTAAACAGCTGTGAAGTGTGTGCGCTGACGGGCAGTCCTCGAGCGGCGTAAGGCCAACGTCTGTGTGAATGAGGGCAAAGCGGTGAGTGATGAGAGCGGAGAGTGTAAGGGCAGCTCCATCCAGCTGAGCCACATCAATAATGCACACTCACGATTTGCTCAGCACACGCCGCGTTTCGGCTTGTCCCGCTTCATATGCACCAGTGCCGTGCGAAACCCACAGGCGTGCACGTGTACACGCGGAACACTCTCTTCATGAAACATCATATTTCCATCTGAAGATATTTTATGGAGCGTGACCGTGGAGACGACAAATAAATTGTTCAGGAGAGCGTGATGGAGACGTTTACAACAATAACTCAAGAATGGAGAGTCAGTTTTAACAAGATTTAACTCCTGTGAGGTGAAGTGGACGTCGGTGGATTAAACCTGGTCGTCAAGGAATTACAGTTGTGGATTCTGGATGAAGAAAACCTTTAATGGTGGTTAAGATTAGAGTCTGTGGGCCTCATTTACCAACATTTTCTTAATTTCTTTTCAGAAAAATTAGGACATTTAAATAGTATATTATTCAAGTGTAGAATAATAGAGTGAAGAAACCTCAATAAGCTAATGTTTTAAAGTCAACAGAAGTGAGTGAAAGTGAGTGATTATTTGTCATTGTCCGACTCTCCAGGATTTCGTGATGTTGTGATCACAACTATTAACACAAATTCGCCCAATCCCCGCAAATTCATTACTACGGTGCAATTTTGACCAAATTACTGCAACTTTGGCCAATCATTGTCGTGGGCCACTGCTCCTTCACAGATCAGTCAAATGCAGAGCTCACATTTGGTTGTGCTTCGCTGTGCTGTATTCACAATAACAATCACATTAAGGTTAACGGTAACTGTTTGCCAGAAGTCTAACATTTTTGTAAGTGTCTTTAGTAAAAACAGATGAGGAACAAAGGGAGGATCACACACTAACCCTTACAAAAATTTTCGGCTTCTGGCAAACACTGGCCGCTATCCTTTTGCAGTGTCGCCACAAATTTGCAGCACGGTGATATTCTCACATGCAAATCAGTTTTGTGGCAAACTTGTGGTGGACTTCCAGCAAACTTTGTGGAAAACTTATGCACCTGGCAAATGTGTCACCAAATGTTCACTATGAGTTTGTCATCACTGGCTTATTGTTTTGGCAAATCACTGGTAAATACGTGTGTCACTAGTGGAAATTTGTCGTTGTTGGCAGAACACTGATGCAAGTTTGCCACAAGTGGCTGACGATGGTAAACTTGTGGCAACATATTCGAGAAACAAATCAAGACCGGTGAAACTGATGACGGTGAGTGACCGTGAACACACCACAGCACAACACAGAGTACACCACAATGACCCGTAACCTCTGCATGTCACCCATCTGTGAAGGAGCAGTGGGCAGCTAACAACGGCAGCTTGGACGTTACCTTGCTCATGAGTACCCTAGTGGTACCTTTCCCGGTCCTGGATTCGAAGCTGCGACCTTCTGATCACGATACCTTTACACCACCAACTGCCCCATAATGAAGGCTAACTGAGGAGAACTGACCAATAGGAGACTACGAAGGGGCAGAACAAATAAATGAACAAGACCCACATGTACACAAACATCATAACTGTCACAAAGACATGTAAAATAATAAACAGCCGTGACAATAATTAACCTTTTTTAAAATCTAGACCTGGTTGTAAATGTAGAACGTTAGTATGAATAGATCTGGGTAATACGAGCGCATATCAGTGTCACCATTAATTACACATTTTGCAGATCTTTGTGATTTTAAAATAATTGAAGTGACAACACAGATGGAAATATATCTTTAAAGGGATGCTATGTGAACACAGACTGGAGAAAGTATTAAAAGAATTTCAAAAAGAACCCTGTTACACTCCAGTGAAAAATGGAAAAAATGGGAAACATGCAGACATTCCAGTTTTGGTTTTTAATAGGGCTGGGTTCAAAAAATCGATTCACCGATCAACATTGATTATCGTTCGAAAAATACGATATCGATTCAAAAATCCGCGGATCGATCTTTTCCTGCGGCTATGCACTACTTCTCGCGACCGCGCAAGGAGAGCTATAAAAACGTGAGACTGGCGAAACCCAAACCAAATAGAGCCATGGCTGAAGCTGCTCCGCTCAAATCACTGTCTGGTCTAATTTCATAACCAAGCAAAACTAGTATTGACGCAGAGAAATCTCTAAATAAGTCGATATCGAATCGAGAATTGAATCGGATCATGACCTTGTGATTTGGAATCGAATCGATTCAGGAAATCAGCAACGATACCCAGCCCTGGTGTTTAATTCATCACATGGTCTATATATTGCTCAGCCCTACGTATGAGTTCGATTTAAAGAGCGAAGATCAAAAGTGTTGTAAAGAAGCTTCTTAAGATCAGCGAGGTTGTTAACGCGTGTTTTAATGGTGCAAGGCTGCTGTAATGAAGGCAGCACATTGAGAATGACACGGTGCAGCTCCTCTAAGAGAAATTAGATTTGAGACTGTTTAAAAAGCCTCCTGGGAGCTAGTGAAACGTGATGTGACTGTGCTGGAGTGTAGTGAACATGACTCTGGGTCCCTTGACGTTGTGTCCCTGAATGTTTCAGACCCAGAGGGAGAGGGAGTCGAAACGTTGCAGTCAGTAAGTGGGGCACGGAGCGAGCGATGGCATTACACTCGCCTCATCAAACCAAATTCAACAGAGACTCCTTCATCCGCTACTCATATCAAAGCAAAAAACTAATCCCAAAAACGCGTTTCTCCAGTATTCCTTCCCAAAACCACTTTCCAATGGCTCAAATCAACAAATGGGAATAATGGTTATTCCAGTTGGGACTTTAAGGAACACGTGGCGTGACTGGGCGTTACACATGGCTGATCAAATATGTGACCCTCCATGGCAAAACCAGTCGCTTGTCGCAAGTGTTCAAAATTGAGTTATGATGTTTTCATTAAGGGCATAAATCAAGCTTCGAAACGATACCTATATGGAATGAATGGGACGACATATGACTGAGATATCAACATTCAAAGGAGTCGGGTTTCTCCTGTCACGCCAAGTGAGAAACGGAGAAATCTGCCTTTGAAGTTGACTATCGCCGTAGCACTCACAGACGCTTGGTGCGGTCGCGGCTACGTTTGTATTTACGGTAGCCTACGCTGCATTCACAGCCACACGGATAGCCTACCTGCGTTAGGTTAACTGAACTCGGGAGACGAAGATGGATTCCAGAGAAATATCTTCACGCTAGTCAACCAGTGGATTTAGCGTAAATATTGAAGTAGAGCGGTCAAAACAGAAACTTTTAACATTCTGCTGGAATTGAATTCCTCACCTCAAGAAAGTCACGTTTTTAGGATGGAAAGGGTAAGTTTTTCAGCCAAATTTATTCACAACAGTACAGTATAGACCTTCCACTGTTTCAAAACACTAAAAACAAAAAATCCTATATTTTACCCCACGCAACATAAACGCTCGTTTTTCTCGGAAACCTCCGTTGCGACAAGTGACTGGTTTTGCCGTGGAGGGTCACATATACAGTAGTTATAACTGTCTGTCTGTCTGTCCATGATGGCGCTCCACACTGCTCATGTGCTTTGATACCGTTGCAGTAAGAGCTTTATTCTTGTTCACCTGTTTTTATCATGCTTTATTATAGGGTTGTTTAAATTAATCACATAATCAATCCATCATGATGTAAACACGATTCTGCATTGACGCAGTGGTGGACCATAATGGATTATATGATAATGACGTTACTTGGTAATTTTCTGGCTGCGGCATAAAAATTCTAGTTAAAAGAACAACCTGGTAGTAACTACGGCTGCCTGACCTGTGCTCGCTGCAATGAGAAGTCATGGAGAAAAATTGATGGGATGCATCGAGATATCAAAGTCAAGTCAAAGTAAACTTTGTCATCTCTGCTATATATTGTACAGAGAGACGAGACAACAGGGCTCCAGTTTACACAGTGCAACAAGAAATAGAGAACAAAGAACAGCTAGGGCACATGGAATAAACAATATATAAATAAATAGGACACAAAATATACATTTAAGTTAGAAGTGGAAAATGACTGACAGTTTTCAATATGAAAGATTACGATATCCAGTCTATTAATAGAATCAATATAATAATAGAATTAATAGAATCACATCGAATCGAATCGTGGACATGATAATCAAACCTGAATCGAGTCGTGACACCAGTGAAGCTTCACACCTCTGGTCTTCTGTGTGTAATGCTCTCTTTCAGGTCACCACTTGTGTTTGATTAAAAACTAAAATGGATTATGAACGCACCATTTTTCCATCAGGAAACAACTTATTTCTTTTTTGGAAAGAATATTGAGAGAAAATCACATTTTGTGGGTTTGGGTTTTTGGTTTTAATGTGAAAAATGAATGAATACGAACAGAAGTCATTATTACAGCATTAACACAGTTCTGCTGTGGCACGGTCCACTAACATCTACTGCAGCAGTTACACGTGATCCTCCAGCGCTACTTCAGTGGAGAACAAATTGCAGTTCACATTTATTTTTACTCTGTAGCCCAGGGCTTGTATTATTGAGCATCATTTCTCTAATTGCTGTTCCACTGGCATTACGTGCAGGACGACGAGGGCCTTCGCGTGGCATTGTGTGCCAATCTGTATTATAAATAAATAGCTGCGTCTGAGCGTGTCTTGTGTTCTCCGTTAGCTGCTGCTGCTGGAACGCGAGCTCCTTCAGTGGCTGTACTCACCCGAGCGGAAACGACTGCAGCTCTTTCTCTCTCTCACTCGCTGAACAAAGCCATATGCTTCACTAACCTCAGCAAAGGCCGTGCTCAGCAAAAAGACGCATGTAACTCAGTAAACACAAATCCACATAATTACCCACGCAGAGTTTCAGGATGTGCATGAAAGCTGCTGTCCTACTGAAATTAGGAACGCTACGTAAATACTAACGTAAATACTTTTCTTAGAAGCTTCGGTCCAGATTCTTTACTTGTCACATAGTTATACAACGTAGTGAAATGTAGCTACCCATCCAACGACTGTGCAAATCAAAAAATAGAATTTAGAATAAAGTTACAGATTGAGTTAAGAATCTTACAATAAACTAAAGAATGGGAATAAAATATTCATAAAATATAGCTGCAAGTGGGAATATGGGGGTCCAAGCATAAGTCGCAAGAAAAAGCAGCACAGTAGCAGCTAGGGCTGGGTATCATTGCTGATTTCCTGAATCGATTCGATTCCGATTCACAAGGTCATGATCCGATTCAATGCACGATTCGATTCGATAACGATTTATTTATTTGCGTCAGTACTAGTTTTGCTTGGTTATAAAATTAGGCCAGACGGTGATTTGAGCGGAGCGGCTTCAGCAATGGCTCTATTTGGTTTGGGTTTCGCCGGTCTCACCTTTTTATAGCTCTCCTTGCGCGGTCGCGAGAAATAGTGCATAGCCGCAGGAAGAGATCGATCCACGAATTTTTTAATCGATATCGTATTTTTCTGAACGAGAATCAATATTGATCGGTGAATCGATTTTTTGAACCCAGCCCTAGTAGCAGCTGGTACAGCAACCGCCAAAGAAAGCGGTCAGTGAGTCAAGCAAAAAAGCTCTATTAAAACATCACAAGTTTATGTAGCGTCATAGCGCCGTCTGTTGTTCAAATAGTATCATTGTATATTTCCCTCTTCTGGAGTTTTGATTAACTACATTAATCATATCATAACATAGAAACGAAGTAGGAAAAATTCTGTGAAGTGAAGCTTCTTTTTTGTTACGACAGTTTCAATAAGTTGTGTTTTTTTTAACCTCAGTATTACTGGATGAAACAGCTTGGATGTAGTTACTACTTTGGCTACGTTCACACTGCCAGCCACATCGTTCAGTTCCGATTTTTTGCTCAGATAGGATTTGTCTATCTTGACGGTTCACATTCATAACTACAAGTGACCTGTATCTGACTGTAATGTGAACGCATCGGTCCGCCAAAACGTCACGCATGCGCACATTGATACGTCTTTACACAGGTCAACTGCGTCACCAACAACAAAAACCGTCATATCTGTGGGACGACTAATTAAAAACGGAGGCGTTAGTAGCTCACGCATGTATCGCACTTTGCTCTGGAGGACGACAAACAGTGAATCAGCTGGACATGAGCAGGTCGAAAAGGAGAAAGAAAGTCAGGCGGCTAGCTTTTTCTGTTATCGCAGCTCTCCTCCTTTTTTACCTTCCCGCGCTGCCGGTGCAGGCTGATGATGTCAGCGCATGCGTATAAGCACAAAGCCACATGAATTCCGATCTGAGCGTTCACATTCAGGTCACATGGCCACGAATCGGATACGTATGGGATTTAGTACCACATATGAAAGTGACACAAGTCTGATTTGAAAAGATCAGACCTGTGTCACATTGAGGCAAAAAATCCGATTTGAGTCACTTCAGCATGGCAGTGTGAACGTAGCCATTTACACCGTACTTTGTAGTGTAGTAGCTACTATATTAAAACAGCAGCTCGTAGTGGAGCGTAGATACTTTTAATCACTTTTAAAGTTCTTTTAAAGTAGCTTGTTGCTTGAAAAGTAGTTTAAAAGTAGTTTCCCCAGCACTTATTCCAGCTTCTCCATCTGCAGTTCAGTGCGTCCTCCAGCATGACTTAAGCAAACGTTAAACAGAAATACAAATTCACCAAAACCTTTAGTGTTGAGAGGAAGATCAAATTTGTGCGGATACGAGTTTGTGCTTTAAATAAACTACTTTACGCAGCACTTTTTTTGCCGCTCTCCCTCCTCCCGCTGCTGCATCACTCTGCCTTATTCAGGGTGTCAGATTAAAAGTGCTTGTGCATGTATAAAGTGTCCCGTGCCACTCGAGCGTGTGTGTGTGTGTGAGTGTCAACTGCACATCGCAGGCTGTGTGTGCTGAGCAGAGCTGTTCTACAACACAACACATCTCACTTCAGCACATTACCGTGTCACTTTCATTACATGGTGGGGTTTGTGTTGTGCTCGTGTCAGTCACGCTGAGTTTAATGTGCGGAAAAGTCTTGGGTCTTGAGTCATGGTTTTTATTTATCATGAACTTGAGTGATTATTTGTCATTGTGAACACACCACAGCGCACAGCGCACCACAACACCACGTGACCTCTGCATTTAACCCATCCCTGAAGGAGCAGTGGCCAGCTCTATCCACAGCGCTTGGGGACAGTACCTTACTCATGAGTACCTCAGTGGTACCTTAACCAGTCCGGGACTTGAACTGGCAACCCTCTGAGTGTAGGCTCAACTCCCTAACCGTTACGCTAACACCTGCCCCAGAAGAGGTTTCTAGGTTAATGTCTAGAATGTGGCGGTAATAACGACATGTTGCCGTGAACTGTGGTTTATGTAGAAATGACCAGATTAAAGTCTTACATGAACTTGGCTGCTGTGGTTCACTCTCTTGTTCTCTAGGTGACGTTTCACCTGCAGCCTTACAAAGGAAGAACGGATCGCAGTGTTCACGACAACATCAAATACATCATCGACAGGTGGGTTTTAAAAGCCTTCATTCATCATCCATTCTTAAGAAGAAATACCTTTAAAATCCAGACTGCTTGGAGAAGCTCACGCACAGTTTATTGCATGCATGTTTCTGCAAATCGTTACCTCGCTGGATTTTATATAGTTTTTATATTAAAATATTATACAACTTCAATATAGACGTTTAAGTTAAAAGAGAAGCAGAGGAAACTGTGAAGAAAAAAAGATTAGAATGTATTCTGAATTTGAAAAAATCTGATTCCACACTTATTCACAGTTTCATTTCCACCTTAAATTTCTTAAACTTCCCTTGGGATTAATAAAGTAAGTACAGTAGAGTATGTTAGTATGTAAGTTGATAAGTAATTAAGTAAGTACAGTACTGTGCAGAAGTTTTAGGCAGGTGTGAAAAAATGCTGTAAACAAAGAAGGCTTTCAAAAATATAAATAATGATTTTATCAATTTACAAAATGCAAAGTGAGTGAACAAAAGAGAAATCTAAATCAAATCAGTATTTGGTGTGACCACCCTTTGCCTTCAAACCAGCATCAATTCTTATAGGTACACTTGCACAAAGTCAGGGATTTTGTAGGATTATAGTCATTATATTATTTTGTAGGATTATAGTCATTATATTATTTTGTAGGATTATAGGATTATAGATCTGTGGTTAGTTCTCCAAGATGTTTGGAACAACCTACCAGCCGAGTTCCTTCAAAAACTGTGTGCAAGTGTACCTAGAAGAATTGATGCTGTTTTGAAGGCAAAGGGTGGTCACACCAAATATTGATTTGATTTAGATTTCTCTTTTGTTCATTCACTGCATTTTGTTGATTGATGAAAATAAATGATTAACACTTCCATTTTTGAAAGCATTCTTCGTTTACAGCATTTTTTCACACCTGCCTAAAACTTTTGCACAGTACTGTATATTAGTTAGTAAGTTGGTATATTAATTACTAAGTAGGGAAGTATGTTAGTAAGTATGTAAGTAGCGAAGTTATCCATCTCTCCCTCCATCTTGCTATCCGTCCATCGGCCCTACCATCCCTCCATCCATCTACTTTTCCATTCTTCCATCCTTTCATGATGTGAAGTAACAGTGATCCAGCAGTAGGTAAATACAGTAAAAAGAGAATATAAATCAACTTTTGAGTACATTTTGCACTAAAAGAGAAGGCGCATGTAGACGTGTGAGAGGAGTGTCTATTTTTGATGAAACGTGAGCAACATACTGAATGTAGAAAACGGAGACTCAAGCTACAGTATCGATACTCATAGTGATGCTGGTATTTATGCTATTTATATCTGGATTGATGCGGCTGCTATTACCCCCCATTTTTCCAAATCAGGGCAAGAATACGGTTCAGAAATATTCAGCTGTAGATTAATAACATTGTGCTGTTTGCTTTGGGAAAAAAATCTTTGAAAAATAACATTTTGTCTGCAGGTATGGCGATCACAGCGCTTTTTACCGCTTCACCAAAAGCGACGTCGGCAAAGCGCTGCCTCTTTTCTACATTTACGACTCGTACCTGACCCCCCCTGACGCCTGGGCTGAGCTGCTGACCCTCACTGGCTCGCACAGCCTCCGCGGGACGCGCTACGACGGCGTCTTCGTGGCTCTGATCGTCGACGAGCGACACAAGAACGACATCCTGGCCGGGGGCTTCGACGGCATGTACACCTACTTCGCCTCCAACGGCTTTTCCTACGGCTCATCGCACCAGAACTGGAAGGGCATCAAGGCGTTTTGCGACAGGAACGAGCTGCTGTTTGTGCCCAGCGTGGGGCCTGGCTACATCGACACCAGTGTCCGGCCCTGGAACAACCACAACACTCGCAACAGGGTCAACGGCCGCTACTACGAAACCGGCCTGCAGGCGGCGCTCAACGTGCGGCCCGAGATCGTCACCGTCACCTCGTTTAACGAGTGGCACGAGGGCACGCAGATCGAGAGGGCGGTGCCTAAAAAGACACCCACCAGAGTTTACCTGGACTACGCGCCCCACGAGCCACACCTGTACCTGGAACTGACCCGGAAATGGGTCGAGCAGTTCAGCAGAGAGAAGCAAAAGTGGCTCATATGAGCAGTTTTTATTAGGGGTGTGACAGTACATCGATCTAGGCTGATGCGTCGATTCAACGATCTCGATATACGATCAACGATCAGTTAGCCCAATGCTAAATACATCACTGAATCATGTATCAGAGTAAACCGATGCGTCAGTACACTGAAGTATTGATGTATTGATCTACTTTGATACATCAAATCGACAATCAACGAACCTGTAGCGTCAACCCAAAACATCAGACATATTGTAGCATCCGTTAATATTGAACAGTTCTACTTTTATTGAAAGAAAAGCCTGAGCCTCATTCACCAATATTTTCTTAATTTTTTCTTAAGAAAGTGAAGACATTTAAATGAAGGATGCAGGATAATATTGGAATCATTTCGGAATCCACTGATAATGGCTTTTTAAAAAGTCATCAGCATTGTCCCAAAATTCTGAGCACGCAGTGGAACGTTCACCAGCAAAATCTCGTCTTTTCATGCTCACCTCTGAGTGCACGTGTGAAACTCTGGGCAGCTATGCGTGTTTACCTCTCGCACATGGGCTGTGTCCCAAGCCGTGTACTACTGCACTTAATAGTATGGTAGGTAAGGTGCTCTTATCACACTTTTCTATGTGGTCGTATGCATCTCAGAAAATAGTTGGGGTTGTAGCTTAATCACTCTGTGCGCACTAGATAGTGCACGTGGAGAGTCACATGCCCCTTATTTGACTTGGCACACTACATAGGGCAGGAAGTGACTTTCTTAAAATGTACACTATGCTGAAAATGCTTCGCCCGCGCTCCACTCTGCTTTCACACTCGCTGTGTTAGAAATGTCAGTTACAGTGTTATTTTTGTGGCTAGGTAAGTAAGTCCCATATCGTGCATCCCTGATTTAAACAGTACAATACAGCTGTAAAATTGAAACCCCAAGCAAATGTTTTGCACAAATATGCAAATATAAAATATGCGTAAAATGGCTCTTTTCTGGTTGTAACAAATCTCAAACGAAAATCTTGGTGAATATCAGAATCTGTGAAAGTGGGTTTTAAGAACAAATTTCCTCTTAAGAACGGTTGATGAATCAGGTTGTTTCTGGTTGAGCTCAGGAATAAAAATGTCAATTGATATTTTAGTAGCTTTTTTGTGATTTGATATGAAGTAAGTGGGATAAATCAGCATATGATTTTTGGTTCATACTGACTGCTGGCTTCTGAACTAAATCCAATCAAAATCAATTCAGACCTTTATAATATCGTGTTGAAAAGATACAATATCGTATTGTGATGACACTTGGGATTTACACCACTAGAGTTTAAGCAGAAATGTGGGAACTGCTGTGGTTGTGTTTTTATTTGGTATGAAACAGACACATATTTTTTTTTAGATCCAAAAGAATGATGTAAAAGGGACACGAGAGTCTCGTGGTTATGTTTAATTCTGAGCGATCAGTCCGTCTCTTGTTTTCATTATGAAGATCCACAGATGCAGATTCACCTCCTGTTCCAGACAGCTGTCTTACAATCTCACCAACTAGTGCAGTAAAACACTTCATAATATTAGATATGTCCACTAATGTTAATGGCAAACTCTAATAAATGATTTGATCAGTAGACATGGTAACATTTACTTCAACTTCAAACATTAACTTGTGCAGTTTCAGCTTTTTGAGTTTTCATGGCTCTGTTTGAGTGAATGTTACTTAGGGATGCACGACATGGGAATTTTTGACTGATCCCGATATTTTCATGCTTATATCTGCTGCTGCTGATAAATGAGGAAGGCATAGTTGAGCGGCTAAAGACACGAGATTTTGCTCATGATCGTTCCACTGCACGCTCAGACTTTTAGCATAAAAACAGCACCATGTCGAACATTTCTAACACAGCGCCAAGTCAAGTGAGTGTGAAAGCAGAGTGGAGCGAGGGCGGAGCATCTCCAGCGTAGTGCACAACATTTTAAGTAGGTCACTTCCTGCCCTATGTAGTGTACCAAGCCAAACAGGGCACGTTGACTCTCCATGTGCACTACCTAGTGTGTAGAGAGCCGTTAAGCTACAACCCCGGCTATTTGCTGAGATGCATACTACCACATAGAAGAGTATAATAAGAGCACCTTACCTACCATACTATTACGTGCAGTAGTACACGGCTCGGGACACAGCCCATGTGTGAGCTCACATTCACTAAGTGAGGAAAACACAGTTTAGTTAGTTAAAAATGTTCACGTGTTAAGGACGTAAAGACACGAGATTTTGCTGGTGAACGTTCCACTGCGTGCTCAGAGTTTTGGCACAAAATTAAGACACACATTTTAAGACAGAAGGCACGGAACATAGAAAATCCCACCTGGGACTTTGAACGGCTGGAAATATCAGGCAAATTCTACGTATCGGCCCCATGCAGATGACTTTAAAAAAGCGATTATCGGCCGATTCCAATATGATTCTGATAACATCATGCATCCCTAATGTTAATACGCAACATAAGGACTTACATATTAAAATCTGCAAAACTGAAATAGCAATATATTGTTGTTGTTACCAGTTATATACGACATCTTGCAGATGTACATTTACAGCATCCAGCAGGCGTTCTCATCCAGAGAAACTTCCATTTGTCCTAAGTTCAGGGACGGTCTTCCTGAAAGCAGTTTGGGCTAAGGGTCTTGCTCAGGGATGCAGTGGTGGTAGTGCTGGACATTTTGGTTCAGAGGCGAGTTTTTAGAAGTATGCAGTTTTTAATTAGAAAGTCTAAACTGCATCATAAAAGCAGCAACTAACAGATTTTATTTTTTTTGTGTGCTGTATTAACACTTACCTTCTTAAACACAGTGGAAGCTCAACTTCAAAAGCCTAAAAAGCTAAGGTGTAACATTCATATAAACTCCTACATTACTGTTTGATGTTGCCGTAAATAAAAGGTGGATGTCAACACAACTTACTGATCGCTTCATTTTTACAGCGTAGTATGAGATGGAACACTAACATTCTTTTAGATTAATGGGAATAATGTCATGAGGGTGATGAGATCAATTCCTGAACATGTGCATATACGAGTTTACTTCCCTCATATGGCTCCATAAAACACTTTTGTAATAATATCAGATATTTATGGTGTGTTGTGATAAAAATAAAGTATCTACGATACAGAGATCTTCAAATATCTGTTGCGTGTGCAGTGTTGAGTTTGAGCAGTTCCACACCGATAGTGTTACAGCAGTAGTGGCTTGATGTTCATTATTAAACGTTATCTCCAGCAGGTGAGAGTCTGTACATGAGGTAAATGTTCACTTTGTTTTGGAAATATGTTTAACTTTATATTTCAACAGGACAGCAGTAGGTCACACTATAGCTGTACTAACAAAACATTACATAAATTGCACTGTGAACATTAGATCCAAAAAGGTACAATTTATTTTTAAAGGCGAATAAATACAAATTAAATAAGAAAATAAAAAAAATGAAAAGTGAAAGCATCTGATTGTAACATTTGCAAATTAAAAATTGCTCATTGACATTGACAACAAGAAAGTTCTTAAGACATACAGTCCACATTGCTGGAGAAATTTGACGAGTTCAACATGAGAAGGAGAAGATAAAGTGAGCAACTGAAGACAGAATTCACCTCTCCATCATCATCATCATCATCATCATCCCTGAATAAAGTCAGAGTTCTGAAAGGTTATTTTGATGAATGTAAAGACAAGACAGACTCACAGAGAAGATATCTGAAAAAATATTTCTGTGCATTAGAATAATCCCATTCCCTGAAACATTCCGAAGCCGTCTCCTGTCAGGTTCGGCAGCTGTTTGTGCGTTTTAGTGTGAGGGCAATCAAGCCTAAAATGCTTTATCCAACAGAGTCCTTCAATAATCCATATTTGTTCTCGAGCACAGCAACTGTAGCTGAAAAAGCACTGTGTGAGAAGAGACAAGAGTTTATAAATAAGCAGCAAAACAGTGTGAAAACATCGACTATAAACTTTAGATTAGTCCTGGCCATTATAACAAGCATTGTTTGAAACTTTTATGCTGTGTTAATTGAATATATTCTAACAAACAGTTTACAGTGATTAATTTTGGGATTCCTCATTGTGACAAAGCCCTGCCTCCTGATCACCACCATTTTCTAAGAAACAAGGGGCAGCTCAGGACTTTTTACAGTCTGATGAAGATTATTACAATAATGAGATGATGCTCACCAGCCCGGTCGTATGATCGAGTATCTTCCAGGCACGGATAAATCCACCACAGTTGAACCGAGTCGACTCTGATCCCCAATAGGACCTCCGTCCACAACAACGGCCAGTTTTGGCCACAAATCCTCAAACTCCTGATTACGAAAGGAAATAAACACAAAGATCACTCAAAGGAAACACACAAGGCATGAAATGACAAAGTCTGTTGTATATGAAATGGGCCGGTTTAACACTGACACTACCACACCCTACATTACAGGTCTGGACAGTTCCTGGAATAGACTCCAGTCCACACCGCGACCACGGTTGGATTGAGCGGTTCAGATAATGAATGAATGACTCGTTCCTACACTCTCCCTGGTTGCAGACTGGCTTGTCGCTCTGCTCTTATTGGCTGCAGCTGGATTTGTTCCTTGGGCTCTTATTGGCTGCAGCTCACCTTATTCCTACACTCTCACTGGATGCAGCTCAACTGATTTCTACAATCTCATTGGCTGAAGCTCATCTTGTTTGCTTGGCTCTCACTGGCTGTAGCTCGACTTGTTCCTCTGATCACATCGGCTGCAGCTCCTCATTTTAAAGTCAAAGTAAACTTTGTCATCTCTTCCATATATTGTACAAGTATACAGAGGGACGAGACAACGTGGCTCTAGTTTTAACAGTGCAAATAAAGTACTAGGTACAAGGAACAAATAAGGCACTAAAAATATATAAACACAATATAAAATATACACTTTAAACTTTTTATACACTTTTTTTCCCTGCTCTCACTGGCTGCAGTGTTATTGTTTCCTGGGCGCTCACCGGCTGCATCTTGGCTTGCTTCTATGCTCTCATTGGCTGCAGAGATTTTAGTACTTTTGAAACGGAGCTTTTCAAACTGTGGTAAACCTTAACACCGTAAATCAGCCCATACTTAATCTGGAAGCTGCATGTACTCACATGAACGGCAACAGTGCTGGTCTGCGCGCTGACGTTAGCACTGGTTAGTGCCAGCGGCTCCCCGCACATCTGACTCAAGCGTCTCATGAAAGGGTGGTCCGGGATGCGAACGCCTACAAGCTAGAGGACAGTCAAACGTAAGAAGCAGGAGAAAACTCGATTTAAAAAACAATATGGTTGTGAATGAGCGAGAACTCACCTTTGTGAAAGGATTGAGGTCTGCATTCAGCTTCTCAGACCTTTCAAGCACTAGTGTTACAGGTCCAGGCAGGAGATCCTCCAGAAGCTGTGCTTTCACAACCACTTTACAATATCTAGCAAAAAAACATGTTGAGAATACAGCAAAAACACACATATAACTAGGGATGCACCGATTCAACTCCGGCCAATCCCGAGTATTGATCAGATATCAGAGTGTAATTAATAATCTGTATATTTCTCTGTGAGAGGGAGACTGAGGAGACTCTGAAGAATGGATTTGTTTTAACACAGTTGTGTCATTTTGCGACCATCAGGGATCGGCACATCCCTAAACATCACCAAGAAGATACGGGAAATGACAAATTCAACTCACATGTATATATCTTGTATTTCTCCCACACAAATGGCTAAAGGTTTATTGCCGTTCCTCCCTTTTATCTCATACACCTTTTTGATGGCGTGGGAGTTCTGAGCCAAGCAGGCCAGGCCGTATATGGTGTCAGTAGGAACAGCCACGACCTGACCGTCTTTTAAAGCCTCAGCCGTGGAGTTCAGCACTTGTAATGGGATTCCATCTGTATTTCAGTAAAAGAAATGATGAGTGGAAAAATTCAAATGGAAAAGCAATTCAGACATGGTAAAGACAAGGATATGTAGTTTATACGAGGGGTGCATGATACTGGAAAAAATGGACAGCAATACATTTTTCTATCGGATATAAAAAGTCTACACAGCCCTCCTAAAATGCCAGGTTTTTGTGAGGTAAAAAATGAGACCAAGATAAATCATTTCAGAACTTTTTCCACCTCTAATATGACCTATAACCTGTACAACGCAATTGAAAACAAACTAAAATCTTTTAGGGGGAAACTCATTCAAACTCATGTTAAATAGGAGTCAGTACACACCTGCCATCACTTGCCTTTCTACTTCTAGTTTAAAGTTTATATTTAATACTACATTTCTAGCGTAAAATGTATATTTTGTTTTATTTATATATTGTTTATTCCATGTGCCCTAGCTGTTCTATGTTCTCTATTTCTTGCTGCACTGTGTAAACTGGAGCCACGTCGTCTTGTCTCTCTGTACATCTGTACAGTATATAGCAGAGAGACAAAGTTTACTTTGACTTAAAGTGCCTCTGATTAACCCAAAATAAAGTTCAGCTGTTCTAGTAGTTTTTTCCTGACATTTTTTTAGTCACATCTTACAGCAAAAGCCATGGTCCGCAGAGAGCTTCCAAAGCATCAGAGGGATCTCATTGTCAAAAGGTACAGTCAGAAGAAGGGTACAAAAGAATTTCCAAGGCATTAGATATGCCATGGAACACAGTGAATCATTAAGTGGAGAAAATATGGCGCAACAGTGACATTACCAAGAACTGGACATCCCTCCAAAACTGCTGAAAAGACGAGAAGAAAGCTGGTGAGGGAGGCTGCCAAGAGGCCTACAGCAACTTTAAAGGAGCTGCAGGAATTTCTGGCCAGTACTGGCTGTGTAGTTCACACGACAACAACCTCCTGTATTCTTCATACGTGTAAGCTATGGGGTTGGGTGGCAAGACAGAAGCCTTTCCTTACGAAGAAAAACACCCAAGCACAGCAAAATTTAGCAAAAACACATTTCAAGTCTCCCAAATGCATTTGGGAAATTGTGTTATGGTCTGATGAAACGAAGGTTGAACTTTATGGAATTATGGCCAGAAGGTACAAAAACAACACTGCACATCAGCAAAAGAACACCATACCCACGGTGAAGCATGGTGGGGGCAGCATCACGATCTGGGGCTGTTTCTCCTACCCAAAAAGACTGCGTGCTGGGTTCAAATTAGAAGGTGCTTCAACAAAGTATTCGTTTAAGGGTATTGAATTAATCGTGATATTGATGAGGTGGTATCGATCCTACCGCTGCTGTAAGCTACATGCTACATGCTACACACCTGGCGTGTCTCCCGCTTGCGGCTGCGCTCCGTTCTCCGTGTTCGGTAACAAGTGCAGTATCGACATCTTGTCTTCTTTACACATCGCTCTGTTCCTCACCACAGTGCGAGAATAAACGCGACGCGACGTGAATTTAGCCACAGACACGAGTGTAGCGAGTCTCATGAGTTATAACCGCGTCCTCATGCTGCTGTCACGCCTTCACACAGACCCACACAGTCCCTCAACCAGCAACACCAAGGCCTTTCAAAATAAAAGCTTTACCTCGTTTACCTCTTTCTAATTCTAATTAGAATTCTAATTAAACGATCACAGCAGACTAATGTCATTAAAATAAACGCTTCAGATTATGAAGCATTGTTTTAATGTATAGAACATATAAACTTTTTTTTTTTAAAGGTAGATTTGTTATAAGTGAGAGGAAGTAAGCTGCACACTATGTCTGACTTCGCGAGTTTATGATGAAACTCTTGCGTGATTTTTCTTCACACTTGCGTATTTTTTTTTATTTTAAATAAAGGTATTATTATTACCAACAACATTAATAATAATAATAATAATACTGTCTCTAATAATAATAATAATAATAATAATAATAATGTCAAGCGCATTTTTAAATATCTCACTGTAAATTACTACTACAACTACTACTACATTTCATTTATAGTTGCCTTTCAAGACACTCAAAAACACCTCTCAAAACACAATCAACAGAAAAAAAAAAAATCATGTATACTGTACACATACCTACAAACAACAATTCCATAAATCAATAAGTTAAAACTACATAAAAGTAGAGGTATCACAGTGAGCTGCAAGTTTAAAGAGGTGTGTTTAGTTTAGAATTGATAGTCTATTTATATATTTTATGGCCATTGGACATTTTATACCCTATTATAACTGGAACCACCTTACCTTGTCTTACAGTAAGAATGTACACCACCAGTCAAAATACTGTATACACACACCTTTTCATTCAGAGATGTTTTTCGCTATTTTTCGTATTTTGAACACTCAGCTAATGGTCTCAAAACCATGGTGTTCAAAACCATTCCAGGTGAGTTCTTCATGAATCTGACAGAGAATTGTACAAAGTTGTCAACAAAGCAAAAAGTAGATTCTTTGAGGAATCTAAAATATATCTGCTTTATTTAAGTCAAAGTAAACTAGTATACAGAGTATACAGAGCTCCAGTTTCTACAAAGTACAAAGGCGGCATATACACATTTATAAATAAACTAGGTGTAAAAAGTGAGTTTGGTGTGGAGGAGGAACTTGACTGGCCTGTACAGAGCCCCGAGCTCAACCCCATAGAACACCTGTGGGATGAATTAGAGCGGAGACCATGTGAGCCAAACCTTCACATCCAACATCAGTGACTGACCTCACACAAGCTCTTCTGGAAGAACGGTCAAAAATGACCATAAACACACTCCTAAACCTAGTGGAAAACCCTCCCAGAAGACGCGAAGCTGTTATAGCTGCAGAGGGTGGACCAACTCCATATTAAAGCCTATGGATTAAGAATTAAGATTTCACTAAAGTTCATGTGTTTGTAAAGTCAGCTGTCTCAATACTTTTCAGAATATAGTGCAGTTTCAATTACGTACTATTAATTACACTTATACTGCACTTTTCTGAAACTCAAAGCTCTGAGATTGGACACAACAAACACTTAAGATATTCTTTAGATTAAATTTAGATCACAGTGGGCCAATTTCCCAGTTGAGGATTAGGCCTAGTCCTAGACTAGTTCTGAGTTTCAATGGAGAATCTCCATTGGTACTACAAGTTAGTCCAAGACTAGGCTTAATCCATGAGCGAGAAACCAGCCCAGTAAGTTTTAATTTGTACAATGTTGTCAGGATTAATATAAACTGTGATCGCAATCTAACATTAGAGGCACCTTGCCTGTAGATATAAATGTCACCAATCGAGAGCCTGTTTATTGCAAGTAAATTAAATCAGCCCCATGTGTAGCTAATTAACCCAATTAACATAGTGCACTGAGAGGCAGGAAACCTCTGTCCTGTTCAACTTTCCTGATGGCAACGTCTACAGGTGAGAAACACTGTTCATGAACACTTATCATGTAAAGTCTAGAACGTCCTCAATATGATTTGTATTTTTAAGCAGGAGATAAATTTCAAAGTGTTGGTGACGCTGACAAGCTCACAGACTATCTTGGAATTCAGGTGAGGTGAGTTTGAACCCTATTTTCTTGATAGATATGTTGTGAAATCCCAGTTTTATAACCAGTCAGGTCTCTAGAGCCAAGAAGATCTCAAAGGCCTGCATGCTGCAATGGATGCGACGGAAGAGAAAATTGATTTATGTGACGTGATATGTAAAGATCTGGTAGCCGTCCAGAAAATTGTGGAGGTGAGCTGCACTGCACACTTTATAGGGATGCACGATCTGGGGATTACCGGCCGATGCTGATATCTGACATTTTTCATGCTTATATAAATGCTGATGAATAAGGAAGGCAAAGCTGAGTACGTAAGGAAAGAGACTTTTCTCATCAACGTTCCACTGCACACTCAGAATTTTGGCACAAAAATAACACCATAGTTCTGATGTAGTTCTGTTGAGCGAGGGTGGAGCATTTCCAACATACTATTAAGTGCGGTACACGGTTTGGGACACACCCATGCTAAGTGAGACAAATGTAATTTAGTAGAGATTTTGCTGATGACTGTTCCACTGTGTGCTCAGAATTTTGCCACAAAATAACACCATACATTTTAAGAAAGAAGGTGCAGGCCTTACAAAAAAACCCCACCTCGGACTATGGACATGCCTGACTAAAAAGAGCAATCATCGTCCGATTCCGATATCATGCATCCCTATTTACCAGTATCTCTTTTTGCATATTTTTTGTAGTCAAGTGTTCTTTTCATCTTGGTTGCAGGAAAAGGGTCTTTGTGATGTGATCATTCAGCAGCAGAATAATTAAGATGTTGAGTCTGTAATAAGTATTTAAACCATTTTTAAAAGCAATGTTGCACAATAAAAGACGTGACAAAAGTATGGAGACGAGTCTGTCAAAATTTCACTAATATATTGCTTAATTCAATTCAAAAAGGTATTACTTTGCAATAATACAATACTTTATACAAAACAAGCATATGAGAATTTTCACATTATACATTCCTTAAAAATACAGATCACTTCTATTTTGTCCTCACACTTTGGGCGTCAAAATCAGTCTATTGGAAGCATTTTCATTTTGTTCCCCATCTGATAACCCTTGCACTTTCGCTCTGATTTTTCACAACCCACAGCATGCTACTATTTTCTGCTTTAGCTGGAAAAACACAACTCCGTGCCAGAATGGGTTATGATCACTGGAGAAAGTTGGGGTAAAAAGCACTGATCTGAATTAACAAGCTGAAAATTGAAAAGTGAAAGACAAATTTAGCAGTTTACTAAATGCAGCTGGGACGTAACCCACTGGTAATTCTATCAGAGACAACTGACATCACAAAAGCAGTTTGATAAATCACATCTTAGGAAACTGGTGGAGAGCGAGTTGGGTTAGTTACTTGTCTCACTGCACTCTATTGTAATAAGAAATGAAAACGTGTAAAACTATCATTTTAAACCAAAACAACAAAGGCAAAATAAACCTGAAAGTGACAATTCTTACAACAGAATTACACTGAATAAGTCAGATTTGCCGGCTGGATGACATGCATAAAACGGGAACATGTATGTGGAAAGACGACTACACGAAGATCACAATGCCCAAAGTCACACAAAAGTCAGTCATATTACATGTCAAACAGTAAAACGAGATCCATAAAGAGGACTAGCTACCGACCACCTCGCCCTCCGCGCAGTAGCAAGCCTTTTGCAGTCTGTATCGAATATCCAATGCAATTTAACTCTCCATCAGTTGCTTGGAGCTCGTGGTATTGCATAACTTACTACATATTGATGCAAAAACGTGATGTATTTACAGGGAGCTGAAGCATGGTTGAGTGTTCTAGCTTGATCAAGGGAAGGGTGTATTTTTGCATAGATCGTTCAATAACGGACTTCTGTCTTAACCAAATTTCACAGTTTGGGGAGTGAACACAATATTTTCTTGTTACTGTTTGTTTTCCCCACTATCATAATCAGATACTACAGTAATCTAATCAACATTTGTCCTAGGATTGTTGTCCAAGATCAAGTGACAGTTGCACACACCAAATTGAAAACGTCTTGTGCACGCGACTATCAGGTCTAAATTGGCACAATCATGCACATGCAAACGCTTTCCGACGGTGTTCAACGGCTGAGGACCCTGCCCCAGCGAATCTGAAGTGACCATCTTTAATTGGTGTGGCCACAGAATAGCTGTTCTAACGTGCTGTTTTCTGGACATACGATGAGTGATTAGTGCGTACAGGTTGTGATAAGATGTGAGGATGTGCAGGCATAGCACAATATGGTGTGTGTTGGAAACAAAAATCATATTGGCACTGGAAAACTAGACCCTTTAGCCGATCTCTTCTTTCCGAGTCAGTAAAGACTGAAATTTGATGACTTGAGGCTGAATCCCATTTCACTCCTTAGCCCTCCCCGCCGTTTTGTGGGTTCATGTGTAGGGGTAGTGTCCCATTTCTCGTTTAGACACAAGGGTATGGGGTAAGGAGACAGGCTGACTATTCCCTCACACTCAGACTTACACAACAAAGAAATTACAACTGGTATCATCAGATCGGTACTCAGGATCGACCCATACCCAAAGCACAAGTACCGGTATCGGAACTGAAGGAGTTGGATCGGTACATGCCTACTTGAAGGGGGTAGATTTCAACCGCTGCCCCTTACCACTTCATACCAAGGGGCCAAGTGCTAAGAGATAGGGCTAAAGCAGGAGTAGCCAGCTCTGGTCTTGGAGAGCCGGTGTCCTGGAGGTTTTCCATCCGACTGGATTTCAGAACATTCACACCAAAAGAGACTGATCAGGTAGGACGGAAAACCTCCCGGACACTGGCCCTCCACGACCAGAGCTGCCTACCCCTGGGCTAAAGGATAGGGTCAAGGTGTGAAAAGTGAGAGATTTTTCAGATGTTCAATCCAAATGGAGGGTTTATACTGTTTAATTTCCTTCACCACGCCAGCTCTCACTCACAATCTCTGTGTTCCTGATGGTTTTAGCACCGCAGGATTAGGGAGCGTCACTAAATGACACAACTGTGTTTAAAGGAATTATGTTTGAGATGCTATTTTAATAATAAATCATTTAGCATGTACATATGGATGTGAAATTATTACATTGTTTTAGTAGGAAAACAGGATTTAAGTCGAGTATTTTCTTAAGCAGAAGAATAATCTGTCTCCTCACAGAGAAATACGCAATTTATTCATTAAAAACTGCTATCAGATCGGTACTCGGGATCGGCCCGTACCCAAAACCCACATATTGGCATCGGTATCAGAACTAAAAAAGTTGGACTGGTGCATCCCAACTTGAAGGAGCGTCCAATTTTCATCACTCCATGGCAAGGGGCGAAATGGGATTCAGCCTCACTGTGTTTTAGTAAAATAAACCCTCAGCAGCTCAATAGACAAGCAGATGAAACCAGTAAGGCAGAATGGTCCTGCGTGTGATGTGGCGAGTGTGGGGAATATCATTGCACACCATGGTTTTAAAACAAACAAAAAAAAAACATCTTCAAACAGAAAAATACAGTTAAAAGTACTGCATGGGTGGCAAAGGAAAAAGGGGCAGTGCAGTGCAGCAGGGTCACATCCTCCACTTCCCAACCCAAAGTGTGACCCCTCTCTAATAGTTCTATACAAAAATACAAATACAATCTGAGGGCTTTAAACATTTATCATTATTCCAAATGTCCTCCATTGATATTTACACTATAATCAGCTCCTTTTAAAACATCTCATACAGCAGTGGTGTATAAATAGGGGAGGAGTAGACGGGTGGGAGGGCGGGGTGAGATTTGGGATACAGGCAAGTAAAATTATTGTCCTCTGAATGCTCTAACCTTGGCTTGGAAGTGCACAAGCAGGTCCGACACGACGAGCTCCTACAGTTCTTGGTAGGTCGTGGTTTCAGGGACAGCACAGACATGTAGAGCTCTGCTTTGATTTATTTTAGATCCCTGAGCAGGCCACAGTATAGTGAGACTCATGTGGGTATAAAGAAAAGGAAAATAAAAAAAAGGCTGAAATTACCTCAGTAACACAATGAAGCAGCGGCAGCATGCCCGACCTGCAAACAAAGGCGAGGAGGAGGAGGAGGAGGAGGAATAAATAGCAATAAAGAGAGGGTTGGACGTGCAGTGTCCACCGGAGATGATGAAAGATGGGGAAAAGAAGTTGGTCCGACAGGTTCGCGCAGAGAAAGGAAGGCTGGGTTGTGAAAAGGCGTACTGCATGATCTAATGAGAGAAATGAAGATTATTTTAATAAATTAACATAAAGGAATTAAATACTATAAAGGTACAGACAGCCAACCCAACACGCCAGCTCCATCTGAAAAGGCAAGTGACGAGTCTTCTTTTGACGTTATCTCAGAATCGCGTTTCCTGGGCTACTGGAGTCGTCCCCAAAATCGTACAACTGCCACGTGCTGGGCTTTAAATGGCTGCGTTTACTGAAAAGGGCTTTACTTTCCATTCAAAGTGCTGGATTGCCAATGAAATTTACATGCAGTACATTCTGCTAAATCACACGCAGGGATGTGAAAGTTCAGTGTAGTTGGTCAAGAAAATCTGGCGCTGGGTAAAGACCTAGGTTATTATTTAGCTCAGTTCAGTAGTCATCAGTGCTCCGAGTTGTTCCGTACCGTCTAAAAAACCTCCCGCGCTATTCCCGACTAGACCGCGCAGCTTGATGTACGTCAGCAAAATCTTTTATCGGTCTGTTACCTAATGTTTTTTTCTTGCTTATTCTTTTCATTTTGCCATTTCTTCTGGTCCTTAATATATTCTAGTTGTTTGAATCACTTGTTTATATGTAGTTTAAACTAGTCAGAATCTAGTCTAAACTAGTCAAACTAGTGTGAACCTTCACTGGTCTCACGATTTCATACCTCGATGTATCACGATGCATGCCATCAATTTTTCTACATTACTTCACATTGCACGCTGAATATGGGCAGCCACAGTTACTACCGGGATGTTGTTAACTTGATTTTTATTCCGTAGCCAGAAAATCACCAAGCAATGTCATGATATAATCCAGGGGTTTTCACCTGTGTTTTTCCCAGAGACCACCACTCAGAGTAAGCAGTGTGAGTGTGGGTGGGAGTATTATTTTGTATAACTTTTTATATATTTGCATTAAATTCATTATTCATTAAGGTGCCCAAATCCTCTGGAAATGTATTGAAAAATGAAAAAAGGAATAATTTTTTTAAAGTAATTTCAGTAGTGAAACGAGATTGCACATAACGGACCACCAACTATGGGGCAGCGGACCGCCGGTGGACAACATGGGTTGATGCAAAATCATCCACGTCTGCATCGCGATGCATCGATTATGTGACTCACCCCTAGTCAGAACTCATCTTTAGCTATCGTGGAAGCTCTGCTATAAAACAGCGTAAACCATTAACCAAATTCAAACACATTTTCGAACCTCTTCTTTTTCTGGGGCGAAAATTTGATAATGTCTGAAAGTGCAGGGAAAACAGTTGAACATTCTTTGAAAGAGCCTCTTTCATTACCCTAATGTCAGGTACAGGTTTCCCTGCAGCAACGTGGGGTTAAGGGTCGTGTTCAGGGGCCCTGGTGGTGACAGTGGTGGAAGTAGTGATAGTGCTGGAGGTAGGATTTGAACCCACAACCTGTTGGACCAGAAGTGAGCATCCTACCATTAGACCAGCACCAGCCCTAAAAACACTAAAATCGAAACAGAACGCAGGACGACTAAAAGGCCAGCGCGAGGCTCACGGGCTACAAACACTTAGCATCGGCTCTGACCCTCCTCGTATCGACATATTCAACAGAACGTGAAAGCCCAAAGCTGAGTGCACATCAGAATGTTGTATTCTGCAACGTCAGACACACGTGATGCTGGGTTTACAGAGCCTCCCCCTCCTGGGAGGAAAGATCAGAACTGCATAAGGTCAACACAGGCAAGCTGCGCATCATTCGTTTTTCACATTCAAATCAAAATCCCAAAAAAGTGGCTTTATTTTAATATTTAATAAAGCAAAATGAAAAATAATGAATGCTCAAATGAAAAATGGAACAAACTGAAAACACACACTCATATTCCATTGAGCTTTTTCTGGTCAGGCTTGAGCTGGAAGTGACCGGTTGATCAAAAAGAAGAGTGGTTCTGTTTTTCTTCTGCAATTTTCATTTTTTAAAAATATCCATCCTTCTGCATTTACGCCCATTCTACAGGTCATGCTACTCGCTTTCCACAAAACTAACTGGAATATGAGTGTGTTTTTAACTTTTTCCATTTTTTATTTCAGCTCAAAATAAGAAATTGAAAACTTTGTTTCTTCATTTTGGCTTTTGCAAACGAAAATTAACACTAACGGCCTGAATGTACACTGACATGAAAGGAATATAAAGGACACGTATTTTGGGGGTTTTGATTTCAACATGAAAAACGAACACATATGGTACACGGCTCCCCGTGATGTGGAGAAGCGAGTGGAGTGTGTGATGTTTGCTCCACTCCATCTACGCGCTGCCGCCTCCCTCGCTCATGGGGAAGTGGTCGGCGACCATCAGCAGGGCCTCGATGTTGGCGGTGGTGTCGGGGCTGAGCAGGTCGGACACGTCCACCCCGGCCAGGCCGTCTGCGCCGGGAGGGTCGGCAGCTCCGGCCTCGTCCTGAAATGTCTGAGTGGAGGCCGAGGGGTTTTGATGGCCGGCGCCGGCCTTTGAGGAACAGCACTGCGGCGCCGCCTGTGTGGCCGGAGGCGGCATCGACGGTGGCGGTGGAGGAGGAGGAGGAGGAGGAGGTGCAGGTGAAATGTCTGTAGACTCCTTTTGTGAAGAGGTGGCATTGTGTCCGGAGCTGCGCTCTTTAGCCGAGTCTCTGCAGGCACACTGACACTGACACGCCTCCTCCTGCTTGATGATGATGACGGGGAGACTAAGGCCTATCTGCTGCACAGGGTTCCCTGAGGAAGAACCAAACTTTCGTTAATAGTGGGGTAGGGTGATTAGAAGGTCGCAGGTTCGAATCCAGGGTCGGTAAAGTTACCACTGAGGTACTCATGAGCAAGGTACCGTCCCCAAGCACTGCTCCCCGGGCGCTTGTTAGCTGCCCACTGCTCCTTCACGGATGGGTTAAATGCAGAAGTCACATTTCATTGGGGTGCACTGTGTGCTATGGACAAATAATCACTCACTTTCTGTTTTTACATTTTCAGTGAACTGTAGAATAATATGTATATCGCAATATGTATGGTATCGCAATATAATCATATCGTGACCCATTTATCATGATACGTATCGTGAGGTCCTTGGCAATACCTACCCCTACGAGACCAGGATGTATGCATCTACCGCCTTGTGAGATGCCTAAAGGAGCTTTCAGAACGAACTCATTATTCTATAGCTCGCACAGCGCAAAGCACAAGCGCGGCACAACACGCCGCACAGTGAGCTTATACACGCCCCATAGTCAGAGTTGGAACTTATCATATGATGTCCAGCACAGGAAGGAAATGACACGAGTTTTGAAAAGCCCGTCACGTGCCAACACACACTCGTACATTTTTAAGGGGATACTACATGAACAGAATTTAAAAAATAACTGATATTTGTGTTATGGGCAAGATGATCTTGATTGGTGTTTGGATTCATTTTCAACTGTAACTGTAAAAGCAGTGCTGGGCGATAAAACGATCCGATATTTTATCGAGAAAAATGTGATGATAACGATGATAAACGTAAGCTATAAAATTCAATCATACTTGTTTGTCCACTATGTGACAGCGCGTTGAGATAGACAGTATCTTTGGTAAATCACGTAGCTTGGCATAACGCCAGCACAACAGCCAATCGCGCCCAATGATGCGAATTTGCCCTTAACACAAGAAAAAGCTGTGTGGTAAACATTAGTGGTCGCGTGCCGAGATATACTTAACGTTCAGAGCGCTTATGCGCGTGCAACATGGCTGACGCGCGTTCTCAGCGTTCTCTTGACGCATCCGCTGAGCATGTCGTCATAAATTTATGAGTTGCAGTACCTCTTGAAAAATTGGGCCGGCTGTATGTTAAAGTTTTGCCATGTGACGTTAGCATCGTTGTTTACTATCAACACGGCTGAACGGCTTCGCCGTTTTTTTTGCACCTTCGTAACATCCGAATGCAAATAATTTTTTATCTTCCTCATTTCACAGCGAAATGTTTTCTCTCACTGCCGCTTTCTACTTCTTCCTCTTCTTCCGTCACTTAACGGCAGACTGGACGCTTTTATGGTGTACACTGCCACCTGTTGGAGTCCTCAAGATTAAGCGCAAGCGCACCCGTCACGTAGCGTTGAGTATGTCGCGGCCCTTAGAAAAGATGTCGCGGTGAGTGAAAAAGGCGATGAAAATGCAGCGCTTTATAGTTACGGCGGACGCTTTGACAACAAATTCCGCCTGGGAAAAAACTAATAAAATACGAACGTGAAAGTACCAGATGACGCTTTTCGTAACTTAGCAACAACAAGCACGAGAAAGTGCTCTGGAAGTGAGGTGTTGACAGCTCTCTTTAGCTGTTCTTTGGCAGCGGCATTTTTTTTGCCCCAGTTCTTAGGGCTCTTCAAGTAGAAATTTGTTGAAAATGATTTGCTTAATATTGTTTGATTATTTTAACTTGTTCATTCAGTCTGTATAAGAATCAAAAAAACAAAACATAAAAAAAAACACAATATGACAATATATCGTAATATATATATAATTATTGAAATCGATCGATATGACCAAAAATATCGTGAGAATGTTTTTGTTCATATCGCCCAGCTCTAATTAAAAGTAAAACAAGAACCGTAACGAAGCAGAAGAAATGGATCCACATGGAAATCATACCTGAATGTCCTCCTACAGGTATGGCTGTGGTAAAGAAGACCTTCTCCACCTTCGGGCCCTAAAACAGCAGCAGAAACACAACAAAATGAGTTACATGTTTATTCAGCAGTAAGCACTCTGATTCTGGCAGGTCTCATTTCTGCTCCTTCCTGCTGCAGTGCAGATCGCAGACGTGGATGTAACCTGACAGCACACCTCTCTGGGCTACAATACAAAACTGCCAAGCTCAGGATCGTCTGCAGCAGCTCGCCAAATGCTCATCTCCAGCAGTGTTATGCAGCAGATGTTTAATACACATTGTCATTGCTCATAACGGCAGGAACACACTGCAGAGAGAGCGGCTAACCTTCAGTCAAGTTTACAGCCGACGGAGCTGGATCTGACAGTGAACTTTACCATTTTTATTTCATTATAAAAATGATAAAAACACAGGGCTCTAAGAGGCTCCCTAAAGGCAGCCCAGAGTAACCATCTAAACTCCAGTGCCTTTCAAATCACACACCTGAAGTTCTGGGCACAACTGTCAGCGCCCGATCGGTTCTGCGCATGCACATTCGGAAAGCCGCCATGATCGGTCCCACAAACTTTGACCGCTTGAAACGCTTTACGGCAGACAGACCTTTCTGGTCCCACACAGACGGTTTATAGCGAAACTTTAAAGCTATATATACTTATATACTGTATATATATCTATATCTATATAGCATGTATTTAGCACTGTATTTAAAAAGTTAAAAAATAAATCATTTGTTTATATGAACACATGCGTAGACACATATGCTGTATATATAGTCATTTATTTTTGATATATACAGTATAACGCTGCCCTTAAACACTCATTTTTAAAAAAAATACATATAGTGTGGAGTCCAAATATTTAGCCTAATTTCAGTTCATTCTGTTAATTTATGTTTTAGCTCTTTCTGTGTAATAATAATGTGTCGTAAAGTCTTTTACGATGGCCTTTACGACCTGGGACCAGCAATCGGGCAGCAATATGGCGGCTTTCGAGCAGAACGGATCGGGCGGCCGGCACGGATCGGGCACTGACAGGAGGTTTCAGATTTGGAGATCTGGAGGTTTCAGATTTTCACATCTCACTCCTGGGTTCTTGCTAAATTTTCACCCTCTCTTACTTAATAAAGTTCTTAATAAAGCCTGACCTGCTGTTCCGAGTTGTGCTGTGCGTTGGCTGCACTGCTGAGGATCCACTGCAGGTTCTGGTCGGACATGACGAGGCTCTGCGTGGGGGCGATGGTGATGGTGGGCGCAGGAGCCAGGCCGGCGCTGCCCGCTAAAGGCACTGTGTGCGTTAGGACCGCCGACGGTGCCGGAGCCGCTTCCGTGGTGACGGCGGAGGTCGAGGCAGGGTTGGAGGCGCTGGGCGCAGTCGGAGTTGGGGCGGAGTTTGCTGGGGGCGGCGGCGCAGACGTGTAGTGTTGGGCGGCGGGAGGGGCGGGAGGGGCAAGAGGGGCGGGCACTTCTGGTGTCTGTAGTGAGGTATGGGGGAAGGCGGCGGGCTGCGAGGAACCAGAACTGGAAGAGGGTGCCTGAGCGGCGGTGGAGGAACCGGGTTGGGTGGAGTTCTCCAGGACGGGGGTGGCGAGTGAGCTGGAGGACGAGGATGATGAGGGAGGCAGCTGAGGGAAGGACAGCAGGGCGGAAGCGTCCACCGTGGCCGACCGAGGCGGCGTCTCCAAGCCAAAAGCCTCCGCTAGATTGTCTGCAAGTGCAAAGAAATGCTGGGAAGTGAGTAGGGCTGGGAGACACGATCTTAAATCAGTATCACAATTAATTTGACCTCAATTACGAGTATTGTGTTTATCAACTGTACTGTAAATATGTTCAACCAGTAAATCTTGGATCTTGACGTCTTAAATTCTTCAAGTTGCCTTGGATTCAAGTTCTCAAGGTTACAGTGTCCTGGACATACAAAGCAGGGATTTTTTAAAAGATGCATATCTCTGTGATTTGTAAAAGAAATCTAACCTAATTTTTGAGGAAACGGTATGTGAACATAATGTGAAATTTGATAACTGAATTTAACAGAACAGAATTTCAAAAATAATTTAAATCCTTATCATGGGCATTATTTTCCTATTAATTCATTTAGCTTTATGTAGTATAAAAATGCTTGAACTGTAGACATAACTATTACAAATAGTAAGAACAGTGTGTGTTTTATTGACTTGCAGAGTGTTTTTTATGTAGAGATATTCTATGGGTTAATACTAAGAAGAAAATAAGGTTAGGAAACACTATCCATTTGGAATCCATCTGGATATCAGATTATTTGATGACAAATCATGCATTTTTCTATATTTATTTTTTACTCTCTAACATTTTATAATGTAAAAAAGATTTTCTAATTGATTGAAAATGAAGAAATACTGAAGTTTTTGCCCATTTCTGAGTTAATTTGGACTCATTTGGCCTATAAGTCATTTTGGACTCTTGGGGAGAACATTTCTGACATGAAGGCGTTCCACATGAGAGTTGTTTGGTGTGATGGCGTTCCACACAATAACGCGTCGAACGCGCGTCCCGGAATTGTCGGACTTCCCTGTGAGAGACGCGCACACTAACAAACATAGTGAGGAACACAGAGATTGTGAGTGAGAGCTGGTGTTGTTCAGGAAATTAAACAGTATAATGGTGTGATGTGCTTTTGGGCTTGTAGTGTGTTGTGTTGCTTGTTCTGCTCGTTGTCACATCAATATGTAGGAATTAGTGTCAATGTTGAACAATAAACCAGCTTTACCGCAGTCACACTTCTGATATATACAGCATAACGAATAGAGCGTGCACTCATACGCAAACATAGATTAATTTACATATCGGCTCCAGAGACTGGCCCAGTGACGCTCATACCCGATCCAGCTATTTGAGTCGTTATCGGACTGATTTCCCGTTCAGTGTATTAGATCGGTGCATCTCTAGTCTGAACTGTAAACGTGCTCAACTGTTGAAGCTGTGGTACTTTTTCTAATGGAAGAGTGCTCATCTGAGAGTTTTAAATAAGGAAACACACAGACGTAGTTGCAAACTGGACAGGGCTGTTTTTAAGGGGACACTTCATCACAGGCAGGATTCAAGGTTCTGAATGTCACTGTAGATTGGTTTTTGATCTCCCAGCCCCGTGGCTTGGTGTTGCGTGCTCGGCTTCTTGAAAGATACTGGCCTGAGGGATGTGTGTCGTCTTGACTGACGCTGTTTTCAGGGCTCTGGAACATCAACTCGAATATCCTCACCGGAGTGACACTGTTCAGATCCAAGCGCTGACCCTGCAATATGTCAATTGTGGGAGTGATTAAACCACAGGCATGAAGGTTAGCTGATGCTTGCTGATGTGAATGGACAATAAATATTATACAGCATTAAGACTTCTGTCTGCTGTGGCAGGTATGAAACACGCTTCACTAGAGGCTGGATTATTTAACAGTCAAAATCTTTCCTTTATAGCTGAATATCGACCAAACTAGGAGAAAAAACCTCCTGAACAGAAATGAGCCACTTATTCATTTGCAAACACATTTGTTGTCAGACTAGAGTTCTGACATCAACAACTGTGCGAATGTCACCAAGTCACTACTACTTTCTAATGGAAACAGCTGCGACTTCGTACGTTTTCCCGCTTACAGGAATTCAGTGTGTGATGGTTTTTGGGGATATGTTAACATATTCCCAGAAGCAAATAAAGTGGTGGTGTTATAATTCAAACTTGTCAATGCTTGCACAAGGCACTGCTTACTGTTTCTGATTTGTTGGTAGTATTTCTCCACCACGATTAAAAGAGCAACAAACACATTTCCCTGATTAAAGAGAACAATTATATTTTAATTTTTAATATTTACGGCATTTAGCAGACACTCGTAACCAGAGCAGCTTCTGTTTCGAAATTTCAGGGACAGTCTCCCAGAAACAGTTTGGGGTTAAGGGCCTTGCTCAGGGTCCGAGTGGTGGGAGTGCCGGAGGTAGGACTGGAATCCAGAAGCAGACCAGACCAGACCACGACCACCCCTTTTGACAGGTTCAATGGGTAAACCAAAGTAATAACATTCACGGGACAAAGATAATAAAAGGATAAAAGGACTCATCAGGTTGTGTCTGACTGCACATATGTGACCCTCCACGGCAAAACCAGTCGCTTGTTGCAAATTTTCAAAATTGAGTTATTACGATACCTACATGGAATGAATATGACGACATATGACTGAGATATCAACATTCAAAGGAGTCGGGTTTCTCCTGTCACGCCAAGTGAGAAACGGAGAAATCTGCCTTTGAAGTTGACTATCGCCGTAGCACTCACAGACGCTTGGTGCGGTCGCGGCTACGTTTGCATTTACGGTAGCCTACGCTGCATTCACAGCCACACGGATAGCCTACCTGCGTTAGGTTAACTGAACTCGGGAGACGGAGATGGATTCCGGAGAAATATCTTCACGCTACTCAACCAGTGGATTTACCGTAAATATTGAAGTAGAGCGGTCAAAACACAAACTTTTAACATTCTGCTGGAATTGAATTCCTCACCTCAAGAAAGTCACGTTTTTAGGATGGAAAGGGTAAGTTTTTCAGCCAAATTTATTCACAACAGTACAGTATAGACCTTCCACTGTTTCAAAACACTAAAAACAAAAAATCCTAAATTTTACCCCACGCAACATAACCGCTTGTTTTTCTCGGAAACCTCCGTTGGGACAAGCGACTGGTTTTGCTGTGGAGGGTCACAAATATACAGTATGCAATAGGTAAAGTCAATTTGTGAATGTGTTGTGGTGGAGAGTCCCAGAAATGTGCCCATGACTTGTACATCATACATAAAAAACTAGAAACTCACATTGTTGATATTCTCTTGGAGTTCAGAATCTGTAGAAATTAGGCTCAAATCACTGAGGCACAGTGAGTGATTTGCATCCTGTAATTACCAATAAAACATCGGTTAATCAAAATGAGCCCCAACTCCCCTGCTCTGCTGTTAGCAAGAATAGAAAGGGAAAGTAACGCACCTCTGAGAGAGGATTGCCGAGGTTAATCATGTATGGTGCGCCTTTATCGTGTCCCCGAATGTGACTTTTCAGACTGTACTGTGAGCTGAACGTCTTCTCACAGCCGTCACTAGGGCAGAAGAAAGGCTTCTCTCCTGTCAGGGCCGGAGAAAATTCACTTTCATTTATGGGCATTTATAGAATAAAAATACATTTAATTTCATTATAACAATAAAGACTGGGCGATATGACCTCAAATCAATATCACGATTATTTAAACATTTTACCTTTATTAAAATTATGAATTATTTTGTTTTGTGTTTTTCCTCTCATAGTTCAATGAGAAGGTTTGTACTGTAAATATCTTCAACAATTAAAGCTGGGATATGTATTCTAAAGAAAGAGTGCATATCTTTTAATCGCAATAAAATTGTGATCTCGATTTACACCTCCATGCGATAAATTTCTAAATTACGACGATTATTCTACATTTTGTTTCATCAGTTGAATCAACACCAGCACTGCTACTTTTCGATGGTGTTATTTTTGTGCAAAATTCTGAGCGCGCACAGTGGAAATTTTGCCTGCAAAATCTGGTCTTTATGCTTTGCACTCCAGCTTCACGCTCACGCTCCTCTCCGCCTACATGCTAGAACTCTACCACGCCTTCACATTCGCGCTTGACCACGGCTTCACGCTCATGCCACACACCGCCTTCACGCTTGCACCCGACTCAACGGAATTTCAGTAATAATCTAAATATCAGACATGAGCAAGATGATGTAGATTAATCTCTGGTGACTTGTCCAGTCCTATTAGAACGTGACACCAATGAGGAAGCTAGTTCCGTCTTCCTGTTTGATCCTACTTTTGCCTTGACATTACACTGTAAAGTTATCACCCTCAGTCTCAGCGCTGTAATCAGCGTCGGCCCCTTCCTCTTTCACTGTGAGAGCATGTGATAAACACAGGCTTACCAGTGTGTGTCCGCACGTGTGTTTTCAGGTGGTGACTAGCCGCGAAAGCCTTACCACAGCCGTCATGATCACACCTGCAGGAACAGACAGAGTGACAGCTCAGACTTTACATAAATAGTTATTTACCATAATGTACACGTTACTATCTATAGTTTAAATCTATTAAGAACGTATTTTAAATACATTATTTCATTCTTTATTCTTTAGTTTTAAGAGTTTTTTAACTTAAACTGTGGCTAAACTTCAAAGTCAAAGTAAACTTTGTCATCTCTGCTGTATACTGTACAGACATACAGAGAGACGAGACGACGTGGCTCCAATTTCTACAGTGCAATAGGAAAATAGGGAACAAAGAACAAATATGGCACATGGAATAAACATAAAAATAGGATACAAAATTTACATTTTAAACTAGAAATGGAATATTAAATAGAACTTTAAACTAGAAGGTAGACAGAGAGACAGTCTGGATGCAGTATTACCTACAAAATTGGAAACTGACTTTTACAATGGATGTGCAAGAGGTTAGAAACAGTTATAATATGAAAATTCTATATCCAGTCTATAAAGGGCACATTATCACTATATATTATAAGTATGTGACAAATAAACCATGTTGAATCTAGATGAACTTGAAGAAACCAGGTGAGTGAACAACTAACTAGACATATATTCTAAACAGTCAGTTTCCATTTTGTTTAGAGACCCTATATTAAACATGGCACAATACCATTCTTTATGTCTGATATATCGATATTGTAAATTTGGATATGTGCTGATAAAGACACGAATCCGATACAGTCTCTGAGTGAGAAAATAATGCTTTAAAAATGTCTGAATACATTATTCTGTTCTGCTGAAGGAAATATTTGACTTAAATCCTGTTTTCCTACTAAAACAATGTAATAATTACACACCCATGTGTATATGCTAAATTATTTATTATTAAAATAACATCTCAAAAATGATACATTTAAACACACTGTGGAATTTGGTGACGGTCCCTAATCCTGCGGCCAACGTCGAACAATAAACCAGCTTTAAAGTGCCACTTCCCGTGCATAACGAACTGCACATATGCAAATATAGACAAATCTGCAATTTACAGATCGGCTCCATTGATCAGCCCAGTGCCATCGATACCCTATCCAGCTATTTGAGAGCTTATCAGACCGATATCCCAGCCGTGTATCGGATCGGTCCAATCCCTACAACATTTGCTCTGAAATGTTATGTAAAGGCAGCTTCTGGGGCACTCAAGGACACCTTACAATAAATAGTAGAGTAAGACACAATAAAATAAATACAAATCCATCAATAAAAATGAAAAATAAACAAGTTGGAAATAAATAAGAATTTTAAACATTTTACTAGAATGAGTAAGCCAATGTAAAACAACGACTTTAGATGAGAAAAATAGGTGGAATCATCCTTTTGAATGTGTTGTGGTAAAGAGTTCCAGAAACGTGTCCATCATGCAGTCTACACTGTGTTGGGTAAATATAACTCTTGTGTTGTGCAGGAAGACTTTAGTCCATCTGTCTATGAATAAGGAGGAACGGACACCAAAGTGGAGAGCAGAGAAGAGAGCACTGTGGGATTCCAGATGCAGTAAACAGTCATCATCATGAAACTGCCTGAAAGAGCTTCTGTTGTGGTTCTCGGGTCTGTGGTTTATTTAAAACTTTCAACTCAGCAGCCTCTTGGGGATGTAGCTTCTGACAGAAAAATGTTTCACGGTCTAGACGTTTAAACTTCAGACACTCTTATCCACAGCGACAAAAATGTTCCTAATTTTAGGAAACTTTGGGTTAAGGCCCAGTGGTGTTGTTGCAGGATTTGGACGCTCAGTCTCATCTCCACACAGGGTTTTAATTAGAGATGCAGGATAATATCAGAATCAGATGATGATTGTCATCAGACCGATGCTTTAGATTTGCCCGATATTTCCTGCTGCATTTATTGTATGTGGGAAAGGTAGCGCTTGTGTCAGGCAAGTCCAGAGTCCGAGGTGGGATTTTATACGGCTCGCACCTTCTGTCTTAAAATGTGCCAAGATTCTGAGCACGCTGTGGAACGTTCACCAGCAAAACCTCCTGCTGAATGAATGTGAGCGCACACATGGGCTGTGTCCCGAGCCGCGTACTACTGCGCTTAATAGTATGGTAGGTAAGGTGTTCTTATCATACTCTTCTATGTGGTTGTATGCATCTCAGAAAATAGCCGGGGTTGTAGCTTAATGGCTCTCTACACACTAGGTAGTGCACACGGAGAGTCACATGTGCCCATTTGACTTGGTACACTACATAGGGCGGTAAGGGACTTTTTCTTAAACTCTTGTGCACTCCCCTGGAAATGCTCCTCCCTCGCTCCAGTCTGCTTTCACACTCGCTTGACTTGGTGCTGTGTTAGAAACGTCAGAGCTATGGTGCTATTTTTGTGGCAAAATTCTGAGAGTGCAGTGGAACACTGAAGAGCAAAATATCTCGCCTTTACGCACTCAACTCTTCCTTTACCCTCGCGCTCGACTGCGACACTGCATCATGACTTTGTAGCTTCATTAGAATAAACCTCTAAATGTGAAGGAAAAAAAATGTACCAGAGAATCGCAATCTTAGTTCTAAGCAAATCACAATTCACATTTTGTCCAGAATCGTGCAGCTCTAGCTCAGAAAATAAAAGGAAAAGGAGTTGTGGCCAGAAAAAAGGAATGACTCCGCTGGACATACTGATTTATTTAGAGGAAAGTAACAGAACGACCGTAAGAGCTCCCTGTGCAACTCTGCATCAGTGGGTAAAATCTGAGCGATAAAGAGACTCACCGAAACGGCTTCTCCCCGGTGTGAGTGCGAATGTGCTTCCGCAGGTCGCTGAGCGTGGTAAAGTACTTGGTGCATCCTTCTGATTCACAGTTAAACGTCTTCCCCGTGTGTAGCCGCTGGTGTGCTTTTAGTCTGTCAGAAACAAGCGTGGGATAAAGGAGTGGGTGATTATTTGTCATAGTGAACACAGCATACCACAACCAAACGTAACCTCTGCATTTGACCCATCCGTGAAGGAGCAGTGGGCGGCGTTTTTGGCAGCACCTGGGGAGCAGTGCTCACGAGTACATCAGTGGTACCTTTACCAGTCTGGGATTCGAACCAGCGACCTTCCGATCACGGGGTCAACTCTGTCTGTAACGGTACCACTGGTACTCATGAGCAAGGTACCGTCCCCCAGCAGGGCTCTCAGGCGCTGCCCGTCAGCTGCCCACTGCTCCTTCACTAATTTCTCATTGCTCATGGTTCATTTCACTAGCTACTGGACTTGTGCATGACATGTGGAGCCTTTTGACCTGGAGACTCACCTGTAGAGAGTGTTGAAAGCCTTTTCGCAGCCCTGCACGTCACACTCAAAGGGCTTCTCTTTAGTGTGTACGCGGACGTGGATCTTGAGGCTGTAGGACGTGAGGAAGGCCTTGCCGCAGCCCTGCTGGTTGCACACGAAGGTGTACTCGCCGCGGTGCGTCTTCTGGTGCGTCCGCAGGTTCCCCGCCGTGCTGTAGGTGCGTGTGCAGCCCTCAAACATGCACTGGTACCTCTTCACCTGGGACACAGTGACGGATAACAAGGCTGTTAATGGAGTTTAACAATTAGTTTTCAGTCTAAGCAAGTCCATTGTCATGCACTAGGTCAGGGGTCCCCAACCGCCAGGGCGCAGTACAGTACCGGATCATTTTGTGCTGGTTTCCACTAGGGATTGAACAGTACAGTGTGCCCACGGTTTGGTACGTATCACGTTTTTTTGGGCCATGGTAAAGGTGCAGTTACGGTACATTAACGGTACAATTAACATGAAACGATTGCTCTAATAACTCAAATCATTTGTTTACAAAAAATGGTCAAGGCAATGTTTCTAGAATCGAAGCTTCGTTTAATTCTTTTCAGTCACTAGCGCATGCTCCGCTTGTGTTTCACGCGGACATTATTAGTGACGCACCATGTTTTCAGTTCCACGATCAAGACCTGATCCCTCTGTACGTGAAAGTATTTGTGAGATATTCCGTGCTCAAAAACAGCAGTAAATGTGTAAAAACATATAAATTACATTTTCGCGGTGTAAACACACACGTTGTTTGTGAGCCACTACTCGGTAATATGCAGTTCAGTCAAATTTCCCTCTTTATTACACACTAAACTCTGCATTTCCCACAATCCCCTGCGCACGCCTCGGAGCCGCGTCACAATAAAGGGTTCAGCGCGTTCCGGAATGAACTATGAAAAAAAAAAAAATCGATGGGAAAATCTTAATAAATGTCTGTATTGTGAGTAGGACGCTGCTTGATGTGGTTATTTATCAGCTAAATTACACGTTTTGTCTGTAATAAAGGGGGCGTTTTGACGGAAACAGAGCATTTTAGTGAGTAATGGCACTTACAAACAGCGTGCGTGTTTACATCGCAAAAAATGTCATCTATGCGTTTTTACGCATTTACTTCTGTTTTTGTGAACGCAATATCTCACGAATACATTCACATACAGAGGGATCTATTCTCGCCTTGATCGCGCCACTGAAAATCTTGTGCATCATTAATAAGCGTCTGTGTGAAACACAAGCAGCGCATGCTGTAGCCATTTAAATGACTTAAAGGAAGCTTCGATTCTAGAAAAATTGCCTCAACCATTTTTTGTAATCGAATTATTCCAGTTATTCGAATAATTGTTTTAGCTCTAACTCCATGGCATCTGTGCCTACTTAACTGATGCCGCCTGTTGTGTGAGGTCGGCATTCTGCCATCTTGTGGTGCGTGTGATGTACTACAATAAAATCACATCACTGTCGTTTCAGGGGGAGTGGGTGGCGTAACGGCAGGGTGTTCACCCTGGGATCGGGAGGTCACAGGTTTGAATCCAGGACCGGTAAAGTTAGCATTGAGGTACTCCTCAACAAGGTAGCGTCCCCAAGCACTGCTCCCCCCACGCTTCCCATGTTAGCCGCCCTTCACAGATGGGTCAAATGCACAGGTCACATTTCATTGTGGTGCGCTGTGGTGTGTTCACAATGACAAATACTCACTCACTTTCCATACGTTGAATAAAAATGCAGATATTTAATTTTAAGAGTATTAAAATCATTGTCTGTGGGGTCTTATACCATGGTACACTCAGCATACCGCCCAAGCCTGAACTGATATCTGATTAATACTCGCCACGGCACACACCCAAAACACTGCTATTGGTTTCGGAACTGAAAAAGCTGGATTGGCGCATCCCTAGCAGTGAGCTTAGTGTGAGGGGAGCGAAGTGAGCCCCTCGGAGCAAGGGAACAGTGTGCACACAGCAGCTCTGCCAACTAAGCTGCAAATGGCCTGACTGTGTGCACTGCTGACGCATTGTCCTGCCTCACTCAGCATTCAGCAGCCCCTCGGCAACGCGCCGCCTCGCTCTCACAAAAGCTTTCAGGCCTCCCAGATAAAGCCGTCTCTCCTCTCCCCTTAACACACACATTAAGCCTCGCCGTCACCACAGGGATGTGAATGGAGAGAGCTTTGCTGTACAGAATGCAACGAGGGAACGCATCGGATGTTTGTAAAAACTATTTAGTAAAATTTCTGTCTGATGGATGGTCAGCGTTGGTATTCTGCTCTGAATGATTCTCACTACTCTACCCTGATTTTGCTTTACTTTAGGACTGCAACTAACGATTACTTTGTTGATCAATTAATCTGCCGATTATTTTTTGATTAATCGATTATTAATTGGATAAAAAGAAAAATTACTTTAATTTCCAGCATTTTTTTAATAAACCCAACCATCTGTTTCTATTTTTCTATATTTAATTTTATTCTCCAACATTATGAAATGGAAAAAAAAACAATTCTGCTTAATTGAAATGAATAAATATTGAAGTTTTGACCATTTTTAACCAATCAGGTGTCATTTTGGCCTATAACTCATTTTTGACTCATTTCTGGGAGAGAACTACATTTTTGTTCAAGACGGCGTTCCACATGAGAGTCGCGTCACAATAACATGGTGGACACGCATCGGAATAATCACTGTAAATATCAAGTAAATGTCTGTATTGTGAGTAGAACGCTGGTTGTTGTTGTTTATCAGCTATAAATGAGTTTTGTGTGTAATAAATGGGAAGATTTGACTGAACTGGACGCTTTAGTGAATGACCTCCTGGGAGAGTCGTGTTCTAACAAACAGCATGTGTGTTTACATCAAGAAAAATCTCCTTCATGTGTTTCTACACAGTTACTTCAGTTTTAGTGACGGCAAGACACGGCCCTGGTTCTCGTCTCCTTCTTATTCTTCTTTTATGGCGGTCTGCGTCCAGCTTAATGCTGCTTTACGGCCACTGCGGCTTTGGCTAACTTACTGACCACACATTAGTGGTAGACACTGTATGCATGTGTGTAATAACGTAGACCCAACTAATCCATTATTACATTAGTCGCTGACTATCTTAATAATCAATTTTAAACTATTTAACTGATAAGTTGGCGCAACCCTACTTTATTTTATCTTTTTTCTCCACTGAATATGGAACAATTTTACTTTCTATGCCCTATTCTGCATTCAGAGCGCACTGCTTGGTCAGCTCCCTCCCAACCAGGCTGTGATCTCTCCACAAAAACACAGAGGACAAAAGGTTGACAGGCTGGGGGTTATTTTTAGGTTTTCATCTGTCCTCAGGCATTGCGCTAATACTTGTCCATTAAGGACAGCTGGGCTGGACAATGCTGACCAATCCCAATGAAGACAATAAAATGTCTACATAATCAATATTAAATAAAATTAAATAACAAAATAAAAAAATACAACAAATATGTTCCAAAAAGAACAATGTAAAGCTGTAGTTACGTTAAGCGCATCATATCAACGCTTTAAGATAACACCTTTGTGGCCTGCTGTCTGCAGCAAAGATAAACCACTCAAAACTTCAAAGCTTTCTTTCATCACGTGTCACAGTTTAATTAAAGCATCCCAATTGTTCAAAAGTATCTGTATCCTTCTTGTGTCTGGACAGATGATAAATGCTGCAGTCATCACAGATGTCACTCAAACAGCAGAACAGCTGTAAGTGTTTGTCCAGCGTATATGTATATCTTCATCAACGAGACTCTTTAGGAATTGAATGATGGCCGAGCACCTTCCTTCTACACAGCAACAGCCTGAGCGGAGTTGAGTGTGTTTTCCTGAAAGCCGAGGTCTGGGAACACAACAAAGTGGGTCATTTGCATGTCTCTGTGATGCAAATAACGAGGTGCGCCGGCCACATCCATCACAGACATGCTAAAATCACAGCACGATAGTAACGCAAGAGGACAACTTGTGCTCATAGAAACGCCCCAGTTCAGTCATATCTTCCCCTTTATTACAGACAAAACTCATCATTCAGCTGATGAACAAAAACAACCAGTGTTTTACCCGCAATACAGCTATTTACTTGATATTTTCAGTATTTATTCTGGATGCACATCCATCACATTATTGCAAAGTGGCTCCGTTGGAAGTGGACGTCTTAGTTCAGACTATAAATGGCACTTGTTATTCTGTGCACAAAAAAAGAAGTAAATGCGTAAAAACGCACAAACAACATTCTCCGCGATGTAAACACGCCGTGTGTGAGCACTCGCCGTTCTCACGTGGAACACCATCACTCACAAAAACGTTCCATTTCAATCAAACCTTTCCCTTAATTACTGACAAAACTCATCATTTAGCTGATAAATAACAACAATCACCACCACCAGCGTTCTACTCACAGTACAGCTGTTCACTGGACATTTTCAGTGTTTATTCCAGATGCACGTCCATTGTATTATTGTGATACGGCGGTGAGTCACGCGTGGGGGATTGTGGGAAATGTTCTCTCCCAGAAAGAGAGAATATCTTGAGATATAAATTGCGTATTGTGATAAAGCTTAAAAATATCACAATATTATGTTTAGACCATATCGTTCAGCCCTACTTCTGTGTCTTGTGTCAAAGTAAACTTTGTCATCTCTGCGATATACTGTAGAAGTTCCAACTTTAACACTGGCTACAGCTTTAACGGTGCAAACACAAGGAACAACGTACAAAGAACAAATAAGCCACATAGAATAAACAATATATAAACAGAATATAAAATATACACTTTAAACTAGAAGTATTTTAAAGCATGTGGTATAATATCATATTATATTATAAAGCATGTGGTATAATATCATATTATATTATATGGAATATTATAAAACATTTATAGTACAGTAGCTTTCTTTAACATGTAAAATCACAGTTCACAATGAACCAGAACAAAACAGATGTAGGTCTACCACTAAAACCACTTCAAAAAACCAAATGGAGTGAGGAGTTAATCCTCATCCCCCGAATAAGAGAAAGCAAATGAACATTCCCTGGAGAGAAACAGACAGAGAGAGCAGCAATGCCGCCCCTTTAGATTTGAGCTGATGTGAAAACAAGAGGGTTTATTTCAGCAGCAGCTGCCGGGAGAACAAGGGAAGTCAGGATAAAAATCTATCATATGCAACCACGTGGAAGCAGGGCCCCTGAGGGGGAAAATTCCCTCAGCAAACAAACGTCTCTCATTCCAGACTTCCACTCAACACACGTTATCCAACATACCATCTTACGATAAAGAGATTATCAGGAACAGACAGCTCAAAAGACACCATGATGAATGACTGTATAAGAGAAATGGTGATGGACTAGTGGTATGTAGAGAGCAAAAGGTCATCGCTTCAAATCTCGCTGTAACCTACTGCCAAAAGTTAGGACGGGGGTTAGGACGATTTTGGGCCCAGTGGTGGTAGTGCTAGTGGCAGGATAGAGGTGGATCTCATCCTTTGGCTCTTGGTCTGTGAGTGAGTACCATGAGTGAGTACCACACCAATAGACCATTAGGGCCCTATGATTTGCGCGATGCGGAAAACCCGGACGGAATTGCGGAATTCAACAAATAAAATGGAATCCGTTGTAAAACGCTGAATGTTGTATAATTGGCTGATATCGGTGTGTGGGCAAAGCAAAGCAATGGTTTCTAATCAATTTTGGCCGCTGCAGCCCCCTGTACATCTTACCTGTTGAGGTGGGACTCAGCTTTCCACACACATAAACGCACAGACACAGAGGGGAAAAAGTCAATGGTCAGCTATGGTGAAGAGGCTGAAACACCTAAGTCCTCAAAAAAATAATTTATGGAATTCGACTCTTAGTGCTAAGTTTAGAGCAGAACACCACCCAAATGATTTTTATGAATCGGGAGAACAACTCTTTTGTAAGTTTTGCCAGCACACGGTGGACTGCACCCGCAAGAACATGTGACGACCACTTACAGTCATACACTCACATCAGAAACATTTTGTTTTGCACATAAAAATGAATGTTTTTTGTTGTTCACAGGTAAATGTTCTGCTGAACCCCAGCCCTTTGTTGAAGTTGAAATGTTTTTCTATTGCACTGTTCTTTTTTCCCATCCACTCCATAATTAGACACTTTTTAGGTGAATAAATATGATTATAACGTAAAACACGGAATTCAGAAGAATAACAATGGAAAAACATGGAATTCAGGAAAAAACTAAACAGATTTCATAGGGCCCTAGACCATCATCACTTTAGCTGGATATTAAGATACATTTGGTGCAAGTTAATCAACAATTAATGCTGCCAAAATCGAATCTAAGTTAACTGTGCTACAGGGATGAGGATATAACTTCAAGTTCATTCCACTGTCATTTTAAACGTAGCCTTGATTACAACTAATTATTTTATCTGCCTTTTCTAGGGAGGAGTCGTGTAACTGACCGTGACAGTATTTCTGTAAGCAAATGAATCAATATGAACATGATAAAGTCTGCACTTTTAGATTTTCCAAATGTCAGTTTCCATACATGTTCAACTGACCAGCGCTACTGAGAAAACAAAACATAACACAATAGGGGCGATAGGGGTCTAATGACAGGATACACAACTTCAGGCCAAGAGGTCACAAGTTGGAGTCTGGCTCTATCCCACCACGAGCTACTGAGGCCATGAACCACAAATATGATCATGATATATCATATTGATTCAATCGTTTTTTACTGAATTGATATATCATGTCCATTAAATTACAAAACAATTTGACGTCTGCCGATATGAAAGTCTTCCATTTCAATTGGATTCGAAAGCTCGTATTGATATCAATAACGGACAATATCATGCTGATTTAACACCATCACCTCCATTCAGATCAAATCACAAAAATCAATGAAACCATTATTTGACTTTACTGTACTCCTGAGCTCAATCTTGAAACACAATCTTCTCTTTTAATCAAAATAGACAATATGAGGTGATAAAGACGTCTAACCAATGTTTTCATTATTGATCAATGCTATGGGCTTGTTGTGGGGCTCGTCAATATTACCTCAAATCACTATCACGATTAATTAAACCTTGATTATAATGAACGAACAATTACTGTTTGTTTTTTAACCTCATAGTTCACTGACAAGGTTTACCCTGTAAATCTGCTATAACTATTAAAACTGGGATATTTCTTCTAATGAAAGAGTGCCAGTCTTTGTGATTTGGAAATAACTGAAGGAAACACACAAATGTAATGGGGCCGAGAACACGCTAGTATGTTTGTAGTACGTTTTTAAGGGGACAGTATATGAACGCACACTGGGGAAAGATTTGTAAGTCCAGCTAGTCTTCGACTTATGATGGAGATGCGTTCAGATGACCCCATTGTGACTCGAAAATATCTTAAGTCAAAGCATGGTTACTGCAGGACACATAATTTGGAAGTTTTAATAATGTCCACTAAAATTAGGCTTTAAAAACACAAAGAAACATTATCTCTAACACCATGACAAATGAACTCTGTTGATCACTAGTGGGATTTCAAGGCATCACACAAGGCGGGAGATGTGTACGTCTCAACGTATCGTACCACATACAAAACTTACAATTTTGCCATATCGCAATCGTCATTGAGATATAGGAAAATTGTCGAATCCCTGTAACTCGGGGACCATCTGCATTATCAAAATAACCATCAGGGGCAAGACGATATCAATTAGAGGTTCTGAATATCGGTTTTGATTAATTTCCAATTAGCTGCCCAGCCCTGGCTTGCCGATCTTTGAACCAATGCTGATCGACGTAGCGTCAGACCTCTATACCATTTCTGATCCCCTTAGCAAGGCCCTTAAGCCCAATTAAGTGCTGTCAAGGTAAAAAGCAACAAGTTAAAAGCGGTTACCTCTCTCTGCTTGGTCTCGGGGCATTCAGAGTGCAGCGTGAGCGTGGCTCCTTCAATGTTACGGGGCATGGGGGTGGACCCGGGGTTGATGATGAATTGGATCTGGTCTGGGGAGATGGTGTGGTGTACGTAGCCCTGCGACATGCCGTCCGGGTCGGCCATGAAGGCCAGGGAGCCTTCCTCGTCGCCATCGGCCAGAAACACCATGCCGTCGTCGTCCGGCCCGCACCCTCCGTCCTCTTCTCCCTCCTCGTCCAGTCGGACCGGGTCCTGCTCGATGAGCACCGTGGTGCGGTCGTACACCCTCCCTGATGAAGACGACGGCTTGGGTGTCAGGCCGTCCTCTTTGTCCGAGTCGACCATTTTGTCCTCCTCGTCCTCCTCTCTGGCCAGTTTGTCCACCTCTTCTTCGTCTTCCTCAAAGAACATGGACGTCTCCGTGAGAGGGCCATTCTCGCCCATGATCCTGACCGCGCCACTCAGCCCTGGGCGCCTGTCCGCGTACTTGTTTTCCCTAAATAAAAAATATATATAGTTCTATTTAAAAGTGCAAACCGTACTGCCAACTGTCTCTGCAGCCGTGAATCCAAACCCTCGGGGAAAAGCTTTTGCTTTAATTTACAAGTTTTTGTTTATTATCTCGAGAACTTGAACACACATGACTAACTGCAATAGGCTTGTTATGGTTACAAGAAAGCGGGACAATGCAAAAATATTTTAGGACAATGTCACTGAGAGACAAGTTGTTCCAAAACAAAAAGGGTGAAGGTGTCAGTGAAATTGGAGACCAGTTCAGGGACACAATGGACACCGCTGTCGTGTTACGGTCATACAATATGGCTGAAAAACACACTTTCCCTTCAAAGTACCTTTTGTCAGTTTTATTTTTATGCATCTTCATATCTTTTGTGGATGCAGCTGTTTGTGTTTATGCCACGAGCATCCTCACCGCTAGACCACCACCACCACCACAATAGAAATGCACCATTTTCAAGAATACTACAATACTGGAGCAATGTGTGGTGAGGTTGGGACAAGCACCTATTCCATCTCTGTGTTTATATATTTTACATATAGGCGACGTATCCGATATTAAACAGAAAAGAACAGAAACTACACTTGATCTTAGCCAGAATGCTGAGAAGTGAAGTCTGCAAATCTATTACCCCAACAGTAATTACATCAGATCATGAGAGAAAATTCTCTTCATGGTCAGATTAACTTACTATCATCTGATTATGCATTTATTACGCTTGTTAACTCCCTGTCCGTACTTTTATGTGATTTTTGTCGTCCCTGTTGACAAGAACTCCCTGGCAAAAGAGATATTGTACCTCAATCTCAAACTTTACGGCGAGAAGGTTCTGGGTCCGTTCCCCTGGTTGGCCGTAGGGCCTTTCTGTGTGGAGTTTGCATGCTCCCCCCATGTTAGTGTGGGTTTTCTCCAGGTGCTCCAGTTTCTTCCCACAGTCCAAAAGCATGCACTGTAACTTGCTTGGTCACTCTAAATTGGCCTCATAAAGGTTTGCCACCCACCCAGTGTTGGTCCCCGCCTGGCGCCTGTAGTCCCGGAACAGTCTCCGGTCCCTGCGACCCCAATAGGGATTAAGTGGTTTAGATAATGAGTAAATGAATAAACCATACATAGTTGAGGCGGTTGGTAGTGTAATTGGGGGCAGTTAGTAGCGGAACGGTTAGGGAGTTGGCCTTGCGATGGGAAATCACTGATTCAAGTCCCAGACCGGTAAAGTGTACCACTGAGATTACGGTCAAAAAGTACTGTTCCCCAGGCCCTGCCAAAAAATCTGCCCACAAATGGGTCAAATGCAGAGGTCGAATTTTATTGTGTTGCACTGTATGCTGTGTTCACAAAAGAGATGGGGCGATGCCACTTTTTAAATGTGCGATACCGATAGCCATATTGTAAATTTGGATATCTGCCGATACAGATACAAATCCGATACAGTCACAGTCTTTTTTTAAACATAAAATAATGCTTTAAAATGTCTGAATACATGACTGAGATTATTGTTAGGCTTAAGGAAATGCTTGATTTAAATACTGTTTTCCTACTAAAACAATGTAGTAATTACACTCACACACACATGTATATGCTAAATTATTTGTTCTCAAAATTGTTCGTTTAGACATATAAATATTTCTTCTTTCTTATTGATTATTCTATAACATTATACAATTGAAAAAAAAAGTGATAAATGAAATACTGAAGTTTGTCATTTTGAACCAATTTGGCCTATAAAATTTCCCACAATCCGCGTTCCAGAATAAACGATGGAGAATCTAAATAAACGGCAGAATTGTGAGTAGAACGTGGTTATTGTGGTTATTTATCAGCTAAAATATGGTTTGTGTCTGTAATAAAGGGGACATTTTGACCGAACTGGAGCGTTTTAGTGAGTAATGGCGGTCATTAAAACAGGGCGCATTTACATTGTGAAAAATGTAATTTATGCATTTACTTCTGTTTTAGTGCACAGAACATCTCACAAATACTTTCACACACAGTGGGATCAGGTCTTGTCTTGATTGCACCACTGAAAACATTGTTACTATTAAGCGTCCAAGTGAAATACAAGCGGAGCTGCTCTAGCGAGTGAAATGAATTAAACCAAGCTTCGATTCTAGAAAAATTGCCTCGACCATTTTTTGTAATAGAATTATTCGAGTTATTGGAACAATCGTTTCAGCTCTACTTTACCGCAGTGCCACTTCCCATGCATAACGAATTAAGCGTGCACGCATTTACAGATCAGCTCCATAGAACAGTCCAATGCCACCGATACCCGATTCAGCTGTTTGAGCCGTTATCGAACCGACACCCATCCACATATCGGATCGGTTTAGAGCTGAAACGATTATTCGAATAACTCGAATACTTCGATTACAAAAAATGGTCGAGGCAATCTTTCTAGAATCGAAGCTTCGTTTAAGTCATTTAAATGGCTACAGCATGCGCCGCTTATGTTTCACACAGGCGCTTATTAATGACGCACAATATTTTCAGTGGTGCGATCAAGGCGAGAATAGATCCCTCTGTATGTGAACATATTTGTGAGATATTGCGTTCACAAAAACAGAAGTAAATGCGTAAAAACGCATAAATGACATTTTTTGCGATGTAAACACGCACGCTGTTTGTAAGCGCCATTACTCACTAAAACGCTCCGTTTCCGTCAAAACGTCCCCTTTATTACAGACAAGACGCGTAATTTAGCTGATAAATAACCACATCAAGCAGCGTTCCACTCACAATACAGACATTTATTAAGATTTTCCCATCGATTTTTTTCATAGTTCATTCCGCAACGCCTGAACCCTTTATTGTGACGCGGCCCCGAGGCGTGCGCAGGGGATTGTGGGAAATGCAGTTCTCTTCCAGAAAGGATTTTATTGGCCAAATTGATTCAAAATGACCCTTGAACTTCATGTTTCTTCATTTTCAATTGAATACAACAACATAAAGTGTATATGACTAACTTCTACTCACAGTAGAATAAGCCTAATAACAAATGTATTGTCATTTTCACTTACATTTTTTTATCCGATTACTCGATTAATCGATAAAATAATTGATAGATTACTCGATTCAAAAATTGTCGTTTGTTGCAGCCCTAGATCGGTTACATCTCTAGTTCACAGTGACAAATAATCACTCTCATAAAAATTCCCTTAAAATATTTGGTGTCATAAAAACAAGGTGTCACCGATTCTATTCCCCCTCATTGTCTGCAGGATTTTACGACAATATAGCAAAGTGAAAGAAGCAAGTTTTGGTTAATGCATAACTTGCTTCTTTCACTTTGCTATATATACTCCAGGGAGGATATAATACTTTCATGCAGAGCAAAGTGTGCAAGTTGGTAGTTTAATGGTTAGGGAGTTGCCCTGTGATCGGAAGGTTGCTGGTCTGAATCCCGGCCCAGTAAAGGTACCACTGAGGTACTCATAAGCATGGTACCGCCCCCAAGCTCTGCTCCCCGGGCACTGCCAAAAAAGCTGCCCGCTGCTCCTTCACGGATGGGTCAAAAGCAGAGCTCACATGTGATTGTGGGGCACTGTGCTGTGTTCACAATGACAAATAATCACCAAGTGTGTGTGTGTGTGTGTTCCACAAAGTGGAGCCTTAAAATAGAAAGCAAAAAGTTTTGACTGTCCGACAGAAGTGTGTCTTACCTCAAATCCTTAAAGAGTTTTTATTACAGGTGATCTGACTGCTGTGCTCGCTGAAACTCGTGTCACTTTTTCGTCAGATCTTTGGATTCTAGAACTTTCGCGGTTTGTGACATTGGCGATAAGCCACGACGCGCACTTGCGCACTACGCAACAAAAGCTAACTACACACAGAGGAGGGATTTGATTACGTACTATGTAGTACGCAAGTGTACCGTGTGTTACAGTGACAGCAGGACCAATGCTGAATTACAACATTCGCCAAATTAATTTTTACTCTTCCTAAAAAATTCGGAATAAAGGGAAACGTTCGTGAGGCTAGTACGCGGTTGTCAGGAGAAATGTCAGTCTGGCAGGCGTTGCTAAGTACCTTAGCTGGTTAGCTCCACTCTTTAGCTAACACGGCTAACGTGTTGTCTCTCTCCACCGCCAAACATTCCTGCAAAAGTGGCCAGAAAACAGCAGGGACGTGACAAGAAAATATGAGAGGAAAAATACGACAGCCACAGCTTGCCACTATTTTATTCTCTAACTGTTTAAAAGTGCGCGTCACAGAGAAAATGACAGCAAGCTAAGCGGACATGCTAACTTCCAGCCTCATTCACAATTAAGCTTTGGGGCTACTGTTAGACAGACAGAGAGATTTTGGGGTAAATCGAACCCCATCTCAATTTTCATTAAGATGCGACAGAATGTGGAAGGGGTTCCCCAAAAACAACGTGAACCGAAACAGACTTGTGCCAAACGGGAGCAGTATGAAGTAAGCGCAGGCTAAAGCGGGTTAGCGGAGTAACTCGGAGCTAAAGTGGGAAAGTGTGTGTCAGCGCGAAAAGCACGTTAACGCTGCACACACACCGCGCTCTTCACACACCAACAGCACGGCGTGTGTGAGGAGAATAATGCAGTTTACCTGCGTTAAACGGACTCCAAACGCTGGTGTAACTGTGGTCGCTGGCACTCGGCTTGCACCCCCTCCTCAGCGCTACCATGATGAACAACAACGTCAAATTCCAGTTCCTCTTCCTGAAGCATGGTGGGACGTGAAGCCGAGCGGCGCTGTTTTACTGCACACTTCAACAAGCACAGCGCACAACAAGGAGCGCAAATCACTATCAATTATGGTCTTAATTTTGGATAATAATTCAAATTTGATATTTTAATTTCTATTTACAAGTGCATAATAACGAAGCAATAGTTAAAATTAAAATACTGACATTTTCTAACAAGTTAAGATTAAGTTTCTGGCTAACCCTGCACACACACACGTTAGAATAATTATTATATATATATATTTAATGTTTAATTTCTGTTTACATTTGAACATTGTCTTTTGTAACGAATCAACATATTTTATTTGGTTTAATTAAAAAATTAGCATTTTTTCACACCTGCCTAAAACTTTTGCACAGTACTACACACACACACACACACACACATATATATATATATGTAGTGTATTAATTAGATATTTATTACAATTTATTAAAACTAGGTAAAATGTGTATTTTATATCCAGATGTAAATAATTTGAAACTCTCTCCTCTCATATTCATGTTTTGATCCCCACACAAATGTCTTCAATACACAGCAAAAACACAATTCATTAGCCTTGCTGTTGCAATACATTTGGTGGGGAGTGTGTGTATATGTATATGTATATGTATATGTATATGTATATGAAATTAGGAAATGTAAGAACCCAAATAAGCAATACAGAAACTTGGGTTACAACTAATTACTGTGAAATATTTTTTAATATAAAAAGACTTTTATATTTACAAACATTACAATACAAATACACAATCTTTAAATAACGACTAATATCCATTTAGTTACAATTCAGTGTTCCTGCTGCGTGAATAAAAAATAATGTTGCTTTATACATACGCCATTTAAAAAGCTCTCAATTAAAAGGGCAGCAGGTCAACATTAATATGCTGATAACATTTAGAATCTAGGCACATAAATTACAACAGTTTAAGCAAATACTGAGCCGTGGGTCACAGAACTGAGACAGCAATGTACACTAGTTGGATTCTTGAACCAGAAAATGCTGGAGAAACTCCTTTGTTTTCCTCTTCTCTGTCAGGTCCTGCTTTGTCGGCGATCGCAGCATTAAGGCAGAAAATATTGTGGCTGTAAAAACAAGGCAGAAGTGATTTATTAGAAATAACAATCAATAAGATCTGGAATTGTTAATGTTGATAAATACAAAATAATTAATAATTATGTGAAGACTAGGGGTGCAGAAAAAAATCTAATCTTGTTAGCTGCCCACTGCTCCTTCACGGATGGGTCAAATGGAGAGGTCACAATTCGTTGTGGTGCACTGTGTGCTGTGGTGTGTTCACAATGACAAATAATCACTCTCACTCACTCAAAACAGCAATCTGGGATCTAGGCTGCAACTAACAATTATTTTGTTAATCGATTAATCTGCCGATTATTAATCAAATAAAAAGAAAAAATATTCATTTTCAGAATTTTTAAAGCAGTTTCTATTTTTCTGATTAATTGAAAATGAAATATTGAAGTTTTGGTCGTTTCTATCCAATTTGGACTCGTTTTGGCCTATAACTCATTTTTGACTCATTTCTGGGAGAGACCTACATTTTTGTGCAAGATGGTGTTCCACATGAGTCACATCACAATAACGTGTTACCTGAGAGATTCGTGAGCTAACAAACAGCACGTGTTTACATCGTGAAAAATGTAATTTGTGTGTTTCTATGCAATTACTTCTTTTCTTCTTCTATGGTGGTCTGCATCCAGCTTAATGCTGCTTTACTGCCACTGCAGCAGTAAGTAGTCTGAACAACTACTTGTTGTTCAGACTAAGCTTTCTGGAGTTCTGCTTTCCTCCAAAATGGTCCATGTGCACAAAACTGAAGTGTCTAAGAATAGCCAGAAAAAGCAGAAGAGAAAGCTGCTCCTTTTTTTACCTACCTAAAATATTGATGTCCAGCCGATTGTGTGCAGAGTTCTTCAGCAGCTCCCGGAGAAATGCCGTTAAATAGTTAAAAACATTTTTATGGCACTGAGGTAGCTCAGAAATAATCTGCAGGAGTGAGGGGGAGAAAATAACAAAGACAACAGCTCAAAATTAACAAGATCATTTTAAATGTTTGATAACGCCCGAGAAGTGTCAAATGTTAATAAAAGTGTTCAGACAAAAAACACAATTCTAGCATATAGATCAAATTTGAGAGCAAACCTGATGAACAGGCATGTTGGTGTTAAGAAGAGCGGTTAAGAAAAACATTACGTTAAAGATCATTTTAGGTAGAAACACACACCTTTTTACACTGTGAACTGTTGGTGCAGCTTTCCAGACACAACTTGTAGAGACAAAAAGGGACGACTGGTTCAGGAAGGGCATCGAGAAAGAGAAGCAGGGCCTCAGCCACCGAGTGACTGCTTCCAGCTGATCAACTTTGTCAAGGGCATATGCACAACAGACTTTTAACATTCTTTAGTAGAGCTGTAGCGATTGGTCAACGTATTTAACCACGTCAAAAAGAACAATTCATCAACACAAAATGTTACTTTGTTGACGTGTCATTTTGTAACTACAATACACTGTATCACATGGGGCAGTTGGTACCGGTTAGGGAAATGGCCCTGTGATAGGAGAGTTGCTGGTACAAGTCCCGGGCCGGTAAAGATACCTCTGAGGTACTCATGAGCCAGGTATGACGGCAGCTGTATTAAAGGTGTAGTGTGTAGTAAACATGGCATGATACTACTTTTTTATGTCCAATACATTACTGCTTTTGTAAATATGGAAATCTGCTGACAAAATGCAATTCTGATACAGTCTCTGAGTCTTTTTTAAAACAGAAAAATGAAAATAATGCTTTAAAAAATGTGTGAAAATGTCTGAACAGCCCGATCCAGCTATTTGAGTCATTATCGGACCGATATCTGATCCACATATTACATCAGTGCCATCTTTAGTGTGTAGCTATGACACAGCAAGGCACTACTACCTTGGCTTTAATTATTAATTTCTAAAGCTATTTAGTTTGAGACTTTAAATATGAGCAAGTTTTACACAATATCCTGCTTTAATGTAAACACAAATTAAAAGTCCTTTCAGTTTCTGTTTATAAAATATAAACAATGTAAAGCGAAAGTGAGTGATTATTGTTCCTAGTGAACACTTCACAGCGCACCACAACCAAATGTGAGCTCTGCATTTGACCCCTCCATGAAGGAGCAGCGAGCAGCTTTTCTGACAGCATCCGGGAAGAGTCCTGAACTGAACTGAAATTGTATCGTATCAGACTTTTGTTATCTCGGCAGAAACTGAATTGTACATTTAATCGATATAATATTGTATTATGATGAAACCTGTGATTTACACCCCTGACATTAACTGCAGTAGTAAGTGAATTCTGGGGCAGCATAATGGTTAGGGAGTTGACCCCATGATCGGAAGAATTCTGGGTCAGTAACGGTACCACTCATATACTCCCCCATGTCGGCTGCCCACTGCTCCTTCACGGAATGGTCAAATGCAGAGCTCACATGTGCTGTGCTGTCTTCACAAGTAATCACTCTCTCAACCACAGGAGGAGCTGTTGTGTCTGTTGAGGATACGGAGAGAGTCGAGCGTGCCCGTGTCCAAACAATCCCGGATCTCCTCGAACTCGCTGCGTAGGCCTGGCTGCTGAAACAGGTCCTCCTGTTGTACACAAACGGTACAATTCAGTTCAAAACTCTTCGTTATATTATAAACGGTAACTGTACATGTGCTAGTTATGGGATGTGGATTTTATGGACAAACTGTAAAATGTAACACAAATGATCCAAAAATTATATATATTGAAACTATTTAAACACTAACTGTACAAATTTATGGAATGAATATTTATGGGATTACTGTGCATAATAAAGTGCCGTGAGCCTGTAAAATGTGCAATAATGTTCATAAATAAATCAAATGAAGTATTCTAACCTGTTTGCTAGCGTTGCGGTAGAGGTGATCAATCATCATCCAGATCTCCTTCGGAATGTTTAAAGCCCCGTTCTCCAGACTGCTGAACTCACTGGCTGACATAATGCTCTTAAAAACAAAAAATAAACTAATTACTTAATACATTCAAATTCAATTAGAAATACATTGAAACACACATGGATATCGATTTTAAAAATGCATTCATTAATATACTAAAACAGTATTAAATTCATATTGAATTACACATACTAGACAGAGATTTTTTATTTAAGGCATTAAATAATACATTAAAATAAATCACAATTTATTTGAAACACACAGAGATAAATAAATAAATGAATGCTAAATATATATGAATTAAATCAAAATTAAATATAAAAATACACTGATACACATATGGATACAAAGGTTTACTAAAATAAACGCATTACTTAATATATTAAAACTAAATATAAAGTTGCATTTAAACACACATGGGTAAAGAGATGTGATTTGCAGCAGTAAAGTTCCCTGTAAAAGCCTGTGGGAGCTAACATCCATTAAGTAACGTCCAAATACTTGTAGTGCTGAGCCAGTGTTTTGCAGTGCTAATAGAGCCGCGTTCTTTCCTCCCTCAGCACAGAGTGTTCCAGACCAACGAACAATGTCCTCTACAACACACCTCTAAAAGAACCGACTTGGAACGGCACACGGGGAACACACTTCCTCTCCTGCCTCGACGCTCCTAACAACACAGACCCAGCCTCCTTCACCTCTCACCGTAAAAACACCAAACCTCATGACGCAAACCAAGAGCCTGGGGTTGCTTTAGCACCCCAGCTTTATGATGTTTTAAATCCTTTTGAAAAAGGAATCCTGTCTTAACTACATTTGCTGCATTTGTTTGGGGCAACTGACGGTGTAAGGGTTAGTGTGCTTGCCCCGTAATCAGAAGGTTGCTGGTTTACAGAAATGGAAAGTAATGAAGTACAAATACTTGGTTACTGTACTTAAGTAGAATTTTGGGGTATCTGTACTTTACTTGACTATTTAATTTTGTGGCAACTTTTAACTTTTACTACACTGCCCTCCAAAAGTTTGGAAACGCCCCTGGCAAAGTGGGGTTTTGGACAACATCAGCATAAATCCTCATCATTTGTTGGTGCAAATACATTAAAGTAACTTGACATTATCTTTGGATACCAGCAATAATCATTTTTACTTTGATCACATAATAATGGCAGCATATACATGTCAAAGTCAGACGTGCCCCTTTGCCAGCTGTGATGTCTGGTTACTGGTTTAAACTTGGTCCAGGTTTTTGAAAGATTTTTGGGTCAGCACCCCTTAACAGCTTCAACAACTGATTGGTTCATTGACAGCTCGGACGCCCAGATTATGCAGAGCTGTAATAGCTGCTAATGGTGGATATTTTGATGAATCCAAAATTGAAGTATTTTGTAAGTATAAACTGTTTATGTAATAAAATATGTTTTGGTAGTTGTGTTGTCCCTTATCAGTGCAACATTATCACAAATTAAAAAGGATTCATGGCAATACTGTCCAAAACCCCACTTTGCCAGGGTCGTTTCCAAACTTTTGGAGGGCAGCGTATATAGATTTTCAGCATGAATATCTGTACTTTCTACTCCTCACATGTTCAAATCAGGCTCGTTACTCTTGTTTGGTTTCATTTAAATGTTGTTTGGTAACTCACCAGTTTTCGGATGGTCTCTAGTGGCATCTCCTGAATGGGCTCCCTCAGCTGGCACAGCGTGTGTATGGAGGAGCCGAAGCAGCTGGGCAGGTACGAGCCGGTGATGGAGATGAAGTAATCTTTACCCCTCTCCAGGTGCAGAACCAGAATGTCCTCCAGCTCCTGCTGGCCCGAGTTTAATTCCGGAGCTGTGGAACGGTTCACGAAAACCTCCAAGTCGATGTCCACCTTTTCTCCTGCAGACAGAACGAGTGCCCTGAGTCTTGCAGTGACATTCTGCCTCCAGTCACTTAGGGGATAGGGGTTAGACGTAGGGATGCACTGATCCGATATGTGGATCGCTGGATCGGTTGGGTATCGGTTAGGGATACAGCGATACCACTTTTTTACAAACCGATACGAGTACGAGTGTTTTTATTTGCGTACTTGCCGATACCGAGTACCGATACCTTTTAGATTCTTAGACGTCATTAATTGGAAGGCAGATTTTATTTTCTCCTTTGCAGATTATAATAAGGCTATAATGAGGCTAAATATCAAATCATTAACACAAGGCTATTCCACGCCAAAAATAAACAGATCTTTCTGGCTGTAACAAAAAAGTGTCATCACATTAGACAAAATGTAAATATAAGCAGATAAATGACATGAAACGTACTGCATAGTTAACAAAGGCAACTTAAAAGTCAGCAAAACTTACTCTGTTGACACATTCAGGGCTCCAGAGAAAGAAGTTAGGAGCCTGGTTATATTTACATTATGACTAACACCTTCTCGATTTTGATTGGCTAGCAAGAGAGAAGTGATGTTGACAAGCAAAGCGCTGTTCTAGAAGTTGAACGGATTTCAACTTGAAGCACTCTGAGCGCTGCAGTAAAAATAAAAACCCCCCCAAAAAACCAACCTGTCCACCAAACGCTTTTTTTGCGCTGAGAGTGGATCAAAACCTCTGAAGCTAAGTTTCTGGATCGTTGTCTCCCCCTAGACATTGAAGTCAGGTAGGACAACAAATTACATCCGCCGACTACGACCAGTTAGCTGTAGTGAAATACCGTTGAGTGGTATCGGTGCGTGGTATCAGCAATTTATTTAAGAGTACGAGTATGAGTATATTAACGAAGTATCGGCCCGATACCCGATACTGGTATTGGTATCGGTGCAACCCTAGTATCGGTGGCATTGGGCCAATCTGCGGAGCCGATCTGTAAATGCATGCATGCACAGTTGGCTCTGCATGTGAAGTGTGACTGTGGTAAAGCTGGTTTATTGTTCAACATTGACACTAATTCCTACTTATTGATATGACACTGAGCAGAACAAGCAACACAACACACTACAAGCCCAAAAGCACATCACACCATTATACTGTTTCATTTCCTTAACAACACCAGCTCTCACTCACAATCTCGGTGTTCCTGATGCTTTTAGCGCCGCAGGATTAGGGAGCGTCACTAAATGACACAACTGTGTTTAAAGGAGTAATTTTTGAGATGTCATTTTAATAATAAATAATTTACATATACATATGGGTGTGAAATTATTACATTGTTTTAGTTGGAAAACAGGATTTAAGTTGAGTATTTCCTTAAGCAGAACAGAATAATCTCAGTCATGCATTCAGACATTTTTAAAGGATTATTTTCTGTTTTAAAAAAGACTCAGAGACTGTATCGTTTTGTATTTCTATATTTACAATATCAGTATCGTATCAGGCATAAAAAGTGGTATCATGCCGAGTCTAGTAAAGGTACCACTGAGGTACTCATGAGCAAAGTAGTGTCCCTATTGCAGCTCCCTAGAGCTCCCCATGTCACTGTGCGCTGTGTTCACTAATACTGTGTTGACAAATAATCTCCTGACCGAATAAAGACCTGAACAGTGCTAGAAAGAGTATGTACTGTAAAACACAACCTGAAATTCCTTTATTTTTAAACTACGTTATTTAAAGTGTTAGAATGGCTTATTTCTTATAAAGACTGGTGTTAATTTAGGACCAGAACTTGAGGCCATGTCCACACTAGCATGGTAAAAACTGGGTCATGCTGCAAAAAAAGGGCTGAGAACCACTGCTGTGAGGCTGGCTTCACCTCTATGACGCAGCTGTGGTTTTCAGCCGTTTCTTCTGTAAACAGCATCATCAGGTTGTGTTCTGTAAACAGCATCATCAGGAACCACCACCCCCGTCACTTCTCACATTCCACACTACAGACATTACACAATAATCTCAACTGATCATACCTTTAGGTTTAACAGTATGTTCACACCAAGAGCTACTAAAGCTGTAAAATTGCTGAAGACGCCCAAAAAGCATCGCTGTCAAAATACTTTTGTTCACTCTTGTCGCCCAAGTCGCTCATGACGTCACTGTAACGTTGGATCTCGCTTAAAAAAGCCGCACGCTCATACTCACAATACAGACATTTACTTGATATTTTCAGTGAACATTCCGATGCAGGTCCACCACGTTATTGTGACGTGACACTCATGTGGAACATCGTCTTGCACAAAAATGTAGTTCTCTCCCAGAAATGAGTCAAAAATGAGTTATAGGCCAAAATAAGTGCCATTTGGATAAAAATGACCAAAACTTCAATATTTCTTCCATTTTATAATGTTAGAGAGTGAAAAATAAATATAGCAAAATAAAAACAGAGTTTGGTTTATTCCAAAAATGTTGGAAATGAAACATATTTTTCTTTTTATCAGATTAATAATCGATTATTCAAAAAAATAATCAGTAGTTTAATCGATTAATAAGCATTACCTGCAGCCCTAACGTAAAGTTTTGTAGTTTAATAAATGTGAAAATTACTCAGACAATTCACCCCACGCCTGTGCTGTTTTGTACGATCTCTGAAGGCGATAAGGTACGGCAGGAACCAAAGTTTCAGAGTATGTTATCTGAGATCCTCGCAGGCGGAGAACGCCTACATACCGTATGGCTGCCAGTCGTTTACAGCTGAAACTGTCATAACCTGTGTTCAACTTGTTTTTGTCGCTCTTGTCACCCAAAGCTCGTTGCTTTTGTCGCTCTTATCACTCCGTGACTCTTGTCACTCTTGTTTTGCCACTAGGAAGTCTATTAGTTCCGGTGATTTTACAGCTCTACTTGATCTTGGTGTGAACATACAGTCTTGCTCAGTGGTCCATGACCTTTGGGTACAGAGAGCACCACCACCACTCAAATCAACAATGAACAGTTCCTGAGTCAAGGTAATCATGGCAGTGTGTTAAAGGTGTGTGGGGTCAGTGGGGTGAAGCACTCACCTTGGGCAAGAAAACCTTTAGCAGGATTGGCGGAGAGCCAGGGTTTGCAGTAGGCCGGCTCATCCAGCTTCTGTATGAACTCAAACTGACAAGGCACCTGACCGTCGTTGTGCAGAGTCACAGTCTCCACTCGATGCTGCATGAACTTCACGTCCTTAAAATGGAACTGAGGACAAGACGTTTGTGTCAGATCATTTTAATTTAAAGACAAAACATAAACACAGGGTTGTGAGATACAATCAAAATCTCATACCCCGATAACAGTATCACAAGATAGTACATTTGTTGTGAATTCAGTAGAACTTTCGCAAGCAAAATCTGATGTGTGTGCATGCTCAACCCTGCCATACACACACACACTCACAACACTCCACACACACTCATATGGAGGACCAAAGGTGCCACAAATCGCATATATTTTTATGCAACTGGCAGTAAAACACAATTTTTAAACTCTTTGTTATGCACTAAAAACTTTTTTTGTGGTGCTCTGATACACTGACACTTTTTACGCTGCTGAAAACTAAACATGACACGATACCACCTTTTTATGTCTGCCACGATACCGCTTTTGGACATTTGGATATGTGCTAATACGATACAAATTCAATACAGTCTCAGAAACAAACAGAAAACAATGCTTTAAAAATGTCTGAAGTTTATTGTTCTGCTTAAGAAAATACAAACTTCAAGTAAGAAAACACTGGTGAATCTAAGTGGGGTTTTAATAACATATTTCTTCTTATGGTTGATGAATGAGGCCCAATTCTCCTTAAGCCAAGTTTAAAAGCTGACCAGTTGTTTGTGGGAAACCTGCTATGCCCTCACCTCTCTCTGAGACACAGACACTGACGGAATGCACTCGTTCTCCAGTTTGTCCAGTGATCTAACGATGTCTTCGAATGTCTTTTTGTAAGACTCCTCGTTGACCACCTTGATCTAAAAAACAGCAGACATTTGCACTGAGCTGTGCAAGAACTCAAAAAGTGTAGAAATAGGGCAGGTCAAACACCACAAAGCTCACCCCGATCTCCAGCACAGAGCTGACGGGCTTGTGGTCGCTTGTTCTCAGACTCATGTGACTCTGGTACAGCTGCTGCACGATGTTCTTGCCTCTCCACAGGATGCGGTCACACCAGGCAGGTACACGGCACTTCTCGCTGCGTGGGACGAGTGCATGTAGTTAGGCCCAACTGCGATTACCCCCCATTAGCATTACCTCTTAGCGCTAGCGCTCTGTTTAGGAGTGTCCCGTTGATTTTGGAGATGGAGGGTGTTCCATAAATGTGACCCTCCACGGCAAAACCAGTCGCTTGTCGCAACGGAGGTTTCCGAGAAAAACAAGCGTTTATGTTGCGTGGGGTAAAATTTTGGATTTTTTGTTTTTAGTGTTTTGAAACAGTGGAAGGTCTATACTGTACTGTTGTGAATAAATTTGGCTGAAAAACTTACCCTTTCCATCCTAAAATGTGCCTTTCTTGAGGTGAGGAATTCAATTCCAGCAGAATGTTAAAAGTTTGTGTTTTGACCGCTCTACTTCAGTATTTACGGTAAATCCACTGGTTGACTAGCGTGAAGATATTTCTCCGGAATCCATCTTCGTCTCCCGAGTTCAGTTAACCTAACGCAGGTAGGCTATCCGTGTGGCTGTGAATGCAGCGTAGGCTACCGTAAATGCAAACGTAGCCGCGACCGCACCAAGTGTCTGTGAGTGCTACGGCGATAGCCAACTTCAAAGGCAGATTTCTCCGTTTCTCACTTGGCGTGACAGGAGAAACCCGACTCCTTTGAATGTTGATATCTCAGTCATATGTCGTCCCATTCATTCCATATAGGTATCGTTTTGAAGCTTGATTTATGCCCTTTCATGAACACATAATAACTAAATTTTGAAAATTTGCGACAAGCGACTGGTTTTGCCGTGGAGGGTCACAAATAAGGAACTTTGTGGGTTTGTTGTGTCTGGAGTGTTGATCCGTGCGTATGGAATGTTGTGGGTTTGTTGTGTCTGGAGTGTTGATCCGTGCGTATGGAATGTTGTGGGTTTGTTGTGTTTTGAGTGTTGATTTGTGTGTATGGAATGTTGTGGGATTGTAGCGTTTAGCGTGATCCTGCTGATGACGTAACGAGCAATGGTTACACCATCCTCCCCTTGCGGCTCCATTCTGAAGGGCCACTTTCGAAGCAAGTCCTAATCTAGGGCTAGGGTTAAGGGCTTGAATTGGAACTGGGCTACTGTTGATTTCTTAAGGTGATAAAGCAACAAATAACATCCACAGAAAATGTCATCTTACCTCGTGTCCCACTGGTCTGACCCCGTGTCGTACTTGTACGTTGGTTGGAAATTAATCTCGCCCTCTATGAAGCCTGCAAACACGGCATCTTCGTCCATTTGCCGCTTCAGCTGAAACACAAACATACTCTGTGCTCAACTGCACATACAGCCAAATTGAGTATCAATAATGTATTATTCTCCACCCTGTCAGACCCAAAACCCACCTGGTCGTGAGTGTGAAGAGTTTCAAAATCCTTTTTCAATATCAGGTCCTTCACATAGTCAACCTCCAGCTCGCTGAGCCGATAATTCAAGTCTCCGAGCCACAGGACAATACTGTAGATCGGATTTTACTGTTAGTGGAAGGTAAAAAGTCGCACAACTCTGGCTCCGGTACCCAATAGGTGAGCACAGACATCAATATTAGCAGTAACGGAGCGTATAATACCTGCATCATCAGTAATACCTCATAAACTACATTACCTTACCTTGTTAAATATTACTACTTCATTTATACTTTAGTTACTGTGTAATGACAGACTAGTAGAAACAAGAACCTGAAGGCAACCTGTTGTTATCGTTTTACTGTTACGTTCCTGTTAACTGTTGCCTTACAAAAATCATCACAGTCTCGTCCACACAACTCCTCCAGACCTACAGCTTACGTACAGTTCATTTAAAATACAGCTAATAGAACACTAGTCTGGGATCAGTACAGGATTGATGATGATGAAAATATAGCTATAAGTATCAGTATTTGGTGCAGATGATGGTTAGAGAGTTGACGGTTGACGTCAAGGTACTCATGAGCACGGTACAAACCCCAAGCACCTGTTGCCCGGACGCTGAGAAGCAGATGCCCACTGCTCCTTCACGGATGGACCACATGCAGAGCTCACATTTGGTGCACTGTGTGCTGTGCTATGTTCACACTTAAAAAATCTAGTATGGAGCTGCAGTGGTTGGACAAAACCTGGCTGAAGACTGCTTAGCTACGAAGTAGGTCAGCTTTAGAGACGCTGCACTAATTAGGTGTGTCTGGTCAATAAAGCTGACCAAGAGAAGGCTGTACCTGTGTTTCATGATGGTGAGAGGAGGAAGAGTCGGGTCCAGCTGTCTGAAAAGCATCCTGCTGCAGATGTCCCTGTAGTCCTGGTTGCGTCTCTCGTACTCCTCTATGTGAGCTGCCAGATGAGAGTTCACCACGCAGATGTCCGAATTGTGGAACCGGAAACTAATGGCTACAGCACCTTTATTACCCTGAGAGGGGAGTTAAGACAAGTCTGATGCCACATCAATGTACTCGCAAATAGTGCGGGGCCATAAAAACGGTCTTAACATTATCAGGAAAATGTATATGAATATGAATACTTAAGGTTAGATAAAATAGTGAATTAGACAGCACAAGTAAACAAAAGAGAGAGCTGGTGTGATCGGGCCGTCGCCGGTAAAGGTACCACTGAGGTACTCATGAATAAGGCACCGTCCCCAAGCACAGCTCTCTGAGCACTGCAAAAAAAGAAGCCCACTGCTCCTTCACGGATGGGCCAAATGCAGAGGTCACATTTGGTTGTGGTGCACTGTGTGCCGTGCTGTGTTCACAATCAAAAATAATCGCTCTAGGGCTGCAACAACTAATCAATTATCAAGACAGTTGGTAACTAATGTAATAATGGATTAGTTGGGTCTACATTATTACACACATACGTACAATGACAAAACACATTTATAACTGATAAATAACAACAACCAGCGTTCTACTCACAATACAGACATTTACTTGATATTTTGAGTGATTATTGTGACGCGACTCTCATGTGGAACGCTGTCTTGCACAAAGTAGTTCTCTCCCAGAAATGAGTCAAAAATGAGTTATAGACCAAAATGAGTCCAAATTGGATAAAAATGACCAAAACTTCAAGATTTCTATTAATCAGAATTTTTTTTTCTTCCATTTTATAATGTTGGAGAGTAAAAATTAAATATAGGAAAATAGAAACAGATGGCTTGGTTTATTAAAAAATGCTAGAAATGAAATGGTTAAAAACATCTGATTAATAATCGAGTAATCGAGAAAATAATCGGCAGAATAATCGATTAACAAAATAATTGTTAGTTGCAGCCCTAAATCGCTCACTTAAATCTAAAGTTGCAATGCAGCAAATAATCCTTTAATAATGTCAGAGAAAGAAAAATTAATCTCTGTGGGACTGAGATTCCCGGTGTTCTAATTTTAACATGCTGTATAGAGCATAATCTCACCATTCTTCCCATAATGCCCGTGCCCACCGTCTCTGCCTCCACCTCAGAGATGTGTTCGGCGTGTTCCTTCTTCACGTAGAAAAGCAGCATGATGCCAACCAGTCGAACCAGTTTCACCTGGCCCACACACACACACGCACGCACAAAAGGGTCCACAACATACAGATGTTAAAATAAAAACTTGTGAAGAATCAGACAAGGGGCAATGAGATCTACTACAGCTTTCAATAAGGTGATAATAAGAAAGATCAGGATAAATTCAGGAAAAAACAAAATTAACAGTTAACAGGAGTGTAATCAGTCTACACTGATTCAATCATCAACAAGGGCAATGATCAGACATCAGAACTGTGTTAACTGTCGTGTGAAAACAGACCGAGGGAAGCTTTCGAGTCTCAAATTCACGTATTCTTAATGGGAAAATACGAATGGGTTCCTATGGGCAAAATAAACGTCAGGGAAAAAAGGATGAAAAAGAAGAGTGCAGGTCATGACGGTAACAGGTATGTCAAGAGACTCATGGCCCCTTAAATCACATCGAATTTGGTGGCTTTGTGAAGAACTGTGTGTGTGCAGTAAAATGTAGAAATATGAGCTCCATGTTGGTCTATGGACAAAATTGGACGAAAACATGAACAGAACTCACAAACAAGTGCATGTATCAAAAGCATGTAAACAAGCACCCCACATGTTTTAGAGTTGGACCGAAGTTTCTAACACAAAAACTGCATGAGGAGCAGCGGTCGGAAAAAGTGTGTGGAATAAAAATCTGATTACGATATGTGATGTTCACCACAGTAACGTAATAAGAAGACATGATGAATGTGAACTACGTCTGATTGAGCTCACATATACAAATGTCATGATTTCTTGGTTCCTTTTAGTGATTTGATATGAACAGAAGTGATTATTGATTGATTGATCATATTATGTCATATTGTGATATTGGCAGACACCAAATTGTTATCTGCTGAATCGATGTAACATTGTGATTTAAAAGTGATTTATAACCCCAGACACAAATTCTGGGAAACAACAAGCAGCAAGTTCTGTCTTGAGCTTTTTAAAAACAGGAACTTGGGGTATTGTATCAAAGAAAGGGCGTTCCAAAGTTGGTGTACCATGAAAATCTAGAAAAACCATGTGCGAACCAGAAATAATGTGTGTTTAAAGGAAGGTTTATTCCCTAGTGGGGGCAGAGGCATTGTCCACTGAGGTGGAGGGAGATGTCAGGGAGGTAAAAGGAGCACGCAGCCGGGTAGAGGATGTCCTTACTAAGGCATACTTGGCATCAGGGTGGAGTCCCTCGTACACAGCCTTCATCCACTCCTGCTCCTTGGGGGTGTCGTTGAAGAAAAATGCCTCCTTACTGAGGTCCAGCTCCTGAAAACTAACCACAACACACAAGCGTCTAAACCAAAGGGACCCAAAAAGGAGGATGCACAGTAGGGATGGGTCCCGAAACGCGGTACTAAACAAGCCCCGGCGCTACATTTTTAAAGAGAGTGGAGTATGGATAAGCGCTGTCGTTAATCGTATTGCTTTTAGTGCTGGAGTCATTAATAAAGCCAAATTTTTTTGTTTCTACAAAACAGTGATATTTCCCAGTTTATCTGAGCGGCTCCGTTACTTCGTTAAGACGTTAATCTAAAGCGTTTTAGAGCAAATCCTACTTCCACACTACCATCACTGGGTCCATAAACAAGACCCTTCACCCCAACCCCAGGGAAATTAACCCTGAAATTGGGAATATGGAAGTAACTCTGGGGTGCGTTTCCCAAAAGCGTAGCTGCTAACGCACTGCTAACTATGTCAGCAACACTATACTAGTTGCTAATGTACACTATGTTGGTTGCTAATGAACACTGGGTTGGTTGCTAATATACACTACGCTGGTTGCTAATGTACACTACGCTGGTTGCTAATGTACACTACGCTGGTTGCTAATGTACACTGTGTTAGTCGCTAATGTACACTACGCTAGTCGCTAATGTACACTACGCTAGTCGCTAATGTACACTATGTCGGTTGCTAATGTATACTACGCTGGTTGCTAATGTACACTACGCTGGTTGCTAATGTACACTACGTTAGTTGCTAATGTACACTATGCTAGTTGCTAATGTACACTATGCTAGTTGCTAATGTACACTACGTTAGTTGCTAATGTACACTATGCTAGTTGCTAATGTACACTACGCTAGTTGCTAATGTACACTACGCTAGTTGCTAATGTACACTACGTTAGTTGCTAATGTACACTACGCTAGTTGCTATATTTTTGGGAAACGCACCACTGCTCCTTCATGGATGTGTCAAATGCAGAGGTCACATTTGGTTGTGGTGCACCGAGTGCTGTGCTGTGTTCACAATGACAAATAATCTTGAGGACATGTCGGCTGCAAACATTAACACAATCATTTTTAAATGCTAATGATCATATGAGCAAGTTTGGTCCACCTGCCATTAGTGCCTCTGGTGCAGATGATAACCTTGCTGAAGCCTAGTTTTATACGGAGCCTTTTCACTGTGTACTCCTAGTTTTGGGACAGAGATGCAGAGGCTTGAACTCACGCAAAACACCATTACAAAACAGGTTGTTGTAGGGCTGTACGATGTGATCAAAACCACATATCCTGATAACAATATATACAGTATAATAACATAGTACAGTTTCTGTAAAATTTTTATATAATCACCACACGGAAACATATCGGATAACGGAATTAAAACATCTCTCGTGGAATATATCACTCTATCGTTTATTTTGTGGTGTTGCAAAATACACCGTTTACATCAGTATTTGTTGATGGTTTGTTGAGTGTTTGCAGTAGTTACCACAGCATCACGTGGATGTGTATACACAGATAATACTCTGGTGTTACACAGTATCTGTGCCTTAATTCTGAGCGTGCAGTGGAAATTTCACGAGCAAAATCTGGTGTTAAGATCTATGGAACAAGAGCCACAATTTGCCCATATTTTTTTACACAACTGACAGTAAAACATCCATTTCTGCTTTATTTGTTAAAAATATAAACAGTAAACAGTGTATTCTGCAACACCATGAAATAAACAATAGAATATAATATGAAACAATAGACATTTTAATTTCACCATCCAATATATTTTGTCATATTGCATTGCCCTAGATGGTAACGGCATAAAAGGAGTGGGCTCGAAGTATTCGGTTGAGGAAAAAGGTGGGAAATAAAAATATTCTTATCTACAAAAAGGGGCATCCTGCATTTAAAAGGTTTAGAAGCCAGCTGTCTAAATGTTCCAGATATCTTCATTAGAGAGAGTGTGCCACTTCCTTATCACACATGGCACAGTTCCTTATTTCGGTCACTGTTGAAACATACGACATGGCAGCGGGAGAGAGGCAGAAAATAAGGATTTTTGAGCTTTACCCAACGCAGTAGAGGTCCGGAGGCTGAGTCGTAGAAGACAACCACGGACTCAGGCTCTCCTTCGGCGTCTGTCCGTTTACGTTGTACGTGCCCAGAAAAAAGCTGTAAAAAAACAGCAAAACATTTATATACTACAAGACAAAAAGGTCAGTTGCTCCTAACTTTGCAAATCCTGACCAAATTTCAACCTTCTTTCCACCTCACTTTAAATTTGTAGCTACATGTTGCAAGTTCCTTGCAAATTGGTAAAAACTGTCTGGAGCAAAGCGTTACTGATGAAGTAATTGAGTAACTTCATGTCTGTTTGTGTGAAAGTGTTCTGAACATCCTTTTTAACTTGCAAATACAGATAATTACTGTTAAATCTGGTTATAAATTGGAATTGCATTGTTCACTGTTAAAACTATAATGTATGGATAACATGTAATGTTGTTTGTGATCATTTTACAAGTTGATATTGCTGATATTTAAGGGGGTGGGTTATAAATGTAATTCTGAATGCAACAGTGAAAGAATTCTAAAAACCAATTAGCTTGGGATTTGCAGGTGTATAGCAGGTAAGACTCTCTTATCATACTTCTCTATGTGGCAGTATGCATCTCAGGAAATAGCCGGAGTTGTAGCTTAACACCTCTCTATACACTACACACTATTTGACTTGGTACACTACATGGGGGGAAGTGAATTTTCTTAAAATGTTGTGCACTACACTGGAAATGCTCCGCCCTCGCTCCACTCTGCTTTCACACTTACATGACTTGGTGCTGTGTTAGAAATGTCAGAGCTATGGGGTTATTTTTGTGCCAAAATACTAAGCACGCAGTGGAACAGTGACAGATAAATATCAACCAGTGGCAAATAAAATTCATAATTTGATATAATGTTCAATTTAAATATCTGAGCATTTAATTTATATCACTGCACCGGCTGTCAAATAAAAACAAATAGATTAAATTTGATATTTCTTAGATTGTCATCATAAATAACAATTTTGAACTTATTGAAATATATTATATTTTACAAATAAGACGTCTTGTGTATTTGCTGAGATAAAGCAAACACTTCCAATATACAGAACATGCAATTATTCTGTGCATCCAGTACGTCACGCTGCTCGTTCAAAGCCGAGCCCACACACTTTTTATAGCAAGCCTCCAACATGTAAGGTATATATTTACATGTAGGGTTCAAATTTCTCTCACAAGGACAAATCACTGGTTTAACACACTCCAAACACACACATGCTACATATAAACATTTATTGTGCTGAAGCTTTATTTTTACTTTTTCTTTTTCCTTCACTTGTGTCTTTAGTGTGTTCTAGCGAATATAATATTTAACATACAATAACCCTAAATGCAAACTGAGTGCCGGTCATCCTGAAGAGGGCAGTGTCAACTTATACCACTTCATGGCAGGTAGGAGTTATTTTCACCACATAAACACTAAAGCCGAACTGTTGCGTACTGACAGCATAACACTAATTATTTCCAGTTTGTTTTTCTGTTGTCTCTTTCTGCCAGACATTCTCAGGAAATTACAAATGTCCTCACAGGTCAAAGGAATGTTGATCCCCTATTTTCAGGCAAGTGCTAAAGCAAGGAAGGCCTCACCTGAAGTTCTGCAGGTAGGTGTAGGCGTCCTCGTTCTTCAGCAGCTCACACTTGACGAGGTTGTCTCTCAGGCCGAACTGGGGCATGGTAAGCATCTGGGCCTTGTTGGATAAAGTGTGTCTGGAAGAGCGAATCAGCTCGTCCCTCCCTTCACCCATTACCCTTCCCTGGTTCCTGCAGCAATTCACAAATTTGCATTTATGAGTAAACAAATCCGAAAGCACGAGTTGAGTAAGCCAAAGCTTCACAAATTGAGGTCGCCTAAAACTGTTTTTTTCAGGGCCGATATTGCTAGTTAACGGGGCCGATTACCGATATGTGGAAGCAATATGCCAAAAAAAGAAAATCTCTATCAAAATGATGAATTTTACAAACACCAAGCTCAGCTGAAACTCTCCTCTCTGCTCCTCACCTTCTCGGGGCTTCACGCTGCACTCGTGTGTAAGTGTGGTGTGAGGGACAACAAGGCTTCAGTGTTGACTGGCTACTACTTGTGTGACATCTAGCCAATCAAAAGACTGTTGTGGGCGGGACATTAAATGAAAGCAGTGAGTCGAGAGCAAACGGCACAGAGAGAAGAGACGTCAGTGGAGCCACAATAACTGCCAAAATGCTTATTATTAAAATGCTTATATAGGTTTGTAGTAGTCACCACGGCACAATGAGGATGTGAGGACACAGAAAATAGCACGGTGTTATATTTATACAAAAGGCCACAAAAGGCTGCGTGTACAAGCGCTGCTATACCACAACACCGCAAAAACAGCATTTTTAACAAATAAAAGAGCATAAAAAACAGACCAGATGCGTAACAAATATAGACACATTGTGGCACCTCTGACGTTCCATATGGGCGTGTGAGGAGTGTTTCAAGCACAAGAGTAGGCAAAGCTGATCACACACAGACATAAGACCTTGCTTGTAAAAGTTCCACTGAATTAACACCGTACTATACTGTGATATATATCATTATCGGGATACATAATGACATCGGGATGTGAGATTTCTGATCATATTGCACAGCCATAGAGCATGTACTGTGCCCTTAAAAACAGGGCTATGTTTGTGTGGTCATGTGACTCCATTAGCAACGACATCTAAGTTTCCTTCAACTATTTTAAAATCACATCTACACTCTTTCATTAGAATAATATAGCAGCTTTAAAAGTTGATGAAGTTTGAACTATGAAGGCAAAAACCTCAAAGCAAAATAATTGTTTATCAATCGTAATCGAGGAAATTTTGATTAAACTTGGTACTGATTTAAATTGCATCACCCAGCCCTACTAACAAGATTCTGATGTGGCAGAGGTAATTGGAGAACTAACCACTGCAAAAACAAGTCTAACACACTCAGATAAAACGAGAGCAAAGTCATATCGGTCAAACTTTCAAACACTGAGCTTTAGCCTCGAGGCAGAGAGCCAGCGTTAGGCAAATACGAGAGATTTAATCCAGGGCTGGGCAGAATGACGACATGGTGGTGTGGAAGGCTGAAGGGTGGAGCTGAATTCTGCACAGCTCACATCAAAATCATTCTTATGATTAAGGTCAGCTCCTCACCTCACCGGCTAACTTTACATCTCCAAACAAGCACTTACGCTGGTCTGGACACACAGTACAGCCGTGGTTTAGACACTCACCCAGAACCATTATTAACTTTCACAATTATTACATAACTGCACACTCAGCCTGGGCAGCACAAGCAGAAAGAATCAACAAAAGTAATTTTTAAAATGTTTAAATGCACCGGAATACGACAATTAATGGAAAATGAATCAAAACCGATATTTAACCTCTAATCTACCTAATCTTGACCATATGGCTTTACTGTGAAATTCTGTTACTACTATGTTATAAACTAATACTTCCTCCAGTGTGTGTTCATGTACTGTAACTTAAACCCCCCCCCCCAAAAACTAACTTTTCATTAATAATAACTGAGGAAAAATCTTCACTTAATTGGGGTATTGATTTGAGGTCATATTGCCTAGCATCAAGTGGAAATTAATATGTATTGTCAACTAATAAATCAACAAAGTCGCATTACAAAAAGCAACTATTTTCATTTTGAAAAGGATGTCTATTTTATTTTAAAAGTCTTTTTACGTTTGAATGCCAAATGATATTTTAGTTGCTTTTTGAGGTGTGATATGAATGCAGCTGACTGTATTTAAATTCAATCTAAATTTTACCTGATTTTATAATATATTTGGCTGATGTGGTATTGTTGTCCAGTGAATCGAGTGAATATCATATTGTGATGAAACTTAACACCCATTTACATTTATATTTACAGCATTTGGTGGTTTGGTGGACATTCTTATCCAGAGCGACTTCCATATCCTATTTTTAGGGACAGACTCCATGAAGTAACTTGCTGTAAATTCAGTGGAACTTTCCACAAGCAAAATCTGGTGCCTGTGCATGCTGAAACCACTCTGCGCACATTCATATGGAACGCTGAGGATGCCACAATTTGCCTATATTTTCACACAATTGACAGTAAAACACCTGGTTTTAACACCATTTTATTAGTTTAAAAACAGTGACTAGTCGAACACTGCTTTTTATGCAGTAAAAGGTGGCACTTTTTACGGCGCTCTAGTAAAGTGCCTTTCAGGTGAATTTTGGCATCTTTGGCGTTCCATAGATCTCAGTGTGAGTATAATAGGAAACGACTGATGTTTTAATTTCGTCACCTATTCTGTTTCATCATATCGTACATCCCTGTGCTGGAGGTAGGATTCAAACCCACGACCTCTTGTTTCAGAGGCAAGTATCCTAACCACTAGACCACCATCACTACACCCCTATATACAACCTGTAGCCATTCATTAATTAATCATTAAATCAATCCAAACTCGTACAAGCAAAACCAACACATAAATAAAAGATAATGCAATCTGGATCAAACTCCTCATTGTAATGAACTCACCTCTCATGGACGGTGTCTCCTCTGCTCTTCACTGTGCTGTTACTTGAGTGTTTGTCCTCGCTGTGTCCTCTGCTGTCGACGGTGTGGAATCTCTCTGCAGGAACAAGAGGAGAGGAATCATTTCAAAATCCGATTGCAGACCAGACATGACGTTGGGCCCAACCGAATACCAACTCCACTGCACATCAATCCGACAGTCAATCTAACAAACACGCTCGACAGCAGCCCAGCCCCAGACACGGTATAATGACCGAGGGCTGGAGGCTGTGAAGAGAAAAACCATCTCTGATGAGGGAAGAGTGACATCATAAAAAGAGCTGCCACATATATTCTTTAGACAGGGGAAATCAGAACAGAACTTAATTTGTTTTAATTTTTATTTTTCTTTGGGGTAAACTAATTAAGCCAGTGCATGGCAGCTCAACTGCATTTTCATGTCTACACTGGGTTTATTTCAGTAAAATGGGGAGGACCCAAATATATAAAAACCTCACAATGCAGGTTATAACTCAACAGCATACAAAAAAGTCTGAAACAAAGCAACCACACGAAAGAACGTTTAGAACAGGGGCCTGCAAATATCGCCAATGCGGTTTAGAACATACACAGACATCAAACACTCATGGTCATAACACGCAAAATGTCTTATCACGATGTCATTTCATAACCTGATAACAAAACATATTACAATATAGTACACTTCATGTAAATCCTGCTGTAAATTGAAAATGTGACTTTTTGCGGCCCCCTAGTGACTTGTGGTCAAACACAGCTTTTTACACTGCTCTAATAAGATGCCTTTAAGGCAATTTGTGGCATCTTTGGCGTTTAGGGCACACAGCCACAAGATTTTGCTTGTGAAATACAAACCAGTAACAAATATTGCTGTATACAGTGTATTTTCCGACACCACAAAATAAATAAAGAAAAGAAATAATATGAAACGATAGACGTTTTAATTTTGTCATCTTACATATTCGGTCATATTGCACAACCCTATTAGGGTGTAAATCACAAGTTTTATTACAAAGTCTGCTAAGATACAATTTTGATTAGATTCAGGAGCCAGTGATCGATAGGAGACATCACATGCTGATTTAACACCATCACTTCCATTCATATCAAATCACAAAAGCAGCTAAAATACCATGACATTTTATTCTTGAGCTCAACCAGACATTTAGTCTGAAAGCTCTTTTAATAAATATGTACCTCCTACTCAATGTAAAGTCATATATTGTAACATGACCTCATACTGAATAGGAGGTACATATTTATAAGGGGTGCACAATTCAGAAAATCTCACGATTCGATTCCGATTCTTGGACTTTCAATTCAAAATTGATTCACAAATAATAAAGGATTCACAATTAAATACAGTGCTGTTTTGAGTTACTTTTCCCAGCTGACTGTGGCATCCACAAAAGAAAAATCACACTGAATCAAATGTAGTTTACTACATGTAATGCAAATGTACGCATACTGACTGCATTTTCTTCAAGCACACGCAAAGTAGTTCTATCTGGCCAGATTTCCACATTGTACCATCTATAGGATTGGGGAGCTGAACTCGTGTTGGGGAAAAAGTAAACTAGTGCTATTACATTAGCTGAAAAGGTGAATTGATTTTTTTGGAACGCATGAATCAAATTTGAATAAATGGAGAAAGAATCGTGATTCAGTTCAATTTTTTGCACATCCCTAATATTTATTAAAACAGCGTTCACTCTAACCTCCTATTCAATTTTTTTTTTTAAAGTTACACTATGTATTATGTCAATGTTTTCATTTTGGAACACTGATGAGGGCTTGTTGATTAATGAATCAATGTATTGATTGTTACACCCCTCAACTGACAGTTACACCCCTTAACTGTAGTGACAGCCCGGCCTGCTGGAAGTTTAGGCAGCACTGAAAAGGAAAACTTTACATTCCACATGAAGAGACACTCCCAGGAAGTAGTGAATGAAAGTCACATACAGCTAAAGATATTTATGGCTACAATAAACAATTGTACAACTTAATGAAACGTGAGAAGCAACACCAAATCTCAGGCATAAAATACAAGCATCTTTAAAGAGTTTCTCAGCGCGTCAAAGAGGAATAACGATTAAATACACCTCAGATGAACAACTTGTAATACACAGCGATGGCAGACCATTATCTTATCACGTCTAATGTCTACACCCACAACCTGAGAGGCTCAAAGGTTTCAGTAAACGACCTACTACACAAGTCTTACAATACATTTAGACACGTCTTGCTAATTTACGTCACGTCTCGCAACCAGTTTAATTCACAAAATCAAGATTTGGAACCAACGCAACTCGTTTTTCCTGAAATGACCCACAACTTAGCAGACAGAGGTCTCCGGACTAATCATTGTTGCTTAATGTTAATGTAGTTATCACATTGTTAAATTATTAAAGACTAGACAATTTGGAACTCAATCTCAGCCAATAATCGTCAGAGACAGCGTTGTAGCACCGCGCTAATGCTAAACCCGACGTAATCAGCGCTAATCTTTAACATTAAAGCGTATTTTACCACTGAAAGTTGGATGATTTTTATCTTGACGATGACCAAACTTTGACAGAACACCTTCTGCATCAACCTAAAAGACGAGTACGCGGCGAGTAATCGCTAAGTAAGAGGTGTGAGGACTCCGTAAATAAAGCGCAGAGTTACGCCGTTTACGTTGTTGTTGTTGAAGGTTTTACCTCAGAATAGTCTATGCGGGAGAGTAACGACAAAAACCCTCACCACTGAACCTGCCGGGGTCAGACATCTCCCTCCTGTTCCATCAGCTTTATCCACAGCAGCTTGTGTCGAATCCCACACAGACTCTCTGTCTAGCAGCTTCTCTCTCTCCCTTACACACTTTCTCACACACACAGCCTCGGTTTCAGGAGACGGCACCTGCAGACCTGAGCAATCGATACACGGATTAACTCAGCGCCGAACTGCAGCAAAGACATCTAGTCAAATTTAGTCCAAATCCTTATTTTATTTACACTGACAGTTTCACACACCACAGTTGATTAATAGTGATATCAAAAAGTCAACAATTAAAAAGGTTAAAAAGTTTGGGTATAAAACTTTCAGCTCAAAAAAAGAGACTGAGACGATGGGTAGGCGAGCATCTTACATATAATGCTGTTATATAAGTTACATAATGATGTTAGAAGCCCAGAAACATCACAGATCAATTGTCCAGACTAGAATCAGCAGATGTACACACACACACACACACACACACACACACACACACACACACACACACACACACACAGTCTTGTATTACTATCTTTGTGAGGTCCTTCCATAGACTCCCATAATGACTTAAGTACATAATTTTACAGCTACACCTAATCCTAACCCTAACCTTAACCTCAGTAACCAAAAGCACATCTTTTACCTCTTTTAGTTTCTCAAATAAAACAAGCACATTTTCTATGAAGTCATTTTTCCTCATGGGGACCTCTCAAATGTCCACACAAAGCCCAAAAAAACAGATAAAAGTGATTTTAGGGGACAAAGGTCCCCACAATGCGATAAATACATGAACACACACACACACACACACACACACATAGAGTATACTGTATATGTGTGTCTAGAGAAAGTATTAACTCAATTAGCCATCATACACAAGAAACAGCTGGTTTCCTAATACTAGAACTATATTACTACTGCAGCAAATGAAATTTTCATGATATTTTTAATGAAATATCAGTAACAAAATGTTAAAAAATGTGAATGCTACCCAAACTTTGCTTCATTAAACATAAAAACTGTCCTGATATGCAACAACAATGCCATGTCTCTTTTTATAATCCTCAAATTGAACATGTTAAAACAGTAAACAGCTCCAGAAGGACTACATTTTGATTAGGGTTGTAATGGTTCTGAAACTGTACCGACAATCCTTGATACAATCATTAATGGTTTACTTTTACTGGAAGTCAAAAAATGTAAAAAAATAAATAAATAACTAGACACAGAGAGAGTAGCATTAAATATAATATTTCAGGTATATATTTCACTCATTAAATTTGATATGTAATGTATATATCATGTCATAATCACCCGTCTCCTCCACAGGTTGCTCTGCTTGATGCAATCTTGACAGCTGCTTCTACCTACCTACACACCTACAATGTTTATGTTTACATATCTACAGTCTATGCACACACATTCACTCCTTCAATTTAACACATACTTGCACAACTGATTATATTGAATATATATAGAATATTGAATTATATTGCACAGTATATATATATATATATACACACAATAAAACTTTAGTTACTTACTATAACACTATAAGAAGCAAAACACAAGCAAAAAGCAAGTTACGAACTGTGGACCTGAAGAACCATTATTTTGATTTATTAAAAGTAATAAAGGTTCAGACTGACTCCAGCAGTCCCTTCATATACTTCGAGACCCAATCAAATTTGGACAAATATTGAAGGAAGTCTCAGCAGTTCTCATAAGATGGTCAAGTGGCCTTGTGATGAAAGCAGTCTGGTGTAACTGACAGGATGTGCTGAAAGGTTTAGGTTCATGTCAACGTAAATGGGTAACACATGTAAATGAAAAATCCCTTCTGATGGCGTGAGTGTTTATTATGGCCAGTTAGCACAGAGAAGCGACTTTACCACATCCTGTCAACACTAACACACACACACATCACAGGGGTCTTACAGTAGGGCTGGGCGATACGACCTCACATCAATATCACGATGAATTCCCTTGATTAATTATTTTTGGTTTGTCCTCAAACTTGTCTGATAAATGATTTGTACTATAAATATGCTCAACTATAAAATCCAGAATATTGAAATAGTGATTTAAAAATAAGCGAAGGAAACACACACAGATGTAGTGGCAGACGTGACCGGGCAAAGTCACGTGACAACACTAACACTAGTACGTTTTTAAGGAGAAACTACATGAACACTAGGGATGGGTATTGGCAAGGACCTCACGATATGACACGTATCACAATACTTCCTATCTCTATCACTATATATTGCTGTATATTGATACTATACATATTGCAACATATTGCTGAACTGAATTTTAACTTTATTATCTTTGCATTTTAACACACTGAACTAGTGGACACCAAAAACGTTAAGATAAAGTGCATAAGATTGAAAATAAGAACTTAAAAGTGCCCAGTCAGTCATCTGAGGCTGCTTGTGTTGCATGATTCTCCCCCTCGGAAATATCGATTTTTGCTGCTAGAAATCCATATAGTATATCGAGAAAGGAAATATCGCGATATATTGATGTATCAATTTATTTGCACAGCCCTAATGAACACACACTGGGGAAAGCATTAACTGAATTTTAAAAATACCTAAAACACCAATTTAGAGTCGCCAATAAACCTATAGTGTTTTTGGACTGTGGGAAGAAACTGGAGCCCCCGGAGGAAACCCATTCGAACATGGGGAGAGCATGCAAACTCCACACAGAAAGACCCCTACGACCGACCCGGGGCTCGAACCCAGGACCTGTGAGGCAGCAGCGCTAACCACCGGCGCCCTTTTTAATGTAATAAAAAATACAAAAGATTAATTAAATGAGTATGATTAGGCTGAATATGACTATTAGAAATATGTGTAAATATGTGTATTAGAAATATCTAACTTGTGGGGTAGAGCACAGGTAGGGTAGGGTAGGTACTTGCCTGTTTTCTTAATTTTGCCGTTTGATGCTTCGCTGGCTGGTAAAGAGAGTGGTCCCTTTGAGTTTTTGTGGTACTTGGTAAGCCAGTCAAATTTTGGACTCACCGGATACTGCTCACAGACATCTAAAAGATGAAGGAAGAACAGGGAAAAAGAAATGAAACCAGAGATAAAATTAGAGACGACACCGATCCGATGTCCACTATCTGTCTCAGGCTGAACTGTCTTTAAACTTCAGTCAGAACTGCTTTATAACACAAACATGCACATTTCTTAGTTTAATCATGCAGTTCAGCTAGTGTGCAATTTGGTGCAGAACTGTAGCCACGCTTTTTGAACTCTCTCATTTGAGACTCATCGACACCCCTTTATCCATTAATATTTGTAAATGGTTTGGATAAGGGTTTGCAGTAGTCACCACAGCACAACGTAGATGTAGACACAGAGAATACTATGCAGTCCCTCTAGGATTTCGTGGGGCTTTTTTGAGACTGTTGCAGCCTAAAATGCCTGATTAAAGTTGCAGTGCTTTTAGGCGTTTTGTTGCTGTAAAGTTGCGTGAGCAAGTCAAAGTTGTGGAATATTTTTGCTAAATTCTTTAACAATTAATTAAAATGAAGAGAACAAATCCACTACTATTTTTATTAACCATTAATCATTTAGTTACTTTTGAAGGTAAATGTGAGGTATTTTTATCACACATTTCCTGCGTCTTCTAAACGTAACAAGGAAAACAATTTGTGATTAGATTAAGTTCCAGAACTGGCGATTGATATGAGACGACATCATGTGCCAAAAAGTATGAGAAAACATGTTCATCAACAACCCCATGACTAAGACGAGCTAAAAACAGATCTTCGATAATACAGCTGTGGTGAAATGTAGATTTGTTTTGGTTAACGAGACCAGACAGGAATGAAAGGTTACACTGTCGGATGTTCAAAATGTATCTAGTTTGTCTGTCAAAATATTTAAACAATGCAGCGGGGAGATGATAAGTGCTGCTAGAAGCTGATAAAGGAGGTTAGTCAGTGTTACTGCGCAGTGAACTGTGTCAACCCAGAGGTGTGAAAACTACACACATTCTTCACTCTAGTAGAAGTATAGATACATGTGTTTAAAAAAACTCCAGTAACAGTTGAAGTATTGACTCGACTTCTTTACTCGAGTTAAAGTTAAAAGTACAGGCTCTAAAACATACTTCAAGTATTAAAGTATAAAGTCCCTTGTGAAGGACGAAAGCAGCATTTTAGGGCAAAGCTGACTGGACTCCATGTCCAAGCGTTATGTAGAGCACAAGCAGAGAAAAATAAAGCCACATGATACATCAAGCTGCACTGTTCATTACCATCATTATACCTGATGATCACCTCTATCCTCAACACATCATACAACACATATTATAGAGCTGTAAAGAGCGCTGGAGAAATAAACTCAACTTAACTGAAGTGAATGTGGTGGAGCTGAGCTTCTTTCTGCATCGCAATCACCACATCATTTCCCACCGAGTTGCTGCCTGCTTTTAGCTTCTTATTCTCTCTCTCTCGCTTTATCGTGTCTATCGTGTTGTGTGTCATGTGCAAAGACCAATACACCAGTGGGATTGTCTTTTCTGTGTGTCTTTACTATGTTTTTAAGCCTCAACCGATCAGTCAAGTTGTCTGGATGGAGCACATTATTGATATGGAACAGGTCAAATGCAGCAACATGTCCTAATAAACCTCATTTAAATGAAACCAAATGAGAATATTAGGAGTGGGAGTAAAATCTACGTAGTAAAGGTTAAAAGTTGCCACAAAAATAAATAGTCAAGTAAAGTACAGATGCCCCAAAATTCTACTTAAATACAGTAACCAAGTGTTTGTACTTCACTACTTCCTATCTCCGTGTCAACTTCAACAGCAATGGAACATTATGACTAAAATGCAACGACTTTTAACAATAATAATAGACCAAAACTATGAGGAACATTCATTCATTCATTCATTATCTGAATCACTTTATCCCAACTGGGGTCTCGGGGGGAACGGAGCCTATCCCGGGAACTTACAGGCACAAGGCGGGGACCAACCCTGGGCAGGCGCCAACACACCGCAGGGCACACACACATTCACACCTTACAGGGCCAATTAGGAGTCGCCAATTAACCCACAGTATATTGCATGCCTTTGGAGTGTGGGAGGAAACCGGAGCGCAAGAGGAAACCCACACGAACACGGGGAGAGCATGCAAACTCCACACAGAAAGACCCCACGGCCGACCAGGGCTCGAACCCAGGACCTTCTCGCTGTGAGGCGGCAAGTGCTAACCACTACGCCACTGTGGCGACCACTATGAGGAACAGAAACGCCTAAAACGAAACAAACTAATAAGCATTTTCTTCTTAAGTCAAGTCAGGTTTATTTATAAAACACTTTTTAAACCCCAAAGTGCTGAACAAAAGCCAGACAACACACGGAGTCAGTAGAATCATTAAAATACAATAAGATGAACCTTAAGGCTAAGACTAAATTGACGGGAGCAGTCAAAATGAATAAATAAATGAATCTGCTGGCTGAAACATTGGTATTTTGTTTGGGACTTTACAGAGTGATGATACTTGCATATCAGGAAATATTTCCATCCTCTACTTAAGGATGCACGATAATAATGGAATCATCTGGAACCGGCTGATAATTGCTCATTTTTAAGTCAACAGCATCGCACCGATGCTAAGATTTGCCTGACATTTTCAGACAATATTTTATGACACATTTATTGTACATCAGAAATGTAGCGCTCGTGCCAGGCATGTCCAGAGTCAAAGGTGGGATTTTATACGGCCCGCGCCTTCTGTCTTAAAATGTATGGTGTTATTTTGTGTCAAAATTATGACCAGTCTTGAAGACGTTGTAGCTCTCATCCGAAAGGCTTCTGAGAAGTCCGGCTGCCTTCTATTCAATCCCTCAAGATGTTTTTAGCTATTAACGTCAAATCAAAACTACTGAGGAAAACGCTTTTCCAGCAACACATTTACACATTAGAGAAGCTTTGTAAACCTACTTTCTGTCTTAGTTAACAGAGAGCTTTATAAAGAATCACTCTCACGCTTTCTCTCTTATTCTTACTCTGCCAAAACGTCAAGAACTTCCCTTTTTAGAAAGATGCTTATCATTAAAACCACACATTTCAAACACCACACGTTTCTGCTTACCTTGCAACTCTTTCTTTCTGCCAACGAACATATCTGCAGACTCACTCAAACTCCATCGGTGTACGTTTAAAATAATAAATACCCCGCTCCGGAGTCAAGCGTCCTTAAGAAAAAAGGATTTCCTGTCCTTATCTTTCACGCTTTTTGACGAAACAGTTTTGGTAACAAAAGCAGACAGTTGACTCAAAGCAACTAATTAATAAAGTCCAAATCTACCGCTTCGAGCAACAAAAGATTGCTTTCTAACCATGTTTGCAAAACCACCGACCCCGTTTCAAAACCCTACAGTCCCCCGTAGCCTCACACATCTCCACCCCTTTACACACACCCTCCGTCTGTGTGGGTGTGTGTCTGACTTTTCTTTCCTCCCTCTGGCCTTCGCGTGAGTGTGCAACTTCTCGCCGGTGCATGAGAGGCCTTTTTGAGGGTCCATGAGCCTCCTCTTATATCTGTAACCGTCATGTCCTGCGCTCGTCTTTTTCATCTTTTTTTCTGTTGTTTATTTTTCCCTTTTATTTTCTCCCCTTAAGGGTGGGATTTGGGACTGGAAAGCTTCCCTCGGCCTGTTTTCACATGACAGTCAGCACGGTTCTTATGCCCCCTCACACCACCTCACTGAACACACACCTCATCCCTCGTTCTTTCCACATTCACTTCAATGCATTTTAATGAAAGTCTTTCTACTCAACCAGTTTTCATGTCACAGACATAAAACTTGAGCAGTCACACTGGTGTTTTACGGCGGTAATTTATAATCTCTATTCATACACAGAGGTCATTTCATTTGCTTCATATCAGCAGAATAAAAGTGAATATATGAGAAGTGACAGTTTAACCAATTGTGAAATGCAAAACCAGTCAATTTGTCACTTCAGAATAGGGTTGGGTACCTTTACATCTGACCCTGTTGTTCGGTACCGATACCCAACAGTACTTCATCTTGCTACCTTGCTCTGATTCTGTAATATCTGGTTTGTATCAACATAGAAATAACATATAATACATATAATAAATAAGCCCCAAACTAATTTCAAACGTTTCTTATGTTACAACTACAATATACATTTATTACAGTTTTTATAAAAATATCCCAGAACAAAAACTAAAAACAGATAGATCACTAATCACCTAACGCTGCAGTGGAACATTTGTCGACGGCGTAGATTTGACGTTCTCGATGACGATGCTGGCTGCAGGGGTGATTGTCGGCGCAGGCGCTGTAGTTGTGGCTGTAGCTTTAAGAGCCTGTGTCCAGCAAACACATTTTTTGTTCTGAGAGTGATCAAAACCTCACTTCCAGAGTGCTTTCTCTGTGCTTGTTGTTGTTTAATCACGGGGCACTTCTGTGTTCGTTCTTATTTCATGTAAAAAATTGTAACACAAATTTGGCACCGTTTGATTTGACGTAACCCGATGCCCGACAGCACTGACACTGTTAGTTTGGTACCTTTAAAAGTAGCAAACTCTGTACCCAACCCTACTTTAGAACTGAGCTAACTTTCTTTAAAAATTCCCAACATTCCAAATAAGGGAACATGGGGTCTTACCGCTCCAGGCTCTGGTCACCTCCCTGAGGAATAAACGAGTGTGGGAGCCGAAAGGAAGCTTGAGCACCATCTCTTCATTCTGGAACGTCACCCGCACTCGAGTATCTGCTCCTAAAATGGGGAACCAAGAATATGAATCACTGGTGTTCTTGAAAATGAACCTGCGTCTATTTCTACAAAAATAACAGCACACTCACCAACCACGGCCAGCTCGTCTGGAGAAGATACTGACAAGACAGCAAAACAGAAAACAGAAAACAACAGAGAGGGAAAATAACTTTAGAGCCTCATACACCATCCGTTCTTAAATAGAGATTTGTACACTCGTTATTCAGTCTCTCCAGAATTTCACTGGCCTTTTTTGAGACTGTTGGGGCCTAAAATGCCAGACTTTGCAGCAGCTTTTCTAAAAAAAAATGTGATGAAAGTTGCAGTGTTTTTAGGCGTTTTGTTGCAATAAAGTTGCGGGAGCAGGTCAAAGTTGTGGAAAAATTTGGGATTTTGTCACTGTTTATAATGATTCTTTAACAATTAATTAAAATGAAGGAAACAAAACCACTATTACTTTTATTAATCAGTGAGTTATTTTTGAAGGTAAATTTTATCACGTTTCCTGAGTCTTCTAAACATAACAAGGAAGTGAATTCGCTGACGTATGGCTGAACGTTTTGCGAAAACGAAAGACTGGTCAAAAAAGTATGCAGAAAAGTTGTGGTAATTGGTCAAAGTTGCATGGTAGTAAGGAATTCACAGGGATTGGCTGCGTTAATAGTTGTGATTGCAACATTGCGAAATCCTGGAGGGTCTGGTTACTGGGTGCCCACTTGTGCAAAACATTAGCTTACTGTGTTTTCATCAGTTCTACAGTTGTACACTCCTCACTCCTCACTGTACACACATTTGCAATAAGAATCATAATTGCTCCATGTCTGCACTTATTTAAACTGATCAAATCACTAGAAACAACTAAAATATCATTTGACATTTTTATTCCTCAGCTCAACCAGACATTTCAATGAAAAACAATCTTGTTGTTTTAATAAAAATCTCCTATTTAATATTAAGACATCATAACAATATGTACGACGTCTGGTCCATGTTTTAATTTTGGATGGATGCTAATGGGCTCGTTGATCACTGAATCAGTGTATCCATGTAGACTGATGTATTGTTACACCCCAAAATAATACACCAAACAATTTTAATGTAAATGTAATTGAAACTTACCTTCCACAACCGAAAAGTCATATGAAATGGGAATGATTTCCTGCAGTGTCACGTCACTGCCTGTAATGGCCATTCTTCTGTGGGTGAACATGAACAACCTGAAATTCAAGTTAAAATAAACTTTATATGAGTATACAAAGAGCACGAACAAGAACACAGTGAAATTAAAAATGTAGCTTATATAAAGGACAAAACAGCACAAAAAGTATTATACACTAAATTGTTACTGTCAGTGTACAATTATAAGACAATAGGCATATATATAAATAGTGCAATACATAACAAACTTACAGTAAAGCAGCATATGAATATAATATATGAATACATTTTAAACATTTTTGTGCTATTTTTTTAACATCTGTGCTATTGTTATCTTCATTTATTTAAATTCCAAATTGCTAATTTATAAATAACTACTTGCTTCCTTTTTTTCTTTGATTGTATATTTAATGTAAAGCTTAAATAAAAGTTGTTATTATTATTACATATATATTATTATTATTATTATAAATATATAAAATGTATGTAAATAAATAAATAAATAAATACATTGAATCTATACTTAGAAACTATACTTAATAGTTATAGACTACAACAAAGTATAATTCATAGAAGAACACATCTAATGTATAAACAAATAACAACAAATTAAAGTCTCTAAATGAAAATGTGTAATGTATGAAATCATTTTTACATTTTTGTACATTTATTGTTTCTAAATGAACAAATGCAATAAATAAATAAATAAATATTTTATGTAATCTATAAATAAATAACAAATGAAGGGTTTCTAAATGAATGTGTATAAATAAATACTACATTAAAACTATACTTTAGTTATAGATTACGACTAAAGTTTAATTTCTAGGTAAACACATGTAATATGAAAATAATTAACAATTAAAAGTGCAGTTTCTGAATGAAAATAAGTCATGTATGAATAAATAACTGAATAAGTGTGTATTTGTATATAGTGAATAGGTGTGTGCTGTACTCACGCCTGCTCGTTGTCATGCTCCACCAGCCCCAGCAGGCGGCTCTCCGTCACATTGTCCAGGAGCAGGAGACACTGCGCAGCCTGTCTAAACATGGTTAAGGATGTCTACACCTTTATAGCAAAGTATACAGTTTACATAACGTCTTACCATTATAATAATTTCACTTATTTCACATTAATTTCTACAGGTAATTGTGCTGGCGTTGCCGTACAGCGGCGCCCCCGTGTGGAGAAACTCTGCAGCGCCGCAGCTGGCGTTCGACCACTAACTTCAAGTTTTTGGGTTGAAAAATAAACGCTGCAGCATGGATTTAACTTGAAACATTTTAGCGCTCTATTACCTATAAAAGTTAAAGTGTACTATACCATTAAAGAGAAACCTGGTAATTGGTGCTGACAGAAAAAACAACTCGGCCTCTTTCCTCCAGTATGTTCCATCTTGAAGTAATGATAGATATTTAAGGACAGAAGATTTCAAATAAGCACCAGTTCTAGACATTAAAGATGACACACACCCCATTACGGTTTCATACAAAAACCAGAACAATGTCTTAAACAGTGATGTATATGTTTTCCATGGCCACACACGGATCATCCATTATGAAATGCTTGTTGTTATGGATTATGTCCCTGAAGTCATGTCCTCAGCCTCAACAGTGAGTCCTCGGCCTGCTGCAAGGTCCCCGACAGGCGCGACTCCGCAGCAAGGCTCCTGCCTACATGTAGGGATCAAGTGATTATGATGACGTCACTGCACGCCTCCCGCAGCACGGCGCTGTTATTAACTTATTACATGGAGATCAGCTATGAAGAACTGAAAAATGAGCAAATATTGTACTAAATGTCCTGTAATAAGGCAATCCTAGACCAATCCCAAATCAGCCCTGCCCCACTATCAACACTTCAGAGCCATTTTGAGACCGCGTTTTGCTGGTTTATTAATTAGGTTTTTTAAATAACCCAGAATCCCTTTAACTTACAGAAACCGCACACATGCCGTCACCTCAACGCACAATTTATCTGTTCCTCTGGTATATGAAAATGTGTGAGTACTTGTGTAATAAACTGAACTAATTCCATTACATTTAATTAAATTAATTATATTAAACGCACGCGTTAGTGTCATGTATCGACTAAAATGTTTGATGTGATTCATTTGTCTTCCTGGTTCTTCTGTCTTTCTTCTTCTTCTTTCCCTCTTCACATAGTGCACTCACTACTACTTTTCACTACTACTAATACTATTATTGTTTATTATTATTATTATTATTATTATTATTATTATTATTATTATTATTATTATTATTGTTATTATTATTATATATTTTTATTATTGCATCCCTGTTCCCAAACTGCAGCATTTTCCTGGATGAGTTATTAAATAGAGATTAAGTATGGAGAACTATAGAGCAATTATGAAATATTATATAGACTTACCATCTTCTCCTACAACTATTTTTTATATTTTTATATTTTTGTTGCATTATTCACTGCATTTCTCATTTTAATATAAGTAAAAAATACATTACTTTGTTTGAACTAACTGGATTGACGAAAGTAAACAATTTACACACGTTTAACGATTAATTATTCAAATTCTACAGCATATGTTTACCCTGCATATAAAGGACAATTATGCTATTAATATAAAATCAGACCTGCAATATAAAATATTATATTTATTCTTTATTTTGTTCCATAAAATGTATGGCTAAACATGTACAATTTTACAATGCATTAAGTGTGTGTCTGCAAAAATAATAGTTTTGAGCCAAGCCAAAATAACATTTTGCCACAGCCATTTTCATATTTCAGATGTCATGGTGCCTACAAATGTTCAAAATTTAGGCATAAAGTGCATAAGGTTCCTCCTTTTGTAGCAAGTTCTGGGTATTAATGGCATTGTCAGCGTGGTTTTTTTTTGACTTGATTGAAAACTAGATTTGATTAATCGTTAGTCTGGGATTGACTGCTTAGATATGGTCAGATCTGTGCCAATATTTAGCATTTAGAAAAAACTGGTTCCAATAAAAAAAAAATCCAATTGAAATGGTCTGCTACAAAACATGCTTTGGCACAATATGCCTACAAATGCAAACAAAAACACAGGTGTGTCTATGTGCATGAGGGAGGAGCAGAGACAGACAGACAAAAATATTCAATATATTTGCATGTAAGAGCAAGAGCACACCAGGTGGCGCTATGTCACGGCTCGCGCTGTGCTGGATATATTTAAATGTATCTATTATACATATCATCTTTGTGCAATTAAATCATAGACATTTCCTCATGATATATCATTTCTCTTTACATAACCTTCTACAGACGTATTGCTTATAAGCTTCTGGTACATAAATATTTTAAATCTTCATTCACTCAACATTCTTGCTTTTTCTTTATGGGATTCATGACACAAATAAAACAAATAAGAAAACGGCATAAGCGGGTTTTAATAACAAATTTCTTCTTAAGGACGGTCGGCGAACAAGGCCCATTCATTTTAGGCATGCACACTCACTCTCACACACATACTCATGCATGCATGCACACACTCATTCCTCCATGCACACAATCATTTTGTAAAATTTTGCTGCAGTCTTCTTTCTGCATGCATAGGTAGGTAGGTTAAAGGCAAAAGAAAGAATGAGCCCTAAAAGTGCACACTAACACAAACACATATTCATGCATGCAAACACTCAATTATCCATGCATACAAAGATTTAGATGAAACTGAAGTAAAATCTGCAGTGTTCTTGCTGCATGCATGCATTAGTGTGTGTTTCTCTGTAGTTGAGTATGCATGCATGAGAGACTGACTCCCATTCCTTTTTAATGCATGCACACTAACAGACACACTCACTCATGCAAACATGCATGCAAACATTCATTCCTCCATGCACACAACTATTCTGATGGAGTTCTGAAGTTGTTGTCTTATTAGTAGTAACGTATTGTTGTCTAGTCGTCCCCGGTTACACCGACATTGCCGTGGTGAAAATCCAGAGCAGTAGGGAGGTGGTGAGGAGCAGCAGGGGTGAGTGAAGCCTCGGGGGCGGGGCAGAGCTGGGCATGTTGACCTGGCCGTTGAGCTTGAGGCAGGAGGACACGGTGGTGGCGTTACAGCACTCCAAAAAGCAGTTGGAGGTGGTGGAGGAGCAGACCGTCTCCTTACTACAGTCGGTGCTGCAGCCGGCCGCCCACGCTATCAGGTGCTCCGGGACATTTGTCTTCTTCAACTGAAATCAAGCAAAGGATTATATTTAATCAAAAGAATTAAGATCAGTGATTATTTGTCATTATGAACACTCCACAGCACACAGTGACCTCTCCATTTGACCTTAGTGGGGTACTAGGAAGCAGTAGCTTGGGAATGGTAACTTGCTCATGAGTGCCTTAGTGGTACCTTTACTGGTCTGGGATTTTATTCAGTGACCCGGTGATCATGGGGGATAAAACAATCACAGGTCGTGCTAGCTCAAGTAGTATTAGATTAGAGAGTTGGGTCTGAAGTTCACGTCTCTGACCTGGGTTTCACTTGTATAAGTGGAGAGGTCAAAATGCAACGGTTGCGGCTTAATGTTGTTGGGGTTAAAGAAGCGGAAGTTGCCCGATGAAAAATAATCACTCACTAAAATTCAATAACTTTTGAGAAAATGATTTTACTGATTACGATGATATGCTTCTTAGGTAAAGAAGTAAAGATGAAGAGGAGGAACGCACAGAGTATGTGTCCTATCATGCGAGTAGAAATAACATTAAGAAAACAACTAATCAGCTGTGCATGTTGCAGTTGTTATTCTGTAACAAGTTGGGTTCTGGCTTGGCTTGGTTGTCTTGGCCAGGAAACTCTTGCAAAAATGATCAATGAGTTTCTCCTGGTAAAATAAAGGTTTAAAAAAGCGTTAAATGTATTTTTCATCTAATTTTAAATATTGATTATATCTGTTATGCATATACACTTATTGATTAATCAAAAAGAAAAAATAAATGAAAATAATCGTTAGTTAGCCCTCGGATGGAGAGATGCCCTCTCTTACTATGCAGTAGTGGAGAGTTGAGCGACAGAACCAGGCTTGTTATGTTAGTTTGAAGCAACATGTATCTCAAGCCATAGGTATATTCTGACACTTCTTGGCTCCTGTTGATCAAAAAAAAAAAATTGTACCTGTAATTTTTGAAACGCTTTTCTTATCAGATAAATGATCATTCATCCAACAACTAGCGCTTTATATTTATACAGTAATAAAGCAAGTCAGTCTCTGGTTGTCTCTTACGTTGTTTGCAGGAGTGGTTGTTGAAAGTGTGGTTGCCTTAGTAGTGGTTGTAGTAGCAAGTGTAGGAGTCATCGCTGGGGGCAAAGACAAATGGGAAGAAGTGATGGAGTAAAAATAAGCATGTCTGATATTACAGTCAACACTTATTGCTTTTTATAATCTGGTGACATAGTCGGAGACTTTTATTTCATGTTTGGACGGTTTTAAAGCATATCCAAAATCTCCACATTATATATTTTAGCTGCAGCTAACGATTCTTTTTGTAATCGAGTATTCTATAGATTTTTTCATTAATTAATCAACATTTCCCACAATCCCCTGCACGCCACAACTGGTCGGCTGGGAAGTTTTGTTTTACTTTATGTGTAATGCTGAACCGACAAACAATTACCACTTTTAATAAGAATAGTTTGATTTGATTTTTGAATGCATGAACCCATTTTCAACGACAGAGAAGAATTGGGATGAAGAGGGATTATTCTTGCACAACTCCAATTAATAAGTAAAATAAGTTGTTGGTGGCGCTTGGTGTAACGATCAGAAGGTCGCATCGTCAATCCAGGGTCACCGATGTACTCATGAGCAAGGCAATCATCCCCAAGCACTGCTCCTCGAAGCTTTGTTTGCGCTTTCCACTGCTCCTTCGGGAGGGTTAAATGCAGAGGTCACATTTCGTTGTGATGCACTGGCCTCTGGACCAAGAGGTCATGGGTTCAAATCCTGCTACAGCACTGCCACCTTTGGGACCCTGATCAAGACCCTTAACCCTAAGTTGCTGCAGGGAGACTGTCCCTGTAACTCTGGTAAGAGCGTCTGCCAAATGCCGTGAATGTGAATGAAAGTGGGCCCACGGTGGTAAATTCCCACCGGTCCAGGTTTCCAAACTGGCAAACTTTCTGGATCATTGGGCAAACACGCTTAAATTATTACCCACCATCTGCCCCTGGTCAGATTTATTTAAAAAAAGGTTTTTGCTTATTGTTATTGTCTTTCTAGTTCCTAATTTGGACAAATACAAGTGTACAGTGTGTGGGTCATGGTGTCAAAATGAATTTTGATCACAGCATCTCGAGTGGAGATGTCGTAGCTAACATAAGCCAATAAAATATGGTTATAGCCATTTTGCTGAAACTAGAGGGTGGCGGGAAGGCAGCAAGAGAAGACCATACTTGACATGGTGGAGTTGACCAGCGAGGCGAGCGTGGAGCTGAGGCAGGTCTCTGAGTCGCAGCAAGAAACGCTGCAGTTGGTCTGGCTGGTGCTGTTGCAGGAGGTGGAGCAGATGGAGGCACATCTCACCGAAAATACATATATCACCATCTCCTCAACTAGTGTACAGAATAAATATAATCATATTTAGGGCCCAGGGTCCACCAAACTGTTGAGAGTGCTTAAAACCCTGACTTCCAGAGCGCTCCGCAGCACTTGTTTTGCTATGAAAAACAATCAGTACTTTTTTTTCATTGCGTTTTGAGATTTATTTATCAGACAAGATGGGAGAGAAATCACATCTTGGCATATTTAATGGCAGCATTTGAAAAAGATTCTCACACGTCTTTGAGACAAGACTGGGTGCATTATATCTTCACCAGCTGCTCCAGATACGCCGCCATTTGTAGTGAGTTCTTGAAAGTGTATGCCCCACCCCTTCCTTGATTTTGATTGGCTAGCAAGAGACAAGTGACGTTGACGAGTGCAGAGCTGTTCTAATAGTTGAATAGATTTCTATTTGGTGCTACTTGAGCACAGCTGCATAAAAAACGCCTTCCACTGGCAATCGCTCGCTGAAGGTATGAAGACTAATAAAGCCTGCATTTCTATATAGAAAAGTAGGCAAGGTCAGAAAAAGCAGGATTACATACAGGCCCTTACTATCTAAAAAGAGTACAAATAAGTCACATAGAATACACATATATAAATGACCTCTGAAATATATACTCAAAGCTAGAAGAGAAAATGAAAATGTCTTTTAATTTAAATACACGAGGAACATTTGCACATATTTAATTTTGAATAAAGTATGTCAACGCTTCAACTTGAGCAAGAGCTGACTTTCTTTACATTCAAAAATTTCACTGCATCTCATAGAGAACAGCATGTCACATCGCTCCTCATTTAAACTTTTGCAGCGGTGTGGGGAAAAGATGTGGTGACATGTTCACACACCTCACAGTATCTGTCAAGAGTCGAGCAGCTTAGTTGTATTCAGGTTCAGGAACAGGCTAGGCATCGCCAGGCAGTTACAGCTGAAAGCCCAGGACAGGCCATGACAAAAACCAAGTTGAGATCAGGGGATAAAAAAATCATAATAATTTTAAGGAATATTTAGGAATATATTCACCAATATACAGGTAGAATCACTACATTTGAGCCGTTCGAACCTACAAACCAGAAATACAGAAAAATTACAACTTCAACTTCGTCCATTTTTAACGGCTAAATTAGATCACATGGTTATTTATCTCCATTGCCGTGGTGAATATTTAGATGTGGTCAGCCTACATTTGGTTAAAGTGGCACTCCAGCAAAGATAAGAAACTGAGTAGATGTAACTGATATGCGGTAAATGATCTGAGAGATTTTTGATAGACTACGGGTTCATTGATCATTGAATCAATTTATTGATTCACCCCAGTAAGAGACTTAAAAGACATATCCTCCAAAAACATTCAGCAGGGGACGGCACGGTGGCGAGGAAGATGCCACAGCAGAAGGTCCTGGGTTTGAGCCTGTTGGGTCAAAGAGGGTCTCGGTGGTGAGTTTGTATGCTGTCTCAGGTTTGTGTGGCTTTTCTCCCCACAATGTCCAAAAAGCATGCAATATAGATTAATTAGTATTCTAATTGGGCCCTGCCCAGGTTATTCTCAAGCCCCCAATGCTGCATTATCCATAGACTTTATCCCCCCATCATTTAGCACAAGTAGACTTTTAATTATTTATATATAATTATATTTATATTTAATTATTTCTTTTCAGTAATTAAAGAAGTTATTCACTGGAAATGATGCATACAGATCATACAATAATCATTTACAAATAGAATTTTCTAGTATACCATACAGCAGTGAAATCACACCAGTATTCCCCCAAACGGGATTTGAACCTGCCAAAAAATCTAGGTTACACTAAAAGCAAAAGGAGCGCCAATACTTGGTATTAGTAGCTTTTGTAATAATAATAATAATAACAATAATGTACTGACTTTTATACAGATGCTTTTATTTATGTTTCTTTGTCGGGACTGTGGGTCTGGGGGGCCTCTGAGGCGAAGCTGCCCAGGGGCCCCACACTGTGTTAATTCTGCTTGGTTGCACCCATAAGTTTAGCACAGGCCCGCTGCAGCCCCTACTAATTTCCGGTAATAAAATGAAATGTGAACGAATGAACGCTTTTGGCAGGTAGACTGACAACTACACTGTAACCGATTGCTGTAAATGTATATTCATATTTTTATTTTCATAACACAGCGACTTGTTGTAATTTCTTTTTAAAAAAGACTACAAAGTTAAGGGTAGGTCTGAAGTGGTTAAGACACTCGCTTCTGGACCAAGAAGTCATGTGTTTGAATTCCATTCCCAGGACTATCATCACTAGGTCCCTGAGCAGGACCCTTAACCTCAAGTTGCTGCAGAGAGACATTAGGGAGAAATTAGGGAATGGAGGTTGCTCTGGATAAAGGCATCTGCTAGGATCGTAAAGGAAATATGCTGCAAATTTGTGTTTTTAACCCATTTCATAAGCCGTTGTTCATTAGAAAGTGACTTTTATGACAAGCAAATGATAAGTCTGACTGATAAGCCGCTTAGTATCAACAAGCAGGATATTGTTTATTATTATGTCGACGTACACAAACCCAAATATTGCTGGGTATATTTTCAGTTTGAAGGAAAAGTCTAGAAGCGGCTCACATTTTTCCTAAACGGTTCAGTCTGCAGTAGCCATGGGTTAAGGGTTTTGCTCTAGAAACCCACGATGGTAGTGCTGGGAGGTCGGGCCCAACTCCCCAACCTTCTTTGTCCAGGAAGCCAGTGTCCTGACCATTAGACCACTCCCACCCCCTTTTTTGGTACCAGAACAAGAGCTTGTTAAGATGCATGTTACCTCCTGCCATAGTCGTGTTGCTGGACATTGTCGTAACCCCGGTGATGCTGACCAGGTTCGTGGTCACTGAGGTTGGCATAGTGTTGGCAGTGGCCTGAAGGGGACAGGCATTGGTGCTGGTTTCACCGGTTACCATGGTGTCGGTTCCTGTGTAGACCTGTGTTGAGTCTATGGTGGATTGTCCTCTTGCGTTCCACGGCAGACTGATGTGCAGGAGGAACAAGAGAACGAAGCCTGCTGGGAAAAGGGGAAGGAAAGAGGTAAAAACTATTTCATCTCTTCTTGACCACTAAATCAAGACCACAAGGCCTTCCCTGCAGCTCATTTACACTAGGAGATGTAGAACTAGAGCAACTAGAACTGCAAAAGACTGGTCTCATCCTCATGCAATCAGGGAGAAGGTTCCGTACCATCATGGCCCAAACAGAGAGGCTCAGGAGGAGCTTCTATCCTCAGGAAAATTTGACTCCTCAATCAGGACATGCCATCATCCCTTTCATAGTATTACGTTCACGATCACCGTCCAGCAACCCAACGTTCTTGAAATATTCTCGATTAACTGAACTTAAAGTCTTAAGGTGACTGTCGTTTCTCTTTACTTAGCTGAGTTGTTCTTGCCATAATGTGGAGTAGAACAGCAGTCAAATAGGACTATTCACTGTGTAGCAACTCTATCTCTGCACAACTGATGCCCTCAAACACATTAAGAAGGCAAGAAGTTCCACCAGTTAACTCCTGAAAGCACACCTGCCAATTAAAAACCATCCCAGGACAACACCTCATGAACATGAACGACTATTTGTCATTAGTCACACAGTGCACCACAACGAAATGTGACCTCTGCATTTGACCCATCCGAAAGAGCAGTGGGCAGCTAATGTCACTGGGGAGCAGTGTTTGAGGATTTGTACCTTGTCGCTATGAGTACCCTTAGTGGTGAATTTTACCGCCCCTGCGACCTTCCTGATCAATGGGTGAACACTCCCACCGTTACGCCTACACCAACTGGGTCTCTATAATCTTATTGACTCATGAATTTTATTGAGAGAATGGCAAGAGTGCAAAGCCGCCATCAAAGTGAAAATGTGGCTACTTGAAAAATCTAAATATAAAATCATATTCTGTTCCTTTTAACACCTTTTTGTTTACGTATAATTCCATATGCACTCCTTCATCATTTTGACAGTTTTTATATTAACTGGCAAATGCAGAAAATAATAAAAACAAAGAAAAACCACTAGACGAGAAGGTGTGTCCAAACTTTTGACTGGCAGTGTATGTACGTGACAAATAAAGAACCTTGGATCTTGAAGTCACGTGGTTCACATTTACACTTACATTTTTAGCAGACGCTTTTATTCAGAGCGACTATCCTGTGGTGTGTTCGCAATGACAAATAAACACTTCCTCTCAATGAGCTGAACATTTGAAGCCATGAAGTGATGACAACAAACCAAAATCACAAAAATACAATACAGATCAGAACAACCTATTAAACTGGTTTATAAGGAATAAAAGATATGCTCAAGGAAGAGCCCTGTTATATTCAAGCTCTAAAATGTGGTCACTGGAGAACATCATTATGCTGTGTCTCATGTAACCCAATCCAGGCTAAAAGAGAAAAACTTTCCTGGCATAATAATGTCATATTGGCACATATCAGATATCCAACTGTTTAATAAGTAAAACTATTGTAATTCATGCTGGGTTTGTTTGCTTGGAACTGAAGGAATCATTTATGTGAGATCTTTTGTGCTGTGTTATTTTTCTATCTATCATTAGGATTTCAACGTGTTTACCTTTAATGCGGCCGCTAAGTCATCCTCCCTGAGAGCGTAGACCAAACCTCACCATAGTTGCCCAAGGTTAAACACACAATGACATTTCCACACTTTTATTCAATAAATGTCTTTTGAACAATAGACATTTTTTATGACTAGAAAAAATGACAAGATCAATTTTATATGAGATATAATATAAAATCATAGAAATAGATAAGTTTAATGAGGTGGAAAAAAATATCAAAATCAAGGTCAAAGTATCATACTCGCTATATATCATAATATATATAGCTAAAATAAATATGTATAGACATATATTGAGCATAAATCTCACTTTCAATGTCTAGACAATTGACATATCTTGTGTCTATTGAATAATTTTAAAAATCTCATATAAAGACTTATATATATATATAGATATATAGATATATATATATATATATATAGATATATATAGATATACACACCTTCCAAAAATGTAATAGAATATATCTTCTGATGGTCTGGTAAAATAAACAATAGAATAGAATACAATATATTCCATTTATACATTACAAATCCCAAAAAAGGCATTGTCGTACTGATATGTATCTTAAAGTTTTGCCCATTGAGCAATTTAAATAATTATTACATTTCAAAAATGTCACATAGAATTTTACATACAATTTGTGTTGGGTCTGTTGAAATTAATCATATGCTCATTATATAACAAAACAATAGAATTCATTCTTCTATAAATCACTGTTGCAGTGTCCAGTCATTCGCTTGTTTATATTTTAGTATTTTAGCAATAATAATACAACACTTAAAAAATGAATTAATATTGTTTTTTGGTTTTTTTTTTTATATATAACTTGACATCCAGACAGAACATGAAAAGATTCTGCATTAGTTTTGGTGAAACAGGCCATAAAACATAACATTTCAGTGCAGAACAAAAGGAAAGTCAATCCCAACACTAGGATATATTCTTTTACATATAAATTCTAATTTCTAATTTTAGAAATGACTTATTTTCCACGAGTTTTTTTTTTTCATCACTGCTCCATAACAACCGAAATATTATCGCAGCACAGGCTGTTGTAATATCTGGTTGATTGTCTGTCACTGCTGCTGTGAACAGATCTCAGATGTAGTTTAGTGAAGCTGAGCAACTGCGTCACATGTCCATACAGCTGTGAAGATGAGAATTTCGGGGAAAACTCGAAATCAAAGTACTTTAAATGTTGCATCTTGGACATATTTGATCATTATTCTCGCATTTTATTTACTGACTGATATTACTAGAATATCATGTTTGACATGCAGGCCCTACATTGTTGATTTTACAGAAAGCCCAGAGCAGCCATTTGCAGAAGGTGGTATTGAGGTGAAAATACCAAGACAAACCTGATGTCAAAATTTTGTTTTGTTGACTATTTATTTCATAAGAGATCTAGTGAAGTGAATACTATTTAGATTTAAAAACTTTAAAATTTCTGTCACGGTGCTATACATTTTTTGCAAGTTGCAACTGCCTCTATACCAATTATAATGAACACTGCCAAAACGGAAATGAGCTGGTCTCTGGAATACAGAAATACTTGACTGCGTAAAAACACATTGCATTGCGAGTTCTCAAGATTTCTGCCATGTGTATCTCGTGTGTGTGATGTTCCACGCAGTTATTAAAGGCTGTAAAAGCTGAGCTCTTATAAGGTTAATAAAGTGTAGAATGTAGATTTTCACGCGAAACACGGACAGAAAGCTGACGAAATGAAAGACAAATGATATCCATAGCTATGGTGAGGGCTTTCAGTGGGACTCGCTGCTCACACACAATTAACAACTTGTTTGTTCTCAGAGAATCTCATGGGTGTAAGTGCAAAGCACGGCTTGTTACTCCTCTTCTCCGGGGAATGATCGCGTCCCCGCAGGAAACTACCCTGGAAACTGGCCCTAAAGTCAACAGCTCCTCCATAAACTCCCTCTCTTACTCACTTATTCACTTGCCCCGGCTCTCCAGCTCTTACGTATGAGCAAAACCTTTTAGTAGCACAGGTCATTTCGTAATCACCTGAATTTAAGACAATATTACTAAAGAATAAGTGGAAAAAAATATTTACATAATTTAGTAGCAAATGATGTAAAGATCATTTACCTAAGCTTTTACAGGTATATAATAAGCAATACATTAATATTATGATATTATGAGGAAATATCTTCACTTTAAAGTCTGATAATCAATTAATTACAAACGGTTTTTAATAAATTAATGTAATTAATAAATTAATGATTTTACACCATTCACAGGAAATCTTACTGGATAATCTTAGCAATATGTTAGTACTGTAATTATAAGAAATGAGAAATACATCACTACTTTAAAGCCTGCTTATCATTTAATTACAAAATTAATGTTTTTGATAAATTAATTATTTTGACATCATTCAGCCAAAATCTTACAGGTATATGGTTAACAATACTGTAACTGTGAGAAATGAGAAATAAATCACTACTACACCACTAATTACAAAATTAATGTAACCAACTACATCCCTGTAATTATTTTTACTTCATTCACCCAAAATCTTACAGATATATAGTCAGCAATATATTAATACTGTAATTATGAGAAATTAGTTAAAAATCACTACTTTAAGTTCTTAGGAAACTATCACACCTAGTTTTACCTTGTACACAACGAAAGCAAGCAAAAACTAAAAACTGCTAAAATATTAAAGCAACACAACTTTTTTGAATCCTTCACACGGCACTAATATACAATATACAATAAATTCAAACATTTGGTTTATTTCCTAAACTTACATATTTCACATTTAGCTCTCAACATTTCTCTACTAAAACACACCATAAGAGATATTTTAAAATAATACATAAATTCCAGTACATATGAGCCATTAAAGCAAGGGTGCTCGAGGTTATCTACTGCAGCACCTGCGTGCAACCATAGCAACATATCGTGACTGGCAACAGCTTTGTGGGAATATCCGAGCATCTTTTAACCTTACATTTTACCCAGTCCTATTATAACACTTTTATTATAACATGAAATATACAGCAAAATTGCACTTACTTTCACTCAGAATGGCGAGGAACAGTGATGGTTTTGTTTGGGGAGGACAGCTGTGGAAATGAAGTGAAGAGTGATTCTAGGGATTCCCTTCTCCCGCCTCTTGTTTCGCTTTCTCCCCTCCTCTCTCCTGTTGCTATCTTCCCTGAAACATCACAAGAGAGGTGGAATAATTAGTGGAAAGTTATTGGCTCTTCCGTCTACACACCCAGGCAGGAGGAACGGTGGGGTGAGGGGGGTGGGCTGTTTGAACGATGGGAGGGAGGAAATCTGGGTAACTAGGAGGAGCAGGTTCTCCGAGGAGCTGAGAGTTACAGCTCTTTAGCTTAATCCAAGTTTCAATATGGAGTAATTGAAGGATGTTTCCAAGGAGATACGCATATAAGCTTTTATCAGTGGAAATTTAGGCAAAGAAAAAGATTGAGGTCAGCAGGGCCCTATTGTTCCAGCATCAGATGGTAACTTAAATTAACATCATTGTTCTTCAGAAAGTTAAGATTTTTAAATAGTAATAAATATTATACAACTGGAGAAAAGCCAAAAAGCGTGTTTTGCACAACAACATTTGAGTGTTTCAAAGCATAAAATATTCTGTTCTTACACCTGAACTTAATGTAGAAAATGATACAAAAAACATAAGTGTAGCTCCTCATATTTACACAAATTGTAAGTACGTTTAATAAAAATTTTGCTGAAAGCTGTATTTTACACACAGTTATGTCTAGTCAAAAATGTACACAACATGTGCATATGTTCACAATATGTATAACCAAGAACAACACGTGTTAATATTGTACATGTTTACACATCTTTGTGTTAAGTTTCTTGACACTTTCACTGTGTCAAAAGTGTTATTTAACACAAGAAACATCCCAAAACTCACCCGTTTTAAATATTTATATATAATCCAACATAAAAATGTCACTGCTCATCCTAAATTTCGAGTACTCATGTAGAGTAACCTAAAAACATTGGTGAAATGGTTCCACCCTGAATCGCATACTTTTAGTCAACCGAATTACACTACATTTATTTAATCATGAGAAACCAGATAAAGACATTTCACTTTAAGTCACGTTACACAAACTTAAACTGACGGCTCTTAACAATAAGCTGATGAGGCTTTTTGTGAAGTTACTGATTTTTCGTAAGGATCTTAAAGAATGTGGTAAAATAATCTTTTTAAATAGCTGTCTTATTGATAGTTTTTTTAGTTGTTGTATTTGAGTTTGTACACTACGTTGACCAGGTCTGTCTTGTAAACTCAATGTGCCTCATTCACCAAGAATAAATCTGTTCATAAAACCCACTAAAGATTCGTAAGTTCACCAAAAATTTTCATATGTCTTATTTTAGATTTCTACAGGAGAGTGATGAAGGTTAAATGTTAAAGACTTTAAACAGCTAAAAACTGATCTAATTCAGTAAACAAATCATCCTGCAGGTGCAGGTTTAGGGAGAACCTCCCACATCACCTCTCTCTGCTCCGTTCCATCTCCCTGCTTTGCACTTTTCATTAGGTTATGCAAAATCTTGTCAAATATATACTCCACCTGTATTACAAATGGTCTTCCTGATCACAGTTACATGCCATTTAAACCCATTCATTGTTCTTGAAAAATGTTAGAGAGAAAAATGACATCAAAACCACTGCTCATTAGACACAGAACCAAAAAATTACCTATACAAAACTTATTAGACTAAAAGAAATATTGGGGTATACTCAATTTCTTTCAGTTTTATGATGCCCTTGTGTTTATACACCGAATTAAACACAGTCTCTTTTTACACCTCCTTTCAGTTTTCGTTTTATGTTAAAAACCTTGAGAAGTTTTAATTTTGGCTCATGGTAAGAAAAAATGGAGACATTTTATATGGTAAGGGCTTTTGCGACTACTGAACAACCAACGTGGAAATCAGACTTCTCCTCACAGGCACTGGGCGTCCCTGGGCGACTGGCAAACGCTTCCTTTGTTGCGTGGCGTGGATCTTAAAAGAAGGCCTAGATTTTTTGCTACTAACCTAATATGGGTCACCTAGGTTACACACAAATCCGCCTATATTTTTATTCTGCAAGACATTTTAATGGCGCCCATCTCAAAAGTCACCTCACTACAATTCCCTGATTCCAGTAACCAATCCAGTATTATGTAGTCACAAAAGTAGTTACTGAGAAAATAAACTGAAAAAAACATATTTCCATAATCTATGTTATCAGCCATTTATTTAGTAGGCCAGGACATCGTGGCTTTTGAAAAGGGCGGGGAGTCAACGAAAGGCGCTCAGTCAGAAAATATTTTATTTTCTAAAAACACTCTGCATACAGGAATTTATCCTAAAATTGTTTGTTCCATTTCTTCTATTTTCATAATCGCTGCAGACTATAGGGTTGAATAGATTATCGGTCAAATGTCACAGGCAAATTCACATGCTCAGGACGCATGTTAGAGAAACAAATTCAGAGCCAGTATCCCAGACTATGATTAGTTTTAAGCCTAGACTAGCTTTGATCTTCAGGTCCAGGTTTCTTGTCGAGATTGCTTCTAGACCTAGACTAGTTTTGAGTTTGAATGGTAAATCCCCATTGGTACTAAAACTTAGTCTAAGAATATGCTTAATCCATGAGCAAGAAACTAGTTTCTAAAGTTTAAAACGCACAACGCAGGCTTTTGATTTATTCATTTTATACATTTACCTTTTGTTTTCGTTATGGTGATCCCACTCTGTGTCTCTACTAAATATATTTTCAGTTATTATTTTCAGTTTGTTCTTAATTTGTACAAACCTGCAGCAATAAAATTTGTGTAAGAGCACTTTCAACGGATGCTGATAAGAAAATATTCCCACAATATTGTCAAGGAATTCAAGAGGACTTTTATTATCAAAAACATTGTTATACAAGTTCTACATTTAGTGAAATGCACACGGAACAATCCTAAGACTGCAAATAAATGTAATATATCTAGTACTAAAGTATACAGCTTATGAATCTAAAAAGTAAAAGCTAAAGAGTATATCTGAAAAAATCTATAGCAATGTCAAGCAATCAAGAAAAGAAAAATATAGAAAAGGTAGTGAAAAATATTTGGAAATATTTTGTTGAAATTTTGACGAAATTAATCAGGGCTTCATTTACCAAAGGCTTTCTTCAGTAATGTTGTTTTTATATGTATTTGTAAAAACTTTTAAAAACACATTGAAGGAGTTTGATTGAATAATTATTTGTCATCAAGGAACATAGCACATGGGTGCACCACAATGTGAACTTGCATTTGATCCATCCACAGAAGTAGCAGTGGGACAGCTTTTTTTTATCACCTTCTGGGGAAGCAGGGCTCGGGATGGCACCTTGCTTATGAGTGCATTCTACTGGTACCTTTTACTGTCTGGGGCATTTTACCTTCCGATCAAGGGGTCAACTCCCTAATCGTTGGGCTACCAACTGGCCTGTACTCCTGCATTTGACTTTCCATGAAAACAACGGGGGCAGGTTTGGGGATGGTAATTTGCTCATGAGTACCTCAGTGGTACTTTTTTTTTTTCTAATAAGCAAAAGCAGCCAATGCTTAGAGTGGCACTGCTTACCACCAAAGGAGACAAAGAGGATACTTGAGGACAGTTTAATAGTTTACCCAGAATCCCTTCAGATAAAAATATACAAAATATACAAAATATATATACATATACAGTAATAAAAAAAAGCCAGGCAGGTGTGGAAAAATGCTGTAAACAAAGAATGCTTTCAAAAATGGAAGTGTTAATCATTTATTTTCACCAATCAACAAAATGCAGTGAATGAAGATAATTCCAAATCAAATCGATATTATATAACCTAATTCCTTTACCTTTCTAAAAACAAATTGTAACTTTCTAGTACACTGCAATAATAGTTTCTTGAAGGAACTCGGCTGGTAGGTTGTTCCAAACATTCTGGAGAACTAACCACAGATCTATAATCCTATAATCTCACAAAATAATATAATGACTATAATCCTACAAAAATAATATAACACACTATAACCACAAAAAATACAGTAACCCATAATCCCACACAAAATAATATAATGACTCATAATCCCACAAAAATCCCCAAGTGACTTTTTGTGTGCATAAAAATTTACAAGAATTGATGCTGGTTTGAAGGGCAAAAGGTAGTAACACCCAATATTGATTTGATTTAGATTTTTCTTTTGTTTTGCATTTTGTAAATTGATAAAAATAAACGATCATTATTTATATTTCTTATGCTGCTTTTTGTTTACAGCATGCCACACCTGCTCAAAAACTTTTGTACAGTACTTTGTATATACAGTATATTCTGTGAAGTCATGGCGAGGATTTAGACTCTGAATTTGTACGAAACATAAATAAAGCTTCGGTACACTGAAGCAAGGCTCTGTAGAGGAGGAGGAGGTATTATGTTAGTGATGGAGACATGCTGGCTGCTCCAAAAAACAGTAGGAAGAGATCCTCGTGATGTCAGCATTAATAATCACAGGGATGAGCGAAACCGTTTTAAACTCTTCATATCTTTTTTAGCTCTGGCAGTAGCAGAAGCGGTAATAGACTGTAATCAGTGTTGAGGAGTAGCTAATGACAATTCTTTCCTGTAACTTATCACTATCAAAATACTTTTAAAACACTGTAGCTTTTCCAGCAACTATTTTCGACAAATAACAATATAATGGCAAAATGCCACATCATTACAAAAATATTATATAAAGACAGGCTTTTTTCTCATTAGGGGTCTAGCTTAGGCTTGGTGATGAACCAGAAGTGGCATCTTGCTTTCATTACCGCGCCTCATTGTATCACAGCACCTTGACAGCTGCAAGATGTAGTCGGAGGATGGAAGATGAAGTCAAGAACTGCGGTCCATATTAAATTAAACAAAGGACTCTGAAAGAGCAAAACAGACAGAATATACACAAGCTGAACATCACAACACTCTCACCTCCAAAACACTATCATAAATCAATTAATTGACATTACACTGTTAAAAATAAAGATTTTCATATCATTTTTAACATCACATTTCACATTTTTAGAAAAATTAATCAGCTTCAAGAATATTCTACAGCACAAATACTCAGTATTACAGGGATGAAACAGTTGGATGCAAAGTTAATACTTCTATATTAAAAATAGGAGCTTGTTACTTTTGAATCACAAATCATTATAGCTTGAAAAACCCGCCTAAAAAAAGCAACTTCCCAAAAACTGGCTGTAATTTTAAATCACATTTGGTCTTGGTCTATCAACTTTATTGAGAAGGAATTGAAACACACTTATGTAGTTTTCTACCAAAATCCTGTCATTCAGCAAGGTTTACTTTCTTAAGATTTGTTCCTAGTGATGAGCAGAATCTACAAAGAACACTCTTATATTAACGCTTTTGCATTCTGTTCTTGTAAGTTAGAGTAACGTATTATAAAAAGTAACACCATTACAGTAATGTAATACTATTTATTGTAACATCGGCAAATGTAAGGTTATGAAGAGAAGGGTTAATATATTATAGGTTAATTGTAAATTTTTCTGTAAATATTATACCAAAAGAGATTTCAGTAACGCATTGTTAATACCCTGAATCCAAAATGTGCTGTTTGTTTTAAAATCATCATTGACTAGTCACAAGAGTATAGCAAATAGAGTAAAGAAATAGTTTCCTACAGAGTGTATGTTCATAGTCATTATATACATCACATCGCCTCCATTGATGTAGAAATCAACTGCGTAAACTACATTTTAGTATTTATAAATGTCCTGCCACCACACCTTTATTTTAGAAAGAAACTCAAAAGCTGCAGGAGTCGTGTAACACATTACAATTCAGACGCAGAAATACTCGAATGAAACCAAATACTTTGAAATAAAACTAACCAATCATCTATAATGTAGTACATTTTGGAAAAAACTCGCCTAACGCTGCTCAGCTTCCAACTTCAGCCTGGCTTTTTCTCAAAATCACAGCCGTATACACATTATTCCTAGTATTAAACCAGAATCTCCAAAGAACAGATTTAAGTTTGAAAATTGATGAATGAGGCTCAATGTTTGCCTGGGGGAACCTCCAATAAGTTTTTCTGCAAACGATTAGAGAACACGTGTTCCACGCCGGCTTTCCTGCTCCATGTCAAATGCAGCGTAAAATAAACACGGAACTCTGCATTTGCAATCCAGGCCTCTCAAACAAAACCAGCACTCACTTGTTAACTCCACGGACAGGTGGAGGTATGACACGATTTAGTTAGACACGGCTAAAATAAATAAACAGTGTTATTTAATGCGGGGTGGAGCGGCGCTTATTTCTTGGCTGCTTTTCCATGTAGACCTAACATTATAGGATGGTGGGTAACGGAAGCCTATAGGGACACGATCAATATTATTTCTCACATCCCAAGATAATTTTTTTTTTCCTTAGATCTTACATGACATTTACATTTAAAGTATTTAGCAGAGGCTCCACCCAGAGCTTAATCTACCTATTCATTCCAGCTCTGAGACAGCTTTCATATAAGGGTCTTGCCCAGAATCTAGGGGAGCTTTTATAATTTACATTAAATTACGGTAAACCACCCAGTTCTTATATAAACACTATTAGAGGTTAGTTTCTTTCACAACTTATTGAAGGTGTCATAACAAAAAAACTTCACTACCAAGTCATATATTTTTTACTGGCATCTTTCATTCTTTTTCCTGTCATTTCTGTTTATTGTTCTACATTCTAACTCCTTATGTTTGATATGATTAATGTAGTTATGTGGTTTTATCCTGTCATATAAATCATCAGCAGTGTGTAGATGTAGTGTCTATATATATATATATATATATACATTGGTTCTTCAAAAAGTTTGGGCAAATGCCCTAAAAAATGTTCAACTTTTTTGCTGTATCTCGCATTGAATAGCCTTCATTCCTTAGAACAGATTGACGTGTATTCGGAGAAAGCTGCTTGCAAATTTCCACAGAGTCAAAAACACATGGAAACTCTCTATAAGGTGGGTCAAACAAGTCATTTGATTAGCAGTTAAGTTTAGAACATAATGAACCAACAGTTGTTGGAAGCTGTTAAGGTGTGCTGACCCAAAATTCTTAAAAAACCCATTAAAGCTTTTAAGAACCAGGCAAACCAGACACTTATGTTGGCAAGGCATCAGTTTGACTCTTATTTAAGGAGTATAGTATATATTACATTATTATGTAATCAAAATAAAAATGATTATTGCTGGTATCCAAAGATAATGTCAAGTTACTTTAATGTATTTGCACCAAGAAATGATGAGGATTTACGCTGATATCGTCCAAAACCCCACTTTGCCCCCACTATATATATATAGTACATACACTTGTTTGGACCTCTTATCATATATATATATATATATATATATATATATATATATATATATATATATATATATATATATATATATATATATATATATATATATATATACACACATATATATACAGTATATCTCAAGATCATGGCTTAGCTTTCTTGCGTTCTTAGTAAACATCTTAGTAATCTCTATAGGACTGGTAAAGGTACCACTGAGGTACTCGTGAGTAGGCTCTGCTCCCCAGGCAAGCTGCTTATTTACAGATCTAGTTCAAATGCAGAGGTGGTTGTGGTGTATCAGGTGGCTGTGTCAGGTTCACAATAATGACTAGGTAGTCACCACCCAAAAGTGAAATCATTCTTTTTTTCTCATGACGAAAGTCATTTCTCAACATCATGAGCGCCTTCTTCTTCTTCAATGGTAACGGTAAATGTCTGAAGCCTCCCAGTTAGTGGACTTGAGGAGGCACTGAGGTGGTGGTCACAGCAGGCAGCCATCCCAGTCCTCAAGTGGAGCACCGCTTGCATGAGATTTGAGTTTCGCTCCACATGCAGCTGATGCTGCTGATGGCTAATTAGCACTGTAGGCTCGGCGTGCTGCAGTGCAGGAAATACCGAATCTGTGCCGAGCAGAGAGGTTAAGATACTTGCCTCTAGAGCAAGAGGCTGTGGGTTTAATCCTGCCTCCAGTACTACCACCATTGGGCCCCTGAGCAAGAGCCTTAGCCCCAAGTTGTAAAATCAGACATGTTGGTCCACATGATGCTTATTTATTAGAAGTTATAAAACCCGTTTAAAAATGAGACGATTAAGAAAAACAGCTTCGTGAAACTTATGAAATCAACTCGTTATTTAGAGATCCTGAGAAAAATATTTGTAATCTCAAGATAAAGAAAAGAAAAGCTATATTGAAGTGTGTTCCTTATCAACTTCTGTAGTAGCTGAAGGGGAAGGAAGCAGAATAATTCATGATCTTGTGAAAACGACGTTGGCTATGTCGAGATCTTGAAGTAAATAAGTAAAGATTTTGAGATAAGGAGAAGTAAAATATGCGGTTGAGGCGTGTCCTCTGTGGCCTTGTGTAGGGTGAGGTTGTGGCTTCTCCTGGGTTTCTGCTGGAAGACCCGAGGCAACGCGTCGCAGCAGCAGTGACGACTGCAACCAGCGTGGAATAATGAAGCCCCTGAGAGACAGACCGAGCCTCTGCTGGATGTGTTTTCACCCGTTTAAGTAAACTATACGAGATTCTTGAACAGCTTAATTCATTAAATCTATGACGATTTAAATAAGAGTGCAAACATATAGTAATACAACAAGAATACTGATAAAGTGGCATATGAACACACAAAACACAAACCATTGTTAATGTAATATTATATATTAACGCGATAGGCGTATTCCACAGCATACAGATGATGGATAAGGATTGATAGGATGGATGGATAGATAGATAGATAGATAGATAGATAGATAGATGGATGGATAGATAGAAAGAAAAGACAGTATGGATAGATAGATAAATAGATGGATGGATGGATGGATAATAGATAGATAGATAGATAGATAGATAGATAGATAGATAGATAGATGGGTGGATGGATGGACGGATGGATGATATATAGATTATGGACATTGTGAACACAGCACAGCACAAGGGAGCAGTGTTTGGAGACGGTACCTTGCTCATGGGTACCTCTGTGGCACCTTTATATGTCCAGGATTCGAACCAAGGACCTTATGTGACCAAGATCAACTCCTCACCTTACACTACCAATTGCAATATTACTGTCGGCTGCCCTTTGTTTTGAAGAATGGTCTGCTCACAGTAAAATCTTTTCATTGTGATTTTCCTGACGGAGGGTGTGTAAAGGAGGCTGTTTAAACAGCAGCTCAAACACCAGACTTATTTCTGATATTTGCCTTAGTTTAAAGCAAACACATTACAGTTTCTTTTAAAATGAGGTTGACATGTATTTGCCACTGGACTGGGAGGCGGTGATGAGTGCTACATGACAGTAAAGTGTAGTTTTACCATTTCAACCTGTTAAAATAATAACCTTAAGAAATTGCTCTGACATCATATAAAGACTTTCATTTGGTCCCGTTTCACAGCATAATTATGAGTAAATATTAAGCGGTTCAAATAATGAATGAATGAATAAAATATGTGATAAATAATACAAAGTATACATTTATGCTAGTATATATACACTTTATCCTTTATTTCATTTCTCCTAAAAGACTCTAAGGGCCATTTTCTCAGTCGAGGATTAAGTCTAGTTTTTGAGTTTTAGACAGAAATGTCCATTGGCACAACTTAGTCCACACCAGTTTATGAGCTGGTTTCTGCTCATGGATTGTCTTAGTCTTGGGACTAAAACAGGCTACCAATGGGACCACTTCTGTCTAAGATTAAGCCTAGCCTTAGACTAACTCTGATTTACAGGGCTGGTTTCCTGCTCATTGATTAAGTCTAATCTTGGACAAAGCTATAGTACTAATGGGGCCAATATCCCAATCTAAAACTAATCTTGACTTACAGGGCTGGTTTCTTGAACAAGTTACTGTACCAATGGAGATTTAACATTCAAACTCAAAGCTAGTCTAGGCCTAGGCTTAGTCCTCAAATGAATTGGGCCTCAAAGTAGTAAATCCCAATTGGTGCTGCAAACTTAGTCCAAACTAGACCCTAATCCATGTTCAAGAAAACCAGCCCCAAGGGATATTTAGCATTCAAACTTTCAAAAGTAGTCTAGGGACTAGGTTTAATCCTTGACTGGGAAATTGGACTTTTACTCAATGCATAAGAGTAAAATGTAACAACGCAATCCAACATTAGTCTTTATTCATCAGCGAGTCATATGTTTCAGACAATATTTCATGAATAGCAGCAAACACTAAGGAGAAACCCAGATGAGGGCAGTAATGCAAGATCTGCGTTAATCCCTGTTGTTGTTTTTCCAAATGATAAAAATCCAAATTACAGTGTGCTTCCTCCATCTAGTGGCACACCTGAAGAATCAACACTGAATATCACTAGGGAACAAATCATTTTTACTGGAAAGCTTCACAAACTCGGGCTTGGTTCTATTTTTATTTTTTAAATCACATTTAAGTTGGATTTAAGATAGAATATTTACTGTAAGGCGTCTTCCCCTCGATGCACTGTTAATCAAACAGGATCAGGCACCAAATTTAGTGGTGGTATTGCCAAGCCGGACTGTGCAGCCAGTGTTCAATCAGATTATTCTGGGACGAATATTGTTTGTCCCATTAAAGGCAAATGTCAATACTTGAGAACAGCAATGCACCAACAAAATCTGAATGGAGCTCTCCAGACTTTTACTCAAAGACTTCTACTCCAGGAATTAAGCAGGCATCTGACAACGCGCTTCTTTGAACCAGGTATTTATTCATTAACCTGGATTACATCTAGTATGTTAATGTGAGGTAAATAAGTATACATCATTGTCTAAAGAGGGATTAAAGAGTTCTTATAACAGATTATTATCTTAAGGTGATGTTTTAATTCAGATTTGAGTTTATCTGGTGAGATTTTTGTCCTTTTTGAAAGAGGATCGTGTAAATGAGATTATAATCTGTGTCCATACTTGTGTAATGAGAGACTAGTGATTTCTTACAGATTATTAAAGACACAAGATGTTAGAGAAAAAACTAGTTTAATTAAGATGTTAATTTAAAATAAGATTTTAGGACTTAAGCAGTCATATATGGAAGTGTTTCGGTGAAGCAGGTGTTTATTGCGAATCTGGGATTTTATTTAGTAAGTTAGTAGGAGACATGTACAAAATAAGTATATAACATTGTATGAAGAGAGATTTATAGATTTCAGATTATTAAAGAAAAATTACTAATTAAAATGTTAATTTTATAGAAGATTTTAGTCATTGTCGTCAAAGACTTTTACTCCAGGGTGTGAAAGTATTTTTTGATCCATTGATGATAATTAATTCTATTGATTTTCATCTAATATTGCAAATGAATGCATGTAAATGAGTATATAAATGGTCTGTATAAATTGAGATTAGAGGTTTCCTCTAACATTGATAAAGAAAGAAGATTTCAGCTAAGATTTTAATTTAAAATAAGATTTATTAATGAGACTCCAAAGCCTAGGACTAGGCTTAATCTTAGACTAGGAAATTGGCAGGCATATATGAAAGTGTTTCTTTGAGGTATTTATTCATTCAGCAGGATTAGATCAAGTTTGTTAGTATGAGGCATCCTCTTATGCTATGCTGTATCCTTTTATAAAGAGAGGTTTGAGAGTTCTTATAACCGATTATTAAATGAATGACGGTCTTAAAGAAAAACATTTTTATTTCAGATTTTAAATGAATCTTAAGGGAGGATTTTGAAAGAGAAATTAAAGGTGGATTTCTTTCAAGACTTTAAAGAAACAAACAAAAATGATTATAATATAAAATAAGACTTGTGACATTTATCTTCTCCTCCAGTATATACAATTTTTAAAATTTATTTTATCAGTGATTTTAACATTTATTAGTGCCAACATCAGTGTCTGATCTCATAAATGCACAAATTTCCACAGAAACACTCCAGAGTCTTGTGAAAAGCCTTCAGAAAAGAGTGGATAGTCACCTCACTTCATATTAAAGTTCATGTATTTGAAATGTATATCACAGTCTTGGTTTAGGAGACCTCTCAATGTCCATATGGTAAAAAGTTCATGTCGCAGCTAATTTACACTTCATTTGGCAGTAAAAATGTGCCCAAAATGGTGACATATGTCCTGTGGTCAGCGGTGGTTTGGACCCTAAAGGGCTTCTTGTACACCTGGGAGATGCTTTGGGTGAGTACACCTCATTTATTATTTGGATCATTATATATTTTTACTGTTTTATCCAATTTTCATCCTGTTGTGTCCAGTCTAATTTATTGATTTAAATAAGATAAAAATAGAAAATTTTTAGAATAAAAATACATATATTTTTCATCTTTTTTTTTTTTTTTCAACATGCTGTCCTTGCATGATGATGCTTTTAATGTTTTAGGGTTAATCCATACTGCTCCATCAAACCTGCATCATGGATATCACATGAAATTAAAAGTGAAAATTTATCTTCAGAGAAACATCTAACAGGTGATTACAAATAATAACAATAACAATAACAACAATAATAATAATAATAATTCCCACTACACATCACTCTTAATATCCCTGATTACTGCCATTACAGCAGAACATCAACACTTCTGTCGAATCGTAATGTATTTTTTCTACAGGATGCAGTGCTTGTACCTGTCCAGTAGGCATGACAAAATGAACCCAAGGCACAGTGTACAATCACAATGAAAAAGGAAAAAGACAGAAAACAAATAAAAATAAAATTAATTTCAAATCTCAGAGGCGCCTAGGAAGGAGAGATGATGAGCCATGCCTTACAAGAGACTACTGGCCGAGAGCCAATTCAGGAGCTGAAATGAAACTGGTCAGCAAGTAATTATGGTATTAGGTCTCTGAGTTGCAGAGAGACGATAAAGCACGAATTTGAGATTGTGCAAAATGAAATTCACATGCTACAAATTAATTGTCAACAATGTGGAAATTCTGTGATTTAAATAATGTGTCTCAAAATGAGGATTGTCATTATGAACACACCACAGCACACAGTGCACAACAATGAAATGTGACCTCCCAGACAATCTATCTGATGTGGAAATGGAAGTGTCCGGGGAGAAAAATAAATACGTAATATCTTTGCCCGGGTGAGCATCCAATGGTAATTTTCACCGGTCCAGAAATTCAACTGGTGACCTTCTGATCACTGCGAACACGAATCACATTATTCCAAAATTCAACTGGCCCTAAAACCACCAACTGCTCCAATGTATACTTAGGAAAGAGAATTTTGCAATTGATGCTTTTTGCAAGTGAGAGGTCTGGGTAAAAGTAAAATGGCGAGCAAAACATTTAAAATTGGATTTAATTACAACTCACTCAAGAAATTTGAAATTTTATTTAGAACCTTTAATGGTTTTCAACTTTTCCAGCACAGATTTGTTCAAAGTGAGTGAAATGCTGTGTGCAGATGTAATCAAAAGAACAATTATAAGATTTTTGGGAAATTGTTATAGGATGTCAACACTCTGTATTAGATTACTAGAAAAAGTCTGTCGTAAACAAATCAGAGGTGCATTTCTGCAGAAAATGGTTTATTAATTCCACCACTTAGATCTTCCCAGCTGCCAGATCCTGCTCACACGCTAGCAAGTACGAGTGATGAAATGAATCACATAATCGATGCATTGCGTATACAGACGTGAACGGCCTGTATCGAGCAGTGGCAGACCTTGCACATAACTCTATAGTCCGCAGCAGAACAATTGTAGGTGGTCTTATGACATATGTATCCTTGCTTTCTACTACTGAAATTACTTTAGAAAATTATTTAAGTCTTTTTATATTTTTGAAAACATTTCCAGAGGATTTAGGCATCTTTATGAATAAGGAATTTAAGGCAAATATCTAAAAAGTAATATATAATATTAACACTCCTCTCACACCCAGACTGCTTAGTGAATGGTAGGTTCTGAGACAGAAGGAAGTTAAACTGCTTGAATTAAATCATAATGGATATTGCTTGGTGATTTTCAGGCTATGGCATAAAAATTATAGTTAAAAAGAACATCACAGTAGCAACTATGGCTGCACGGTCTGCATGCAATGGGAATACTGTAGAAAAATTGATGGGTTGTACTATGGATGTATTGTGACATCATCTCAAACCAATTAGAAACCAGCAAAAGATTCAAGCCCTAATATTTGAGTTGCTCATTGGTTTGGGAAGAGGCTCTGAACAGGTCGACACTTGATGAATCGCCAGCTTTCACCCTCCATACCCACACAAACTGGGATTTAAAGACATATCATGTAAATATTCCTCTTTAATCCTCATTCGGAGATTGTGCCCGGTCAGGTGTTTCAAAGCGGCTGACTCAGAAGAGGTGAGCGAGTTCCTTCCTGAGTTGAATTCAGAGAACGGACGGAGTTTTGAGGAAAAGAAACAAGAGAGTTCCAGTAAGTCGTGCCAAGAAGTCTTTCCTTTTGTCTTTTTGCTGTGTGAGTTTTAACAGCTGCCCGGAGGCTTTAACGGGAAACGCTGTATTCACATTGCTTCCTGGTTGTCATCAGGTGGCCTGAACCAAATCGAGCAGCTCAGAGGGCCGGATATGAGCTGGCTGAGAGACGGTGTTTACTCACAAGGCCAGAAGTACACTCAGGGCTCAATTTCCAACACTGCTGACTCCAGATCAGCCTCTGCCCTGTCCGTCTGCACCAGGTACAGAACACTTTGACCATAAAATCAGTATACACCAATCATTATCACCACTGGCAGATGAAGTGAATCATCAATAAGACCTGTTACTCCCACTGAGTGATTATTTGTCATTGTGAACACAGTGCAGCACACTGCAACACAAACAGATGTGGGATCCCTGCATTTGACCCATCCATGTGAAGGGAGGCAGCTTTTTGGCAGCACCTGGAGAGCTTGGATTAGTTGGGAATCATATTCATGACTATCTCAGTGGTACTTTTACTGGTCCGGGATCAGGTACTTTTACATTCCGATCATGGGCCAATTCCCTAAGCGTTACTCTGCCAACTGCCCCAAACTTAACTCCAATCCCTGTACTCCACATTTTGCACACCTCTGTTGACTTGTCATGTGATTTGTACTGTGAACACTGCACTATTTCTCATCCTGGTTCAAACTGTACAGTTGCTTATTTATTTTAATCCACTGCTCTACCACTACACTCTTTGGCCCTCATTTATCAAACGGGTGTACGATCATTTCAACGTCAGTTTCGTAATTGATCAATTTTGACGTGAGCGTAGGATACACTAAAATCCACGCCAGGTCTCAGATCGTGTACGCACTTTCCTGCCAGTGCGTACTCAGGCTGCAGCAGAAGAAATCAAGCTGTGTCAGAGAATTAATTACATCATAGTTGGCCTTAAATTATGTTAAGCACTAATGTTTCAGGTGATGTTTATTGTGGGTTATATATGATTAATAAGCTTTCTTTATCGACTTATCTAAAGATTACAGACTGCAGTAATTATAAATGTTCTATGCACAAAGTTACGTTATTGCAGACATGCCTATGGCTACCATTATTTTTTCATGTTTTATGTCATTATATTTGCTCAGCAAAATGTTACCATCAGGGAATTTTATGATATTGCTGGGTTTCCTGGTGTAATTGGTGCAATAGATTGTACGCATGTGCGTCTGAATCTATTTTTCTGTTTAAATTTGTACCTTGTATGTATTTTCACAAAAATTACTTTTAATATCTTGGCATCAAACCAGGGCATCCAAATGCGGACAACAACCCTAACCCCTAACCGATTTGTTGGCCTTGATCCAGCAATCCGGGGCCAATGCCCTACTTAACGCTCAGAACGCTTACACACACACACATCATGGCTGCCACACGTTCTCAGCGTTCTTTTGATTCATCCACTGAGAATATCATCAGAAATTAAGGCGACATGTGCACGAGTTGCAGTACCAGCAAAAATTGGGGTTGCACTGTGTTCACGTTTTGGTGCCACCGCTGAACAAGACCCAGTTGGAGCAGGGGCGGTTGGTGCCATACTGGTTAGGGAGTTGGCCCCGTAATCAGAAGGTCGCTGGTTTGAATCCCACATCAGTAAAGGATCTGGCAGCTGGGAAGATCTCACAGAAGTGGTGGGAGATTGACAAACCATTTTCTTGCAGAGATGCATCTCTAGTTGTTCAGGACAGACTTTTTGTTATAAATAATCCTAATGCAAGTGATGACATCTCATAACCCAATTCCCCAAAAATCTTATAATTGTTCTTTTGATTACATCTGCACACAGCATTTCACTCACTTTGAACAAATTTGTGCTGGAAAAGTTAGAAACCATTAAAAGGTTCTAGTAGAATTTCAAGATTTCTTAGTGGATTGTAATTAAATCCAATTTAAATTTTTTGCTCATATTTTACTTTTAGTTCTCTCATAAAAGAAAGCATCACATTTCAGAACTCTCTTCCTAATCACATTGGGCAGTTGGTGGTTTGGGGCAGTTGGTGGAATAACAGTTAGGACGTTCACCCCGTGATCAGAAGGTCACCAGTTCAAATTCTGGACTGGTGAAAGGTACCATTGAGGTACTCATGTGCAAGGTAATGTCGCCAAGCACTGCTCCCTGGGTGTTGCCCACTGCTCCTTCACGGATGGGTCACGATTCACAATTTGGTTGTGGTGCACTGCGTAGTGTGCTATGGTGTGTTCACAATGACAAATATTCACTCACTCACTTAACCCCAAGTTTGTCTCAGTGAGAGTGTCCCTGCACCACCAATGACAATCACTGATGATTATATGCACTGTTCAGTGTAGGCTCCTGGAGAAGTGGGACTGGACCCCACAGAGTTTTCGTGCCCCATTCCCCCATGGACCTGCAGATCGGTCACAAGGTCCGCATCCTGCTACCCTCGGGGCGGATCAGCACGGGGATCCTGCGATACCTGGGTCACCTGCCGGGCTCAACAGATATCAACCTGGGAGTGGAGCTGGAAATTGCGGAGAATGGACAGCAGACGGGCGTCTACGAGGGGCAAAGCTACTTTGATTGGTAATCATTTTAGTGATAAGTGAGTTTAAGTGAGTGGTTGTGAACACACAGCCAAATTTGATCTCTTCATATGTCGGTGGGCAACTCACCTTGGCAGCACCCAAGGAGCATTTACATTTACAGCATTTTAGCAGATGCACTTAACCATTCTTAATTTCAAGGTCAGTCTCCCTGAGAGCAACTTGGGGTTAAGGGCTTTGCTCAGGGACCCAGTGATGGTAATGCCAGAGGTAGGTCTCAAACCCATGACCTCTTGGTCCAGAGGCAAGTGTCTCAACCACTAGGCTCTATGGGGGCACTATCACCCATGGAGCAGTAATTTGGGGATAGTACCTTGCTCATGAGTACCTAATGGTACCTTCACTGGTCTGGGATTTGAACTGGTGATCCTCCATTCATGGAATTTGTGTCTTTCTTGCCTAATAATTCTCTCTCTCTTTCGTTGTCTCCAGCAAACCTGGACATGGAGCGTTTGTAGCATTCAACAAGCTTTTGATGGCCTGGGAGTAGACGATATCACCATATTAAGGCACAAACAACTTCATGGGAGTTGATGAATTTAGGCAGCAAGGGCCAGTTTCTGAGACAATAATTAAGTCTAGTCCTAGACTAACTTTGACTTTCAGGGGTAAATCTCCATTAATAATGCAACTTAGTCCAAGACTAGGCTTAGTCTAAGCTCAGGAAACCAGCCAAGACTCTGAATTACTACCTGCATCAATACTCTTTTCAATCCTGCTCAGCAGTGGTTGAACCAACTTTCTCCTGCTATTAGAACTGCTGCTATTACTGCTCAGTTGTCCTGGACATGGTACTTTTGGGAGCCTGAGTTGAAGTCACTTGGACATCTTTTAGCTTCTACTTCCTGGGTTTTGATTTTGACCCAGGTATTGACCCACTTCCTCCTTGAACGGGTTGGTCACAATGGGCAACACTGAGGAACCCATGGTACACTCATGCTTTTGTCTATAGAAAACCTCATTATATATTTACATTAACAGCATTTAGCAGACGCTCTTGTCCAGAGCATCCTCCATTTCCACATTTAATCTTGTTTAGTGAATTTAGTGATTGATTATTTGCCATTTTCGACACAACACAGCATACAGTGCACCGCAACCAAATGCGACCTCATTGCTAACGCTTGGTCTGGTCTACACCAAATTTGGTAGATCTATGTATGATACTACCACAAAAACATGTGCAACATTTCTTGGACATTGGACATTAGGGTAAGCTACATCAGAAATGTAAAAACTGCTTTTGTAGTTGGAGCCCGTTGATTGATGCTTGTAGCTATTATTATAAATAACAAAAAGTAATTTTTATTATTTTCTCATACAAAACGGATTGTGCAGCTTGTACCATAAGGCGCAGAAGGCTGAAATGTTCAGGTATGTAGGAATGGTGTGCATCTTGCCATAGGCCGAAAATCAGTGATAGGCTGGTAATTGGGGATATAGCAAAGAAAAAGTGTGTTGACCACTAGGGGTCACTTAGAGGGCACTTATGACATCACTTAAATTTCTGTGATGTCATAACAGAGTTTTTATAATTTACATGAAATGACAGAAAAGCAGAAAAGTCATGATTATTTACTCATTATTATAGGTGTATAACTAGTTGAAGTCATTGTTGGTGTGAGTAATATAAAGACAGAAAAAGACAGAACAGCTCTTGTTAAAAATATCTTTGTGGAGAGCCCCTTGATGCTGCTGAATACGAAACAGTCGTTTCCATTCAAGATAAAGGATAAAAGAAAGAATGAAAGTAAATGGAAAGAAATTACACAACTGATTACGTAAGTTCTTTTCACGCAGTCACGAATGCACCACGATAACTAATCAGCATTTTGGTTATATAACTAAAAATGTTCACCTCCATTTACATACAGCCTGTGTGAGATATGGTTTGAGCTAGTTTATCTGTGTTGGGCTCTGCCTTCTTTTTCAAATTTTCTTGTTCATGTTTTCAGCATCCACACTGCACCTGCCCTTGAATAAAATTTTTACAAAAGTATTGGGTGTCTGTGAGGAAGAGTGAGGTGGAAGAGTGAGGTAAACAAATTGAGAGTGTTTGATTTACATGCAGCTGTTTTGCATTTTCCTGAGTAGGCCTTTTGCTGGGAGTGGACACCTTAAAACTATGTAAACTTCCTTCTCGGGGAGTGGTGATTTTTTCCCCCGTGAATTTCCCTTTAACTGCTCTGGTGCACTGAAGGTGAAACAGTGCATGAGAAGGAGAAAAAAACAACTTGCGCGCAGTCCTTCTGGTTGCCAAAAAACCTGGTTTTGATTTCAGACGTAATGAGGACATCTTCGTGCGTGACAAATATTTTATAGCCGACTTAAGAGCCAGTCTATGCACATTCCACCGCTGCAGTTAAGTTGTAGTGATTTCCTGGAACGCCTTTTCGCCAACAATTTTGTAATTTATTAGACATGAAACTAAAAAGGAGCAATATGCAAATTATAATAACATTTAAAATGTAAATTTACTTGTCATTGTGAACACAGCGCAGTACACGGTGCACCACAACCAAATGTGACATCGGCATTTAACCCATCCGTGAAGGAGCAGCGGGCAGCTCTGGCAACGCCTGGTGCCTTGTTCATGAGAACCTCAGTGATACCTTAACCAGTCCTGGGATACGAACTGGCAACCTTCCGATCATTGTGTGAACGCCCCAATGCTACCAACTGTTCTACAACAACTGTATTTGGTGGTTTTGGGTTCATGCATTCATTTTCTGAACCTTAATCCCTATCGAGGTTGCGGGGACCGGAGCCTATTCCGGGACTACGGGCGCAAGGCAGGCACCAATCCTGGGCGGGTGCCAACACACCCGCAGGGCAGACACTCACACACACACACACACACACACACACACACACACTCTTTCAGTCACACCGTTTGGGGCCAAGTTAGAGTCACCAATCAACCTAGAGTGCATGCTTTTGGACCTATGGCCAACCCAGGGATCAAACCCAGGACCTACTCGCTGTGAGGACGTGAAATACCGCATTATGTGGCGTTTATCAATTTGCTGGTCGATGTTTCTAAAAACAAATGACTGGCTTAGTTAGCCGAACAGAAAAGCGAACAGGATCAGTTACAGAAAATTCTAAATACAAAGATATAAAAAATCTTCTTTCTGAGTTCAACTCTCTTGTAACAAATAGCAAGTAGCAAATGGAACGCATCCAATTCAGTTTCCATTATATTTTCAGCAGATGTGACGTAATCTCGACAACCGAATCTCGGATCCAGTGGCAAATGGAACGCAGCAAGAGTAGAGGCAGTTGTGGGTCATAAAATCCCTGAATATATGACATAAAACCGGCATGATTTCCCACTTCCCAAAATCCACTGAATGCAGCATGAGACCCAACTACGAATCAGACACAAATCGAGGTGTTAATAGTTTGTGGTGCAATTTACAGACTGAAACTTTGGCACATTCTGTGTTTCAGAGTTCTTTTTATTGTTGAAGAGGTGTGTGTGTGTGTGTGTGTGTGTGAAAAAGCAAGCACATAGCTGAGAACACTTCTCCATTGTTCACATTCATCTCAATCATGACGCTTCAGCACTGGCTGAAAGAGATAAAACAAAAAATAACACGCACACACACACACTGGTAGTATTTTCTAGCCAACAAAAACAACAAAAGTATTCACACAATCAGTTTAAACACTGATGTTACAGTAAAGTGCTTCACTGCTGGGAGTGAAATGTCCTGTGAATACACTCCCACATGTTTAGTGTTTTTGGAAGTTGCATTGACAAAAAGAAGGTCGGGACTGGAGCGCAGGAAAAGAGAAGATTTCAGTGTGATCCGATCCAAGTTTTCAGTCTGTTACATAAAAAAAAAAAAGTGTTGTTACCCAACACAGAAATCTGTGTTCAATCACGTAATCGAGTTTAAAATTAAATGTTCAGTGCAACACTGTGTCTTTGCATTATCTGTACGATGTGATCAGCAGTAAACCTCAAAGTGGATAATTTAAAGAAAATCTCATAACTATCACATAAACAAGGAGCCACATTACAATAAGGGTTACGCAAGAGTTATAATCAGGGTGTGAAGCGTTTTTTATCATTAATAACCTGTGATAAGTTATAACAGCTGTGACACATTGATGCAGGATCACTATCTGTCGAGATGTGATTACACTTTTGCCAGATATAAATGTCAGTAACTGATAATAATTACTACAGTGCCAAGGAGGAAAAGACAGGAGGCAGAACTGGAGGTTGCAGAGCTCAAGATGTTGAGGTTCTCTTTGGGAGTGACGAGGATGGATAGGATCAGGAATGAGTTCATCAGAGGGACAGCTCATGTCTGAGAGGCCAGACTGAGATGGTTAGGACACGTCCAGAGGAGAGACACTGAGTACATAGGTAGAAGGATGCTGAGGCTGGAGCCACCAGGCAGGAGGCTGAGAGGAAGACCAAAAAGGAGATTTATGGATGTGGTGAAAGGACATGAAGTTAGTTGGTTTGAGGGTAGAGGACACAGAGGATAGGACTAAATGGAGACAGATGATTCGCTGTGGCCACCCCTGAAGGGAAAAGCCGAAAGAGGAAGAAGAAGAACTGATAATAATCAGTGTTAAAAAGGTGATGAAACATCAGGATGGACAGGGGAATCATCAACTCAGACGGCAAGGTTGCTTTAGGCTGATAACTGATATCTAGTAGCTCATCCAAAATCAAAATCAGCTAATGATGAAGAACACTGGCACCTGAGAGTAACTCTAATGGTGTTCTCATAGCAACAACATGTTAACAAACAGCTGATGAAGTCGACACTTTAACTTTCCGGCCTGAGACGAAGAGACGAGATAAGCAGAGATGCTAACAAGATCTGAGATCTCACCAAATAGTGATCCTGCACCAGTGTTTGACAACTGTTAGAGCTTGATTTTGCCAAATAGTGATCCTGCAACAATGAATCACTATTATAACTTGATTATCTGCTTATTAATGATATAGAAGCTGTCTACAACCTCATTAACAACCTGGTTATAAATCATTTAGAATCTTTATAAGGAGAGTCCTATTCCAAAGTGGTACCATAAAAATGAGTGTTTTGTTTTACATGCCTATTCTATAAATAATTATTATTGTAACAAAAAAACTAACTGAGCTACACTACTGACCCCGCGGACCACGGCAGCGTGCGGAAGTACTTAAAGATGCAATATGCATCAACAACAAGCTCTTCACCACGTGAGCTGAGTCCTCGTATTTCAAAGCACGGCTATCCGCTCTACAAGTCTTACCAGAATACATTCATAATTTGACTTTGCCGTCATACACAGTCATCACATTTACTATGTGATGGGAAACTCTTGGTTCAGAACAAAAACCAAAAAAAGTAAAACAAACAAAAAGGCGAGTAAAACCGCAGTACATGTAACTCTTAAACCTGAGTTTTCTCTGTCACGAAAAAATTAAAATGCTGCAATGTCTGATTTCTACCGAGTCCATAAAGGCACAAGTGAGAAAAAAAAAATCAATCAGTAAAGAGTTTTGCCCGCTCATGAGACTGTATTGCATGCGCAGGAGATGCTATTGTTATTGTGCACTCACAATGTTTATGCCTGCCCACAACATGTCAGGTGCTCACAACATTTTGACTTTGCATGCACACAATGTTTTCAGGAGCTCACAAGGTTTTTGCACGCTCACACCATCTAACTCACCCAAAACATGAGTGTTGAAGTACCTTTTGCACACACAGTAACATCTCACGTACACATATGCATATGATAACATATGGGCACGCAATAACATCTCATGCACACACAAATCTGTTATATATGTACACGATAACATTTTGTGTGCGCACAGTATTGTTCCGTATGTACACTATCACATCTCTTGCGCAACAATAACATCTCCCCAATCATGGCGCATGTTCCTTTTTCACCCCGAACTGTTAAAAGAACCCTCCTTTCGACTTGAGCTTGACAATCTCCGAGGCCAGTTTTTCCGCGTCTTTCAGTTTGGGGAACATCCCCATCACCCTGTCCACCTGATAGGGGTTAAAAATGGCGTAGAGTTTCTTCCTCACTTCTTCTCGCTCTGCTTCGAAGGGCACACTCTGCGGAGAGGCGGTGTTGCTTCCGTACGCATCTCTGGTTCCACGGCTGGTTTCTGGCAAACTGTAAGCTGCCCGACTTTGGGCGGGCCACATCGACTCGGGTTGGATCCTGTCGTTACGGAAACGGTGGGGGAGGCTGTAGTGCTGAATGGAACCGGGCCCATGCAGTGGCAGAGCAGCGTAGCTGAAGTAGTTACTTTGGGATGCAGCCGGCGCTTCAGGGTAGCTGTAGCCAGCGTGTGTTCTTCCTAGTTCGGATGAGCAGCTGAAGGGACGAGAAACGGGCTGTTCGTAAAGTCCCGGTCCAAGCCTGGATCCGAGCCGGTCGTCTGGGCAACGTGACGGTTCCGAGAAGCGACTGTCGTAAGATCCGAGTCCGGAATCAGAGCTGAAGACGGAAGACGGGTTGCTGAGGAAGTGAGACTGCAGACTGCTCCAGTCGAGAGGAGCGACAGACTTAGGGTTTGAGTTGTTGCCTGGGACAAGGTCGTCCCAAAAAGTGGGTGGAGGTGGAGGCGGAGTCTCACCAAGGCTGAGTTTGGACTCCAGCTCCTGCTCCAGCGAGGGGAAATAGGAGCTGAAATCAGGATTGTAGTTTGGGTACTGGTTTTGGAACGAAACTGGCGTCCGTCTGGCATCCTCAGAACAGGAGACGGAGCTGCACAGTGCGGCTTTCTCTCTCAGCTCGTCGGCCACCGAGCGCTGCGACTGATTGGTGCGTTCGGGGTGGTAGAACTTGCACTTCATTCCGTAGGTGCATTTCTTTCCTATAGAAACACAAAAATAAAATGATACCTTGAGGAAAAATATGGTCTAAGTAACTGGAAACTTGTGGTGGTTATCATAAGATTAGGGGTTCGAATTCCAGGAACCACCATTGGGAAACAGTCTGGGCTGTGGTGGTCTAGTGGTTGGGATGCTCGCCTCTGGACCAGCAGTTTGTGGGTTCATGGACCCCTGAGCAAGACCTGTAACCACAATTTGCTCCTGACAAACACGCACTGAAATTAGGAAATGGATGTCGCTCTGGATAAACATGCCGTTAAGGGCCTGTGTCCATCAAACGTGTTTGTTACCCTCACTTTCAGAGGGTGCGTCTCTCTGCGCTAGTTGTTGCTAAGTTAGGAAAAGCATCATCGGGCACTTCCGCATTCGTTCCTATTTCATGTAAACATTAACGTGTTCCTTTGAGATCGGTAGTTTAGCCGACATGAAAGAGATTATCTTTACAGTCGAGTAAAATCGCATTAAGCGCCTTACCGGCAGTGTCTCAATTACATTGCTAACTATTGCTAAATACGTTAGCAACACTATGTTAGTTGTACGCTAATGTACGCTATGTTAGTTGCTAACATACGCTATGGTAGTTGCTAAAGTACCCTATGCCAGTTGCTAACGTACGATATGCCAGTTGCTAACGTACGCTATGCCAGTTGCTAACGTATGCTATGCCAGTTGCTAACGTACGCTATGCTAGTCGCTAACGTACGCTATGCTAGTCGCTAACGTACGCCATGCTAGTCGCTAACGTACGCCATGCTAGTCGCTAACGTACGCCATGCTAGTCGCTAACGTACGCTATGTTACTTGCTAACGTACGCTATGATAGTTGCTAACATACGCTATGTTAGTTGCTAACGTACGCTATGTTAGTTGCTAACGTACGCTATGTTAGTTGCTAACGTACGCTATGTTAGTTGCTAAAGTATGCTATGCTAGTTGCTAACATATGCTATGTTAGTTGCTAATGTACACTATGCTAGTTGCTAATGTACACTATGCTAGTTGCTACTGTGGTTAACAACTATGCTTTTAGGAGACGTACCCCTGAAGAATGAAGCTCATAGGCTTTGTATCTAAAATATGTGCTGCCGGCGCAAAAACCGCGTTTGACGGACACAAGCCCTAATGTAAATGAAAAATCTGAGGTTAAAGGTGTTTCTCAGGGGCCTAGCGCTGGTAGTTCTGACAGCAGAAAAGAGCTGTAATTGAACCTACAACCTCTTGGTCCATAAACGAGTTTCCTACAACTGGACCATCAGCGGCTCTTACAGCTTACTGAGTTTATTAAGTATTGAAGCAAATCATTCATCTGAAGGTTCTGTGATGAATTACAGAGAAACAGGTAATAACCAAGGAAAAGTTAGTACCGTAAGGACAGAGCTGGCGTTTGGCATCCGGCACCAGAGGCTTCTTTCTGAGGAAATTATCCAAGTTTGGGCCGTGGCGACCCAGAGGGTCATCTGGTGGCATAAATCTGTGGAAATGAGAATTATAATCAACCATTTTTAACATCACCTGGACTCAATACAGAAAGAACTTCTGGAACAATGTTAAGTGCATAAAACACACGTACTTGTCATTGACAAATGAGTACATGAGCAGTCGCTCCTCGATGCAGGATTTCCACTCGGGCCGTTCACTCTGCAGGTCCCGGTAGATGTCGTTGGACACGATGATGCCGTCATGTTCGTGTGCCAGCTTGACGATGAAGCGGTCATCGTAGCAGACCACGCGTTTCCCTCGAACCCTGCGTGACGGCGTAAACACCACAATCTTCCTCCTCTCCAACTCGCCCAAAATGTGCTGATCTGCAAAGAGACGGCAGGAAATTGTCAGATGACAGAAAACAGACCAAACTTATTCAAATGATCAGCACAAAGCTAACTCCCAATTTATACAAATTTAATTTTACTCAAAACTTTAAGCCAGTTTTTAAGGTACAGTTTTAAGTTAGAGTTGTTAGAATTTTAAGTCACAGTTTTATGTTATATTTAAGATCCAGCTTTAAATTATAGTTAAGTCAAATTTTTAAGTTACAGCTAAGTTACAATTTTAAGTCACAGTTTTATGTTATAGTTAAGTTACGATTTTAAGACATCTTTCAATTTTCATTTCTGACTTCTGAGCAACATTGGGTTAAGGGCCTTGCTCAGGCATGAAGGGAGGATTCCTAGAGCTGAAGATGGGGTTCGAACCCACAACCTCTGGGTCCTGAGACAAGCATCCAAACCATTTGATCACCTCTTTTAAATGTATTATCTAAATGACTATTTAAGTTGAAGTAAATGAAACTGGAACGTTAGCATTATAATAGAGTGTATGGGGAAACGCTACAATGCTGTCTTCTGTTTGGCTGCTGTGTCCCTACCAGCTGAAGGCAGCACTAATTTGAATATAATGACAGGAGCTAAAAGGAAATAGCAGCACACAGGGAGAGAAGATTTTCACAAGTTAAAATAGTATTATATGCTAGCGAGGAGGAGACAGAAAGACAAAAAAGTAGAAAAGTAAAAGGTAGTGACAGGCAGGACTTATGACAAGTTGTGACACTACAAGCTTTCCTCTGTATTTGTTCATTTGTGCTGCTGCACCTCAACGTCACGGCAAATTTGCAGACAACGTGCCGAGCTGTCGTTACTCGTTAACGTGAGGCGCACGGTTACGTCTTGGTTTCGGCACAACACACACAGACACACACACGCGCACGCGCACACGCACACACACACACACTTCACGACACGCGACAAAAGCTGTTTGGGTGAGTTGAACCTGGGCCTCCAGTGCCACGATATGAAGGACGTTTTTGATGCAATAGTGAAGAAAAGTAATTTTAATTTAACAAAATTCTAATTCATTTGATTTTAAAACTCAAAAACAAGTTTTCCCCCAATGTATTTCCAAATCAAAACCAAAATGAAAAAATGAATACAATACTACTACTACTACTACTACTACTACATCTTTATTTATATAGCATGTTTCATGCATAGAAATGCAGCCCAAAGTGCTCTACTCTAAGTATTAAATTTAAATAAGAGGTTTGACTAATGAATGGATGAAGGAATAAATGAAAATAATAAATCAGAAAGATAAAAAGACCTAAAAAAAGTAAAGAAAAAATGAAACAACTAACTTGTTAAGTAAACAACAAAAAATTGGAAATAACTTCTTCAAAAGTGGGGAAATATGGACACAATAAATTAAAAATACACAAATAAATAATTTTCCAATTTATACCTAAAATAGATATGCAATTATTTTTAAAGGAATTTAAATCCAATTAAAAGAGAAAAAAAAACTAAACGTAACTAATAACTAACAACCAACATAATTTTAAAAGGGGGAAATGGCGATACCATAATTAAAAATACTCAACACTAAAAGCTGAGGTGAAGGTGAGTTTTAAAAGCTTTTTAACACTCTGAAGTGATTAACCTTTTCTAGTTACTGCTGAAAATGTGTTACATACAGTACTTAGGGTTAGAGTAACAAATTATTTTCCAGTTTCTTGCTTTAAATTCATTTTTTAATATAATGTCTTATTTTTATAATAAATGAATCAATGTAGACGTTTCCACATCCAACTTGGGCAAAAACACTGACATTTTAAGATAAGCCCTTGCTTTAAGACCACCCCTAAAATCTAAAAAAGAAAAGCTACACAGTCTGTCTTTGTTATGGCTTGTTTCCCAAAAAAACAGGTCCATGCATGCCAGCGTTTAGGCGAGTCATCATCTTTTACTACTTTTTGGCACGTAGGCAAAATGATCTCAAATCAAAACTGCAAGTGCGTTTAGACTTCTAAGACATGATTAGACATCCATCAGCTATCAGGCATTTAAAAAAGGAGATCTAATGACACCGCCTGACTGCAGCGCCGTCCAGGAGAAAAACATCAAAATCTACGTAGTTAAACAAGAGTTTCACTGAACACAACAAACGCTGTACAAAAGATACAACACAATCTAAAACAAACCACTTGTAGCTTTGGGTGGGGTCAGGTTTTATTAAGCGGTCGACACCCAAACTGCTCGACACTTGTTAAACTTGTTCATATTTGACATTGTCTCCAGCATGACAAACCATTCCACACATATTAGCACTAATCCATTTTTCCTCCAAAATGCACAGACAAGAAAACAAGCCAGCGCTCAGGTGAACACGGATCACTGGCTCAGCCACACCTACGTATTTCTTCACTGGAGGCAGATTCACAATGAAACCGGCTGAGGCTGATACTACATGTGAGATAAAATAATATTCCTGAACTTCCTGTTGGGGAATTCCCACAGCCGCCTGAAGGGAGTTTTTACTCTTCCGGATAAATCTGTTTAGAAATCAACAAGTTGTACTTTGGACCACAAAGACATGGCTACTGTGTGAGCTGAAATTACCAAAAGATTTTTAAAGAGATTCAAATATAAAGCTGGATGATATGAAGAAAAATATTATCACAATACTTTTTGTCATATTGATTGATTTTGATAATCATCATGATATAGTAATATTACCTTTTTTTTGTATTCTTATACAAACTGAATAAACAAGTTTAAAAATTCAAAGAATATTAAACGAAGTGGTAAAAAACGCTTACTTGATTCTGAAGTGACATTTACGAGCCCATCGCTGTTCTAAAAGTTGAACGGATTAAAGCGCTCTGAGCAAACTCAGCCAATCCCCACAAATTCATTACTACGGTACAATTTTGATAATTTACCGCAACTTTTTCACAATTTCTGCCCAGTCATTGTCGTCATTATTTGTCCTTGTGAACACAGCACACAGTGCACCACAAGTAAATGTGAGCTCTGCATTTGACCCATCTGTGAAGGAGCAGTGGGCAGCTGATATGGCCAGTGGCCAGGAAGCAGCACTTAGGAACAGTACCTTACTCATGAGTACCTCAGTGGTACCTTTAACGGTACTGTAAAACGGAAACAGGTATAAGCATGAAAATGTTCATGACAGAAAATCATGGAGAGAACTAGCATATAGAGTCACCTAGAGTCGACCACGACTAACTGGAACTAAAACACAACTACACCAGGACTTGCTGGAGATCTTGATGTTTCTGATGGTCTTAGTAGCACAGTGTTAGGGAGCGTCACAAAATTTCACAACAAATCCAGTCTACAGGGGCGGCTGGTAGCGTAACGGTTAGGGCCTACGCCCCGTGATCGGAAGCTCGCCGGTTCGGTGCCGCTCAGGTTCTCATGAGCGAGCACCGTCCCCAAGCACTGCTCCTTCATGGATGGGTGGAATGCAGAGGTCACATTTCGTTATGGTGCGCTGTGTGCTGTGCTGTGTTCACAATGACAAATAAGCACTGATTTTCACTTAACAGAGTGACAGACTCCTCCTCACAGAAATATACTGCTTATTATTTAAACATTGGTATCAGATTGGTACTCGGCTCAGTATATCGGCCTATACTCAAAGCCCAGGTATTGGTATTGGAAGTTGGATCAGTGCGTCGCTAACTGCTATATGTTGAGCTGAAAGAGAAAATATCTGTGCTGTTGTGCCCTTATCAGAAATCAGCCAAAAGCAAAAAAGAGAGTAAATCTGATAACTGTTTTCCACAGCAGCGCCTGGTTTTGATCTTGTCTACATATTTTGGGGATGATTCACGTTGCTGTGCAGGACCAAGTCGTGTCTTTACCTGAAATGGGGGCATCGGGTCTGGGCTGCTCTTTCCGCCACGAAGGCACAAACACCGTGATGTTCCTGTGTCCTCTCTCAAGGAAGTAGTCGACCGCCAGCTGAATTCCACGGCAGGAGAAAACTTCCTTGTTCCCATGGCTTAACGAGAAAGAGATAAAGTTAGAGAGAAGCAGAAAAGCGTCAACGAGGGGGAAACACGCTCAAAATCAATATTTGCATAAATTCTGCTCTTTTGCCGCACATCCGAACGCTCGTCCAATTTGGACGGGAAAGTTTTCTGGAAACCGAGTTAAAATCTGACGTGGATTTGCATGGAAAATGATGAGCACGAACTGGAATGCGGAGCCCGTGAACGAGTTAAGTGTTAATAAATCTGTCAACGATTTCACAGAACTGCAACACTAGCATGACACACTGCGTATGACGAAGCGGCCAACACGGAAAATGGCCTAACTCTTGTGGAGGTGTAGTGGTTATTTATGGTATTTAATGATTAACTGATTACATAAACGTGACGACAATGTGCTATAAACAGGTTCTAAAGACAAATGACACTATCAGGTTCATCGTCACTTTAACAATGTTATCACATATGGCCACAGATTAGAGAAATCTGATTAAATTTCACTCCCTTGACATATAAAACAAAACAGAACAATTTGCATCAGACCGTGCAGTTTTTCCAATGAGCAAAAGTATTGGAAGATAATATTTTCACTCAAAAGAAATAAAAAATAAACTGCATACAAAGGAAATTAAAACATACTGAATTAACTAGTCGACAAAAAGGCGCACATTCACTAACTCAAACGCTGCTTTCAAACGCTCACCTCATCGCCACGTTGCTCCCGTCGATCACGATGGGTTTCAGGTTGCTATCTTCTGGCTCGGCTGCGTCGTCTTGAGTGTGGTTCTCCCTTCCCCTGGTGGAACCCCCAACCCGGTGGTTCTGAGTGGACCCGAAATCTTCCCCATCATGCCCCGTCCCGGCCCCAGCGCCGGCTCCGACTCCAGATCCGGCTCCGGTCCGCACCAGCTCCCCCAGCACCGTGTTGGTGTCGGTGGTCAGGCCGAGTTTGAGCAGCGCCGCCTGCACCTCCCGAGGAGAGTAACCCAGTTTCCGGAAAAAGTCCACCCTGAGCTGCAGCTCGGAGGCATGAGGATGGCAAGCTGGCTGCATCCTGTAGCGTCAGATGTTCAGATGGACGAAGCCCTGCGGAGAGACGCCATGGAGGTCGAACTCATCGCACGCTGGTCCTTCTTATGAGTTTGACTGTCTGGAAGGGCGACATACCAGAATAATGTGATAATGTGACGTAACAAGGAAGTGGTTCAATATATTTACATTTACATTTTTGGCATTTACCGGACGCTCTTATCCAGAGCAACTTCCATTTCCTCGTTTCAGTTACAGGCTCCCTGAGAGCAAACTTTGGGATTAGTGTCTTGCTCAAGAACCCAGTGATGGCAGTACGGGAGGTAGGATTCAAACCCGCAACCTCTTGATCCAGAAACAAGCACCCTAACCATGTGCTGATCTATGGAGCCGATCAGAGGTGTGTTTCCCAAAAGCATAGTTGTTAGCAACTAACAGGGTGTATATATTAGCAACTAACAGTATACATAAGCAACTACAATAGTTAGCAATACGTTAGCAACTATGCTTTTGGGAAACACACCCCTGTTAAATCAAGTATTTCCTTCAGCATAACAGAAAAGTCTCCATCTCAGAGAGAAATAAACAACTTATTTATTAAAAACTGGTATCGGACCGGTTTTGGCCCATACCCTAAGCCCAAGTTACATCCTTAATATATATACACATTTTAAACACACACACACATACACATATACATATATATATATATATATATATATAAGGGATGGTTATATATAAGCAATTAGATACATCTTATTCAATGGTTTTATGAAGGAACAGATAAAATTTATTAAATGAACTAGAATACGTTTATTTTTTTTAGATTCTTTATAGCCCTGTTTTGTTTTAATGACAGCTCTGCACACACTGTATATGTTCACACACATGGCCATATAATGAATCATGTATTGAACTTTCTTAGTAATGACAGACAGATATTGATATAATTAAACAAAGCATAATGAGCATAATGAAACTATGAACACATAAAACATGCAAATAGACAACTTAAAAACTGATTTAAAATGATCTAATAGATTATAAACAATACTAATAGTTGCCTCTCTAAGTAATCTGTAAATGTGACAGATTTCTTTTATTTATAAGGGGTTTAAAGCCCAGGAGCCACCACTGCGGCCCTAAATAAATCCCTCAGAACCTCAAGGAATTAAGAAGCTGCTCTTAAATAAAGTAAAGGTACTGAACACTCATAACAGTGACATAAAGATAAGTAGATGTAAAAAAATGAGGGCCTCACATCTGCTTAAAGCTACAAAAACACCATGAGAGGACCGACTGATTAAAAGCTCGTTAAATTTGTTAGAATTAAAAGCTGAAGGTAATACTTCAATAGATTAAAAGCAAATCTAGTCATTTGTTGCCTCGGTATTTAATCAGTAATTGTGAATGCCAAATTTATATATATATATATATATATATATATTTATACATACACACACACACATCAAATACATGTACATAATGTAACATAACATATATATATATATATATATATATATATATATATATATATATATATATATATATATATATATATACACACACACACACACACACATATACACACATATATATATGTAAGCGAACACTTGACAGAACTGTGTATGTGATCCGTGAAGAAACTCCGAACCAGAGCAGTCAGAAGTCAGAACAGCTGTTAAACTCTCAACTCCTACACCTTGACAGATTTTTTCACATAAGTTTCCATTAATTCTGTGCCCGGCAATTAATTTTTAATCGCTAAGCAAAAACACTTTTATTTCATTTCATTTTAATCCGTGTTTATTGCTAGTCTGGTTTATGATTGTTCAGCAGGAACCTAAAAGACGTCCAGCTGCCTTCCATTGAAACTCTGAAAACTACCAGGTCCTTAAACTCCAGCTCCAGCGCCGGCGATAAAACACAGCTCCCTATATTGAAGAAATGCCACGCACACAGCAGCGTAACACTTAGTATGCGGGGAGCAGTGGTGAATTCCTTATCATGTCGTGAAGGAGTGTGATCTGCATTTCACCGTGTTCATGGGTTAAAGAGTGACTTTCGAGGGAAACTCCACACACTCCACCTCACACGCTCCTGCTTAAAACACACACAGCACACGCGGGGTTACTACCTGGCCTACCTGGGACACCCCACGTGACCCCAACTCGATGATATTCCAGCATAATATAATCATACCATAATAAAATAGCAAATATTTAATGTTGTGCTAATAATGATTATTATTATTATATTATATAACCAAAAAGTACTTTGAAAGCATATCTCTACCACATATACACTATTACACACACACACACATACAATACATACTACAGTAAAAATTTAATGTTAAAAGCATTTAATGATTATTATTATTATTATTTATTATTATTATTATTATTATTATTATTATTATTATAACCAAAAAGTAATGGAAAGCATATCTCTACTACTATTACAACAACAACAACAACAACAACTACTACTACTACTACTAATAATAATAAATAGGAAATATTTAAAGTTAAAGCATTTAATGAACAACAAAATATTATTATTATTATTATTATTAAACCAAAAGTCCTTGAAAGCATGTTCTCACTACTATTACAATTAATAATAATAATAATAATAATAATAATAATAATAATAATAATAATAATAATAATAATGGCTGAGGTCAAGCACGAAATGCGGATCACTTTTCCACAACACGCGGTAAGAATTCCACTATCAGCTTCCCACGCCTACTACCGACTTTTTATTTTACTGTGTATCGTAATGTTTGTTTATTATAGGGCTGTGTTTAGGGACGCTGTAGCTGTAGCTGTAGTTTGCTGACGTGGTAGTTTTCAGAGTTTGAATGAAGGCAACTGGATTTGCCCTTTTTAGGTTCCTGTTGAACAATCATAACCAAAACCCAGAGTCGACAGAACCAGGTCACATATATTAGGGGTAACTAAGCAAAAGCCAGGTTTATTAAAGCAAAGGTCAGAACCAGAAAATACTGTCCACTTAAGCAAACAAATCCAAATTCCTGGGTTGGTGAAGCAGAGGAGTAATCCAAAAACAGAGAGCAAGGGGTCAAAACGAGGAACACAAGGAACCCTCGGTATGTAGCACTAGGCATGATAATACTGCACAAAGAATGGTGGTACGTAAAAAGGCCTTATATACAGGTGATGTGGATGGATTGAAGCTGAAATCTGGTGACGTTGATCTGCAACCTGAAGTCGCTAGAAGGTCTGGAACTGGTGTCCTGGTCAGATGGCTCTCTTGGTGAGGTGGATTCTCCCCGGTCTGGGCTGGGATCTACAGTAATAACAATAACACAACAATAATGATAATAATAATAATAATAATAATAATAATAATAATAATAATAATAATAATACATCACTAAATACTTAAATGTATATTACATAGATATTTAACACACATAACAGTGACATAAAAAATAGGCCTAAAATATGAGGCCCTCAATTCTGCTGAAAGCTATGAAAACACCATGACTACTGTTTGCTTGTTAAACTTGTTAGTTGTATATAACAGATATAACAAATAAAAAAGAACAGAAGAAGAAACTCTGCAAAGAAAACCATGATGTTACTCTATACTACTACTACTACTACTACTACTAATAAATCATGTTTTGATGGCCACCACATAAAACTATTAAGAAGATAAAATGTTTAAAAACGTGTCAGTCGGTGCAACAATGTTGATATCAGAATGTCTTTACTCTTATTTTACTGCTGATAGTAGCAAATGTTGACTCTATATCCAGTAAGAGCACAAAAAATACAATAAAACCTTTCCTTCCCGTCAGATTTGGACTTCCTTCCCCAACAGCACTGCATATTTAACATTCACCTATTGCACAATGCTGTTCCTGTAGTCACAACATGTTAAAAAAATACATGCTACATACTTTTTGTACAGTACTGTAGTCTAAACACATTGTTAAGTTAAAAAATCAAAGGGAATGTTTTTAAAATTGTCACTGAAATTCTATAAATAAAGCAAACTCTTTCTGAAAGTGTTGAAAAGTCATTATCAACGTCTAGAGTAAATTTTTTAATTAATTTTTACACCATTTAAATTTTGAAATCTTGAAAATTAAAACCATTATATGAGATTTCAATAGTTTAATTTTCAAGATTTCAATATTTCAACTGTTTTAAATTAAGTTTTAAAAGCTTGAAAATTAAAACTATTGAAATCTCATATAATAAATAAAAATGTTTTTGAAGATGAATTAAAAATGTTCTAAAGACAAAATTAAAGTTAATTTATTTTAAACCACTATTGGAATATTATAAAATAAGTAAAAATATTTTTAAAGATAAATTAAAAATGTTCAAAAGACAACATCAATGTCAAAGGGAATCCCAAATTTCAGCCTGTAAATGAACTTATAGTGAAATGTTTTTGATATTGCACTTTATGTGAATTTATTCATTTTCCCATCAATAACGTCACTATTTGCTCATTTTAGGCACATCGCTCATTTCCGAGTGTGTCTTGTGTGATTGGTGGTCCCTAGCCAGAGGTGTGTGTATGTGTGTGTGTGTGAGGCGTCTAATGCGTCCTGCTCTCTGGGTTCCAGGTTAATGGTGTGTACGGAGTGAAGTTCCGGACGCTGGAGAAACTAATCAGTGCGGGTTGCCAGTCCACTGCTCTCTCTCAGGTCCGGTGTTGCTGGTCCCAGGTGTGTGTGTGGCTGTGATATTGCCGCAGGGCAATGAGCTAGAGCAAAGAGAGATGAGTTTCCTCTGCCGCTCACACCCCAAAATTTGGCTGCCACTTTAACCCTCCTGAAGGGTGCGGTTTCTTCATCATCCAAACACTCTGCCATGTCGACTGCTTTTGGATGCCACGGTTAATTGTGATTGCTTTAACTTGTTAACTTCATTATTTTCTTCTTCTTCACACCTTTTGCACTTTTAATTCCTTCCATTGTTCACGTTGTCGAGACACTGTTCATGGTTTTCAAATTTTGGCTCATTGATGAGACCAGGACTATTGGGTTTCTTGTCAGTAGACCAACTGCAGGCCTCGTTTCCCCCTTTTGAATATACATTACATGTCTGTGTGCAAACCCCATTTCCCCCCAAAATTGTGACACTTACTAAAAATGCATTAAAAACTAGTCAATAGTCAAAGTATAATTTATTGTCAACTCAACTACATACAAGTATACAGAGAGACAAGACGATGTGACTCCAGTTTCTGACAAAATGTTTGTGGCAGTTTTACGGCAAACTTGCGGTTATTTGAGCGAGTGTTTATTTGTCATTGTGAACACACCTCAGTACAGCACACAGTGCACCACAACAAAATGTGACCTCTGTATTTAACCCATCCATGAAGGAGCAGTGGGCAACTGACAAGCGCCCGGGGAGCAGTGCTTGGGGACGGCACCTTGCTCATGAGTACCTCAGTGGTACCTTTACCGGCCCTGAATTCAAACCTGCGACCTTCTGATCACGCGGTGAACACCGGACATGTCACCAATTAATGTGACCTCTGCATTTGACCCATCCGCAAAGGACCAGTGGACCGCTGACATGGGCAGCACCCGGGGAGCAGAGCTGGGAGACGGGGCAGCAGTCAAGGGAAAATGATTACGATTTTGATCGTCGGGCATTAAATGTTTGCCAGATCAGCAGCAGTTACGTTAGTTGAAAAATATGAATCAATTTTACTGAATGCATGAATCGATTTTGAATTGACAGAGAAATAATCATGATATATATGAATACCTGATGCAGGTGATATTTAAGCTGAGATTGGAAAACACTGGAACTTTGTGCACCAAGGAAATGCTGGTCAGGAGATTTAAGAGTCTGTGGAGTGAGGTAAGGTTGCAGTGAAAATAAATATTCTCCTTATCTATATGGAATTCAAATGGAGACCACTTTCACTGTGATATCGGTTAAACGCAATGCGGGTGCATTTATAATGTGGAAATTGCACTCTCGGCTCATCCTCACTCGCACCTCGCAGAAAAATGGAAAGAAATTATTTTACAGCATGGAAAAGACGGCAAAGTAAAGAATGAGAGTTCTTTTACCGGCTGCCACCGTCATCGAGATTCGGAATTACCAATCAAACCCTCCTCTTCTCAACCCTCCTGCAGCGTTCATCTCTGATAATGAGTGTTTAGCGGGAACCAATTTTAGAGCTGGGATGGAATCCTTTTTACAGCACTATTGTGTGCGTGCGTGGAAACTCAATGAAATTGACTTTTAAAGTGTGACCAAGCAGTTAAACTGGATCTTTAAATAAGGAAACAGTCTTTTGTGTGTGTGTGTGTGCAGCTGTTACATTTTTGGATTCCTTTTCTGGTAACGTATATAATGATTTATTAAAAGGAATCAGTTATGAAGGGGGAAAAAGATTCTAAACCAACACACCCGTGAATGTGAGTTATAATTTGTCATTGTGAACACAGCACAGCACAACACACAGTGCACCACAACCAAATGTGACCTCTGCATTTAACCCGTCTGTGAAGGAGCAGTGGCCTGTGCTCAGTGTGACCTCAGTGGCACCTTTACCAGTCCGAGACTTGAACTGACGAGGCTCCGATCACAGGCCCAACTCCCTAACCATTACGCTACCAACTGCCCCATAATTGCCCTTGAACTGACCCATCCGTGAAGGAGCACTGGGCAGCTGACATGGAGCAGTGCTTGGAGACAGTACCTTGCTCATGAGTACCTCAGTGGTACCTTTAGGAGTCTTGGATTTGAACCGGCAACCTTCCTATCACGAGGCAAACTTTTCTAAAAAATTGTGAAGAAAATTGTGGTGTTTTTGGGCTTTTTGTTGCAGTAAAGTTTTGGGAGCAAGTCAAAGCTGCAGAAAGAAATTGCGATTTTGTCCACCTCTATAATGATTCTTTAACAATGTATCAAAATGAAGAAAACAAAACCACCACTATTTCTATTAACCATTAATAATTTAGTTATTTTTGAAAGTAAATGTGAGCTGTTTTTATCACACGTTTCCTGCGTCTTCTAGATGTAACAAGGAAGTGAGTTCAATCAACATGACGACAACAGTTGGCCAAAAATTGTGGAAAAGTCGTGGTAATTGGTCAAAATCGCATGGAAGTAATGAATTTGGGATAATTTACATTTACATTTACAGCATTTAGCAGATGCTTTTGTCCGTCTCAGACAATCTTTCAATCTGTAAAGCTATGTCTAAAAACTGTCATTAAAACCAAGTTACTGCCAACTAAGTGATATACTGAAATTTCATAGCCAAACGTACGTTAGTGGGGGGGTTTCGATCGCAACATTCGATCGAACATTGAAAATGTTCACCAGATTTCATTAAGAGTTTTGGCATAAAAGTAGCATTGTACTATTTTGCAATACAGCTTTTCAATCTGACGAGAATTACTGTCACATTTTAATATCGCAAGATCTTACAGCACGAGATCTCTTCACAAATACTGACAAGCAGTGGTTTATTACATAACATATAGTATAATTTTATAACTTGAAAATGTATTTACTTTCTTAAAAACAATTTTAAGATTAAATTTAAGCTAATATTGACTAATAAAAGTTTATATTAAACAATTCGGTGGCACCACCAGAACAAGACATGAAAACATATTTGGGAAGAGGTACAGAGTGCTCCATTAATACATAATAATTTCATCAATAATGTCATCATTCTGAAATATTATAAAAATATAAAAGGGAAATATATGATATGATGAAGGAAATGATGGTAAGATGGTACTACAAGGTCAGGCAGAATAATAAATACAAAGTACCCTAGGGGCATAATTGTACTTATCATTCTGGTCATACCTGTCTTCACACTTCAAATATCAAGGAAACTTAGTGCCCCGGGTGTCGTAATGGATTAATTACACTACATACTGGAAATTCTCACTTTACATATTTTGGGAAAGTACGTCTTCAGAAGTTAAAATTCCTACCAAGCATTAAAGAGGCACCTGGACAAAAGATCAATTTGTGGTGAACGAAGCTAATGTGGACTTTAGGGTGAGTCTCTGTGTCATGGATCCAATTACGCAGGGTGAAAATGATTATTATGTGATTGCTGCCTAGTGGTTTATATGACCTCAAGCACATTCACATGCACTTTTTAGCGTAAAAGACAACTCCAAAACCATTATTGTAGGCTGTATACCGCATCCTAACTGTCTTTCTTTCTACTTCTAGTTTAAAGTGTATATTTTATATCCTACTTATATAGCAAGGCCGCCGTTGGGACATTTTGGGGTTGGTTGGTGTTTTTGTTTGGTTTCCCCTCGTTAGGCCTGGTCTGAGTTATGTTCTGTTTGGTTATCGGTTCCTGCAAGGTATTTATAGGTCTGTGTCGGTTCTGTTCAGAATCGGCCCACCGTTACTTTACCCGTTACTTTACGTTGGTGTTTTTCTTTATTTTCTTTATTAATAAACCCATGATGCCTTGCACAAGTGGCTCACCTTTTTATTTATTTCCAGAACACCTGGACGTGACATTGATTCGTGCACTGTCTGTATTTTCGTCCATTTTTTCCCTATAGACTAACATGGAGCTCAGATTTTGATGCTTTACTGCGCGGCCGCCGTTCTTTACATGGGTGCATGGGCCTCGTCCCATATCTGTAACCGTCATGACCCGCACTCGTCTTTCTCATCCTTTTTTCCTGTCAATTATTTCCCCCTAGGAACCCATTCATTTTAGACCATTAAGAATACGTGGGATCTGGGACTGGAAAGCTTCCCTCGACCTGTTTTCACATGACAGTCAACATGGTTCTTATGCCGCCTCACACCACCTCACTGAACACACACCTCAATCTGTTTCCACTCGTACTAATCTTATTTCACACTTTTATCATCCCTCGTTCTTTCCCCACTCACTTCAAAGCATTTTAATCAAAGTCTTTCTACACGAGCAGTCGTAGAGGCTTTGCCGACTCCTCATCTGGTTGCTTATATATGGTGGGCGCTCATACATACACACGTTACACACTCACACACACTTCGGGGGTGGATCGAAGCCTATCCCGGGAACTACGGACGCAAGGCAGGAACCAACCCTGGGCAGACACCATTCCAAAAATTCCAAAATTCCATTCGATTAACCGTTACCGGCCCAAAAATACACCAACAATCTGATGGTTTTACACCTGAAAGGTTGTCTTTTCGCCTGCTCTAAGTACAAAATATATTCAAGATATGATTTTATTCTGATCATTTCCATCGAAAATAATGCAAGGGCCAAGGGGTAGGGTTAGGGGATGGGGACAAAGCATATTTGTATATGCTTATTCTATTATTCTATCTTTTTGACTTTTGTGTACTCTGTAGAAATGTCGCCTCATCTCTCTGTATTTTTGTACATAACGGTGATGACAATTAAGCTTACCCTAAGTTTGAGTTTATTTTGAGTTGATTTAAGTCCATAACTATGAAGAATGGATGAAGAATGGATGCCTTGTTTAATTTTTTTACTGAAGATATGAGCTGTAATATCCCACGTGAGATGCCTTTCTAACATCTGGTGTGATGAACACAGACAAAAACTAAAATAAAAACACCAAGAAAATGTGTGTAATAAAGAGGCAACACGCAGTGGCTTTAGTTACTTTTGTTGGAAATACGTAATGTTTTCCGTGTGTTTATCACTTACATACATCCATTCCCGTGTGTGGATTCGAATGAGATTTTTTTTTGGCTCATGATCTAATGCATGTATTTTGTATTTGAGTTTTAAAGTAACATGAAAGGCGTGAAAGGTTTGCTCTTATAACAGGCTTTGTGTAATCCCATCCAGCAAATGCTTCAGAGCCTTTCATGCACCGACCTCGAGGCTCACAGACACTTTTCATCCCAAGAGCTTTAAACACATTTAATCAGTCCATCAAGCGCCCGCAGGAGAACTGTGTGCACACAAAATTAGAATTACCTCACTGTAAACGTTGCACTGCAGCCCTGACATCACACAGCCTAAGCCTGTTGTGTACATTGAATTTATGCTCCTAATACAGCGTTACCTCAGTTCCACTGCCAACATTTTGGGTACAAATGTTCTTTTGGCCAAATTAGAGCTAAGAGTATGAACCAGGGCTGTGCAAAATTCAGAATTTTAAAATTAATCTCCATTTAAGTCACGAGTTTGAATTGGAATTGAATTGGCTCCGCCCCACAGGACGTTGAATTAGAATGACAGGAAGTAGAATTAAATTTACTGTAATTCCACTCAGGCACACAACTAAAATAAATAATTTTAAGAAAAATTTATTTTTAAAATTTATTCTATTTTTATTTTTATTTTTTTTTAATTCTAATACTATTTTAAGGTGAAACTTCACCTAAATGATATCTTACATGAATTTCTTTGAATTTCAGTTATATTAATTCAATTTCCTTTAATTAAAATTTAAATTGTAATTCTGCATCCTGTTTGCTACCTTAATTTAAAATTCAACTCAAATTCATGAATGGGTCGTTATCAATTCAATTCTAATTTTGCACAGCCCTGAAATGAAAGATATTTTGGAAGACAAAACAAGCACTGCTTTGTGTTTTATACAGGAAACTGCAAAATTGCACGGAGTCAAATAATTTGTCAGTATTTTCGATCATAAAAGTCAGAATTCGACCATTTATTTTATGAATTTGTATGACAAGAATCATCAATTGATCTGGCCATCACAAAGCTGATTTGTCATTTCACACGTATGTATTATTTTTATACCAAAAATTGTCCAATTTCACGAATCCAATAATGTGTGAAGTGAGTGATTTTTGTTATTGTGAATGGCACACAGCGCACCACAATGAAATCTGAGCTCTGCATTTGACCCATCCGTGAACGAGCAGTGGGCAGGTGACATGGGCAGCACCCAAGGAGCAGTGTTTGGGGACAGTACCTTACTCATGAGCATATCAATGGTACCTTTACCAGTCCTGGATTCAAACCTGCGACCTTCTGGAGTAGCATTCAAATATCAATTCAATCAATTAATTCAGCACTCAAACATCATTCGCATGGAAATTCATTCATTCATTAACCGAGCCGCTGATTCACAATCGAGGGGGACCAGAGTGTATTCCGGGAACTACGGGCTCCAGGCGGGTACCAACCTTGGGCAGGTGCCAACACACCGCAGGACACACACACTCACACCGTACAGGAAGGAAACAGGAGCCACCAGTGGAAACCTACAGGAACACGAGGAGTGCATGCAAACTCCACACAGACCCGGGGATCGAACCCAGGACCTTCTGGGCACAGTGAGGCAGCAGAGCTAACCACTGCGTCTCCATGCCGCCCTGTGTTGCAGTTTTATGTCCCCATGATGTTGGTGTGCAATCAGGTCAAAGTCCCCATGTTGGGAGGTTTACAAACACACACACACTCACTCACTCCCTATGACAGTGTCCCATGCTCAGTTGAACAGGAACCATTGCAGAGTGTTCATTACGGCTGATATCAGAGTGTGAAACTAGCGCAGCTCCTCCTCGCCCTCCTCTGTTCTGTTTATCACAATAAAAGCCAGAATGCAGCAGCTCTCAGGAGGTGAAGGCCGTGTAGCTGTTCAGCTTCTGTCTCTTCAGGGGAAAAAATTGTGAGAAAGCTGAGAATCAAAAAACCTCAGCGACGCTTAACTCCCACTCTGTACTGCGATTCTGCACCGCTAGTTGTGAAACAATCCTCATACTGTGAACTTTGCAGTAAATGAAGGATAATGATGAGTAGCTTAACCACTGGACCACCAGCATCTCAACGTACATATAATGCATGTAGCAGATGCTGTTATGAGACCGGACCAATGCAGATTTTACACCACATGACAAATGAGTGGAACATAAGCCTAAGCAACATTAAAGATGTTTATTCAATATTTTTCTCTTACATATCTATAATGAGGAAATCACTTCACTGGAAGCAGTTTAACACACTGATCACATCATATGTTAAACTCAACAAACCACAGTGAACACTCCTCAAGACCAAACTCACTGTTTTATTGACCTGCAGAATTGTTATTATGTAGAGACATTCTATAGCTTAGTGCTGTGAAGAACAATAAGGTTCGTGCAGGTGGAAACACTTCTTTATCCATTTGGTATCTATCTGGAGACAGAATAAAACTATTTGGTAACAAACATTGCATTTTTCTATATTTACTTTTCCCTATTGATTACTCTCTAACATTATAAAAAGAGTAAAAAACTGATCAATTGAAAATGAAGAAATATTAAAGTTTTGGGTCATTTTAAGGCGATTTGGACTCATTTTGGTCTATAAAATGAGCTGCTTTTGGCCTTTCTGGAAGAGAACTACATTTTGTGCATGATGGCGTTCCATATGTGAGTCACGAGCGCTAACACTAACAGTGTTTACATCACAAATAATGTAATTAATGCCTTTTTACGCATTAACTTCAGTTTTTGTGCATGGAAGTAATTTCACACACAGAGGAATGAATATAATGTGCGGTAAGTTGAAAGTCTTGTGATTCTGACGGTATGCGTGTGGTTTCTGGAAGTTAAAGGGATTCTGAGTTATTAAAAAACTAATTAACAAACAACGCAAAATGTCTGCGTCGCTCTCAAAGAGTTTTAATAGTAATATTCTCAGAGTTGTGGTCTCGGCTGGTCTTCAAATAAAATCCGGAGTCCATGACAAGAACGAGACTTTTAAAACTTGCCCTCGTGTGCTACAACACTAGATGTGCTGTGTTCACAATGACAAATAATCACATACTGTTCTCACTTTAACCTATAATTTACATAATAATTCACATAATCTATCATTTTCTGCAATAAACATATTGACTTTATTCGTATTCTGATTCTGACTCTAAAAGCAGACACTAGTTCTGTTGTTCCCTCCAGAGTCATCTTTACTTCATCTAGAAACAGAGATGTGAAAAGCATGAGGTTACAGGGCTGTAGCCTTAACTCCTGTCTGCAAATATGCAAATCTCAAGAGAATCAAAAGCACCTGAGCAGGAATGGCGTGACAGGTTCGGGCTTGAAGCGACTTGCATTCTTCTTTCAGAGCTCTGCTGCAATTCATCACTTTCTCGTAGACAGAGTAATGAAGCTACAAACGACAGCGTTTTAAGAGGCCTGGAGTGTTTATCTCTTTAAAAAAGCTAATCACAGTTAATTATCTGTTATTTCATATGATGGTCTAGAGTTAGTGCGCATAATTACAGAATACATTGGCAACAATTATTAAAATGTTGATTATTTTTTGAATAGTTTTGACTATTAATTAGGTATAATTTTTTTAGGACAAATATTATTGGAGGTCATTCATCAACTGTTCTTAAGAAGACGTTTCTTGTGAAAACTCACTCATCATGACTGACTTTAAGCAATATTTTATTTGATATTTGTTCTTAGGTAAGAACGGACTCTACAAATTTTGAAGAACACTCATGCAAAATTTACTGCATGTGCAAAATATTACATTATAGGATTTTCTATAGTGAGTAAATTAAGTGAGTGATTATTTGTCATTGTGAACACAGCACAGCACACAGTGAACCACAACCACATGTGACCTCTGCATTTGACCCATCCATGAAGGAGCAGTGGGCAGTTGTTATGGGTAGTGCCTGGGGACGACCACGATCCCGACCACGATGCTCGCCTTTGGACCAAGAGGTCGTGGGTTCAAATCCTATCTCCAGCACTAACATCATTGAGTCACTGAGCAAAGTTGCTCTCACAGAAAACTGTCTCCGAAATTAGGAACTGTAAGTCGCTCTGGATAACATCTAACATAAAGAAAAGTGCTGGTTATAAACATAAAGACTGATGTGAGACAATCCCAGACAGTCTTGGATCACCTGTACTGCCCCCGACGCTGAGACCAGGAGAACATGAGACTTACAGTCGCAGCTCCCTACAGAGTGAGGTGATGGTGTGTGTTCTCTTTTCCATCAACGAGAGAACGAGAGATAACCTTTTTTGATTGATGAGTGTCTTTAGAGATGACAGTCCCTCTTGGACGGCGCGAGGATAAAAAAGAGAGTAAAGGGGCTCGATAATTGATTCCGAGCTGGTGTTTGTGGCTCGGTGCGGTTTCGGATAGCGTCACGTCATTACGTCGAACCGTAAATCATTTATCGCCGCTGAAGACCTCTCGGCTAACGGGGACAAAAGAAACGAGTGCGGCCGGCAGAGGAGTGCTGTCGCTTCCCTCATTCCCGGCAATTCTCTGGATTTATTGGGCCTTAAACGCGACTCGGGGGTGCGCTTTCCCCCTCGCTTGATCTAAAGAGCCTCTACAGAAACAACGGCTCTCGCTTATCGCCTCTTTTGCCGTACGTCTCTCGTCTGCCACCTGCTATTTGTGATGTTTCGCTTCTCTCCCCGTTTACTGCCAGCCCACGTCGTACAAATGGCAACCGCTTTTAGATGATCAAAGAACAGTCTAGTCTTCCTGTTCGTAAAAAGAGATATTTTCGGCTCCGTGGGAGAAAAACACACGTAGTCGCGTCTTTGCCTTTCAGTAAAATAAAGATCAGTGCTCAGGTTGAACTGTTTCTCCATGTGTTTAGGAAAGAGATTTTTTTCCTTCAGTTTTCTCCATTGCTTTTACAAACTGAAGCGGTTTGTATGAAACGTGTGAAATATGCACCGGGTGTCAAAAAGGGCTTCGCCTGAAAACATGTTTTCACTGATGCAGAATTAAATTTGTAACAAAGCGATTATTATACAGTTGTGTACAAGTGATTATTATAAGGTATTGAAGATACACATTTTATGTAGTTTCTAATCCTGGTTTTTACCAATTACCAAATCTACCAACCTTTTCTTTTTGGAAATTACACTATATTAAGGGTGTTGAAATTAATCACATAATCGATGCATCGTGATGCACGATTATTTCAAAGTTTTCTACCAGAAGTCCGCTGCCCCCTGTGGTCCGCAGTTAGCCAGGCTAGTGGCGCTGTAGTGCCTCCACTCAATATGTGACCCGATCTGCCATAATGCGTTGGAAGTCAGCGTTCTGTTTATTTAGATACGGGCCGATTATGTTGACAAACATCACAAAAATAGCGATTTTTCTTTTTTGGAGACCAGATTAATGTTGAAGATCTTTTCTTTCATATAAGATCAAAAAGAAAAATCGATATTTTTGATGTTTGTCAACATAGTCGGCCCGTATCTAAATAAATAGAACGCTGACTTCCGACTCATCACGGCAGATCGGGTCACATATTGATTTCACTACAGTTCAATATAGAGAGAGACAAGACTGAGACCAGGATGGGGTGAAGGTTTGAAAACCTCTGAATTATATCATGACATTGGTGATTTTTCTGGCTACGGCGTGAAACTTAGTGTAAAAAGAACATCCCGGTAGCAACTGTGGCTGCCTAATCTGCGTACAATGTGAAGTGATGTAGAAAATTTGATGGCATGCACTGTAACGCATCGAGATATCGTGTCGAATCATTGGCTTAATAATTGTAATCAATTGTAATCTTCTTGACAAATCTTGAAAAATTCCCATAAAAACACTCCTAAAGCTTGTGGACAGCCTTCCCAGAAGACTTGAAGCTGTTATAGCGGGAACAGTTTCACCACCTGCATATTAAAGGCTTTGGATTAAGAATGAAGATTTCATTCAAGTTCATGTGTGTGTAAAGGCAGCTGTCCCAATACACGGTGAATGAACGACTAAATAAATGCCTCTATAGCAGTGAAATATGAAGAAATGGAGTTCACATACTTGCCGTGCACAAGCAAAGCCCGTATTTTTGTCCTGTACGACAGCGGCCAATGTTTCAATTACAATTTACATGGAAGGGGCATTTCAGCAGTGAGATTGATATGTCAGTCCAACAATGTCCAATTAAAAGGGAGAAGGCTTCTATTATTTCTTTATTAGAGCAGTAACAGCTGAGAAGTGTGGGGAATAGAAGCCCCTCCCTGGTTAAAGGTGGAGGTCTGTCAAGCATGAAATGAGTACAGCGCACATATCATTCATATTTCCCTGCGGTCGGAATAATTTTGTTTGGCAATTACACTGCCATATTTTTCTCTCCACTCTCTAAAGGTGAGAAGACAATATTGGCACATGACCCTTTGTTCAAGAAATTTGCCAACGTGGCACTACAATAAGCCAGTTTCACAGATATATGGGACTTGCATGAATGAAACCAAAATTTACAAATTTTTATGTTATATACATGTATGTGAATAACAGAAATAAATGTTCTGTAATATACACATTTGTGCAACATATGCCCTATAATACATACTATTTATATGTGTTGTGCGTGTTTATTGTGTCCTGTATCAATCTTATATAATTTATGCCAAACCTATATGAACCACGTCTAATTTATATAAATTATTTCCAGATGAGACAGAGAAAATGTAGCTGACATCATCCATTTGCATCCTGTAAAGCGAAACATCTATGCAAAATTCAAGCAAAATAATTAATTACAAAACATGTAAAAAACATGATGTTGCAATTTTTACAACATAATGTCAAACCACAGTTAGTTTCCAATGAGCTTTTGGAGGTTGAGTGTGTTTTGATTTTCACTTGCGTATGTACTGACAGTTTTACCTTTTACATTCATAAATTATATTAAACACAGCCACAGAATCTTGCTCTCATCCTTGCCAGGGTAGACTCCATCTCGCAGCTGCCAAGAGCGCACTGTGATGCAATGAGGGACGGCAGCCAATCAGATGCCCCCTGCCAATGCAACACCAATCACAAACACAACTTTATGAAGAAATTAAAATAATATTTTTAACAATGTAGGGTTTGCCATGCTACATCACTATTTACTGAAAGGAGATTTGCTGTTGATGAGCTACTAAAAAATGTGGAGTCACGAATTTTAGTTAGCTACTCCTCAACACTGATGGCGGCACCCTCTTGTGACCAAATAGGAAATTACAGCATTAATGGGTCTCGAAATCATTAGTTAATAAGTCGTTAGTTACTGTCAAAGCTACAGTAATATGTAGGGCCGGTGCTAGCCATTTGGGTGACCTAAGCATAACAGCTTTGCGGTATAAAACAGCTTTATTGTGAGTGGAACGCTGGTTGTTGATGGTCATTTACTACATCGCACATGAAACAAGCCGATATAAATCGGATTTATTCCATATATATCGCCCACCCCTTAGTAGAAGCACTAATTTTAGTTAGCCACGTTGGTAAGCGCTTCGTTGTTCCCCAGCCTCTTCCCGCCATGATCCATTTTTCTGTTTTCGGAAATTAGATTCCAAACTTGTATTTGAATGGCTGTGGGAGTCTGAGCCTGTATTATTGCTTGGAACAACACACGGCTTTTTATAGGACGGTGTGAAATTGAACTTTGCTATCGCTGCTGCTTTGAAACTGAGTCTAAATGAAGAGTTATATAAAACATGGCCCGGGGGGCGCTGGATGCCGTGACCCAGTTAAATCCTCGTGGTAGGTGAGCACCCTCGACGCCAACACAACCTTCTCAAAACAGCCAGCCATGGCAGAATACATTAATACAAATGAAGGACTCTCTGACCTAACTGACAAAATCCATGGAAATGAAAATGTGCGGCAGCAAATGAAAAAATAAATAATAAAATAAAGAAACGACTGGAGCTTTGTTTAACTTGTTGGGCAGGCGCTGCCTCGAGAGCTTCACGATATGTCAAACATGCATGTTGATTGAATAAATGCTCAGCCGGTCTAAGGCCCTATCCAAACGGACGCTGGAATCTTGGATAAATGAACGCACTCTGAACGTGCCCCGTTTTGCGTTTTGTAGCTGCGCTTGATTGACTTCAGTGAGGCGTTACATTGGCATTGACACTGTTTAACGCCAACTTGCAGCCTGATTTATAATTTTGTGTGTTTGTCTGTGGGGTCAGTAATCAGGCTGTACAAAGCGTTTACCTGTGTGCAGAAATTTATATCAGTAAGAAAACCCACATATATATTTTTTTTCTGCGCTCCTACATCATTTTTAAGCTTATAATTTTCCATTTTCCTTTAATTGCTATTAAGACTCATCGTTTGAGGCTTTTTTTTTAAATCATCTCTGAGACACATCTGCATTTCTAAATCCCAAAACCTTCATTTGTACTGGCACTATTAATTATTTTATGGTTGATTTTAAAAGAAATGTGCTTCAGATAGAACTTATGACTGACATCTTCTGACTTTCCTCCCATTCCAATCGTTAGTATAAACACACATGCACGCAAACGCCTTTTGTCACTAAACTTCTTTTAGAACTTTTTGATTGACGTTTATTCCCACAGTCCAAAACATTCTGTTTGCTCACGTCGGAGCAGCCTTATCAAATTTATTCATAATCTTCCGCCGCTACAATTGCCAAGCTAAACAGCTAACGTGTTTTATTGTTGGGGATTTGGGCAATGAAAGGAACTCTTTGTAGTTAGCAGTTATTGTTATAAATTCCATGTCGGATCTCGGCGACTATTAGCATAAACGGTGTTGTCGGGCAGAGCTTAAGCACATTGTCAGGCGTCACAAAAGATACATCAAGCTGTAAAAACGTTACGCTTTTAGGTTAGAGAGAAAAACACTCTTTGGGAGATCATCAAAACAAGTGGCAGAGCCTTCAGGAGACAGATTTCCCACAACTTTTCCACAAGTGTGTGTGGGAGGACAGTGTTGGGGTATACATGGGATGACGATGATGCAAGCAGCAGAAACACGATTGCTAAAAAATAATAAAACAATAAAATGCTCCTGTATTTTTATGCAAAAAATAAGAACCGTGTGTAAAAGTGAGGTGTAAATCACAAGTTCCATCACGATACGATATTATATTGATTCACAGACAGTGTTTTGACGTCTAGCGATATTATAAAATCTGCTATGATTTCAATTAAATTCAGAAGCTGGCGTTCGCTATAAGACAATATCATATAGTCGCAGTTGGGCGGAAATCTCGTAAATCCATTTTTTTCCGTAATTTCGTTTTTATTTTTTGACATAAAGCAATTCTATTGGTCAGTCTTCACGTTGACCTGACAGTTTTAGAAATATGTAACCAATTACAAGTGCTGAAAACGGTTTGTTTATAGACTGAATTTATATACTGTAAATTTATTCATTATCTGAACCACTTAATCCCAACTGGGGTCGCAGGGGGCCCGGAGACCATCCCAAGAACTACGCCAACACACTGCAGGGCACACACACTCACACAATCACACTCACACAATCACACTCACACATTACCAGGCCAATTTAGAGTTGCCGATTAACCTATAGTGCATGCCTTTGGAGTGTGGGAGGAAACCGGAGCACCCGGAGGAAAGCCACGCGAACACGGGGAGAGCACGCAAACTCCACACAGAAATCCTCCACGGCCGACCTGGGGCTCGAACCCAGGACCTTCTCGCTGTGAGGCGGCAGCACTAACCACTCCCTCTTTCCCTCTTTCTTTCTTTCTTTCTTTCTTTCTTTTTTCTTTCTTTTCCCACTCCCTCTGTCTTTCTCTCTTATGTAAAATAAAATGTTTTCTTTCTTTCTTTCTGCCGTCTTTCATTTGTTCTACCTTTCCTCACTCCCTCTGTCTTGATCTCTTTTATAATATACAAATAAAATATATTTTCTTTCTTCATCCTTCCTTTCTTCTTTCCTTCCCTCCCTCTTTCTCTTTCTTTTCTTTCTTTCTTTCTGCCTTCTTTCATACCTTCCTCCTTTCCTCACTCCCTCTGTCTCGATCTCTTATATAATATAAAAGATATTTTCTTTCTTTCTTCCTCCACCGTCTCCTTCTTTCTGTCTCTCCTTCTCCCTTCAGTTTGTCTCTTTTTTTCTCTCCCTCCCTCTCTTTCTCTCTCTCCCCGCTTCCCTCTCCCTCTCTTTATCTCTCTTCCTCTCTTTCTTTATTTTCCCTCATGTAGACTCATCGTATGGCTGTCTCAGCGTAGCTCGATATATCGTTACACCTCCACTGCTAAAAGGTCATGGTGATCTCTGAGGCGAGACGAGTGTCTCAGACCGGAACCGGAACGCATTTTGGAGTAGGAGTTGATAAAGTGCACTGTGTCTTTGAGACCGACCCCCCCTCCCTTATTGCACCCCGCATCCTTATTTCCCGGCCTGCTGTCCGGCGTCGCGCCCCCCCAGGCTTGGCGTTGTGCAGCTGGGGGAAAGGCGAGGGCTGTTGGCGGCGTGTGCCGGGTTTGGTGCCAGTCTGATTTCATGGCTGGTTTCACACACAGCAGTGGCGCGTGTGTTTCGCGGGGGTGCAGTTTGCATTCCACACCAGCAGGGGGCAGTATGAGCCCAGAAATATGAGCCAGTGTCGTAAAATCTGCTTTTAGACAAAGGACAAGGGAGACGGAGTAAATGTGTGTGTGAAAATATTTAACAATAATGCATGTGTGTTATACCATCAATATCTCAGGTCGTAGTAAATCAAACAAAACCAATAAAAGCTATTTAAAAATTAAACCTGACATATTATAAACTCTCCTAGAATTCCTAACTCCTAGAATTAAGAAAATATCGGACAAACAGCATCTGTAAAGTGAAAGTGAGTTATTATTTGTCATTGTGAACACAGCACAGCACACCAAATGTGACCTCTGCATTTGACCCATCCATGCAGGAGCAGTGGACAACTGACATTGGCAGCACCCGAGGAGTAGTCCTTGAGGATGGTACCTTGCGCATGAGTACCTCAGTGGTACCTTTACTCGTCCTGGGATTCGAAACAGCGAACTTCTGATCACGGGGCGAATGCCTTAACCATTACGCTATCAACTGCCCCGCAAAATTATGTGACCTCTGCATTTGACCCACCTGAAGGAGCAGTGGGCAGCTAACAAGTGCAGCGTCCAGGGACGGTATCTTGCTCATGAGTACCTTAGTGGTACCTTTACTGGTCTGGGACTTAAACCGGTGACCCTATGATCACGGGTTCAATTCCCTAACTGATACACTACCAACTGACTCTTTTGATATTCCAATTTGGTTTGTTTTGCTATTTTTTTTTAAATATTTAAACAAAAATAAGGAAACTAATACCGTAACAAGCATCCTATTAAAAGAAAATGTGTGTGTGTGTGTGTGTTTGCACTCACAACAAAGAAATGTCTCTAAGAAGCAGGCCTTGGTCCTCCTAATTTAAAAAGTTCTGAAAAGCGTTTTGTTCTAACCGGCAGAGCGGAAGATGAAAAGGAGGGAGGGATGAAGAGCGATGAGACGAAGTGGCTGACCGCTGTCTTCAGGCTGAAATCTTCTGAGACGTCCCAACACTTACGGTACAGGTCTGTGCTGGAAAACCTCGCTCGACTCAGAGGCAGCAGCAGCAGCAGCGAGATCCGCTCCGCCGGGGCAAAGCCGGATGGATTAGTCCAATTATCTCCACTGGCAAACTCGCCCTCCAACTCGTCTTCTCATCCATCTTTCACAATCCCTCCGTATTCCCACGTTCCAGTCCATGCCGGTCGTTTCCCATCACGCATTCCCCCTGACCACATCTCTCTGACCTGACCACATCCCAGCTCGGGGAGCAGAACTCTGAGACAGGCTTAAAAATGGAAGCCTTGTGATCATCCACTGTCATCATGCTTTTTTAACTTTTTTTGACCATCTTTTACTCAAAAATCCTTTCTGGAAAAAGGAAAAAATATGGTGTAAATCCTAAGTTTCATCACAATACAAGAAGCAACTTTGTAATCCAAAAACAGAATGTATACATTTATATTTTGAAGTCTTATATGATTCATATCATGCAACGTCCTGGTAGAAAGACAATGGATGTGTCACATTATCTCTCGGAACAGAGGACAAAGGCAAGCTCCACCTTTACTTCACGATTCATAACACACATCATAACTGTTTAATGTAAATAATAGAAAGGATGTTTTCAAAAACTGACAGTGTTTTAAATCTATTGTGAACACAATAATATGTTAATTAAAGAATTCTGTAACATTAATGGTAACTACATTTACATTATGGCATTTAGGAGTAAAGTTGTAGTCAAGACAACCCAAACCGAGACCAAGTCCTGACCGAGACCAGTGTGTGTCAAGACCCAGACAAGACCGAGACTCTTAGGGGCCAAGACCAAGACTCTTAGGTGCCAAGACCAAGACAAGACTGAGACTCTTAAAGGCCACGACCAAGACTCTTAGGGGCCGAGACTCTTAAAGGCCACGACCGAGGCAAGACTGAGACTCTTAAAGGCTACGACCGAGACAAGACTGAGACTCTTAGGGGCCAAGACCAAGACTCTTAGGGGCCAAGACCAAGACTCTTAGGGTCTGAGACCGAGACAAGACAGAGACTCTTAGGGGCCAAGACCAAGACTCTTAGGGGCCGAGACTCTTAAAGGCCACGACCGAGACAAGACCGAGACTCTTAAAGGCTATGACCGAGACAAGACCGAGACTCTTAGGGGCCAAGACCAAGACTCTTAGGGGCCAAGACCAAGACTCTTAGGGGCCGAGACCGAGACAAGACAGAGACTCTTAGGGGCCAAGACCAAGACTCTTAGGGGCTCTAGACCGAGACAAGACTAAGACTTAGGCCGAGACTCTAAAGGCCATTTAATGAGACAAGACCGGAGACTCTAAAGGCTATGACCGAGACAAGACCGAGACTCTAGGGGCCGAGACCAAGACTCCTAGGGGCTTAGACTGAGTCAAGACCGAGACTTTAGGCCAAGACTACATTCCCTGAAGGCCAAGACCAAGACTCTTAGGGGCCGAGACCGAGACAAGACCGAGACTCTTAGGGGCTGAGACCAAGACAAAACCAACACTCTTAGGGGCCGAGACCCAGACAGCCAAGACTCTAGGAGGCCAAGACTGAGACAAGACCGAGACTCTTAGGAGGCCATGACCAAGACAACACTGAGACTTCAGGGGCCAAGACCAAGACTCTTAGGGGCTCAGACCAAGACAAAACCAAGACTCTTAGGGGCCAAGACCGAGACAAGACCAAGACTCTTAGGGCTCAGACCAAGACAAACCAAGACTTAGGCCAAGTGACCCAGACAAGACCTAGACTCTTAGGTACCAAGGACTTAGGGTGTCGTAGACTCTAGCCCTTAGGGCCAAGCAATAAGACTCTTAGGGGCCAAGACCGAGACTCTTAGGGGCCGAGACCGAGACAAGACCCAGACCAGGGCGGGGTGAGACGGAGACTGGACCAATGCATGTTTTATATGTCAAATAAGTGAACGTTTGCTGCCCTCAAAAGAGCTGGTTAAAAGCAAACAACATACACTAAGCAAACATCAAAGATGTATAAATGATCTATAATGAGGAATTGGCTTCACTGGAAGCTAAGTTATCAACACTGATCACATCATAATGCTCAAGCAGTTGGTGGCGAACGTTAGGGCGTCGCCTGCGGTTTGGAAGGTCGCTGGATTCAATCCTAGAGCTGGTAAACGTATCGGAGGTACTTAAGAGCAAGGTACCGCCCTAAGCATTGCCCAGGAAGCGCCCATGTTAGCTGCCCACTGCTCCCTCCAGCACGAATGAAGTTGTGGTGCACTGTGTGCTTTGCTGTGGTGTGTTCACAATGACAAATAATCACTCACTTTCATTTACACTCAACAAAAACCACAGTGGCAGAACACTTATCTATCAAGACCCTGTTGATTCACATATGAAATCTCAAGAACTACAAAGCTATTTAGAAGACGCTCTTATCCAGGTCGACTTCCCTTTCCTAATTTCAGGGGCGGTCACCATGAGAGCAAACTGAGATTAAGGGTCTCACTCAGGGACCCTATGATGGTGGTTGTGGAGGTGATTCAAACCTGACATCCTAACCACTACAGACCACCACCATCATGCACTCAGTGACTGACAACAGTGCAGTTTAATAAAAAGATTTTAAAATTTTACTTCAGCCATATTGCAACTCTACATATATTTTCTATGCATCAACACACTGGTGATGAGTGAACAGTTCAGCAATCGCCCGCTGACATGGGTGCAGGAGTGAACAAGAACTTGAGGAAATATGAGAAACAAAAATAAGCACAATCACAGATTCAGACTCAACTATAGTATATATATATATATATATAGTATATATATATATATATATATATATATATATATATATATAAATAATGTTACATTACAGTATATGATGTTATGCTGATCTTTTCTAGTCTTGTTCTTCATCATCGCGGAATCGATGTACGATCTAGACTGAGTTATCGTTACACCCCTAGTTTAAACCTGGTTCTGCCCCAGTCACTATTTTGACTTTGTTGCTCTTTGAAACTCCCCCGCTTGACTTGCAAACTTGAGCGAAGCCACGCTTGGGTCAGTATTCAGGAGCAGGTATAGACATTTGAAGCGAGCGTCGACACAAACGTGGCGTCTAAACTCCCATCAGCATCTTTCAGCAGATAAGGCATCTTCTCGCGAAGCCGCCACGTTATATTACAATTCTGTCTCAACATTCCCCAAACTGCACAAAGCGGTTTTGATCTGGCAGTTTCGGGCGCCTTCTGTCTGCTGTCATGATGAAATTCGCCTCCTGATGATGTGTGTGTGAGTGTGCTGCTTAAAACCTGGAAAATAGCTGCTCTACTTTCCCAAAAAAGCGGCTGCAGTAAGCCGTTACAAAGCACATGAGTGTTCATATTCAGAAGGGTGGAGATAATTCTGAGAAATACTAAAAGTGAGTGATTATTTGTCATTGTGAACCACCACAGCACAGCACACAGTGCACCACAACCAAACGTGACCCTGCATTTGACCCATCTGTGAAGTAGCGGTGGGCAGCTTTTCGGCAGCACTCCAGGGCGGGGTGCAGTGCTTGGGGACGGTACCTTGCTAATGAGTACTTCAGTTGTACCTTGATCGTCTGGGATTCTGAACTGGCTAATCTTCTGGTCACATGGCCAACTCCTACTTGTTACACTACCAACTGCCCCACAAAAATGTATGATGTCTTCAATCTATTATCATTATTAAATTCAACAACAACAACAACAACAACAACAACAACAACAACTATTATTATTATTATTATTATTATTATTATTATTATTATTATTATTACATATATTATTATTATTATTATTATTATTATGCACACAGAAGCACTACAAAGGTCATGCTTAGTAATGGTAATAAATGTCTGTATTATCATTAATAATAATAATAATAATAATATTAATATATATATAATAATAATAATAATAATAATAATAATGTATGATGTTCTACACTTATTACCATTTTTATATCCATTTATTATTATTATTATTATTATTATTATTATTATTATTAGTGGTAGTAGTAGTAGTAGTAGTAGTATTCACAACAGACACACTAAAAAGGTAATGCAAAATTAATATATTACTATGTATAAATAAAAAATTTAAATAATAATAATAAAGATTTATTTTATCAGCCAAAACATGATGTATGAGTAATTAACAGAGAAAATTGTTCAGTGATAAAAGGCTTTATTTTCTACATAATTATTAAATGAAGGATCACAAAGAGAAGAAGGAAATTTTATTTATTTATTTATTTATTTATTTATTTATTTATGAGCTTATTATGTGTGTTTGTTATTTTCATGCCAGAAGCCATTTTTATTCTGAGAAAGTCGTCCTTAATTTGCCCCGCTCCTCTAACAGAGCGTCTGTGAGCTTCAGGTGAGTGATTAACCCCAGGTTCATGTTCCTAAATTTAGCAGCAGTTCGGCTTCTGGCTCGTTTCAACTACGGCTGCTTTGTTCTCTTCAAGAAAGAAGAGTAAAGTACAGTGCAAATATCTTTTACTCTGACAGGCGGCTGTGTGAAGAGGATTTGCATCTTACTCAGGATTAGTCGGACTCAGATGAGCGCAATCACGTCAGAGGCGATCTGATTTTATTTCAGTTTAATTTGATTTGATTTGTGCTGCAGTGATCAGATTTTAAAAGCACTTCAACGTGGAGACCATCTCACCTGCTGCGGCGTATGGACACTATCTGATGTGTGTTAAGTAATAAACACAAGACCCTCTGTTACACACACGCACTGTCCTTCAACCCGCTCCTCAACACACACACACACACACACTCCCATAATAAATAATACTCCAGCTACGCCCAGCCAATGTTGATGAAGCTCCTTTTAAACTGCAACTTTTCACGCTCCAAACTACTTCTGACTAATAGTGGCGGTGTTAGTGCTCTAGTGGTTAGGGTCCTCGTTTCTGGATCAATCGGTTGTGGGTTTGAATCCTACCTCCAGCACTACCGTCATTGGTACCCTGAGCAAGACCCATAACCCCAAGCCGCTCTGGACATGTGAAGGCAGTTGGTAGTAGGGCTGGATTTAAAAAATCGATTCACCGATCAATATCGATTCTCGTTAAAAAAATACGATATCGATTCAAAAATTCGTGGATCGATCTTTTCCTGCGGCTATGCACTACTTCTCGCAATCGCGAGAAACGTGAGACCGGCGAAACCAAAACCAAATAGAGCCATGGCTGCAGCTGCTCCGCTCAAATCACCGTCTGGCCTAATTTCATAACCAGCAAAACTAGTACTGACGCGAAGAAATCTCTGAATAAATTGATATCGAATTGAATAGAATCAAATCGAGAATTGAATTGGATCATGACCTTGTGAATCGGAATCGAATCGATTCAGGAAATCAGCAACGATACCCAGGCCTAGTTGGTAGTATAAAGGTTAGAAGGGTCGCTGGTTCAAATCCCAGACCAGTACCAGTGTTCCTGATGCTTTTAGCGCCACAGGATTAGGGAGCGTCACTAAATTACACAACTGTGTTTAAAGGAATCATGTTTGAGATGTTATTTTAATAATAAATCATTTAGCACATACATATGGCTGTGTAATTATTACATTGTTGCAGTTTGAAAACAGTATTTAAGTCACTTATTTCCTTAAGCAGAACAATAATCGGTCTCCTCCTCACAGAGAAATACACAAATAATTCATTATAAACTGGTATCGACTCAGTACTCCGGATCGGCCCGTTCCCAAAAGCCAAGTTGGATCAGTGCATCTCTAATAATATTATACTGAGTCAAAAGTCAAAGTCAAAGTAAACTTTGTCATCTCTGTTATATACTTTATAACTATAAAGAGAGACAAGGCGACGTGGCTCCAGTTTTAACAATACAAAGAACGAGGAACAAATAAGGCACATAGAATAAAATATATAAAAAGAATATAAAACATACACTTTAAACTAGAAGTAGAATATAAATGTAAACATTAAATCTGAAACACTATGTAAATGTCTTAACATTCTTTAGAACCAATTTAAGAAAAATATAGGTGAATGAGGCCCTTAAGTGATTAATGCGTTTAGTTTTGTGTCTGCTTATGAAGAAGTTCCATGACTGCAATGTCATCCTTGACTCATAGTGATCATTTCTGCATTGCCCTTATCAACGACGTGACAAGGCCCGGATTTCCATGCTAATTTAAGCAGCATCAAAAGTTCAGCATTGACAGCTTTCCCTCAGTTGACAGATGAAAAACTGATGCAATTAACACAGGAGACGCAACAGACTGACACAGAAAGACTTCAGTAACTTCTCATTACCACACAGGCCAGACCGATACCTCGGTTTATTTAGCCTGCAGAAGCGTTATCAGTGACCATTTTATCAGCAGCTATCTGAACTTGTCGGTGACTAAAAAACCCCTCAACGCGTTTGTTCCTCTTCCTTTCACCAACATCGCCGCCTGCTGCCGCCGCCGCCGCCGCCGTCGATCCCATTACCGGCGTTTCCTCTAAGAACATCATTTCCCTTTTTGCGTGAGATTTCTCCCCTCGTCTGACGAGGAAAAAAAAGACCTTACATGAAAGAACGGGGAATCTGGGTGCCATGACAACAGGAAGCATCAAAATCCAATTATGTGAAACTTCCTCCCACTTCGGCGGCGCGCCGAAAGAACTTCTTCTTCTCCTTCTTCCTCCGCTCGTGCACTTCCTCGCCACATGAAAAGAACTTTGGCACACTTAAGTCATTCATTCTGACACTCTGCCTGCTCTCTCATAATATCACATTTGCCTTTTCAAAATGGAGCAAATTGCTGCTTTCCAGGTTCTCAGGAAACCGGCTCGGCTCCGAGTCTCTGAGTCTCCGAGTCTGAGCTGCTAGGAAACTACACAGACCGGAGGGCATCGTTAACACCGTATTCACGATCCTCGAGGCTGACCTTCTTCAGCGTAAGATAAAATAAACCTCAAAATTATCATATTATTGTAATATATATACACATTTAAGAAAATAGAAATTTTAATTTGGAAAAAATATTGAAGACTTTACTATATAAATGAAATATAAATTTCAGTACAAACTGTTAAGCTGGGATATTAAACTGTGTCTTTGAAATTAATTAAAATAATTCAAGGATGTACAGATACAGTGACAGATTTGACAGGGTGGAGTTGTTTAATTGTTTAATTAATTTAAATAACCTTTGTGGGCAATGGTTTGTTGGTTTCCGTTAATTGTAAATGAATTTCCCAGCCCTAAAAACATGTAAATGTTTGAAGTGTTTTGAACAAGTGAACATGGTAATGACACGTGTAAAAATGATTCTAAAGAAACGTTGGAGAAAAGCTCAGCTGCTGCTTCTGTCTTGTTGTCTGGGAGGATGCAGCTGCTCTGGCTTGTGTTTGCTGCTGTGCTTGTTGAGCGTGGAGAAAAGCAGGACCGAAATCCGTCAAACACTCCCCCATCCTCTCTCTCTCTATATATATATATATTATTGCTCCAGTGTGCTAGCTTTCTGTCTGTGTGTGTGTACATATATATATATATAGACTTGAGGGTGTAACAGGGCATTGCCCCCTGTGATCAGTGGATCACAAATTCAAATCTCAGACTGTTAAAGGTACCACTGAGGTGCTCAGGGACCCAGGGAAGGTGGTGCTGGAGGTAGGATTTGAACCCAAAACCTTTATGTCCAAAAGTGTCTAAAAACACAATATAACCGCTCAGCTCAGCTATAAAAATTCATTCATTCTTTTTCCGCACCACTGAAACCCTGTCGGGGTGGTGGGGGGACCGGACAGGGGACAAACAACCTTACGGGGCCAATTTAGAGTTGCCAATTAACCTATAGTGCATGCTTTTTGGACAGTGGGAGGAACCCAGGACCTTCTCGGTGTGAGGCGGCAGTGCTGACCACTGCGCCACTGTGCCGCCACAACTATAAAAATGCAAATGGTAAAGTAGAAAATGATTCCAAGAAAATACGAGCAAGTGACAGAAGTGGAAGACATAATGAGATGCAATGTCGATGTAAGTAGAGTTCTATTTACTTTCATGTGCATACGTGGACAAGCAGTGGGTCAGCAGATTAATGTACACCTACTGCAAACAACACGCTTATGCATTATTCTTTTGTTAACTGAAGCACGCTTTTAGACTGCAACTTTACTGCTCTTAAAAAAGGTCAACCATAAAAACGTCAAGCCCTCATATACCTGCACACTAAAGGGAGTGCAGTCCTGTCTAAATCCTGCTGTACCTTTATCACAAACTGTGAGCAGATTTCAAGATTTGTAGCAACAACTTTAATTATCATATTAGCCCACTGCGTAGCCACAATACCAGTGTTGGGAGTAACATGTTACAGAAATGTCATTATGTATTACTGTTTTGCTGTAACACTGTAATGTAAGGCAGTAATACTAATACATTTTCAGTAATATTATGCTCGTTACATATTTCCTTTATCAGAGGAGAACAATAGTGTGAGTAACAGAGCTTTTTGCTACAGAGTGGATATATAGTCATCATGCTACACCACATCGGCCTCCACTGGATGTAGAATCAACTGCAGTAAACTACATTTTAGCAGTTTACAATGTCCTACTTCCACACTTATTTTGGTGAAAATAACTCAAAAGTAATGCAGTAGTTGTGTAACGCATTGCAAGTAATTTTGGAATGGAAACAATAACTAATAATCTATAATCCATTACATGTTTGAAGTGACTTGCCCAATACTTGTAGCCACAATACCTAGCGAAAACTCAAATATTTGTAAAATTGTCTGGAGAAACGCAACTTTCTATCTGTGTTTGTGGCCCAGAGGGGCATAAGGCTGGTTTTGTGAACACAGTTTAAGTCTAGTCTTGGACTAAGTTGCAGTACCAATGGAGATTCACCATTGAGGGTCAGTTTCCCAGTCTAAGATTAAGCCTAATCTTAGACTAACTTTGACTTTTGGTGGTGAATCTCCATTGTTACTGCAACTTAATCCAAGGCTAGGCTTAAACCATGTTCAAGGAACCAGCCATGAAATTCAAAGTTAGTCTAGGACTAGGCTTAATCTTAGACTGGGTATTTGATCCTTAAAGTGTAAGGTTTGGTGTGAATTTAATTCTGAATGTATTTTACCAAAGTTATGGACTATTGTTTAGAGATCATTTTTATCCACATTTAAATAAAAAGTTAAAATATGGAATATGTATATCAGGATGATATCACTTTCAGTTCAAAATATTAAAATTGTTAGTCAGCCTTCTGTACTTGCAGTTCTGATTAAATTACGCATTCGTTCAATTACGCATTGTCATCAATCACCATTCATTCACTCGTTCATTCAGAAGAAATGAGCTGTATTATGCAAAATAAATTCTAAAATATCAAGCCTTCTCAAAAGAGAACATTTTCATGAACCCACATTTTCGTTTTTAGCAGCACGTCTGCCTGCAACGTGAGCATTTTAATTATTTAGCGTAAGCAGCACCAAAATAACTGGGTTGTATTACGGCAAGGAGGGAAAAATGTGAAAATATGAATAAAATAAAACCATGAAGAACTCTTATAATCAGCACTGCAACAATTTCTCTATGGTGCATTTAATTAGTATATAATATAAAATGACAACAATTTTATTTTTCAAAAAGGGAAGCCCTCGTATTGCTGGGTCAGCCCCTCGTCATAATTATGTAGTTTATCTGGATTGTGTTGAGGGTTTGGAGCACGCAGGAAGAGCACTCAGCGGTTTGGGGATGTGTTCTTAGCCTACAGGAGGGTTTATAATTTTTTTTTTTGGCAGTGATTTTTGCCTCCCACTCATGACCACCCACTCTCCAGCAGTAAAGAGGCAGCCGGTGAAGCAGAGCAAGTCACTGCGTCAGCCACAGCCGCCGTCTACTTTATTGTGTGTTAATTTTACAGATTTTATCCTCAGATTTATGTTTGCATTTAGGAAAACTAGGAGAAATGAAAGGACAACATTAAACAAATCCCAGCCCTGCTTCTCTAGTAGAGGAGGTTTGAATTTCGAGAAATCCATTAAGACGGATTCTATATTCCTGTTGCTATATTTATATTCTATATCCTATATTTATATTTATGTAAACTATGACAAATAAAATGAATGAATACATGTGCATATCACCTACTGCAAATATATGCATTATTCTTTTGTTAAATGATAAACTCTTTATGTTGTGGCTTTACTGCTCCTGCAAAAGCTCATCCATAACATGTCATTAACCTGCACAGTAAAGGCAGTGTAGTAGTTTATTACATAACACAACTATGACTCAACACAATGCAAATGTGACACAACACAACACAAGACTAACAAAACACAATGTAAATGTCACACATCACAACACATGAATGAAAGCACAACGCAAGTGTGACACATCACAACACAAAAGTAACTCAAGTGTGTCAATACAACGCAAGTATGACAACACAACATGAGAGTGATACAACACATCACAAGGGTGACTCAAACCAACGCAAGAGTGACTCAACACAATGCAAGGGTGACACAACACAAGTGTGATACTACACAAAGCAGCATAACAAAAGTGTGAGCGCAAGTGCGACAGCACAAGAATTACACTACAATCTCTGTGTTCCTGATTATGGACCGTCACTAAATTACACAACTGTGTTCAAAGAAATATTTTAGATGTTATTTTAATAATAAAAATAATTAATAATTTGTCTGCTCCTCACAAAGAAATACACAACTTATTCATTACAAACGGTCCTCGATATCGGCCCATACCCAAACCCAAGTATCGGCATCAGTATCAGAACTAAAAATGACCTATCAGTGCATCCCTAATATATACGGTATATACACATCACAAGTTATACAAGTACTTGCATGCATCATTTTGATGGAATATACATTCCAGCAGTTGAGGAAATGGAAATGGACAGTTTGCTTCCTTTTATGCTCTTTTCCTTCCCCGGCGAGTTAGTGTGGCACAGATGCTGAATCAGAACAGTGCTTATAGATTGTAAAATAAACCCCGAGATGCAGCAGAAGGCAGAGCTGATAAAATCCTTTGACAATTGAATGATAAATTTGTGGTGTGATGCGTGCTGCTGCTGGGGGTTGCCTGGAGGTTATTGCTGTGTACTTTATCCACACTTGGTCATTCATCACCTGGGCGTGCTGGCGGTCACGCTGTAAAATAACGAAACCAGAGAGGTTGCTGACTTGAGATATTTGTGTACAGTAGAATAACACCAAATCCTCTTTGCCCTGTACTTACAGTAGCTCTAAGTAGCTGATGGAAACCTGGCAAGTAAACCTTCCTTTCACCGCTGGCACTTTTGATTAACACATGTTCCTGCTCGAGATGTTCGGCCTAAACCTGGAGAGTGAGCAAATCTACTGTCTCATTGTCACGGGTGTGTAAGCATGACACAAGAGGTTTGGCACGAAAGCAAGCTTCTTCTATTTACAAGCAAAAACAAGCAGGCTCAACAGTCAGAACTACCTGAACTGTCTTCAAACATGGCGTACACCAACATGGGCTAGAGCCACAGTGAACTGACAGAGAGAGGGGATGGACAGGGTTAAATAGGGAAATAACGAACTAGAAACACATGCAAACACTAAACAGACTGATTAAACTAAACAAGATACTTAGCATTAAACTAATAGATGAACAGAACTGGATTAACTGGAGGAGGGAACTAAACTGGAACCAATGAGGCAAACATAACACTAAACTAGGGACTAAGGACTAAACAAACTCTGGTTTAACCAATACTTAAGCTAATGAACCAATAATTACACTAATAAACCAATCAGGACACGGGGCAGGACTAAGGGAGTTGACCGACATACCATGCTAGACAGACAGACAGGACAGGACAGGACAGGGGCGCCCTCTGGTGGGCAGCTGGAGCAATGGTCAGGGGGAGCAATGACATACAGAAATGAAAAATATTTTATAATGCGATAAATACTGGAGGTTGCAGAGCTCAAGATGTTGAGGTTCTCTTTGGGAGTGACGAGGATGGATAGGATCAGGAATGAGTTCATCAGAGGGACAGCTCATGTTAGATGTTTTGGAGATAAAGTCAGAGAGGCCAGACTGAGATGGTTTGGACATGTCCAGAGGAGAGACAATGAGTACATAGGTAGAAGGATGCTGAGGCTGGAGTCACCAGGCAGGAGGCTGAGAGGAAGACCAAAAAGGAGATTTATGGATGTGGTGAAAGAGGACATGAAGTTAGTTGGTGTGAGGGTAGAGGATGCAGAAGATAGGACTAGATGGAGACAGATGATTCGCTGTGGCGACCCCTGAAGGGAAAAGCCGAAAGAGGAAGAAGAAGACAGCATAAATATACAGTACTGTGCAAAAGTTTTAGGCAGGTGTGAAAAAATGCTTTAAACAAAGACTGCTTTCAGAAATATAAATAATGATTGTTTATTTTTATCAATTTACAAAATGCAAAGTGAGCGAACAAAAGAAAAATCTAAATCAAATCAATATTTGGTGTTACTTCCTTTTGCCTTCAAACCAGCATCAATTCTTATAGGTACACTTGCACAAAGTCAGGGATTTTGTAGGATTATAGTCATTATATTATTTTGTAGGATTATAGGATTATAGATCTGTGGTTAGTTCTCCAAGATGTTTGGAACAACCTACCAGCCGAGTTCCTTCAAAAACTGTGTGCAAGTGTACCTAGAAGAATTGATGCTGTTTTGAAGGCAAAGGGTGGTCACACCAAATATTGATTTGATTTAGATTTCTCTTTTGTTCATTCACTGCATTTTGTTGATTGATAAAAATAAACAATCATTATTTATATTTCTGAAAGCATTCTTTGTTTACAGCATTTTTTCACACCTGCCTAAAACTTTTGCACAGTACTGTATGATTAAAGATTTCTCATAAACTTTATAAAGTATATTGTAATGTTTGTCGCTGAAATATATACTAAAACATGTCCAATGCAAAATATTCAGATAGCCTATATTTCTATGAATAATATGTATAAATGTGAATACACTGAATACAGTTCTGCCTTAAATGGTATTATACATGTTATCAAATAAATATACCCAGCTTTTACCCAGCTGTGCTTTAAACAATATGTAAAATAAAAAACAATACAAAATAATTAATTTGATTAATGACATTAATATATATTCCAATAAATATACCCAGCTATTACAAATTATATATTACAGACATATTTATGGATAATTATAATAAAATATTTGTAAAGTACACCATAATTAATACAACTTAACACAATTCCAAAATGAGGACATCTTTAAAATGAGTTTAAAAATATTATGAATAATATATATATTATGAGTAATATATTATGATGTATACCAAATTTAAGTAGCAAATAAGGATTAAGAATTACTACTAATAATTAATAAGTAAAAATACTTCTGATGTACAAATATGTATGATTAAGTAATGTGATGTTATATATACTGTATATGATGTTATAAATATGGCATGTATATGACCTTCCTCCTTCCTTGGTTGCAGCATCTCGAGTTGGAACAGCATAATTGATCGGCTTCTGTGCACCAAGTGCTTTAAACCAGAACAATATGGCGGTTGTTCCACACGGCGCAGCCGAGCCGCTCTCTCACGAACGCTAAAGAATATTTTATTAACCCATTTCTTGTTTTATTGATTAATTCCACGTGGGTAGCTCTTCTTGACTTTATATGTGTAGAGCGAGTGCATCTCCAGGCTGATTAACATGCTTATTTTCATTTTTTAGGTTTTAAAATCCAGTAGTGGACTATCCAGTGCTTTCACAAAATGTTTTAGTTTAAATGTTATTGATAGAGGAACCTTCCACGTCTTGGTGTTCATTTCGTCATCACGTCTTCATTTCTGATATGAAATCATGAAAGTTTGAAAGTGAGTGATTATTTGTCATTGTGAACACACCACAGCACAGCACACAGTGGACCACAACCAAATGTGACCTCCGCATTTGACCCATCCGTGAAGGAGCAGTGGGCAGCTTTTTCAGAAGGTCACCAGTTCACAACACCGGACCGGTACCACTGAGGTACTGATGAGCAAGGTACCGTCCCCAAGCACTGCTCCTTGGGTGCTGCACGTCAGCTGTCAGCTGCTCCTTCACGTATGGGTCAAATGCAGAGGTCACAATTGGTTGTGGTGCACTGTGTACTGTGCTGTTCTCTTGCAACAAAATCCCTTTTTGCGTGACTTGACTTTTCAATTTATCTTTTCCAGTATAGATTAAGAAGTGTGTGTGTGTGTGTGTGTGTCTGTGTGTGTGTGTTTAATCCTGTGCGTTACCAAACAACATCCATGAAGCCAATGATTTGTGAACTGGAAAAGATTAGATAAAGATTAATTAAAGGTTTTATAGACTTGCATACTAAAACTAAATTTGCTGTGGAATGTCCTTGGTGAAGACAAATATATTTAACCTATGACCGAATTCTGAGATTGAGGAAAAATGATCTTTCGGGGTAAATCTTGCGTGTCATAATTTTATCCCCCTGTAGACTATTAAAGACTATTTTAGACTTTGTTGTTTGAAATGCATCAGCACAGCTCTGTTTATTAATTGGGCAGTTGGTAGCATAGCGGTTAAGTTGTTCATCTGTGATTGGAAGGTCATCAGTTCGAATCCCGGACCGGAAAAGCTGCCCACTGCTCCTTCATGGATGGGTCAAATGTAGGGGTCAGGGCCGTTGCTAGTGCAACGGTTAGGGAGTTGGCCCCGTGATCAGAGGGTCACCAGTTCGAATCCTGAACCAGTAAAGGTACCACTGAGGTACTCACGAGCAAGATACCGTCCCTGGACACTGCACTGGTTAGCTGCCCACTGCTTCTTCAGATGGGTCAACTGCAGAGGTCACATAATTTTGGGGGGGCCCGTGATCAGAAGGTCGCTGGTTCAAAGGTACCATTCGCAAGCACTGCTCCCCAGGCGCTGACCATGTCAGTTGCCCACTGCTGCTTTACAGAAGGGGCAAATGCCGAGGTCTCATTTGGTTGTGGTGCGCTGTGTGCTGTGCTAGGGTGCGTTTACAATGACACATAATCCCTCAGTTTCACATTATTTTCTGTTTAAAAATGACTCAGTGACTGTATCAGATTTGTACCAGCAGATTTACAATATCAGTATTGTATCAGACATTAAAAAGTGGTATTGTGCCATATCTAGTATTAACAATGGAGGATATTGTCCAACCCCTACTTATTAACGTAGATAGAAATTTCAATAGTTTTAAGCTGTTAGACATTCATTGATGTTCGAAACGTAGCAGAGCAGCTCTGTTTATTAATCACCAAGAACAATAATGACTTTGTGCCTACAACAATATTCATACCGTTGTAAATTATTTAGCCTTGCAGGCACAACCAAAAAGCCTTACTGTGAAACTGAAATAAAATCCTCTAGATGAATGCCAAGAATGTAGTATATGTTTGCTAATACGTCGCCGTCAGTGTGTGAAGTTTGCATTTTAAATGGTCGATCACAGAACGAGAGACAGCTGAAATTGAGGAAGCAGCATGTGGCTTTGTCGTCGTTGTCGTCGCCGTTTCAGTCTGCCTGGTGGATGAGAGACGAAGCCGTTCCAGCGCTCCAACCACAGTAGCAGAAAGGATGGAAATGTTCCTAATTTTCTGTGCCAGAGGTTCTTTCAGACGGAGTGGGAGTGCCAGCAGTGCTGATGGAGGAGGCATTAATTAGGCTCAGGCAGCAGCGGGCACATCGAGACCGAGTTGCAGTCGCACGCCAGGCACTGCGTCACCCCTGGGGACCTGGAGACGGATGAATATTAACCGTCGCTCCATGCAACACATTAACCGTGCCATTCCAAAAGACTTTGTTGGTGGCTGAGGAATGATGAAGCCCTTCCAACTGCAGATTTAACACAACCTCCGACGTATTGAGTGACTCGCAAGCATCGCTCTTTCTAGACAAACGATTTAGGAAACTCGCCGGCATCCACAAATGTCTACTAACAAATGAGAACATTCACGCTGCGCGTCAAAATAAAAGGATCCAGAACTTTGGCCAACGTTTACCAATTTTCAAGTCTTTCACTGTTGCATTCACAATTACATTCGCAACAAAGTGGCCACAGCTACATTTCAGATTGTAGTTATACATTGGTACTAAAATTGGTCTAAGGCTAGGCTTAATCCTTGTTCAAGATACCAGCCCTAAAGGCCAATATCACAGTTGTGGATTAAGACTTGTTCTAGACTAGCTTTGGGTTTGAATGGTAAATCCCCACTGATACTACAATTTAGTCCAAAGCTAGGCTTAATCCTTGTTCCAGATTCCAGCCCTAAGGGCCAATTTCCAAGTCGAGGATTAAGCCTAGTCTTACACTAGCTTTGGGTTTGAATAGTAAATGAAATAGAATTGTTGTCCAAGACTAGGCTTAAACCATGGTCAAGATGTCTTAAATGCCCTAAATGTTTAGCTAAAATCTATGTGTTCTTGGTTTGTTCTGTGGGACAGCATGGATTAGCACATTATTGGGGTGGTGGTGGTCTAGTAGTTAGGACACTCACCTCTGGACCAAGAGCTTGTGGGTTCGAATCCTACCCTACCTCCACCAACACCATCATTGGGAATCAATGATGCTAAAAATCAAGACCCCAAATGATTCCTCAAATCAAGACCCTTGTCCCAAAATTAGGAAAAACGGAAATTGCTCTGGATAAGAGCGTCTACTAAATGCCGTAAATGTAAAGGCGATGTGATAAACCAGCGATGTTGCGACTTTGTGTCGTTTGAAAGGAGGCATTTTGGATTAGTTTAGACCGGTTTCCTGTAGCTACTTGGGGTTAAGGGTCTTTGCTCAGGGGTCCCATGATGGTGGAGCTGGAAGTGTCTTACCACAGTCAATTTTTATTATATATACACACACACACACACAATCGCTTCAAGGCATGAAGTGTCAGAAATCGGCTTCATAGAACACATAGCTGTACACGGGTCAATTCCACTAACAAATTCCACACTCTGCAACATTCTGCTGGTACAGACTAACTTTATTTCAAATCCTTTTGGTTCACTCACAGCTACATATTTGTCTACACTGAAAGGGGAAGGAAAACAGCATTACTTATTCACAACTAGGGATTCTATCTGTACAAAGAAAAGTTAAACAGCGGTAGAGCAGCCGAGGCCGTTGCTGTTTTCGGAATACATGAGGAAGTTTGAGAAGATAAATATTTCCAAAGCATCATCATCTCTGTTGCAACACGGCAGCTCTCGTTATGAACGTATTATTACAGGATCACATTACCTTTTACACATGGCAGTTGGTGGCGTAACGGTTTGGGAGTTGGTACCAGTAAAGGTGCCACTGAGGTACTCATGAGCAAGATACCTTCCCCAGCACTAGCAAAAAGCTGCCCACTGCTCCTTCACAAATGGGTCAAATGCAGATATGTTGTTGTGGTGCACTGTGTACTGTCTCTGCTGCGTTCAATGACAAATTTTCACTCACTCACTCACTCACTCACTCACTCAATAGTAGGCGAGATGAAGTATAGTATGAGTTCTAGTGGTGACTATCTTTCAAAATCCATTTGGAAGCGGTTGAAGCTTCAGTTCCATTGAACATTTATTTGCAAATCTCTGTGCTGTTTATCTTCTACTTTGTTTTCTGTATTACAGAAATAACCCCCTGTCAAACATTTAAAATATATCTATTAAGAAATATGAATTTTCTAATAAAAGAAAATCTGCAATATGCCTCTTAGATATTAGACTCATCTTCACTTGCCGTCAGATCCCCCAATGCACGCAATGCTATTTTGTAGAAGATCAAAGTGTAAAAATCAATTCCTGCACCCACATTGAATCAATCCTCAGGCTACTGTAACTTGGCCAAAACGCAGAGACCTTGAAATAAAACAACACTTTTTAAATAAAACTGAGCAAGACGAAGTAATCAAGGTCAGAGCAGAGCAATATGCACGGATCAGCCACAACATTAACACCACCACATTGTGGGTAAGCCTCCGTGTGGATTCATCTGAAGGTGTCCAGACAGCAACAGCAGATCATTTAATTTGGTTAAATTGCCAGGTGAGGCCTGCTTGGATCCTACATGCTTTCCAGGACATTCCAAATTTAATTGATTAGACTGACATCTGTAGAATTTGGATGCCAAGAGGACAGGGCTGGGCACTGGAAATCTGACCAATTTAAATACACTGTTAGTTGCTAATGTACACTATGCTAGTTGCTAATGAACACTATGTTAGTTGCTAATGTGCACTATGCTAGTTGCTAATGTACACTATGTTGGTTTGCTAATGTAGACTATGTTGGTTGCTAATGTACACTATGTTGGTTGCTAATGTACACTATGTTAGTTGCTAATGTACACTATGTTAGTTGCTAATGTACACTATGTTAGTTGCTAATGTACACTATGTTAGTTGCTAATGTGCACTATGCTAGTTGCTAATGTGCACTATGGTAGTTAAATGTAAAGTAAGGTAAAGGACCAGTAAAGGTGCCACTGAGATTCACATGGGGAAGGTACCGTTCTAATGACAATCACTCAATTAATCTTTTTGGATAGCTACAAATTTTGTTGTACTGCAATGACAGTAAGGTGAAAGTGACTGATTATTTGTCATTGTGAACATAGCACAGTACAGCACACAGTACACCACAAACAAACATGACATGCATTTGACCCATCCTTGAAGGAGCACCAGGGGCAGTGCCAGGGGAGCAGTGCTTGAGGACGGTACCTTGCTCATGAGTACATCAATGGCACCTTTACCGGTGTGGGATTTGGACCAGCGACCCTCTGATCACGGGACATTTACCAGATGCTCTTTTCCAGAGCGATGTCCTTTTACTGATTTCAGGATCAGTCTCCATGGAGCAACTTGGGGTCAAGGGGCTTGGTCAGGGACCCAATGATGAAGTACCAGCGATAGGATTCGAACCAACGACTTCTTGGTCCAAAAGAAAGGAGTCATAACCACTAGTCCACAAGTACCCATTGGGAAATAACCATTAAGGTCTCTGTCGATATCAGTTTTTTATTATGAGGGAGATGCAACTCAGTACTGTCTGGATGACAAAACCTTGACACTGAAATAAAATGTGTGCATGATTTTTTGTGAGGAAGGTGAATCACACAGAGCATCTGAGTACTTGGGAAACAACACGTGAAAATAAAAAGGCAGAGGAAAAGAGACTCTAAAGACTAGCTCAAGAAAGACAATAAGTGAGACTTCTGACTATCTTACATCGTCTCGTAGCGGACTTCTTGTCCATATTGTTACCTTGGCTTGTAGTGGCTTTGTGCTTTCCTTTTCCACTTGCCATCCTTCATTTCTCACCCATCTGTCAGGAGAGAGTCTCAGCGTTCCTGCACACCGCTGCCTGCCTTTGTCTTGTAAATTCGACATCTTACAGCAAGACTGCAGAGAGTTGTCGCTATACAAAAATAGACACTGTTTTCTTTCTTTCTTTTTTTCCTCCTCCCTTCTTGGGTGCAACAACAAAGGGCTTGCAAATCAAAAACCACAAAGGCTCTACCTTGAAGTTGATTCCACATTTAGAAAAATGCACGGGCCTTTTCTCCTTTAAACGCGGTTTCTACTGGAACGCGTTGCAAGTTTGCCCAGGTAATGACATTTAGGAGACGGATTGGTAATAAATATTTGGTTAAATCTACAAAACACACAAAAATGAGTAAATGCACACTCAGGTTTGTGGCTTTTTTGTGACATTTGGTGTTGGGTGTCTTTCATTGAACCGTTTGTGATAAATTCATGTTAATTTCTCACTTTCATCTCACTTCTAAACTTTCTCCACGTTGTCCCTCATTTTCTTTTTCTTTTTTTCTTCCTTTGGTCTTTATTTTGAGTTTACTGTATATTCTATATTTTGTATTTTTACACCTTTTTTCTTTCTTTTTGTGATTCTCCTTTTCTAACTTTTAGATTTGTTATTTATTAAATTACAGTAATCCCTTGCGGACATTGTTTTGACCTGCATCTTTTTCAAAGTTTCATTACTGAATGACTTGTATTTTTATGTGATGGCGCTAATAAAGACGTTTTAAAGAAAGTGAGTAATTATTTGTCATTGTGAACACGCCTCAGCACAGCACACACAGCACACAGTGTACCACAACCAAATGCGCCCTCTGCATTTCACTCATCTGTGAAGGAGCAGTGGGCATCTGACATGGGTAGCAGTGCTTGGGGATGGTACCTAGTTCACAAGTACCTCAGAGGTACCTTTACCAGTATGGGATTCGAAGCAGCGACTCTCCGATCACTGGCCAAACACCCAAACCTTTACACTACCAACTGCCTCAAACATCTGCATTTGACCCGTCCATGAAGGCGGCTTTTGTACGCATTTAAGGTTATTATTGATTTCTAATCTGGTTGTTAATTAGTTAATTTGTAGACAGCTTTTATTTCATTAATAAGCAGATAAACAAGTTATAACAGTTGTGATACTTCGGTGCAGGATCACTATTTCGTGAGATGTGTTTTACATTTTGTAATAAGCCTCCCTTTTACCAGATATAAATGTAGTAACTCATCAATAATTAGTAATAAAAATGGCATGAAACATGGATGGGGGAATCTTTAGCTCAGACAGCAAGGTTGGTTTAGACACAAAACTGATATCTAGTAACTCATCCAAAATCAAAATCAGATAACAATGAAGAACTCTGCCACCCGAGAGCCATTCTACTGGTGTTTTCATGGTAATAACATGTTAACAAAGTCGCCACTTTAGCATTCTGCCTGAGACGAGGGGACGAGATAAGCTGAGCAACTAACAAGATCTGAGATCTTGCCAAAAAGTGATCCTGCATCAATGTTTGACAACAGTTATAACTTGATCTCGCCAAATAGTGAGCCTGCATTAATGTGTTACAATTTGTAAGCCCTTTTTAACTTTTTTAAAGACATTTTTGAATTCAATGCAAAGCTCATGTACATTTGTTTGTTTACACACACACACACACGCATGCACACACACACACGCATGCACACTCACAAACACACATCTTGTATTACTATCTTTGTGAGGTCCTTCCATAGACTCCCATAATGACTAAAGTACATAATTTTACAGCTACACCTAATCCTAACCCTAACCTTAACCTCAGTAACCAAAAGCACATCTTTTACCTCTTTTAGTTTCTCAAATAAAACAAGCACATTTTCTATAAAGTCATTTCTCCTCATGGGGACGTCTCAAATGTCCCCACAAAGCCCAATAAAACAGATAAAAGTGATTTTAGGGGACAAAAAGGTCTCCACAATGCGATAAATACATGTCCACACACACACACACACACACACACACACACACACACACACATATGAAAAGATAAGCACCAAAAACTGAGAAAGCACATTTTTGCAGCACACAACGTATCGATTGGACCATTACAGCGACTGAATCGTTTAATTGCGCCCACGTTGCAGGGGCTCTTCACGATAAGTTGGGAAAAAGCGAAGTCCCCTTTTGACTGTAAGAACGAAAGCGGCTCTGCGCCCGGCTGAATTCATCTGGCTGGAAAATGAAAAGTTTTAGCCAGATCAATGTCTAATGACTTGAGTAAAAGAATACAGTGCTTGCTAGACTGCGCATGCCGAACCGGGATCGATACCGTGCTGCATTTTGTCTCCCAGCGGGGTGAGAAACGTGGGAGATGGATCAATGATAAGCAAATTTCCAGCACCCCTAGAAAAAGACTCGCACTATTTAATTAGGTCAGTCACATACTCACATTGAAAAGTCGCAGCGAGACGCATTTGCGTTCCGTCGCAAACAAAGAAGCAGCTTAAAGATATTTAACGTATTTCCGTTTTTTAAAATGACATTAAAGCCTCGACCGATCGTACATCGGTTTTATTAAGAGCATTTATTCGTGTTTAAATCGTAATTGCTCATGTGATCTCAAAGAATGTTTGACACCACTGTTATCCTGGGGCTAAGCGGCTCGGTAAGAGGCGACGGCCCATTAAAGGATGCTGAAAGCTCGGCGGTGGAGAGAGAGGGACCGGCGTGGGTGTGAGTTGTATTTAATGAGGAGTTTCGTCGCGGCGAAGACTGCGGGAGAGCGTTTCCCAGCTGCACAATGCCAACCTCGTGCCAACTTCCCCCTTTTCTTTCACGCAATCAGCTTGTCTTCGTCTTTTTATTTTTACAGTGTTGGGCAAACCAAAGTGTACCTGCCTCTCTAAGTGCCTCCCTTCAGAGGGAGAAAGTGGAGAGGAGGGAGCTCGGTTTAATGAGAAGAGCGACGGCAGGAATCGTGGAGTGTTTCTGTTCACCCGGTGCTAACAGCAGAGGCACTTGTGAATTTCAGGAACGTATCAAACAAGTGTCGTGTGATCAAAGTCTGGAGAGAATGCTGGAGAGAACAAGAGGAAAAAATCTGTTGTTGTCACTCCGGACATCTACAGTAGTGAATTTTTGACCATATTGACATTCAAAAAAGAGATTTAATGAAATATACTGTATGGAGTATCAGAAACCTACAAAGTCGCTAAAAGGTGAGGAGAAAAATACATAAAAATGTTGTGCTCACGAGAAAGTTCCACAATCTCATGAACAAGTAACAGATTTTAACGAGAGAAAATGGCATGCGCACAGCGTACATTTTCACATGAGAACAAGTTACAAAAGTACTAAAAGCATGCAAGAAAGTATTATGTGCTCATCAAGTATTGCACACTCACACGAACATGAAGTGTGCTCACTAGAAAGTATCGCATGCTTACAAAAAAGTTCCACACTCTCATGAGGAAGCATCAAAAGCTCAAGAGAAAGTAACAGATTCTCAATCACAAGAAAGAAAGAAAGAAACAACAAAAGGAAGAAAGAAAGAAAGAAAGAAAGAAAGGAAATGGCTTGCACACACCAAACATTTTCATGAGCATGCCATTCTTTCACGTGAGAACAAGTTACAAAATACTGCATGCATGCCAGAAAATATTGCGTGCTCATGAGAAAGTATTACACGCTCACACAAACAGTGCTGGGGAGTAATGAGTTACATGTAACAAAATTACATAATTTAATTACAAAATAAAAGTAACAGTAATCAGTTACATTGCTTTGAAAAAATGTGTAATTAAATTACAGTTACTTTCAGGAAATATTCAGGATTACAATTTCAGTTACTTCTCAATATCTTCTGCAGAAACATTGGCTATATCTTTAATAACATTATTGTTTTGCCATTTTTTCTTGTGCACAACATCCTCCATTTACAGCTGAAAGTCTGGTACTATTCCGATATGTCTAATTGGTTCTCTTATCATGTTTGAATTTGCAACACCCACTTGCTGCTGGATCTACAGCCTACAAGCAGGTCTGGGCTGCAGTTGTGAGGAGGCCTGCAATGCCAGATAGGAACTACAATGTAGGCACTGCAGGAAATAAAAATGAGCTGTAGTGAGCAGACGCTATATGCACAACCAATCCCACACCAATACACAACTGCTTATTCAGTGATGTTCACCAAATGTTGAATGTCTATTTGATGTAGCAGGCAAAGTTATTGAAAGATCAGCATGATCTCACAGTAAAGCGGTGTTGAGGTGTTGAAGTCCGACACGGCTGTGGCTGTGTTGAGGGAGTTTAAAAGGATTTTGACAGCAGTCAGTGTTGAGTAATGCTGTAAGGTTAACCAGGTTTCAAAAACTGAAAATGACAGTTGAGAAAATTCATTCAAAATGTAGAAAAGTAATCCAAAAGTAATCAAATGTAATTAGTTACATTACTTTGTTAAAGTAATAGTGTTGTAGTCAAGACCACCTTATCCGAGACCAAGACCTGACCAAGACCAGAGGGGGTTGAGACCAAGACAAGACCAAGACTCTGCGGGGCCGAGACCGAGTCGAGACCGAGACCAGAGCTGGCCGAGACCGGGCCGAGACCGGACCAATGCGCGTTTTACACCGCATGACAAATAAGTGGAACATGCAAAGCCTAAGCACCCCTCAAAAAGAGCTGAATGAAGTAAACTATGCAACATTAAAAATGTTTATTTGTTACTTCTCTCTTGACTATTCTCTTACATTGCAAATATTTGATTATAGACGATTTCGCGTGTGTGAAGGGGGCGGGTCAGGTAACTGCCGTCAGCACTAACATCATTGGTTGCACTTGAAGTAAGAAGTTATCCAAGTCGACATTAAACAGCTCATTAATAATAATATTCTCTGAGCCGTGGTCTCGGCTGGTCTCAAAGTAAAATTCCGAGTCCTCTTTGTCCGAGTCCATGACAAGACCGAGTACAAATGCGGCTGAGTCCGAGATGAGACCAAGACCTTCAAACACTGGTCTCGAGTACTACAACACTATAAAGTAATTGAAATTGTCACACTATTATTACATTTTAGATAGAGTAACTTGTAAATGTAATGCATTACATTTCCAAAGTAGCTTTCCCAACTCTGCACACAAATATAATGTGTACTCACTAGAAAGTATTACATGCTCGAGAGAAAACTCACATGTTTACAAGAAAGTAATACACGCTCATGAAATAGTATTGTGCGCTCATGTGCATGCTTACAAGAAAGTATCACATGCTCCCAAGAAAGTAACACGTGCTCACAATGAAAAAAAAATCATGTGCTCTCAAGAAAGTTTCGTGTTCCCGTGCACGAAAGTGCATAGTGCTTGGGGATGGTACCTTGCTCCTGAGTACCTTTACCGGTCTGGGACTTGACCCGGCGCCCTTCCGATCATGGTGCATTTATAACCACAGCTGTCTATCCCCAGCACTTCTGGATGAATCATGAGCAACCAAAAAATCGTCAAAAATTCAGAAATTCTCTGCACGTTTGTGCATGTGTGTCCAGGTGTGCTACACTTCTCCAGCTGGAGATGGGAAAAGAAGCGCTAGGAAATAAAAGCGAGCCGATTTCTGAGGTGGGATGATGCAGGAACGTGTTTGAGGTTGTCGAGCCGCGACTCGGTTCATGATTAATTTAGGCTGGAGGTTTCTCTGCTGACCTTGACACAAGTCCGGAGTTTGTGCTGATGCCTGGTGAAATGCACTGCACATTCCACATTTCTTTTGAAAAACAAACGTACGACTGCTCTTTCGGGATCATAATCAATCTACTATCGGATTCCTGTGTAGATAGTGTTTGTGAGTGGGTGAATGTGTGTGTGTGTGTGAGCCGGGGGAGGCCCTGAGCTCCAGCTCACACTGCCGGTGTTTGAGATGTTCTTGACATCCAGCTCTTCTCGCAGTCCATTCCTTCGAAAAACAACAAAGATTTCTGTACCTGGTTCTTATGAAGTGCGATGTTTATACAGTTTAGCAATAAGGAATTCAATGGTTTTTTTAGTTGTTAATGCTCTTTTAATGATGTACCGCTTACAGTACTTTCCGTAATTTACAGAAACTGTGAAAACTGTGATACATATGTATGAAACATACATTTTTAACCATCCAGATGATTCACTCGTGTGTATTAGTTCTACTTAAAACTCTGCTTGTGAGACTGAATGCTTTCGTTAAATCCTTTTTACTTTTTACTGCTCATGAGTACCTCCGTGGTATCTTTACCAGTCCGGGAACTGAACCAATGACCTTCTGATCATGGTGCGAACACACTAACCATGATGCAACCAACTGCCTCAGCTGACATGTAAAGCCCCCGCAGAACAGTGCTTGGGGACGGTACCTTGAACATGAGTACCTCTGTGGGTACCTTTATGCTACCAACTGTCCCATAAATGTAAATGTAAATGTGACCCTCCACGGCAAAACCAGTCGCTTGTCGCAACGGAGGTTTCCGAGAAAAACGAGCGTTTATGTTGCGTGGGGTAAAAGTTTGGATTTTTTGTTTTTAGTGTTTTGAAACAGTGGAAGGTCTATACTGTACTGTTGTGAATAAATTTCGCTGGAAAACTTACCCTTTCCATCCTAAAAACGTGACTTTCTTGAGGTGAGGAATTCAATTCCAGCAGAATGTTCAAAGTTTCTGTTTTGACCGCTCTACTTCAATATTTACGGTAAATCCACTGGTTGACTAGTGTGAAGATATTTCTCCGGAATCCATCTTCGTCTCCCGAGTTCAGTTAACCTAACGCAGGTAGGCTATCCGTGTGGCTGTGAATGCAGCGTAGGCTAGCGTAAATACAAACGTAGCCGCGACCGCACCAATGTACACAGTATTTTCTTTTCATTTGCTTCCAAGCAATAAAGTCACACAAAACATCCACTAGCGCAGTGAGACACAACGCTGCTGAACACACTCAGTTAAAAACAAAGTCAAATTTACTGTTCACACAACTAAACTTTTTGGTATCAGTCTCATCAGCCTTAGCTTTGTTTGTATGACACAGGGCAGCTGTCCCAGAAGAATAAATGATAAAGAATGATGAAAAACGGAGGCTGTTGTGAATTCACTGCATTGGCTGAAGTTGGTGTGTTGCCTGACTAATTAAGAGTGAGTTTGGAAGTGTGTGGTGTGATCTGCAGCGCTCCCAATTAATATCTCACAACAACTCTACTGTATATATGCATGAGTCCAACATTCACACGCCAAAAAGTTCACACTCTGCAAATGAGTTTCAGGAAAAGTTAAGTTCTTACCGCGGTTTATAAAGTATGTGTAATGGCCGGGACGTCGTCAGCGCTCATGTGGGAGTGAATCCGTCTCTCCAGCTTTTAGGTTTCACATGAAGAGCTACAACTGATTTATCTTTTACTCACACCTGAATATGTCTCTTTAATATCTCAAAAACTCACTTTCATTTACTCTCTTCCCCTCTCTCCCTTCACTACAACGAAATGTGACCTCTGTGTTTTACCTGTCTGTGAAGGAGCAGTGGGCAGCTTTTTTGGCAGCAGCCTGAGAGCAGTACTTGGGAACGGTACTTTGCTCGTTAGTACCTCAGTGGTGCCGTTACAGGTCTGGGATTTGAACCGGCGACACTTCCTCACAAACCACAAATCATAATTATTACTATATTTAGGGAACAGCAAGGTCTTCACAAGCCCCTTAATACAGGAACACACACACACACACCCTCTTCTTCATGCAGACCTGACTCCTACACACGTCTACACACCCACATATTGATGCATGTGTGTGTGTGTGTGTGTATATGTGCGTGTGTTTATGTGTATATGCAGCCGGGTCAGCGTGGAGCACTTTAATCTCCCTTAGCTGACCATCCGAGCCAATCACAGCTGCGCTCTCTCAACCTGCTGCTCCCATGCTAGGCTCAGACCTCCGTCTCGGCCTCTTCTTCCTCCTCTTCTCCCTCTGCTCTGACGCTCGGCCGGACGGGAATTGCTACAGCGGACAGCATCTGCTGGTGGAGTTTCACCAGTTTAATGAGGTCTCTAAGGGCCGATGCCCCCCCATGCACTCCTCTCCCCTATCTCACACACCCGGTGACTCTCTCTCCCTCTCAAACACATTCCCACACACACCTACACGCACTCACACTTACGCTCACAAACCCACACACACTGTCTTTCTCTCCAAAACACACAAACCCTCACACACCTACATCTGGGTCTACGGCTACAGCTAGTTGACATTAGAATGTTGCCGCACACAGTTACATTCTCACATTAAGAGCATTTAGCAGATGCTCTTATCCAGAGTGACGTCCATTTACCTGATTTCAGGGACAGTCTCCTTGGAGCAAACTGGGGTTAGGGGTCTTGCTCCGGGAGCCAATAATGGTAGTGCTGGAGGTAGGATTCGAACCCACGCCCTCTTGGTCCAGAGGAAAGCATTCTAACCACTCGACCGGTCGATGGTAGTTGAATCTGTGATCAGATGGTCGTCGGTTCAAGTCACAGATCAGTAAAGTGGACAGAGCCTGGGACGCCAACACAGAAACTGAATGGACCGGCAAGCAAATGGGACTTGAAGGGAAGACTGGGTCATCTTTGGCGAGGTCAGGGCTGCACAATCGTGAGTGACCCGCTTCTTTCATTTCCATATCGCTAAGCGACAAACATGGTGAAATCCTCTGCAGCAGCGTCGTTCAAGGTAGGGCAGCCAAAGGACCCCACGGCACGGACCCCCTCCACCAGCTTCCCATGGCATGACATTGACCGGATGCTAATGTCTGAGTCGAACCGGCTTAAACACCAAACAAAACAAGTTTGAGCAAACGTAACAAACCGTGACTTAAGCCACCAAACTGTGGATCCCAACCACGGTGCGTTAAACGAGCTGTAAGTGCCAGTAGTAATGAAGGTAAAAACCTGACCTAAAGAGTGAGGAGGGTGAAAAGCAAACCCAGGGCAGGACTTTGGTGACCTGGATCACTGTGGGCGTGGCTGTTACACCAGTCCAGGGATGTGTTTCCCAGAAGCTATGTTGCTAACTATGTTATATATATATTAGCATTAGTATATAATGTATAGTATAGTATATAATGTATTAGTATACATTAGTATACATTAGCAACTAACATAGTTTTGTGAACATAGTTAGCACTACGTTAGCAACTATGCTTTTGGGAAACGCACCCCAGGATTTGCACCATTAACCTTTTGATCAAGGGCCGTACACTGTAATCTTGCCCAAATTATGCTCCAACATTTGGACTAAACACGTTGCGGAGAGAAATGGTCGCCATGGCGTAGCGGCGTGTTAAACATTCCAGATTAATTTAACAGACGGCGTCGATTGTGTTGTATTTTAAGGAGAATAGAGTGAGCTCTAATTGTGCAGGTCCCCTGGCAAACGTTCTCAAGTGATACCCGAGCAGAAAGAGGAGGGCAAGATAATGCGTTTTAGGGGTAATTACAGTGGGTTTTTTTTTTAACTGCGCAGACCCCAATTCCCTGATTAGTTGCTCAGATGAAATTAAATTATGTTTAATTGACTGAGCTTATGGTGATTAAGACAGACAAATCATGTGTGCAGACTGCAACAACTGAGGAGCACCGAGCAACCTCCACGCTCTGCTTTTAAACTACGATGCCAAAACATTGAGAAAAACGTCACATTCGCCAGATAAATGAGCGCTTTGCATTTACCCGGCTGTAATGCGACATAATCAAGTAATAATTTATCAAGTTGAATAATTAGAGAGCATATCTGATTTAATTAGCACGCCAAAGTGGGCGTGTAAGGGAGCGAGGTGCCGAGGTGAAGCTGAAACTGAGCAGCTTTGGTGTCGGAGTTGTGCTTCAGGAGCCATTCAGGAGCACAATGCTGGTCTCCAACGTGACTAGAAAAGGTTGGAATGGTTTGTAAAGAAATTCCTTCTCATTAATTGCCCGCCGAGCCTTAACCTTTAGAGAAAAATAACAGCGTGAGTGAAAAGGCAGGAAATGAAGTGTCTCGTGACATTTTAACTTTGGACGAGACTGTGTGACACTAATAAAACGCTCCTGTCAATATGCTCTCAGAGTCTCTTAAAGCAGCCAGAAGTCCCCAGTAATGAAACAATTACTAATATTTATAATATACACCTGTTAAGAGCCATATCAGACAGACAGACAGATGGATAGATAGATAGATAGATAGATAGATAGATAGATAGATAGATAGATAGATAGACAGGTAGATAGACAGACAGACAGACAGACAGACAGACAGACAGGTAGATAGACAGATAAACAGATAGATAGATAGATAGACAGATAGATAGATAGATAGATAGATAGATAGATAGATAGATAGATAGATAGATAGATAGATAGATAGATAAACGGATAAACAGATAGATAGATAGATAGATAGATAGATAGATAGATAGACAGACAGATAGACAGATATGTTTCCCTCCCTCTCATTCTCTATTGCTCCCTCTCTCTGTTTCCTTCCCCCTCCCTCTTCTCTCTACCTTCCCTCCATCACTCTCTTTCTCTATTCACTTTTCTTTCTCCCCCTTTTCTCTCTTTCTTTATTAGTCACCACCTCTTTCTGCTTTCTTCTGTTTCTTCCTTTCACTCTTTCCTTATCCTCCTTTTCACTTTTCCATTTCTCTCTCTCTCTCTCTCTCTCTCTCTCCTTACTTTCTCTCCCTTATCTTCCCTACCTCCTGCTCTCCATCTCTCTTTCTCTTTTCTTTGTCTTTTCCACTCTTTCTCTCTCTTTTCTTTTAGTCACCACCCCTTTCTGCTTTCTTCTCTTTCTTCCTTTCACTCATTCCTAATCCTCCTTTTCACTTTTCTTTTTATCCAATTTCTCTTTCTCTTTCTCTCTCTCTCTCCTTCTTTTTTTTAACTCTCTTCCCCTTCTCTTCCCTCCCTGTCTTTCTCCATTTCTCTCTCTCTGTCTTTCTCTTCACTACATCTCTTCTCTACTTTTTCTTTCTCCAACTTCCTTTTTTCTCCCTCCCTCTCTTTTTCTTTCTCTCTTCTTTTCTTTGTTTTTCTCCCCCTTTTCACTCTCTACTAGTCTCCCCCTCTCTGTTTTCTTCTTCTTCTTCTTCTTCTTCTTCTTCTTCTTCTTCTTCTTCTTCTTCTTCTTCTTCTTCTCTCTCCTGCCACCTCTCCCTCTTTCCCTTCCTGAGGTGTGTGTGTTAGAGTCTCAGTGTAACAGCAGCAGCTCGTCCTCTGAATGACAAAAGCTGCTTCTGAAGCTGTTAAGTCCATCAGGTAGACGGAGAGAGAGACTGTGGAGGAGTGATAAATTAAAGACATGCCTTTGGAATAGAGGGAAGGAGTGCAGTGAACACAGAGATGCTGAAGTCAAGAGGGAAAGGGTGAAGTGAATGAATTAATGAATGAATGAAGAGAGGTCAGATGCAGGACAATAATGCTGTACACACTGCTGCAGGAAGCGGGACTCCTGATGGAGCTACACAACGTTATACAGCACTCAAAACGTATTTCCACATGATCAAATGTCTTATTTTCAACCTTAAGCAATTATTTTGGTTTGACTTGTTCATTGTTGTTTAGTTTCACTTCATGTAAGAGAGTTGATCCAACGTTTCTGAATTAGGATGTTGAAACCCCAGCTAATCAAGCTGATCCAGCAAGATTTCTTAATGCTGAAAGAGAGCTACTGAATCACATTCTTTCCATGTTCTAATGGAGCCAATTCTACATATCACGTTAGAGTTCACATTGAAGAAGGTAGAAAGCTCAAGTCGCCCAGTTTCATGTGAGATGCCTGGCGATATTTTACCTGTGTGGTGAGAATTCCATGAGCAAATCAACCAAGAAAATAGAATTTCCAAGACGCTTTGTAGGGACGAGGGTCAGGGCTAAGTTCCTGTTATCGTCCACCAACATGCCGCCACCTTTTACCCGAGTACCTATCGCAAATTGCAAATCAGATACCGAAACTATCGTGTCCAAATTCTACGTATGATTATGGCATTGAGACACAGTACTTTGGTTTGCATTTTGATTCATTCTGAATTCATTCATTCATTTTGATTGCTAGTCGTCTTCTTCTCACGTCACATCCTACGATGGATTCTTGTCATTCTCCAGGACGCACATTGGAACTGTATTGTCTTGTGTTATTTCTACGCAGCTGAATCTATTAATAGCTAAGTAGCTTAATTTCAAGTAAATCTTACATGATTTGTTCACTTTTATTTCACAAACTTGAAATTATAAAGTCAAAAATGGATATTACACTTAAACAAATGTCACAACCAGCTATATTCCTTTTTTGAGTGCAGCACTGTTGCTCTTCTCTTTTTCTCTCTCTCTCTTCTCTTGCACTCCCTGTTCCCGTTCTGTCCCTCCTTCTTTTCGTTGTCTTTTCTTCCCCCTTTTCATCCTTTCCCTTTTACTCACCACCTTTTTCTGCTTTCTTCTCTTTCACACGTTCACTCTTCCCTTTCCTCCTTTTTCACTTTTCTCTTTCTCTCTGTCTTTCTTGTCTCTTTTCTTGCTTTGTCTCAGTTCTTTTCTCCCCCTCTCCACCCACCCTCCCTCCCTCTCGCCTTCTATTTTTCTTAATCATGTACGTCTCCCTCTTTTCTTCCCTCTCTCTTTCTCTCTCCATCTTTCTCTCCCTGACTCCCTCTATCACCCTTTCACTTTTCCCATTCCTCCTTTTTACTTTTTCTCATTCCTTTCTCTCTCTTTCTCACTCTCTTTCTCCCCATTCTTTTCTCTCCCTCTTTTCCCTCCCTCTCTCTATCTCTCTTTCTCCTTCTAACTCTTCCATTCGCTCTCTCTCTGTCTCTGTCTCTCTCTCTCTCTCTCTCTCTCTCTCTCTCTCTCAATTTCCCAGCACTGCTAATAGTTAAGGCTCATTGTGAAGACCTGGAACAGGAATCTGGATCAGGACGTTTATTTAGTGAGTGATTCCCTTCTGGATTCTGGTTGAACCCTGACACAGTAGAGTGGAGGTTTCAGCAGCAGTTCTCAACAGGCCTCATTTATCACACATGATGAAATGTGGCACACGCGTGACCGCAAGAAACAAAATAATAAAATAACACGAGACGGCGACGCACAGCGGGATTTATCAGTGCCGTGTAAAGCGCTCATCAGAGTGTAAATCATCGTGTCTGTTGATAAATTTCAGCCGAGCTTAACGTGGCAAGGGCAGGAGGAGAGTGATGAATTGCCACACTCACACAGCCATTTACTACCACTTATGGTTAAAAACACACTCGTATTAAAATTCAGAGTAAAAGGACGTTCACATGTGAACACAAGCAAGGACAAGTTTTCACACAACAAACGCAGAACAGATGAGAGAAAAAAGAAAAAAGGACCCACATAATCATATTTATGTCACAACATTTGCAAAAAAGATGTTTTGCAGAAACAAAATCCTTCTTTCGGGATAAAGTCAGTTTCCAACAACATAAACACAATATCACTTTCCTGTTTTAAACAGCTTTCAATAGGGAAAAATCTCTTCAACCCATCTTTTAATATTATTATTATTTTTAATGTAACGTGGCCTATTTCCTTACATTTTAAATTTGGTTTATATTTTCAGCCGTTCCTAAAGTGATTCTTTAAATTTCTTTATATATGGTTCTGTCTTATGCACTACACGTTTATTGTACTCTAGTTTTGTAACTTTTATTATTTACTAACTCTGGTTAGTTGCACTTTTGGCTTAATTTTATGTATGACAGGGAAAAAAAGATGTATTTATTGTATTTAATAAATAATAATAATAATAATAATAATAATAATATAATAATAATAATATGTAATTTCTTTTATTAAATATTAAATACACACTACTGGTCCAAAAAGTTTAGAACACCCCAATTTTTTCCAATTTTTTTGACTTGAAATTTATTTCAGTTTAATGTCTCATTGCAAAGCATAGTGCAAATAATTGGAGTTAAAAAAGAAATCGTGGAATCAACTTATAGAAATGTATTGTAAACTTCTGACTCATCAAAGTAGCCACCTTTGGCAGATAACAGCTGAAGACACACTCTGTTGGCATTCTTTTTCTAAATAGAAATCAAATATTCTTCAGAAAGTTCTTCCGTATCTGCTGCAAGCTCCCATAACTGTGGCACTTGTAGGCTGCTGTGCTTTCACTCTTCTGTCCAGTTCATCCCAAACCAGCTGGATGAGGTTTGAGTCTGGAGACGGTGCTGGCCACTCCATGTTTTCAAGCTGACCATCTTGTTCTTTCTCCTAGCGACTAGTTCTTTCAGCATAACTTGGACTTATGTTTTGGGTCATTATCTTGCTTGGCGCAGGGGATGCTGTGTTGGCGTTTCGGTTCAGGCTGCCTCTCACTCTGTACAAGTCACCAACCTTGGATCCAGCAAAACCTCCTCAACCTCCAATGCTGCAGAACAGCTTTAAATTGTTAACCCGTTTAGTGTTCCCTGAAAAAGGCCTTTTTGTATAATTCTGAAATGTACATTATTTTTGAAAGTAATTTTTGGTATTGTTTTGGTAACTGACCTTTTTGTAACCTCTGGCAGTTCACCACTTACCTTTGTACCATTTCAAGCTATTCACTGGACTTGAACGACTTGAATTGCAATAATAAACAACTGCAAGATTGGGGTGTTCTAAAAAACTTTTTGACTGGTAATTGTACAACTATATAACTTTTAGTAATTTACTAAATACATATCTAACACCAATATTAATCATTTCTAATCATCATGAAATACATTTGCAAGTCTCTATTCATATGGTGCTGATTATTTGAACCCTAAAACTTAACCCTTTAGTAACACTGTGTTTCTTTTTACCTTTTAAATAAATAAACTGCACCAAACACCAATAAATGCTGCTATTTTTCTTCTTGAGATGATATATTCTTGCTAAAAAGTGTAATTGGTGTAGAAATTGCTGCTTTAGCACCAGCTATAGATGCAGCTTCACACAAAGATAATTTCAATCATAATTGCAGCAGAGTAAATTTGATGTTAAATTAAGGAAAATTGTTCAATTTCAGGCTGTTATTTTTCAATAGAAATGGTTTTCTTCTCAGTAACGTTCTTTTGTTGTTTCCTTTCTTTCTTGGCCATTCTCTTACTGCTTTTTGGCGATTTTGGAATATGAGGAAGAAAGAACAACAGCAGATGAAGAAACTGGGTTATCAACATGAGTTATCATCATCATCATCACTGTCATTATCATCACCGTCATTGTGGTATTTTTTCAATCGATATCTTAACTGCTCTTTGCAAGATGTTTTTGGAAAGTAGGTTAAAAATGTCTCCATTTCATATTACATGCTGATGTTAAAAAGAGTTGAGTTAATTAGTATAAAATTCTCTAAATTACATTTCTGTTTTATTATCCCAACATTTTTTACATTATTTTGTTTGTCTAATTTGTTCTTATTATGCTATCATCATTTTTCCCTTCAAATCTTACCTCATTAGTTGATTTCATTTTGGTTTAAAAGCACTTTAGGCTGCGTTTGGTGTGTGACAGTGCTAATAAAATAGGATTTATTAGTATTCTATTTCAATTTCAATTTATTTATATAGTGCTCTTAACAACAGTAATTGTGTAAAGCACTTTACATATAACTGGCCTATTAATATCATTAATGCGTATTATTTATTAAATACAAAAATGCAATTATATTTTTAGTTATTAAATAAAGGCATTTATTTACTTCTACATGCAAAATTAATTAATTTAAGACATCATAAAATACATTAACAAGTCTTTTCTTCGTACTTTTCTTATTTGTTAATAATAATAATTGCACATTTTAATTAATGATTACCAAAAACTTGATAATTTTTTCTTTCAGTTTTGAAAATAGTTAAATTCCATTTCTTTTGTTGATTATTTTGTTATTCTACAGTATGTGTTTAATTCAACATACAAAAGCTTGATGTGATTCAGCTTCATGTTTTAACTTTGTATAGATATCAAGCTAGATACAAAATAAATGAATAAATAATTAAATGAATAATAAATGAATAAAATCAAGATTTATATTTTGCATTTAGCAATACATTTAGCCGTTTTGATTATTCCGGAATTATTATCAACCTTTATGTTATTTTGACAAATAGACAGGACAAATAGAAATGACTGACATACCACCCGTCAAGACAGAACCAAATGCAGAGGTCAGATTTCACTGTGGTGCACTGTGTGTTGTGCTGTGTTGTATTCACAAAGACCATAATCACACACTCACTTTAAATCCTGAAAAAATTAGTGTATATACATAAAGGGATTAGATCATTTAAAACCCAAAACTTCTTCTCTCGCTGCTTTTCCAACACAATCACTTTCTAAAACGTTCTGCTTTGTGAGTTTGCTTTGCTTTGGATTTTCCTGCGCCTGTGTTTTTTTGGGGGGGTTTGTCAGGGGTTTTCTTTAGGGTGGGGGTGTTGAAACTGTTTGGGCAGCGAGCATCTCGGGACCTCCTCTGACTCCACATTACCACGCAAACGGGAATTCAATTTTCATTACCCCCTCCCTCCCCTTCCGTAATAAATGCGGTGTGAATCCTGGGAGGCTGCAGTGGCAAAAAATAAATGGGATACATGAATAAGGATGTCTCTCGGGGCAGCTGAGCTCCTCCTCTCTAAAAAGAATTAGCTTCTCCAAGGCCAGGACATACCCGCGCATAACAAAGCATAAATAAGTAACTTTCTTTTCTGCTGAAAAAGCAAAAACACTTCTAAACGCCCCCAACCAACCAACCCCTCCCCTCCCCCAACCCCCCACACACACCACCAACTCATCTCTCACAACTGTACACAACAACAAAACACACCTTCTGTAGAAAAAGGTGCAAGCTTTAAATCAAGCGCTTTATCTTTCCAACACTGCACCTCAGAAATGGAATAAAAAACCTTTTTTATTATTATTTCATTTTTTAAGCCCGACATCATACAGCGTTTAATCTGCAGGCATCCGTCAAAAATATAAGCGCCAGTTATGAAGAATCACATGCTGTGTTTTTGTATCGGCTCAGGAAATTTGCCACCAAAGCATAATTTTCTCTGTTGGGGTGTGTGTGTGTGTGTGTGTCATCTGTGAGAATGTTTATATTTCTAGCTGGAAACTACTTTGAGGACTAACCTAATCCTAACCCTAGAATCACCACAGACTGAGGATGTACCTATGTTTCCAGTACTCAACTGCTGATGGGATGTTGCATGACAACAGGCTACACACATTTTGGAGTGCCAACAATATTTTTGCTCAATTTGAGCGTGGAATATGAACAAAATGGAATATGGAGTTTTATACAACAGAGAGCAATATTTTGAAACAAATTGGAACAATTTGTTGCTCAAGCAGTATTAAGATAATAAAATAAATGATCAAACTGTTAAAAAAAAGTCAGACTCCCTACCATTTTATGGTGTCTCTCAGAATAATCTACAATATGCAATAGGAGGAGATTTCCACACTCCTCCTTTGCAGAACAAATCTGCCCGACTACACAAGGCAATCAGACCACACATTCTCTTTGTCTGCTGCACCGGGACAGGACAAGAGAGATCTTTCTTAAAAAAAAAAAAAAAAGAATTCCATAATTTATTTTGTTCTTCAGCTCAAAGGCAAACGACCTTGTATGACAACAACCATCAGTTCAGTGGTGGTCTAGTAGTCAGGATGCTCACCTCTGGACCAACAGGTTGTGGGTTCGAATCCTGCCTCCAGCACTACCATCAATGGGTCCTAGGCAAGACCCTTAAGCCCAAGTTGCTCAGGGAGACTGTTCCTATAATTAGGAAAGGGAAGTTGCTCTGGATAAGACCATCTGCTGTAAAATGCTGTAAATAGCCAGCCCAGATCCAAACTGTTCTCCATATTGTTCTTGACTTTTAATCATGAGGATTAGTGCTTCCCCCACCCTGAAGAGTAGCAGCTTTGTTACAAACCACGCCAAATCCCAAATCTATTAACTCCTCCATCGCTCCCCCTCGTCCCTCGTCTTGCTCCGTCCCGTCCCATCCCGTCCCGTCCCTCGACAGATGGCTGGACGTGTGTGATGTGTGCGCGCAATTTTGTGCATGACTGCCACGTTATTTCTCACTGTGACATCTCACGCTGGTGTCGGATCTGTCCTTTGACCTTCAGGCCCAGCAGATTTACGAGTGTCTGGAGGTTTTTAGGAACCCGTGGTGCAGAGCGAAGCCCAAACCGCATGGAACACACAACCTTCTGTTTTTCAGAGGGCAAGGACGACGGCTCTGTTGGAGACGCTGTTTGCTGATGAAATTGCTTCCATAACAAGTTCCTTTGCTACAAGTTTTAAGGATTCTCAACAGATCATAAGTGCTTTGAGTCAACACTTCTTAACAAGAATTTTATTCCTTAAAACACAGTTTTTTGCAAACATTTTACACCTTCAAATATAGAAGCATTTTTTAAAAATCTGTTACATTTACAGCATTAAGCAGATGCTCTTAGAAACCTGCATTTCCTAATTTCAGGGAAAGTTTTTCCTGAACCACCTTGAGGTTAAGAATTGTAGCATGAGGGCTCACTGTTGGCACACCAATCATACGGCCGTATTCATGACTTTTTCCCCTTTTCTCTCCTTCCTCCTGCCTCATGGTCACGATAGGCTTCCAGCAGAGGCCTCGGTCAACGGCTTTTCTCTCATCAGACAAAAAGAGGTGTCGCTTGCGCTGCCAGGAATAATGCAGTTTCTGAAAAAAAGAGAAAAAAACCCAGCTGCTGAGAGGAATAGCTGTGTTTTATGAGCCATTAAAATTTTTATTCATCTCTCCACTGAACCAGGTTTCGGCCAGGGGTCGTCACGCTTTAAATAAGCCCCCGCCTCATTCCAGCACTCCAACCAATATCAGCATTTATCCTTGCCTTGATATTTAATGGACTGTTTATTGTTTGACGTGAAGCTGCAGGTTCAAGGTTGTATGTGTGTGTGTGTATGTGTGTGTGAGTGAGTGAGGATAGTTTTTCGGTATTTGGAGGACTTATTGTGCCCCCAAAAATACAAGAATGACAGAAAAGAGTTTGTGAGGACATTTTTGGGGTGAGGAATGGTCCTCATAAGTGAAATGTACTTTTGGAGAAAAAATGCAGAAAAATGCAAATCTAGAAGAGGTTGCATGGATAGGTTTTGGTCTAACTCTACCAACATTATTAGGAGTTATTACTAATAATATTATTTGTTTTCCTTCAAAACGAATCCTGCAGTCTAAATCGTAACTTTGAAACTTTGAAATTTGGTAGGTGGGTACTGTCTATGTCAATCTCAGTAGGAAGCAAAATTTTTTTTATTTTTTTTTAATGGAGTAATCAGCCTCTGAGGTGTGATAAAGCAAATACAAATATGTTTTAATAATAATAATAATAATAATAATAATAATTAATGTATTAATAAATTAAAACTTATTTTCATGGTCCAATCAGCAGTCATGTGGATTAAATCCTGCCTTGCTCAGTGATTGATTATGACAGAGGATTAACGTCCAATTCACTTCTACATTGAGTAAACGGCAAAAGAATCACAAGCAAGAAAAAGATGTAAAAATAATGCAGTTTACATTCTATGTGGAGTTTCTATGTGTTGTAGAATAAGAATGCTATGGGTTTGTGCAGGTTGTTCATCTTTTTGTTGTTGTTTATCTGTTTTTAAATGAATTCAAATTACTGTCTACTGTCTACACGTAACAAGTATGATATTACTGAAAAATTATTACAAATGCCTTTCATTACTGTGCTACAGCGAAAAAGTAACACATGAATTGCATTATTGTTGTAATGTGTTACTTCCAACACAAACCAAACATTAGTGGCATCTGCTTGGTGGCCGTTTGGGGAAAAGTCCGAGGGAAGCTGTGATATCAGCGAAAGATGACTCTTAGCAAAATCTATGTTGGATTCAGGAAAAGTCCTTAAATCATTTACAAATGTGTTCTTATAATGATGAATGTTTACATTTGTATAGTGTGATATTGTGCAACTGTAGAATTGAGCCAAACCCATTAATCTAACACTTTCCACAAGCATTCATTATAATAAAAGGTGTATAAAAGTTCTCTTCAAAATGTGTAAATTCTCTTTTTCCTCCCAGAGCAAATCTCAAAACCCAGGCGAATGTCAGCATCTTTCTGAAAACGGATTTTAACAACAAATTTCTTTCTAAAACCAGATTCTGAATGAATCTCTTCCCTTTAAACCTGACATTTCATTATGAATCCAGTAAGTTTGAGTGGAACAATATCAACAATAAGCGTCATGTTTTACATGCCTATAGAAAGCTCTAGATGCTGACATGAGCTGATATTTACATGATAAATCCTGTTACACTTGTCACATTTTCTCCCACCATTGTGTGTATATAAATCTTGCTGCCTCACCGCTGTACTGACACTTGCTCCTCGATTACATTCTCACGTATTCCGGGAAAAGTTGTGTTTGTGACATGACACTGTGGGTAAAAGTTATAGTGATGTGTTTTCGTACTGCTCCGAATTTGTTTTTTTGGCTTGGGATTTTTACATCCTCTTGTGTTTGTCTTTCTGATTTAGTGTGGTACAACTGCTCTTAAGAATTTACAGTAAAAGTACAAAAGCGTAAAATCCTCCTAAATTTGCTTCTGTTGTAATGTAGTAGCACTCTACAAGCTATAGGTATATATATAACTGTACATGTGCATACTGTGGAATATTATGTACAAAAATTAATATAGAAGTTAAGCATTTGCTTAAATAGATTAACTATTCTATTCTATAAACAGTCACCGTACATAACTGTGCATATTAAAAATATCATATCCTACATATTGTACATTTTAATCATTACGGCCACGTATTTTTGCTTCCATCTTAACCAAGATGGACCTCCGACTCCATCTGGCAAGTGCCAAGAGTACGCTGTGATGCATTGAGCAGTCTCTCCAGGATTTCACAGGCCTTTATTGAGATTGTTGTGGCCTAAAATGCCTGATTTTGCAGCAGCTTTTCTAAATAATGTGATGAAAGTTACTGTGTTTTTAGGCTTTTCATTGCAATAAAGTTGCGGAAAAATTGTGATTTTGTCCCCCTTTATAATGATTATTTAACAATTATTTAAAATGAAGGGAACAAAACCACTATTATTTTTTAGCCATTAATCATTTAGTTATTTTGCGTCTTCTAAAAATAACAAGGAAGTGAGTTCACTGGTTCAACGTTTTTTGGGAAACGACAATGATTGGTCAAAAGTTGTGGAAAGGTTGCTGTAATTGGTCAGTATTGCATGGTAGTAATGATAATTATAATTTGCATTAAGAGTTGCAAACATCGCAACATCGCAAAATCCTGGAGGGTCTTATTGAAGCACGGCAGACGATCAGATGCCACCTGCCAGTTCAACACCAATCACAAACCTGCAAGTTGAATACAGCCGTTCATGTAGAGAGAGAAATTTTGACTTTTTTTGTAACAATGTAATGTTTTGCCACGCTATATTTGTATTCATAACAAAATAAATAATCAGTTCACAGAAAAGCTACAGCATTTGCTACTGAAAGAGTACAGTTTGTAGCATCACTCATTTTATTTCGCTACTCCGTCTCAGTTATCTCACGTTGCAACCAACAATGAAACGCTTTTTCTTTTCCTCCTCCATCAGCATGCCAGGTGCATTCCCTCTAATAACCTCCCTCTCTCACTCTTCCTCTCCCTCTCACTCTCTCTCCCTCTCCTCCTCCCCTCTTTTCTCTTCTCCTACGCGTCCTGTCACTTTTTTTCTGCCGTATCGATTTATGCACACGGGATCATGTCACAACACCGCCTAATATACTGTAATGCTAAGGGTTATGCCGGAACCTTCTCTCTCCCTCCCTCACTCTCTCTCTCCCCGCTGTGCTGATTGTGACGCGCTGACAGGACATGCCATCACATTACAATGTGGCTGTCAGGTGATCGTGGCCCACGACTTTGCGTCGGCGCGGCAACGTCAGCATCAGCATTGGTGCGGGTCTGGGGGTAGATACGCACCTGTACAGCTGCTGTCTGTAATGTAAATGTCTTTTAGAAACCTTTTTCTATGTTTTTATTGTTTAGATTTCCCACAGTATCCCTACCTTCCACAGTTATCCTATAATATCCACAGTTAAACCATAATATTCTATAATATCCACAGTTATGCCATAATATCATATAATGTCCACGGCTATCCCATAATATCCAAATATATCCCAAAATATCCACAGTTAAACCATAATATTCTATAATATCCGCTGTTATGTCATAATATCCCATAAAATCCATAGTTATCCCTTATTATCTACAGTTATACCACAGTATCCTACAATGTCAACAGTAATCCCATAATACTCACATTTATCCCATAATATCCACAGTTATCCCATAATTCATTCATCCATTAATTATCCGAGCCGCTTAATTCCAACTGCAGTGGGGTCGTGGGGGGAGCGGAGCCTATGCCGGGAACTTACGGGTGCAAGGCGGAGACCGACCCTGGGCAGGCACTAATTTCCCATAATGTCCACTGTTATCCCATAATATCCCATAATATGCACATGTACCAAACTCAGTGAGTAGTCGTGATACTGTTTTCCTTTTTCAATAGCTTATTACTGGCAAGTATTTTCAACTAGCTTGTGATTGGTGTTGAATTGGCAGAAATGGCGTCTGATTGGCTACCGTCCCTCATTACATTACAGTGCGCTCTTGGCAGCTGTGAGATGGAGTTGGAGCCCACCTTCCACAAGAAACAAGCAAGATTTTGTGAATGCTGTAAATGTAAATGTATTAGCTTGACTCGTGGGCGACCGGAACTCTTATAAAGTTCTTAAAGAAGAATCCTTTACATGAGAGGTGAAATGTCTTCAAGAACCTTAAATGAGATTTTCTTGTCCTGGACATCAAGAACTTACACAGACATATTTTTATAGGCTCCTTTATTTCTATTTAATTTCTTGTAGCGTTTCTTTAACCTGATCTGTTTGTTAATTTTAGCCCTAATTTGTAATCTGGGTGCGTTTCATTATGTAACTGTTAATTATGTATTTGACTGAAATAGAATCTGAAATCTTGAATCTGGAATTTGAATATGTGATTTGAGACTCGTACGCTCTCCCCGAGTGTCTCCAACACTGATTATTTTTAGAGGGGCAGCGAGACGGGAAGGACGTCGACTCTGACACCCGCCAAGACGCCTCCAGATCAACCCTCATTACCTGGGGGGATTGACAACGCGGCGTGTATCGTCGAGGGGGGCAAGAGGCCCGGCTGGGAACAAAAGCGTAATTGAAAGCAGCACTTGACTTCAGGCTCCAGCTGGAATCGCAGGCTTTTCCGCTCGCTCTGTGTTTACTCGGGGAACTCAAAATCCTCCCTGATGAATTAGCTTTGCATTGACCCCAGCAGCAGATTTGCGTACGCATATGTCGGGGATCTTTCTGGTGTTAATATGGCGACTGTATCATCAAATTATTGATTTATATTAACAAATGATGTGTCGTGACAGCTGTATGATATTTATAGGTTTATTTTCACAATGCAGAATTTGTTTAGGTAAAAAAAACAACAACGACACTGTCTTAAAAAAGATTTAAAGCCTTGATGCTTAATGCTATTGTGGTGTATATATTATTATATAAAAAGTTAGAAGGTCTAAAACATGTTTTACAAATGAGTATTAGGGGTCCAAGCACATAAGTCTGGAACACTGTTATTCTGTTTTATTATTTTATTGGTGGTTGCCTGGACCCCAGTAATTGGCATTTGCAATTATATTAAGTATTCATAATTGTAATGTTTATTATGCAGATTTTAAAAATATGTTACAAAAAGGTATAATGCCTAGTACATATCTGCAGACATCTTTCTGTTATTTATTTTAACATTTATTCTGGATTTATTATGGAAAATGTGTAAGGCCTATTTGCAGATGTCTTTATAACTTTAAAGTTTATTTTTGGTATATATTTTCATATATTATATAAAATGTTTGAAGTCTATAAATGTATTTCTTATAATTTATAATAATACATTATTAAAGTTAAACAATTTATAAATTTAATAATAAGCTTGTTTTAATGCCATTACAGGCAAAACTGATGTTTGTTTTGTTGCTATATTTCTAGCTTGAATTTTTTAAAAATCAACCTTATTGAAAATTGCCTGCACTTTCTTCAGAGTGACAGTGACAAAGAACAAGATTAAATATCTTAAATCTTTATATTTTTTAAGAGCTCCACTATTTCCCTCCCAGCTCTTCCTGCCTGCATTTTGAAGTGTTTTGGGGGTCAGGGCCGTTAGTGGTCGTCACTCCGATACCCGGTTGGTTTCTCAGACGACATGTTTTTGTTCCTGAACATAGCACAGCTGTTGACCGTCTCAGAGCCTAGAGCCAAACAAAGAGAGACGGAATCAAAGCGCATCCTCGTCCCTGTTTGTTTCCAGATGCGGGCGAAAACATCTTATACCCCAAATCTGCTTTTCCCAAAAGCATCAGTGTTGTGATCATGCTGCCTGTTAGAATCTTCAAAGTACTCAGACGTTTCAGAGAGACATTTTCTAGAGGTGTAACGATACACTGGTTCACATCAATACATCGCTAAATGGATTTATAAACCTATAGCATGTAGAAGATTGATCTTTATTTAAATACAAATACAAATGTCAAGTGCTATTAAATGTTGATCTGATATTATTATATAGATTTTTGTGAGTTGAAATCAGTGGAATTGACTGTGTTTAATCGTATTGTCTCATATTGATCACTGACTCTTCAACTGAATCTTATTGTTGCAGACTGAATTGAATCAACATTATACTGTTGCAGACTGGATCGACCAAATCGAATCAAAATCGTATCATTGCAGACTGAATCAAATCAAAATTGTATTGGTGCAGACTGAATCGATTGAATAGAATCAAAATCGCATAATTGCAGACTAAATTGACTGAATCAAATTGATATTGTACTGCTGCAGACTGAATCGAATGAAAATCATGTCATTGTAGACTAAATAGAATCAAAATCATATCATTGCAGACTGAATCGACTAAATCACATCTAAATCGTACCACTGTACACTAATTTGTAGTCTCGGGTGCATTTTACTATGTGTTGTACATGTACATCGGACTATTTTTTATATCTTTACTTCTTTAAAAATGACTAATTAACTATTACTCTTGAACTAATGCTCACTGTGTATTAAATGTTCATGCACCCGGTAGGGGTCCAGTTCCGAGTCTTGGTTCCTCTCAAGGTTGCTTCCTGCTAGAGGGAGTTTTTCCCTGCCACTGCCACCTCAGGCTTGCTTGTTGGGAGTTTAGGCCGGTTACATGTAAAGTGCTTTGTGACAACGCTGCTGTAAAGAGTGCTATATAAATAAAATTGAATTAAATTGAATTGAAACTACTGATATTTGACTAAAATAGAATCTTGAATCTATGGATTTCTATAAAATCAGCAAACTTTGAACCATTGAAATGCTTAATCGTTGAAGCATTGTTTATTGAACTGATATACAGTGCTGTGAAAAAGTATTTGCTCCCTTCCTGATTTCTTGGTTTTTTTGCATGTTTGTCACACTTAGTTTTTAGTGATGATTTTATTTATTAAGGAAAAAAACTATCCAAACCTACATGGCCCTATATGGAAAAAGTAATTGCCCCCTAAACCTAATAACTGGTTGTGCCGCCTTTAGCAGCAACAACTGCAATTAAGCGTTTGCGATAACGGGCAATGAATCTTTCACATCGCTGTGGAGGGATTTTGGCCCACTCTTCTTTACAGAATTGTTTTAATTCAGTCATATTGGAGGGTTTCTGAGCATGAACCGCCTTTTTAAGGTCATGCCACAGCATCTCAATTGGACTCAGGTCCAGACTTTGACTAGGCCACTCCAAAACCTGCATCTAGTTTTTTAAGCCATTCAGAGGTGGACTTGCTGGTGTATTTTGGATCATTGTCCTGCTGCGGAACTCAAATGCGATTCAGCTTGAGGTCACAAACTGATGGCTGCACATTCTCCTTCAGGAGTTTTTGGTAGAGAGCAGAATTCATGGTTCCATCAATCACAGCAAGTCGTCCAGGTCCCGAAGCAGCAAAGCAGCTTCAGACCATCACACTGCCACCGCCATGTTTGACTGTTGGCATGATGTTCTTTTTCTGAAATGCTGTGTTACTTTTACACCAGATGTAACTGGACGCACACCTTCCAAAAAGTTCAGCTTTTGTTTCGTCAGTCCACAGAATATTGTCCCAAAAGACATGGGCATCATCAAGATGTTTTTTGGGCAAAAGTTTGACCAGCCTTCATGTTCTTTTTGGTCAGCAGTGGTTTTCGCCTTGGAACTCTGCCATGCAGGCCATGTTTGCCCAGTCTTTTTCTTATGGTTGAGTCATGAACACTGACCTTAACTGAGGCAGGTGAGGCCTGCAGTTTTTAGGTGTTGTTCTGGGTTCTTTTGTGACCTCTTGGATGAGTCGTCGCTGCACTCTTGGGGTCATTTTTATAGGCCAGTCACTCCTAGGAAGGTTCACCACTGTTCCATGTTTTCTCTGTTTGTGAATAATGGCCCTCACCGTGGTTCGCTGGAGTCCCAAAGCTTTAGAAATGGCTTTGTAACCTTTTCCAGAACGATAGATGTCAATTACTTTGTTTCTCGTCTGTTCCTGAATTTCTTCAGATCGCAGCATGATGTCTTCCTTTTTTGGGATCTTTTGGGCTCCATTTTAAGTGATCTCTTGATTCAACAGGTCTGGCAGTAATCAGGCCTGGGTGTGGCTGGTGAAATTGCACTCAGATTTCCAAAAGATGTGATTAACCGCTGATACTTTATGATTTTACAAGGGGGGCAATTACTTTTTCACACAGGGCCATGTAGGTTTGGATAGTTTTTTTTCCTTAATAAATAAAATCATCACTGAAAAACTGCATTTTGTGTTTACTTGGGTTATCTTTGTCTAATATTTAAATTTGTTTGATAATCTGAAACATTTAAGTGTGACAAATGCAAAATGCAAAAAAATAAGAAATCAGGAAGGGGCAAATACTTTTTCACACCACTGTAATGTCATATTATGATGCAGTAAGTAATTAGGAGACCTATGAGCCCATTGGTTCAAAATGAAAACATCGAACCATCACTTGATACTTGATAAATATGTTAAATATTCACTGGCTCCTGAATTGAATCAAAATCAAATCATCACAGACTACGTGATATCAGCTGACATCGAATCTTTGTTCTCTGACTTGATGTAATATCGTATCGTGATGAAACTTAGTGTTTTTATTTTAAGTGTGACCTGTTAAAGTTTCCGAGCTGCAGGAAAAGCCAGTAAAAGAGCCTGCTTGGGGATGAGCTAACGTGTCCTTGTAGCTGAAGAGGAAGGTGCTGATGCTCGGCATTATGTTTCACCAGATTTAACCTTTTTGCCTTTTTTATTCAACTTGACAGGCCCATGACAAATTTGCCATTCGACAGCGTATTTTCTGTGCTACGGCAAAAACCACTGCCCAAAGATTTGTACACACACACACACAAACACACACACATGAAAATAAAATACCACTGCAGTTTCTTTCACAGCATTTTTACAGGCCTTTGAGATCTTTGTAAATCTGTCCGAAGCAAACACAGTAAAGGTCATGGACGTCCAGATTTCAACACAAACACCCATAAGCTGTTGCAGTCAAGCAGCCGTCTACAAGAATATTTACCACTTTTTCTCACCAAAAAGGAAAGCTTATCGAGTCAGAAGACGATAGAGAAAGCAGCTTCTTTTAACATGCACATTTTAAATCAACGTTTCCACACACTGATTACTGTTCGTTTTAACACTTCTTCTTTTGTTCTTTCAGCTTCTCCCGTTAGGGGTCTCCATGGCGGATCAACAGTCTCCACTTCTTCCTCTATCACTCTCACCACATGCATAATCTTCCTTTTAGGCCTTCCTCTTTTCCTCCATCCTCAACATCCTTTTCCCAACATACTCAGCATCTCTCCTCTGCACATGTCCAAACCACCTCAATCTCACCTCCCTGATCTTGTCCCCAGATTGGCCAACATGAGCTGTCCCTGTTGTATCAGTCAGTCCAGGATTTCGCAGGCGTTTCTGGAGATTGTTGCAGCCCAAAATGTCTGATGTTGCTGCAGCTTTTCTTTAAAAACACTGCGATGAAATGCAGTGGTTTAGGCATTTTGTTGCAATAAAAGTCAAAGTTACAGAAAAATGTGTGATTTTGTCCCCCCCTTTATAATGATTACTTAACAATTAATTAAGGTAGTTTAAAGGTAGTTTCAACCAGTATTTCTTAGCGCTGAAAGTAAAGCAGGATTTACTTCTTACATTTCTTCAGGAGTTGCCCATCTATTTAGGAGATGGACATTGCTCTGGATAAGGACACTTGAAAACAAAAACTGCACAACTACACATAGAACTGCAAATTGGATGAAATTACAGGTTTTTGAAACATGAAGCAGAACATCTTTAAAAAATGTCAAAAACAACACTAGCGTCATTAAAATCATTGTATAGACTCTAAACTTCCTTTGGTGAAATAGGTGAGTCAGAAAATGTAATTAGAACGCAGCATCTTCCTGCATTCTCACTGTAACATGAAAATGTCTAGTAAACTCAAAAAGATTTCATTATTCCATATTCTATTTGAGAGGCCTAGGCAGCATATGTTAATGTCTAATAATGCAGATTTTTCCTCCTCCAAGTTGTCAAATTGTACAGGAATTAGTTTAAGACATATAATGACGTACCTTTTCCTAACGAGCCCGGACTAACAAAGTCGCTGGGTCATCCGAAAAGTGTGTTGACGGTGTCATCCTTCTTGTTATTTTATAAGGTCAACTCAATTATGTGATGACCTTGGGTAATTAGTCAATCCGGCAAGTTAATAAACACTGGAGGGGAATCTCACTGACAGCCTCGAGTGGGACTTTGTCACTTGCAATTCAAATTACAGTGCGACTCAGAGGTGCAAGACACTGAAAATAGACGACAGGTAATGATCTATTGCTTTGGAGAGACTGCTGAAAAAGGGCTTTGTCGGGGGGGGGGCTGGAAGGGAAGAGCAGGGAAGGGAAAAGGGGGGAGTTATTTAGCAACTTATTTTTTCATGCCTTCACTCAAAACAAAGGGAAGAACAAAAGAAAGTTGCGCTTCTTGAATTACTGAGGGAGATGGCACACTTGTTTCTTGTTCTTGGTGTCGAGATTAAATAAAAGAGAGAAATTCTGCTTGCAAATAATTTATTCGCTCCCTCCTTCCCCTTTACAACATTCCACAGATCTGCCCAGGGAATGCATCAGCTGGAATTTTTGCCACATTTGACGGCGGTTTCAACATTTACGTGCCGGTGTTCTCTGATGGCCGGAGCCGCTGAGAAAAGGCCTTTTAAAGCCTCACTACATCAGAAAAGATGGGAAAAGGTGCTTTAATTTCTGCTCCTGACGTATTAACTTTTAAAGACAGATGCATGCATTGTAATTGTAATTGTTCTGTTTCTTCTTTATTATTATTATTATTATTATTATTATTTTCTTGTATAAAACAGATTGAACCGTAATTCCCAGAAGGCTGAAATTTTCAGGGTAATATGAATTCTGTGAACCTTGCTGAAAACCCAGAAAATCATAGTGATTGGCCAATAATTGGGACTATAGCAAAGGAAAAAGCATTTTGACCACTAGTTATTGTGACGCGGCTTCAAGTGGCGCACAGAGAATTGTTCTCTCCCAGAAAGGCCAAAAGCAGCTCATTTTATAGTCTAAAAAAGAGTCCAGATCAGCTCAAAATGACCCCAAAACTTAAGCATTTCTTCTTTTTCAAATGATCATAAAATATTTCTTTCCATATTATAAGGTTAGAGAGTAATTAATAGGAATATATAAATATAGAAATATGCATTATTAATCAAATAATTTTATTCTGTATCTAGATGGATTCCAAATGGATGAAGAGGTGTTTCTACCTGCACTAACCTTATTTTTCTTCATAGTACTAAGCCATAGAATGTCTCTGCATAATATCAACTCTGCAAGTCACTACAACAGACACTTTTCTCACTATTTGTGAAGTTATATCTACAGTTTCAGCACTTTTATACTACGTAAAACTTTTAAAAAGTAAATATTTCTACAAGTGCACATCAGTTTTTATCAGAAATGTGCTGATTTCAAGCATTTACACATCAAACTATGACAAATTTGAGTAGTGCAGGACGTCCTGAACACAACAACATAAAGCATATGTTGAGAACTTCTACACACACAAAGGTACAGCCTAAAAACAAAGGTATAAACGAAAATGCTCCAAACATTCATCGGTCTGTAATGGTTAAATCATATTGCGTGTCTGAAATTTGCGGCGAGTATCCCTCCTGGAGGCACTGGCTTTGTGCATGTGACAGATATGGAGTGGAGTTTTCAGTGTGCACTGGAGTGTCGTATCAAAGTACCAGCATTTGTGACCCATAAACGGTTCGACCCGAAAATGCTCGGCAGCTTTTTGTTATTTTTAAAGAATCTCGGTGACTGGTGGCTCGGCGAGCAAATGGGCCTCTTGCCAGAGGGGGAAAAGAGAAAGAATAAGAGAGAGAAAGAGAGCTACCTATTTCTCTTTTTCCCCTGCTGAGAAATGTCTCTCCTCTTGAGTCCTGAAGCGTAGCACTTACCCTCAATTGCTGCACTTAAAATAACCCTTAATATTAATCATTTAATGATAGATGTGCAAGAATTACATCCCACCTGGAGGTCACCTCTCGTGAAAATGTAATTGTACATCACGGCCAGGTGATTTAAATAGCTTGTTGTTCGCTTTTAACTTATTCACACAAGTCTGCAAGTCATTCAACGATGAAGGTCGCCGCGTCACTTTGCTGTGAAATGTGGAGGCTGTCGGCGGTGGAACGACTGTAACTCTAGGTGTAGCATCTCAGCCACCGAAAAATCAGAAATTCCCGTCAGAGATGTGGCGTTTGTCGGCCGCTGGCATCCCTCACGCTTCCCGATTGATTTGGGTAATGACGTTATTTTTGCTTCTAAGTCACTGTGAAATCAGTTGCTATGCAGGCCGTAGTGTCTGACAGCATTATCATTACATCAGATAAGACCTGTCGGGATTAAGGAAATCAAATTGTTACTTTTTTATTTGATGGCTGAAAGTTGTGGGGGAATAAAAAGTGTTTTATGTCAGACACCGCGTGCCTCGTCTCTGTTCTGATGCTTTGGCTTTGGTCTGCATCTTTAAGGATTACTGAAGCTTCAAAACCAGGCTGTAGCCCAAAAGACCGGGGACCGGCTGGCTGTCGCTGCATAAATAATACACAAAAAACGTTGGTAGGTTTGAACTTCAAAACAACGTCTTTTGCTCACAGTGATGTACATGTAATATGACTTCCTTTTTACATCAAAAATCAAATTGTATGATAAATATATCCTAAATATTACATGTATGAGGTAAACATGATCAATCTTATCTGATTTCATTTATAATGATGTAAAAAAGTCCTGCAATGTCCATTATGAAAATACAGGTCATGACACTGGCAATCAAGAGTGAAAGTGAGTGATTATTTGTCATTGTGAACACACCACAGTACAGCACAGCACACAGTGCACCACAACCAAATGTGACCTCCGCATTTGACCCATCCGAGAGGGAGCAGTGGGCAGCTGACATGGGCAGCGCCTGGGGCCGGTACATTGCTCATTAGCACCTCAGAGGTAACTTTACCGGTCCTGGATTCAAACCTGCGACCTTCTGATCACGGGGTGAATACCCTACTGTTACGCCACCGACGACCCTGGGTTCACTGCCATTTTGCAGCCACATGGCCGTTCATGACTTGCATTTGGTTGGCTGCATGTTCAGATGGCTTCAAATGAACGCTGCATGGAATGTTTTCTTGACGTCGATTCCTGCCAAAATCCAGACGAACGCAAACAAAACCGCATGGCATTCGGCTGACATTCTGGAGGCCTGAATATGTCCCATGATTCCAAAAGTGTTCTTAGATTGATGCAGCCCAGCTGGACCGGGAATGTTTTCTCTTCCCCCGTCTACGTGGCCGTATCAGGAGGACCTTCAAAAGAAGAAAGTTGAGGCTGAGTTTTAATGAAGCGTAGGGATCCATTTTTGATGAACTCAGTGCAGAACTACCCACAAAGACGAGCCACAGGTAACCACTTTGGACAGCATGAATACTGACCCCACAGGTGAACACACCAAACTACAAGTTGCAGGTTGGCGTTAAACCAATGGCAATGTAATGCCTCGCTGACCTCAATCAAGCCCAGCACGACAAAACACGACAAAAACGCATAGGGTGTTCAGAGAGCGTCCAAGATTTGAACACCCACATATTTGTTGCATTTCACGTATTGATTTTAACACTGAAAACTAACATGAATGAATGACACACAATTAAGCACGTCTCTAATTAACTGCTGAAAATCAGAGCCCTCTCTACCGCTGCAAACTACCTGATGCTCATGTAGTTTAGTTAGCCGCTAATTACAGACTCCATTTTTAGCCAGCTGGGCTGGAGCGTGCTGAGCCGATGGAGTCGAAAGTCCTCGCCGTACTCTCACGCAGCTGTCACGCAGATTTATGCGAGACATCGCGGCGGAGACGGAGGCCCCATTGTTTAATTCACATCCTCGCAATGTGTGTCCTCCACAAATCATTATTTAAAAAAAGGTAAAGAACACCTTTATCACGCGAGGGGGGGAAAGTACCTTTTAAGATCTTACAAAGCCCGGGCTAATGGGGGTTATCCATCCTGAGCTTTCAAAACGCCACGCTGCCAATTCCCTCATTTACATAAGCTCTAAAGCGTCGCCGCGAGTAACAGCGCATCGATTTAGTGGAGGTTTCACCAGGCACTGGTCGTGTTGACACAGCCGACTCCATCAGCGTTAAGGCACTCCTCCATCCATTAAGTGCACTCTCCAGCAGGTCCTACAGAAATACACTATAGAGACATAATACAATATATTTAGAAACAGAATAAGAAGTTTATCACGTTGTCACATACAATGGGGGATGCAGCGGTACAATTTTTAGTATTTTACCAAAACGTTCGGTACGCCCTGTTCGGTTCGATACACCCAGGTGAACCGCGATAGTTCAGCATGCCCGACATTAAACTGAAATTTTTAAAACGTGGTCATTGTGCACGCATTCTCTGTCACTACAACAGATTTCCATCGACTGGGCTCTAGCTATGATGGATTTCCGTCAATCGAACGCAAAGACATATTTGAACTAAAAGCAGATCCATGAGAATTAAAATGTGAGCAGGAGGTGGGTGCTCATCGCCAACTTAAATGGTGGTTATGTAAACCCATGTGCAGTGTGTTTGAGCGCTCGCGGCTCTCACTACAGTTCAGAACAAATTTCCCCTTAAACTCATATTTGTGACCCTCCACGACAAAACCAGTCGCTTGTCGCAACGGAGGTTTCCGAGAAAAATGAGCGTTTATGTTGCGTGGGGTAAAATTTTGGATTTTTTGTTTTTAGTGTTTTGAAACAGTGGAAGGTCTATACTGTACTGCTGTGAATAAATTTCACTGCAAAATTTGCCTTTTCCATCCTAAAAACGTGACTTTCTTGAGGTGAGGAATTCAATTCCAGCAGAATGTTAAAAGTTTCTGTTTTGACCGCCCTACTTCAATATTTACGGTAAATCCACTGGTTGACTAGCGTGAAGATATTTCTCCGGAATCCATCTTCGTCTCCCGAGTTCAGTTAAGCTAACGCAGGTAGGCTATCCGTGTGGCTGTGAATGCAGCGTAGGCTACCGTAAATGCAAACGTAGCCGCGACCGCACCAAGCGTCTGTGAGTGCTACGGCGATAGTCAACTTCGACGGCAGATTTTCACTTGGAGTTTCTCACTTGGCGCGACAGGAGAAACCCGACTCCTTTGAATGTTGATATCTCAGTCATATGTCGTCCCATTCATTCCATATAGGTATCGTTTTGAAGCTTGATTCATGCCCTTTCATGAACACATAATAACTCAATTTTGAAAATGTGCAACAAGCGACTGGTTTCGCTGTGGAGGGTCACATTTTAGCTGAAAAAAGCAAGGACCAGCGTTCTACTCACAATACAGCCGTTTACTGATATTTTGTAGTGTTTATTCCAGAAGTGTGTCCATCACATTATCTTTGAGTAGCGCATTTTATAGGCCAAAATAAGTCCAAATTGGCTGAAAACTACTTTTAAAACTACAAGTGTTGAATAATTCCGAACCAATCTGGACTCATTACAGCAAGAAAAATTCAGCAAAAAAACATTGAAATCTAAATTTAAAAAATTTGCATTATTTTCAAAATTTTAAATGAACATTGAAGACTGTCAAAACTATGAAGATTAAATAATTATGCTGTAAAACTTTGTTCACAGTTTTGTGACAATGACTGTTGTTAACAGTGCTATATAAAAAAAATTGAATTGAATTTGAATATAAATGTGTATACTACAATGTACCAAAGTGGAAATTCTACAGTATCGTGTGTATGGTCAATATGTTAGTCAGCATATTAATCATGTATTTGGATTAATATATTTTATCTGATACAATTTATTACCTCTCTCTCTCTCTCTCTCTATATATATGTATATATATATATGTGACCCAATCTGCCGTAATGAGTCGGAAGTCGGCGTTCTATTTATTTAGATACGGGCCGATTATGTTGACAAACATCAAAAATATCAATTTTTCTTTTTTGGTCTTATATGAAAGAAAAGTTAAAATTTATTAATCAAAATTGATCTGGTCTCCAAAAAAGAAAGATCGATATTTTTGTGATGTTTGTCAACATAATCGGCCCGTATCTAAATAAACAGAACGCCGACTTCCGACTCATTACGGCAGATCGGGTCACATATGTATATAGCATATATAGCTGTATATGCTCCAGCTCAGGGTCCTTTCCTGCCTTTAAGGACACTCTGTGCTTAGCCTGGACCGGATGTAAATTCAAAGAGGAACAGAGGATTTTTCACAATTTGTATACGGTATATGAAAGGAGGTTATAGACTATAGTAGACTGCCTAAATTATCATTTAATTTCTAGGTGCATGCATGTTAATGAAGTAAATAAGCTAAACAACTATACTTATTTTGGCTACCCGGTCTCAAAATACCCTGGGCTGAAGCGACGCCCCTGCTCCAGCTGGTCTTTCATGTTTTAGCTGATGGTCTAAATATCGATACGTTTGATATCACTGTGCAGTGTCTTTGTGTCTATGAGAAATTAATTAGTCCCAGAATTGATTATCCTCCAGGAAATGTTCTCATCTCTCATCCATTAACAATGTGGTATAATAATGAAATTAGACGCTAGTTATCATCATCGTAAGAACTCTTCCAAGGTCCTTTTCAAGGGTGAGAGACCCCGGATCTTTAACAATGGATCATGTGGAAATCAATATCGTCATGAAAACTACGTCATCCAGAAGAGGATTGATGGATTCAATCATTTGCCCGCTTCACTGATACTTTACGACATGTTGAGACATTTTGTTGCTGACATTTACATTGTAATTTATGGTATTTAGCAGATGCTCTTATCCAGGTTGTGTTTTCGAAAAGCATAGGTGTTAACTACATTAACAGCTAACATAGTGTAGGTTAGCAGCTAACATATTGTACATTAGCGACTAACATACTGTACACTAGAAACTAACATAGTGTTAGTGGAAAGAAACCAGTTCAATTTTCCTTGATCGTAAGTTCCCCGTGTAATCCACTACCTGGTGGTAAGAGGTGCAAAGTCTGACGCGTAGAATGATGAAGATACAATATTGAATTTAGTTCTTGATGAGTGAATTTATTCTCACAACATATGATATTTTAACACACATTATTTTGAGCTAGTTTGTTTTGTGCGAATGGGCCAACATGCCGACACCATCACGCAGCAAGTACAGTCAATGACTATTTCGCGTTGCACCTCCACACCTGGGCCGCGTAATCTCAGCTGCTTTAATAACGACCGTTGCCGCCTCCTACAGGTGGAAATACACTAATCTTGTCAGTTCATCCTGGGGCACGATTTCTGCATGTCCTTTATCAATGACTTCTGTAAGAAATTCCGTATATTCATTTTTAAAATGGTCATTCTTTAGAAACCTTTTCTTCAAATTAGATAGACGCTGTACTGCCACCTGATGGTTATTTGGCATAATTACATCCTTTGTCCTAAATGGCAAGTCCAAAACATAATGGCCATTCCGCAGACAAACAGAAGTCTCTGATGTTACCATGAACTTTTTGTCTTCAACAGACATTTCAGCTTCGTCCTCTGTACTCTCATTGAAATCATGGTTATATTGTTGCAATAATAATTCTTCCAAATTTCCAATTGATATCCTGTTTACAGTGGCAATAGGTATACTAGACCTGCCACTACCATTAATTGGTTGTCGTTATAATCAAAGTCAAAGTCAAAGTAAACTTTATTGAAAGAATGGCTCCTACAATGGTGTAAATTAGCAGCTAAAATAGTGTTTAAAATGAAGTTGAAGCGAATGGGGAAAGAACGAGGGATGATAAAAGTGTAAAAAAGACAAGTGTGGGTGGAAATATATTGAGGTGTGTGTTCAGTGAGGTGGTGTGAGGTGGCATAAGAACCATGTTGACTGTCGTGTGAAAACAAGAAGCTTTCAAGTCCTAAATCCCATGTATTCTTAATGGGAGAAAATGAATGGGTTCCTACGGGGAAAATAAACGACATGAAAAAAGAATGAAAAAGACGAGTGCGGGTCATGATGCTTACAGATATGCGAAGAGGCCCATGGGCCCTCAAATCACATCGAATTTGGTGGCCTTGTGAAGAACGGTGACCATGCAGTAAAGCATTGAAATTTGAGCTCCATGTTCGTCTATGGGGGGAAAAAATCAACAGAAAAGTGGACAGGGCTTGTGAACGAATGCACGAATCAAAAACGTGTGTACAAGCAAACCGCACCGCTATAGACGGCATGTTTTAGAGTTGGGACGAAGTTTTAGCATAAAAACTATAGAAGCAGTATTGGTCAGAAAAAGTGTGTGGTATAAAAACCAAATAACAACATAATCACTGTAACCACATTATGTGAAAACACTGGTTAATGTCAGAATCTTAAGAGTGATTATTGAATCATAAACCTGAGAGTGATTAATGTCACAGGGACACGTTTAGGTTTGAAAGTAAAAAGTGAAATTGCAGGAAGACACTGAGTAAACTCCGGGACTGGACATCCGTGATTAACAGTAAACAGAGCCACGGTAGGTCAGATCAGGGCAGGGCGCTTCGGGTGACGGACGTCACAATGCTGACATAAAGCTAACAAAATCTTATTGCTAATAAAAGGATCCAGTGGCCAGCTGACGTGCAGTGTCTGTGAAACAGTGCTTGGGGACAGTACCTTGCTCATGAGTACCTCAGTGGTACCTTTACTGGTCTGGGACCTAAACTGCCCGACCTTCTGATCACGGGCCGAACACTGTAACCATTACACTACCAACTCCCCCAGCTGCACCCTTCAGTAACTCCCTATAAGATAACGCACCTTGTACAATTTAACTTTGTAATTGTTAACTTTTGAACTTGTACAATTAAATATGCAAAGTGTATTTGATTGCATTCTAGTGATTAGCTAACGCATATAATTATTTAATTATAATAAACTTTACAATGTCCCAGTTTGCAAATATTACATAGTGCTGTAGAAAAAATTGTGGGTAAATTTGTGGTTAAAACTCACTTTTTGTCAGAAGGTCAGACACAAAGGTCTGGGGCAGTTGGTAGCATAACGGTTAGGGAGTTGGTCTCATGATCAGAGGGTTGCCAGTTCAAGTCCTAGACCAGTAAAGGTACCAGTAAGGTACTCAGGAGCAAAGTACCATCCCCAAACACTGCTCCCACTGCTGCTTCATGGATGTGTCAAATACAGAGGTCACAATTTTGCACTGTGTTGTGCTGTGCTTGTTCTGATCAAATGTAGACTGGAGTTTAATATTTGGTCAGTAAGTACATTTCACATTTTGCGATTACTTTCACAGACAAATCATCAGCGTCGAGTTGGTGCACTGGGGCAGCTGGTGGCGTAACGGTAGGGTGCTGTACAGGTACTGTCTTCGGGTGCTTGTTAGCTGCCCACTGCTCCATCACGGATGGGTTAAACGCAGAGGTCACATTTGGTTGTGGTGCCCTGTGTGCTGTGGTGTGGTGTGTTCACAATGACAATCACTCACTTGACTTGTCTTCAGGTAGCGTCTGGTTTCTCTCCGCATGAGAAATTTTACGGCTCGTTGCAGCGTTTGACCTCGTATTAAACGCTGTCTCACACACACACACGTCCACTCTCCTTAACGCACCCGAAAATTGGACGCGGCTCTATGAAGGAGAACTAACGCTTATCCTGCAATCGTCGTCTCAAAAGGTCAATGTGGCGTGTGAGTGTGTTTAACGACAGAGAGAGTGCTAGAATGTGTGCTGAGCTGTGTTCACAATGACGAATAATCACTCACTTACATAAAAATAATGCTGAACGAGGAAATTAAAAGTCTTACCTCCTGAAATTTTCTTTTATCAGTGTTTCTAAAGACCTTCCTCGACATGCTTCATATTAGGTGAATCCGTTCCTTAAGTGAGTATTTATTTGTCATCGTGAACACAGCACAGCCCATCACACAGCGAACCACAACCAAATGTAACCTCTGCATTTGACCCATCCGTGAAAAAGCAGTGGGCAGCTTTTTGGCACTGCCTGGGGAGCAGTGCTTGGGAACGGTACCTCGCTTACGAGTACCTCAGCGGTACCGGGACTTGAACCGGCGACCTCCTGTTACAGTACCATCTGAAACATGAACGCGGCATTTTCAGAAACGAGCTTTCCCCAGACGCTGCAGAACTAGTTTCTTATAATGGGAAAACTCATATCTATCACAAAGTGAGGGCCCCATGGAATTAGAACTTTCTGGGTGTCGTTTTGGGATTTTTACACTACTGTATCGCCATGGCGATGCGAGAGCCGAGTCGTCGTGCTCGGAGCTGCCAATCGATTGGCTGCTGTAACATCGGCGTGAGCAAAGCAGCCCAGGGTGATTCATGGGAGGCTGCATGCGCTACGATGAAAATCGATGAGGAATAATAAATGAGAAACAACTGAGCGGATTATGGGGGTTATTAAGGCATGCAGGAGAGAGAGAGCGAGAGAGAGAGAGCCTGAAGGCAAAGAGAAAATGAAAAACAAATCTAAAAGAGCATCGCATTTTGGTGCAGCTTCCATTTCTAACCATCATATCTCAGACTGAAAATCTGAGCCACCGTGTTAATGTAACAAGTTGTGGAGTAGCAAAATTTGCAACGCTACTAACAGGTCTGGCTAAAGCAGTCAGAAGTCGCATGTTCGAATTTTGAGACACAGGCCAATAAATCTAAAAAGCAATGAAAATATTGATTTTTCTTTTTTGATCTTATATGAATGCAAAGGTCTACAACAGAGGTCACTAACAGGCAGACCGCGGTCCGGACCCAGAAGCTGTCACATACGGACCCAGACCTATAGCCTAAACAGAAGGTTAAGGTTTAAAACCTGACGGGACGCTTCTATTTTAACCGGCACAGCGTTGGCTAGTGGTTTAGTGGATGAGGAATCACACAGACCAATTGCATGCGAGTTAAGGCATCACACGTGATACCACTCAGCCAATCAGGCGGTAAACACTGCGACTCTACAGTGCAGACAGATGAGAGAGTTAGAGGCAAGACAAACACATGAAAAGACGGTAGAAAGAAAAAGAAAGACAGTGATACATGTAGAGAAAACAAAGGGAGAGATACAGACGACTGAGCCGGAGTAAGCTGAGAAAAAGAGAGAAAAATAACCAACAAATGGTGCTCTCCAAAAGGAAAAGTGGAGAGTGAAAATAGATATCAGTTCACATGACATATCAGATGTCACATGACAATAAATACTGTCAAAATTTTTGAATTAATTTGATTTGACAGTCAGGTATTGATTACATGCAATGTTGATTCAACTAATAGTCTACTTAAATATATCACACGAAACAGTTATCAAACCCTGGTCTACACAATTCACCTCCCAAAGTTTCGTAGTCAAGATAATTGTGTAAAGGTGTTTAAATGGCTACTAAATTAGACTTAAGTAAGTCTAGACTTAAGCAAGTCTTGCCCAAAATAAACACTGCTTTATCTTGCTGTTTAAACTGAAGACTTCCTTGCGTTCCGGGTCTCGCCTAAAACCCCCTGATCTCTGCTGTCCAAAAACGTCTAACCTGATCTTATCAAGCCCATCAAAATACTTCAAACTTTTCAAGACCAACACACGTGTCTGCAGTGTTTTTTATTAGTTTAATAACTTATAGAAAACACACATAATCACAAGACTTTGAACTTAACGGACATTATATTGATTCATCTGCATGCGAAATTATTTGCGAGTTATGTCGTGCACAAAAACAGAAGTAAAAACGTGTACATGGCATTCTTTACGTGCCTTTTGCCACAAGCTTGATATGTTCAGTGTTTACTCTGAAGGCACATCCATTGCATTGTTGTAACGTGACGCCACGATGCACCTATTCTAAAATACTAACTCAAATAATTTTTTTGAAATAATTTAAGTTTTAGTCTGGTTTAATAATATTACATTAATTAATAACTTCCGTCTTGTCCAAGGTGGACTCCATCCACTGACTCCATCCACCGACTCCGTCTTCCGGCTGCCAAGAGTGTGCTGTGACGCCATGAGGCGAGGTAGCCAATCAAATTCAACACCAATCACAAACATCTGCTAGTTAAAAATAAGTCTTTTGTAAAGAGAGAAAAATATTTTGTAACAATGTAGAGTTTTGCTACAGTACTATTTGTAAAAAGTGTAAGTAGTTATTTTTAAGCTACTGCATTTTAAAAGTAGCTACACTAATACGCTACTGAGAAAAAAAATGTCAAGTTAGAAGCGTCGATCATTTTTAGTTAGCTATTCTAAAACACTGCATATGCATGTAAGTGAATTAAACACTAGAGTTATTAATATATTATTAAAAGTTGTAGCGCTGTGGGAAAGTCTGATTTAGACAACTGTTTTTTTTCTCAGAACACATTGCGTGAGAAATGTTTCACACACAACGCTTTATCTTTAAGACAACACACTCGGGCGCAACAACACACCGAGAGGATTAATTCAAATTCATTACGATTAAAATAGACACTGCAGCACAAACAAATGAGAAATATAATACTTTGCAGCGTGTAAAAAATGGCGAGTGAGCAGCAGGCAGGTGAGGAGCGAGATAGCGCAGACCAATCAACAGCTCCGGGACATTCCCATTTTAATTATGTTTTTTTTATTTTTTAGATTGGTTTGGTTCAGTTTGTTTTAGTCCAATCTTATTATATTTTTTGACATGACAGATAACTTGATGCAAACCAAAAAAAATTGCTACACCATAACAATGGGTTAGTGGAATTCTCTTTTAAAAAAATCTTAAAAATAATTTTCTCTACATCACATGCAACTTAGCTGGAGAAAGTATTTTAAGGAAACTCTTTTTAAGAACATAGGTTTTGAATTTTGAAGAAATTGAGTTCATTTCATAAGGTACTTCAAATCTCAAATTCATGTAGAAAACAAACATGTTTATAAGAAAATATTCAACTTTCTAATTAATGTAATTAATGAAAGTAATTGCAAATTTTAAGAAAATTCCATATTTTAAGGAAAGTACTTGCACAAAATTTCTTACAAAACAGACTTATGTGCAATGATGTTTCAGGGAATGTTACAGCAATTTTTCATTCATTCATTCATTCATTATCTGAACTGCTTAATCCCAAATTTGGATGCGGGGGGACCGGAGCCTATCCCGGGAACTTACGGGCGCAAAGTGGGGACCAACCCTGGGCAGGACATTTTCTCTACATAATGTGAAATAAAATTATTTATGCACAGAAAATTGCATATATAAAAATCTGATTAAAAATATCTGAATAACACATAATTCATAACAAAATTGAATAATGAACAAATAGTATAAAAAATACAAATAAATCTTTGTGAATGGCTCATTTGTGTGGTCCAGTAATTAGTGATCTCATATCTTGTGTCATGAAATATTTAAAATATTTGGGTGTATTGATTTTTTTTTTCTGCTAAAAACATTTGCAGGAAGTAACATATTGGAATGTTGCTCTGTAAAGTCAAAGTCACAGTCAAACTTTGTCATCTCTGCTATATACTGTACGGATATACAGAGAGACGAGACGACGTGGCTCCAGTTTTTACAATGCAACAAGAAACAGGGAAGAAAGAACAGATAGGGCACATGGAATAAACAATATATAAATAGAATACAAAATATACATTTTAAGCTAGAAATGTATTATTAACTATAAACTTTAAACTAGAAATAGAAGTAGAAAGAGAGACAATTTGGATGCAGTTTTACCTACAAAAGTGGAAGTTGACTTTTTCACTGAATGTGCATGAGGTTAGAAAGTTTCAATATGAAAAATTCTATATCCAGTCTATTAATAAAAGTGTCTCTTAAAAAGTATGACATTTAAGTTTAAGTTTGTGCAGATATTATAACAGCATTGGAGAACCAGATTCTATGCAATACTTTTCAATAATTTGTGCAGATACAGTTAGAAAGTGACCAGTGAAATATGCAATATAAATATGCAAATATGTTCAATGGTTGAGCAAATAAGTAGTGGCAGTGCAACAATTGTGCAAATATTTGAGAAGGATTACTATTTCAAACATCTGGCATTAAATGTGTGCCAGATCAGCAGCAGTCTGAAGTGATAAATAAAAAAATAAATAAATAAATAAATAAATAAATAAATGGCTGTAAGTTTTCAGTAACACTTTTCATACTAAAAATCTTTGGTCGAAAAATCTCAACTGGTTGAAGAAAAATAGCATTTTGTCCACCCTGTATATATAGACTACTGCTGCTACCAACACACTTCAAACAGCACCATGACACACAACACCAGTCACTGATGACAATCAATCAACAAGTTGCTGCTAGTGTTGGGGTACTTGACTTTTTGAAAGTCTTGGTCTTGTCTCGGACTCGGACAAAGAGGACTCAGGATTTTATTTGGAGACCAGCCGAGACCACAACTCTGAGAATATTACTACTAAAACTCTTCAACTTACAGAAACCACACACATACCGTCAGAATCACAAGACTTTCAACTTACCACACATTATATTCATTCCTCTATATGTGAATTAACTGAACTAACTGTGTAAAAACCCATTAATTACATTATTCGCGATGTAAACACACGTTAGGCTTGTGACTCTCATATGGAACGCCATCGTGCACAAAAATGTAGTTCCAGAAAGGCCAAAAGCAGCTCATTTAGCTCATAAAGGCCAAAATTAGTCCAAATCGCCCCAAAATGACCCGAAACTTTAGTATTTCCTTATTTTCAATTGATCAGAAAACTTTTCCCCCCATTTTATAATGTTAGAGAGTAATCAATAGGGAAGAATACATATAGAAAAATGTATTATTTGTTATCAAATAGTTTTATTCTGTATCCAGATAGATACCAAATGGATAAAGAAGTGTTTCCACCTGCACTAACCTTATTGTTCTTCACAGCACTAAGGTGTAGGTGGTCTTGTCCCCAACTGTAGTTGCTGCTTCTGTTATTTTGGTCTCTTTGGTGGGTCCGGGTCTTGATCGGCGAGGTCAGACCCACCCCAATTCCCCCCGTAATTCAAAACATGACTATATATATACTAATATATCACACGCAAACACTCTCAGTAGCCTTCATACTCTGGACGGGTTAAGTGGCAGAATCAATAACTGTCTTATTGCGCATAGAGCCGGTGACTGAGAGAGTGTTGAGAGTAAAAAGGCCGTGTGTAGAGTGTGTTGGTGGTGAATATGAAGTGTTGGTGTGAGACGTCGCTTCTTCATCTCCACCACAGACATCAATCTCCAGCACTGTTTGTGCTGCATAAATGTGATGGAGCGCCTTTAAAACACGTCCTGATGGCCTCCGTTAGCTTTGCTGGACACGCCATCATTTAAATGTGGAAGAATATAGGAGCGCTGCTGAGGTTAGATTACAAAAAACACGTCACCTCACTCCGTATACACACATTTAACATAAACGTTTCTTAAAACTGAGCTTAGACATAAAAATTAACATCTGCAATGGTTGTGACTCAAAGGACCACTTGCCAAAATTCAATCCCCATTGTTCAGTCTTCTGAAAATCTGCAATGCAATTAAAGTTGTATAAAAATAATGACTAAAAGTTGGATAAAACATAGCTTAATTTCATCAGCTGTGAAAGATAGAAATGACTAAACGTGATTAAAACTCAGAAGCATTTTTCTTTTTTTTAGAAAGACTACATTTAAAAGGAAAGTCTAAAAACTAATATCTAGCTAATTATAATTTTAAATGGCAAGATGCTGTTAATTTTTAAAGCGTTCCAAATTATTTTTCGATGATTTTTTTGTCCACTAAAACTAGATGAAAACTGTGAAAGATGGAAATTACCAAATGCCACTAAAACTAAAATTCATTCATTCATTTATTCATTATCCGAACTGCTGAATCCAAACTCCAAACTGAAAGCATGCAAACTCCACACAGAAACACCCTACGGCCAATCCAAATAATAATAATAATAATAATAATAATAATAATAATAATAAATAATAATAATAAATAATAATAATAATATGTGAAACGCTAACAGTTACAAGAGGGGTCCATAAGGACATGCTTGGACCCCTAATAAGGTACCAATAAAGTATTTTCCATCATTTTTTACCATTTCTGACCTCAAATTTCTCTCACATTGCACTATTGTCACTCTGATCCCCAGGCTTTGTTGCTAAGTCATTCAAGTCTTTGTGTTTCAAGCTCTTGCAAACTTAAGGAAAGAAGTCTCTGCAAGATCAGATATTGGAATTTGTTACATTTAAAAGCGAGTTGCATCTCACGAATGAAATTCTCTCACTTTCATTTTTCTTCCTTTTAAACAAGGTTCGTTTCCCAATGATAGTCGTCTTTATATAAAAACATCTCTGGCTGTGTCAACATCCAGCTCTGTGTAGCTTCCTAGCAGCAAGAATAATGCCTTTCATTTACATTGTCCTTTAAGCTCATATTACTCAATATTATTGTCATTCTCTCATCATATTTCAACACTTTAACAAGGGAGACAAACCTTACTGTTCATTTATTTCTATTTTTCGAAAGGACATAAGACAAAATATATATAAATGCAAGTTTAGCGATGCTCTGGGGATATGCGATACATCAATTAGCACAAACGTATTACTGGTGGTGAATTGTTTCTGCAATGATAAAATACTCACTTACAGTTAAAATGCTTTCCTGTGAGCGTGCAAAACTTTCTAATGCATGCAGTACTTTCGTGAGCAGCAAATATTTCTCGTGAACATACAATGTCTGTCTTGTGGAGCATGTGATACTTCTCGTGAGCATGCAATATTTTCTCGTGAACACACAATACCTTCTTGTGAGCATGTGATACTTTCTTGTGAGCACATGTTCCTTTCCTGTGAACTTGCAAAACTTTCTCCTGTGATTTATATACAATGCTTTCTTGTGAACACACAATACTTTCTCATGAGCATGTAATGCTTCTTTGTGGTACAATACTTTGTCATGCACGCTCTATACTTTGTCATAAACTTGCAATACTTTCTCAGGAGCATGTTGTTTTCTCATGGGCATGCGATACTTAAACTATCCATATACATGAAACTACTGTATGTGCATGAGATTTTGGTAAATATCCCCAGGCTGCCTTGTTCTTAATGCCTTGCCTGATAAAAATCAGTGCTAAATAAAGAAGTAAATACTGTATATGGAATGCTTATGCTGGCTGCCCTTTTGAAACAAGGTTTCATTTGGGCAAGCAGTATTTCTGGTATTCATGCATCTTGTGTAAACATAGTTATTCGCCTTAAGTGTGGAAAATTTATGTTTATTTTCTCAAATCTCCTTTACAGTCCGCCTTACAAACTTCATAGATTCAGTCCTGAATATTTTGTTACAACAATTGATCTGAGGTTCGAAAGCAGTGTGGGGAATATGTGAGAGCCATTTTTACCGCCTTTATTTTTTATAAAGCTGCAGCAGTGATGAGAAGGCTCACTCCCAGTTTGCTCTTATCAATGTGACAGCTTTCCATATTTACCACTGGCCAGAGTGAACTTGACTCCACTTAGCAGGGAAGGGGAAGAAGGAGAAGTGCAAATGTGGAGAGAGAGACGAAGAACCAGAGGTGAGAAAGAGCACTAATCTAAGCTAATGAGATATGGATAAGCGGTGGGCGTCGCCACTGGGGTAGATAAGTGCAGGAAAAAGCCCGAGCGGAGAGAAATGGAGTGAAGACACCTGCAGAGCGAATAAAGCCGGCCGATCAAGCGGGCCTGCGTTCCGGGCCGGCGTGCCTCGCAATTGGCGTAGCGTGATTAAAGAGAGGTCTGGGGGCAACAGCCAGGACTTTGGGATGTAGAGATTTAATTATCCATGTTTCTCTCACTTTAACGGTTGCAGATTCCAATCCTCATTTGTGTGATATAATAGCAGGAAGATCCTCTTAAAGCCGGCTCTTAGCTGCTCGCGCTTCACCGTACATTATCATTATTGGAGGAGAAAGGGAGCACTGATTAATATTCAAAGTAAGCTGCCAGTGATATCATTGCTGAGGCTTCACAACTTCTACCGATTTCATTTGATTTATAACACTATTAAAGTGGTTAAACTAGTCTCGGTTTTTCTGAAATTAACACACTATATGGTAGTTGCTAATACTTACTATGCTAGAGTTAACAATGTACACTATGTTAGTTAGCTAATGTACACTGTTAGTTGCTAATGTACACTATGTTAGTTGCTAATGTACACTATGTTAGTGCTAATATACACTATGTTAGTTGCTAATGTACACTATGTTAAGTGCTAATGTAAACTATGCTAGGTGCTAATATACACTATGTTAGTTGCTAATGTACACTATGTTAAGTGCTAATGTACACTATGCTAAGTGCTAATATACTATGGTAGTTGCTGTATGCACACTATGTTGAATTACTAATGTATACTATGCTAGTGCTAATGTACACATATTAAAAGTGCTATGTACACACTATGTTAGTGCTAATATACACTATGTTAGTTGCTAATATTTTTACTATGTTAATTGCTAATGTACACTATTTAAGTGCTTACAAATATGTACACTATATTGATTGCTATGTACACTATGTTAGATTAACATGTACACTATGTTTAAGTGCTAATGTACACTATGTTAGTTGCTAATATATGCACTATGTTGAATTTAACTTTAATGTACTATGTTATGTGCTAATGTACACTATATTTGTTAGTTGCTAATGTACTATGTTAGTTGCTAATATGTACACTATATTTATGTGCTAATGTACACTATGTTAGTTGTAATACTATGTTGGTGTAATATACTATGCTAGGTGTAATGTACACTATGTTAAGTGCTAATGTACACTATATGAGTGTGTGTACACTATGTTGTGTTGCTATGTACTATGTTAGTTGCTAATGTACACTATGTTAGTTGCTAATGTACACTATGCTAGGTGCTAATGTACACTATGCTAGTTGCTAATGTACACTATGTTAGTTGCTAATGTACACTATGTTAGTTTCTAATGTACACTATGTTAGTTGCTAATGTACACTATGTTAGTTTCTAATGTACACTATGTTGTATTAACCTAATGTACTATGAAGTTGCTAATGTACACTATGTTAGTTGGAATGTACACTATGTTAGTTGCTAATGTACACTATGTTAGTGTTCTAGTGTACACTATGTTAGTTGCTAATGTACACTATGTTGGTTTTCTAGTGTACACTATATTTGGTCCTTCTAATGTACACTATGTTAGTTGTAATGTACACTATGCTTTAGCTGTAGATTGGTGCACGTTCTTAAGATTTGCAAATTAAAACAGGGCATTTGAAAGCCAAGAAATTAACATTTTAAGTTAAGAAAAGGAAAATCACTAAAAGAAAACTAAAAAGCTCTAGGCTTCTCCCGATGTGAACAAGTATATGGAGAAAATATGTTTCCTACATAAAAAGTGCCCTGTAGTTATAAGAATTGAAGTAACGAATTAAAATACTCACAAATACTGTAATTAAACCAGATTTTTTTGGTGCCTTTTTTTTATGAGTAGTTTTTCAGGTCATAACAATTTTACTACGTGCTTAAAAATTACAATTTTGCCATGTAATCTATACCGCTATATAAGATCAAGTGGCTACTTCAGAGTACGCCCACAATTTGAATTATGTGACCCAGCACCATACATGCAGCCAATAAAAAATGCAATCATGACCTTCGCGCCAGTTAATCTATAGCGTAAGCAAGAATAAACTCGCTGCAGCAGCAGGCTGGTGTCTGGAGGAGCTACACAATTGAATTACAAACTCATTATAGACTGATTTGGAGACAAGAAGCCAAAATGGAGACGAAGACCTTTTGTCAACCTGCATTGAAATGATGGAGAAAAGAGCTGAGAGGCAGAGTGCCCGCTGCCTGTTGTTCACAGTGTATTTGGAAAAAGTTTAAACTGTTCTATGCATGTTCAAAAGCTACTTTTGTCATTGTTTTATAAATAAAATTCTCTTTATATCCATTATTTACAAAAAAAAATGCCTTTCTATACCTTGTTCATCTGAAATATTTCTGAGCGTGAATACTTTATACTTTGTTGAACTGGATCGAATGCCTGCTATTGGCAGCGCAATAAAACATCCGCCGGTTAAAGTAATTAATACTTTCGGTAGTTTTTGAGAAAAGTACTTTGTACTTTTACTCAAGTATTTTTTCAACACCAGTACTTTTACTTGTAATTGAGTACATTTTAACCAATGTAACAGTACTTACAACCCTTGAGTACAAATTTTTCAGTACTCTTTCACCTCTGGTTGCCTATATGTATGTGCATTAAATTGATTTGTATGCGTCAAGACTCAGATTCTTGTCACATAGTTATACCAGAGTATAACATGATCACACTGATTTGTTCCCTGAATTTCCAAAAAATAAAAATAAACACAATTCTTTATTAAATCATCAGAAACGTCAAATTCTAAGAATACAGATGGAAAATATAAAGACAAATATGCATCTTAAAATAAAGATTTATACTGTGAAAGTAGCTGTTCATGTGGATATTATAAGATATCTGTGTATGTAAAGTGCTGTGTGCTTTTCATAACTCTCTACCTCTCCGTCTTTGCCTGGACACCGCTACTGATTGGAATATAGCATTACCTGACCTGAAACCGTGATGGATAGATAGATAGATAGATGGATGGATGAATAAGAAAGAGAGGACAAAGTACGCCAATTATCATGTAAATGTCGTCCGTCCTCCAGAGTCGGCGTTCCCCATCTGGAATGCATCCCCTACGTATCCGTCCCCACCTGGGGTTAACCTCACTGCCCCTCTTTGAGCAGCTGCAATGTTTTCCAGCCTTACAGCGCTCCAGGTTTTAAAGGAGTGGTGCAAATATATAAATAAATATTTTTTTTAAAAGTGATGTATCCTCTCTGCCTTTAAAGTGTCTGATTTCTGACATCTCATAACTCTGCTGGCGTTCCAAAGCCATTAATGTTTTAACCTGGCCTCATTTGAAATATCCATGGTCCTTAAGCCAACTTTCTAAATGTCACCGCGGGGGAAAAGTGGGGTCTGATACTGGATTTTATGAATAGCAAAGATGACAGGTCTGAAGGCAATTTAACATGACCACAGGCTTAAAAGCCACACTTTACATGTCTGTGTTTTTTTACCCAACTTTTGAAATCGTCACATGGTCGATATTAAATATGCTACAGCGGGACGGTTCTCATGCGAGGGAATCTTTCAAAGATGTTCCTGGCTTTCTCTCGTGTTTGGCACTTTCAGACTGACAGACGTAGTACACGTTACATCTTTTGTGGAATCTCTATATCTGCCTTTTTCTGACATTTCAGGAGTCAAAAAGTGATCTTCTCACCTTTTCAATAACTTTGACAGTTTTTTGACCAGTTTCAAGGTGTTTCATTTTGTTCCAAAACAAGTTTGACAATTATATTGACTACCAGTATTTAAACATGTAGCTACAATATAATGCTATATCTTGTAACTTGAATATTCATAATAATGTCTTTTTTCACATCAAATGAAAGTGAGTGTTTAGTTGTCATTGTGAACACAGCACACAGTGCACCACAATGAAATATAACCTCTGCATTTAACCCATCCATGCAAGGAGCAGTGGGCAGCTAACAAGCGCCTGGGGAGCAGTGCTTTGGGACAGTACCTTGCTTAGAGTACCTCAGTGAGACCTTTACCGGCCCTGGGATTTGAACCGGCGAACTTCTGATCACGGAAATGAGTTACACCACCAACTGCCCCGACTAAGCTTGGCTAAAAACTTCTTAGATTTTTTCATTAGCTTTTTTAATTTATGAAAATTGTATGTAAATTGCATTGTATTGTATTGTGTTAAAAATTGAAAGTTAATTAAAATGTGTTACCATTAGTACTGTTACTGCTCATATGCTTTTTGAGCATACAATCCATCATAAGTGTATGTGTTACATGTGTTGTGAGCATGGTACTTTCTGGAGAGCATCTGATACTTTCTAGTGAGAATAACATACTTTCTAGCGAGCTCACATTACCTTCTCGTAAAGTCTCGCATTATTTTTTCCCTCACTTGTCCCTTCAGTGTTTCTTCAGGAAGGAATTAAGTATAATAAAAATGAATGCATTTGTGGAAAGAGTATTAGCTGGCCTAGGTTACATTTGACCAATTAATTTCACTGTAACAGAAAAAGAGAGAGCTTAAAGAGTTGAAAGAGGCTGGTTTGGGAGCGATGGTTTGTGAAGTCGGGTTTTTCGGGATGCCTGCTGGGAGACAGCTGTTGTGCCCTTGAGCGCAGTGGTTTGGTGGCGTTGCGATCCCGTCGGCGTAAACTCTAACAGTGGGTGCTCCATTATGCTAAAAAAGAACGAGTTGAAAAGAAAATGACTCGAAAACCACAAGCTCCTAATGCAGTCAGAGTGCATTTTCAGTTGGAGATGTCTTGAGGCCTTGGGTTATTTGTTTGGATGACTTTTTGTTGTGAGATCAAGTGCTGGAGAAAACATTGGGCCTCGTTTAGCAACTGTTCTTAATAAGGAATTTGTTCTTAAATCCCGCTTATGCAGTTCTCACGTAGATTGTGACATTCACCAATGTTTCTTCTCTTTCCACTCTTATGCACAATTTAAGCGAGTGATTATTTGTCATTTTGAACACAGCACAGCACACAGTGCACCACACAACCAAATGTGATCTCTGCATTTAACACATCCATGATGGAGCAGTGGGCAGCTTTTTGGCAGTGCCCGGTGAGCATTGCTTGGCTGACGGTGCTCATGAGTACCTCAGTAGTACCAAAATCAACCATTAATCATATTTTCTTGTGAGCATGCAATATTTTTTGTGACCACATAGTACTTTCTTGTGAGCATGGGATATGTTCTCTTTCTCTAGATCCATCAACCATGCAAGTTCCTGTGATAGTGCAAATTTATTAACAAGATGCTTCAGACATGAGAGTCTGCGTCTAGAGGTTTATTATAACTGGTTGAATGTTATAAAATCTTTGTGAAAACAAAAATCTTTGTGTATACAATTTATTTCTTATGAACAGTTGGTAAATAAGGCCTTTTGTTGTTACCGGGCATTCCAGCGCTAACCATCCCTCATTTTTTGGGTTGCTTCAAAGCAATCTGCCGGATGAAAACAATCATCTCCACCACGCTGTCACGTTTTATGTCCACCCCCAAAAAATCAGTGTGCTGGTTTTTACATGCGACAAACTCATTAAAACTGATGTTAGGTCACGGGTTTTGGCACACAGCTAGTCATCTGTAGCATGACAGGTCGACACACTTGTTCTGGAGAATGTGTGTGTGTGTGTTTAAGTGTGTGTAGTGGAAAGGGCAGACTGGTTCTGCTGCTCCTCAGACATGACTGTTAGAAGTACAGAATTAATTACAGTTTTTAAGGACTTCCTCTAAAAGCTTGTCACAACCCGTTGGGAGAAATATTTCGGTCTGACGTGGACATTTAGTTCCGACCCAGTCGAGCTTATCTTTTTTGTCCTCAGTTCTTCCCCTTCCTCTTCACTGCTTTCTTCCTCTTTCTTTCCTTCTATACCTTGTGTACTTTTTCCCACTTTCTGCCTAATCTGTTTCTCTGTTCATTGAGACAATGCAGAGGAAATAACGCAACGGCTCTAATACGAGTTTGGGAAAGAATAACTCAAATGAAGGCTGCTGAGTAGACGGTGGTTAAGGAATAACGGTGAGGATTCATTTATCCATGTATTTCAATAATTATTTAAACTCAAAATGAAAAATGGAAACATTCATCATTTATTTAATTGCTTTCTCAATAGTCGATTACAAAAACATATATACCGCTCTTTTTACTGCCCCTAATAATGGACAGCTGGGATGTTTTCATTGGCAGATATTTTAATCTGAGAATTTTTTTTAATCTGACTTTTTTAATCTCTATGATTTTATGCTTTCTTTGTACAGTCTTTTGAGTGTTAAAAGAAAAGCAGAAAAAAATCATATAAAAGATTAAAACCCTTAATCCCACACACATCCCCAGTAGCCAGGTATTTACCAGAAACAGCTATTTCAATGCTCCGTTTTTCAATAATATCCTTATTTACCAGATCATTTTCAAAAATGTTTTTTTTATTTACTACGAAACCACATAACTCCATAGCCGTCATAGACTACCATAGGCATGCACCAAACCTATAGGTGCTTGATATGCTTGAAGCTTATAAAGCCATGTTAGCCTCACTCCAGTCCCCGAACGAAACAAAGCAACAATTTACATGACTTCCTCTCTCTCTCTCTCTCTCTCTATGTATATATATATATATATATATATATATACATATAAATATGTACATATATATATATATATATACGTATGTATATACATGACATTGTTATGCATATATCTATCTTTATCTGTGATTTTTGGGTCACGTCACTACCATTTGATAAAATACCAAAACCATTTTTTGTTTTAATGTGAAAAACGAATGAATGAAAGAATGATACACTGATTCTTTTGTTGCTGCTTAACCACTTTTCCGCTCAGACGCTTTCCGTGATGTTATTTCTCCCCAAACTCGTATTATCGTCGGTGTCTTCCTCTTCATTGTGCTCGGCCCTGATTTTCTTCTGCTCTTTTGTAGCCGAATCCCGATGCCGCTTAACAGGAGCTTAATTAAGCTGATTAAATTCTCACACTGGTCCTTTTGCCATCTCTCTCCCTCTTTTTCCATCAAGGAGGTCGGGGGTTTGAGATAAAGTGGAAAGTGTGTTTGCAATGTCTGATGTTGAGCGATTTCACGAGCGCCTAATCAATGACGCCGATGAGCAGATGACAGGGGAAATAAAAAAAAAAACCAATGTAAAAAATCCAGAAGGTGGAGAGAGAGAAGGGGATGGAGATGCTAATGATAACTCTGTGATGGAAGAAAATTAAGAAGTTGATGAGTTTAAGACCAGGAGAGAGGAATGATTAATGTGAGATTTCTCATGCTCACGTTTGACTTGTCCAATTTTTCTCATTCATTCATTAAACTCTTATCTACCTGGTTATTTCTCATATCTCTGCAGCTGACCTTTAAACCTCTACAAAATTTTAGGTGTGTATAAAATGTCTAAGATGAGTTTCGGTCATGCAAAACAGTTCTCAGGGAGAAATAAGAAACTTGAGTGCTTTAGTGTTCATTTCCAAAACCAAAATAAAAACCAGAAAATGTGCGCCACGTTTCCATTCAAGATGCTCATTCATAAGCATATTTACTTTTCATAACCAATCTTTTACTTAAATATGTGATATTTTCTCGCAAACATGATATTTTCTCATGAACATGTGATACTTTCTCATAGGCACATTATACTTTCAAACAAACATGTGATACTTTCTTATGATCACATGATACTTTCACAAATAAACATGTTATATATATTGAGCATACATTACTTTATTGTAAACATATTTGTGATACTTGTCCTTTAGTGACTATGTAGAAATGTAGATGATTCATTATTTGTTTTTTATTTTTTGTTCAATAAAATATTCTTGGTTGGTTTTATTCTATTCTTGGTTTTATTTTAAAGATCAAATGATGCTTAGATTCTCAATAACCTTTTAAAATCTATTTTAGGTCTTCCTGATCCTATATCTTCCTCCAATTCTGTCTGGTACTGGTACACTCCTGCCCCTTAAAAGGCCATCAGAAGAACCTCATGCCATCCCCCACACCACTGTCCCTGTTTAATTATTAAATACAAAATGAAATTAGTACTTTTTTACATTTTAAACATGCCTACTTATACGTGGCGGTGTTGAATAGTTAGTACGTTGAGAGCGCTGTAAGTGGCCACTTCATCAGGCCGTGTGCACGCCAATTACAGTTCCCCAGCAAGCAGTGAGCCAAGTGCCAAAGGTGGCTGTTGTGCCAAATAACACCGTAACAAATAAAAAGCTGCATGATATTTTAAATGTGTTTTGCATCTTAAAACACTAAATTGTACGTCATGAAGAAAATTGTGTGATTACTTATTGTTCTGAAATATAGAATAAAAAGGTGAAAAAGTTAAAAAGGAGAAATAAAAAAGGCTGTCTCTAGATGTTTCTGTTGATTATAGTTAAACTAGTGTTTACACTACGAACTGCCAAATATATGTTTACAGGAAAAAGGAAAAAAAGTGTAAAGCAGAAAAGATAAATCTAGATGGAAAATTGCTATAATAATAATAAATATACTGCAAGCGGCAACAAGAGGGATCCAAGCAAAAGTTGCAAAAAGCAGAATGAAAGCAGCTGGTGCAGTAAGCGTTGAATTCAGTGAATCAGATTGCATAAATTTATATAGCATTTTTAGCCGCCCCCATTGTTCAAATAGCAGCATTGTTTATTTCCCTCTTCCATCTCTTAGTTTTGATTGTATGGAGCAATTATTTTGCAAAATTGGACGTATAGTTCTTGGGATTTGGCATTTATAGCGCCCTCTATTGTTTAAATGTTGCCATTGATGCTAGTTGTGCCAAAACCCACACCATTCTGCGATAGTGCACTTTGATTTTCAAATCACCTCTTTCTTAAATCCTTAAAAGTCTTGTCAAGCTAAGTCTGCAGCTTCTTTTGATACCTCACTTGCCTCAAACTGCTAATTAGCCTAGCAGGGTTTGGTTTGTTTTTCATATTATGCAAATTAGCTCAAAAACTCAAAATGGAAAGTCCATAGTTCCAAATAGAAAGTTGTTTGGCTTAAGTCAAAGAATCACGTAAAGCAGGAATTTTCACTCTAGGCCACATGGTTCAAGAATAAGCAAAAAAATCACAAGAAATGGGTTTGCCTTTGCTATAGCGCCAATTATAGTGATGAGATGCACACAATTCCGATTTCAGCTTTCTGTTGCTTATGGTTCAAGCTGCATAAACTGTTTTGTAGGAAACTAATAACAATAATAAAAAAAATTATAGTAATAATAATGGAAAAAAAAACAGAACAATTACAAGAGGGTTCCATCACGCACGTAGCAGCTAATAATAATAATAAATAATAATAATAATAATAATAATAATAATAATAATAGCCTTCTAGTTAAAACACCCAATATTTTTGTAACAATGTAGTGTTTTGCCTCTCTATCTTGCTATTTGTAAAAATAAGTCACAAAAATACAAATACAAGTAGTTCTTCCGTTGAGCTACTGACAAAAGTAGTGAAGTTAGTAGCGTTGTATTATAGTTATTTACTCTCCAACACTACTTAACAGTATATTTATTACTTTTATATACAGTACATTTCACTACATTACTAGATTATATATGTCTAATTTTACATTCCCGAAAGTTGACATTCATTTTCCTTTAGCTGCCCTTCAATGATCCTATTTCGGAAAATGCCACAAATTTTAAATAACAACACCGTCAGCTGCGTTCGGAGCAGACAGCAGCAAGTTTGTAGCTGGTGTAAGCTGATTTTTATGCGTTGTGGTGTGTGTGTGATGATGCCCTTGGCTACATGTCGGGGCTAAAGTGCACTCTCTCCCCAGCGCGCAGTGAACATCAACACCTTGGGCGATGCTGATAAGAGGATAGTCTCTCTTTCGCCGCTCGCTGCTCTTCCTCCCACTGTTCGCCTTCCTCCTCCTCCTCCTCATCGTCCTCCCTACTCAGCAACACATTAACCCCCGTACAGCAGTTCCACCAACTCTAGTCTCCCCGAACCTGAGGCGAGTCCCGAACACACACCCATAATTACACAATTAGAGTAGAGCCTCTACTGTTCACACAGCCTCTAGAGAAACAGCACAGTAGCTATATATATAAATATATATATATATACAGTATATCTTCCCTGACACAAAACTGTTATCAATTGCTGTACATTTACAGTGATTGTAATTTACAGTAGAGTGGCACGGTGGTGCAGTGGTTAGCATTACTGCCTCCCAGTGAGAAGGTCCTGGGTTCGATCCCAGGGTCGGCCGTAGGGTCTTTCTGTGTGGAGTTTACATACTCTCTCTGTGTTTGGACTTTGGGTTCCCTCTCACAGTCCGAAAGATTCAAGATTCTTTATTTGTCACATGCAAATTATACAGGTACAACATGCAGTGAAATGTATCCTGATCCGTTCTTTGACCATGCAATTAAGGCAAAAGGTTTAAAAATAAAAAAATAACTTAGGAATAAGGACATACAGGGAAAGAGATAAAAAAGAAAAAAAAAAAAACTATGACATATACAATAAGGTGCAATGGATTTAAATGGTGCAATGAGTGCCGTGTGCAAGTGTGCCCTTTGCCCCATAAGGGGTGTGTGTGTGTGTGTGTGTTTGTGTGTATTGGCACCTGTGGTTCTCGGGATGGGAGCGTTGGATAATGTATGTATGTATGTATGTAATTTACAGTATAGGGGGAGGTGGTCTATCGGTTAGGAAACTCATCTCTGGACAAAGAGGTCGTGGGTTCAAATCCTACCTCCAGCTCTACCATCATTAGGTCACTGAGCAGGATGCTCCATGTTTATCCAGGAAGACTGTTCCTGAAATTAGGGAGTACTAGAGTATTAGTGTACATGAGCAACAACTGACTCTTCTCTTCCATTTTTTTTGCACACATATATTGTCATATCATGCTACTTCTATAGTGAACACTCCACTGTGGACCTTTTGCACAACATTATCTCTGTGTTCATTAAACAGGTGACTTCTCTTGCGGCGCGACGCCACTATTTGGAATAGTAACTTTGCAGATAGTGGTAAACCTCTCTGTCTGTGGTTACTTTTTACACAAAAGCAGTACTTCAGTCTCTGTCCTTATTGATGAGTTCAGTTGCAATGGGAGTTTATGGCGTGGTGTTGGTTTTGATGGACTGCAACCTTCTGTCAGTCTGACAGAGAAGGTGTCCAGGATGAGAGGGGTTTAAGACAATACTTCGTGCCCTTTTGAAGGTCCTGGACTTAAAAATGTACAGAATTTTACAGTGTTAGGAATATATAATAAAATACTGTAATTACTGTAGAAAAATAACTGTAAATTTGCAGCAGTTGATTATGGTATGTATCCAAGACAACCTAGACAGGAAAGATGTTTTTCGTGCAGAGTTAACTCATCACCAGGTCGCAAAAGAAAAATTTCCTCTCTGGATATATATATATATGTTGTTGTTGTGGCCGCCACCGGGTTTCTCTGGCGTCTTCATCACGGTTTGACATTCTGCTGTGTTTTTGCTCGATGACCCGACTGGCTCATCAACACACAGCTCCGAGGCCAGCGCTGACGCTCCGCACCTTCACCTTCCACTCCCAGCATCCTGCAAAACCCCAAAGTGGGGGAAGAAGCATCAATATTTCATCATCCAGGTGTGTGTGTGTGTGAGTGTGTGTGTGTGTGTCTGTTAAAACTCGTCTCCGAATCCCTAAAAATGATTTTGGTTGGATATGGTTCAGTAAAAAGGGGGATCTGTTGAAGGAAATCAAGGTCAGGAAATCAAGAATCAAACCGATCAAGGTGTTCTTGCAGGTAAGTGTATAGTTATTTATTGGATTTTTTGCAGACACTCTCATCCAGAGCAACTTCCATTTCCTAAACCAGATGAGAATTTTCTGGAGAAATCGCATGAGAGCTCAAAACGTAGAGAGGGCTAAAAGGTCAAAAAGAAGAAATTATAAAGGCTGTTGATAGATGTTATTGCTGACTGTATTTGAGCTAGGTGTTATATATTAAGCTCACGTCAGGAAGGATAAACACAAGAAAAGTAATAGCACAGGTTCCCAAAACCACAACCTTAATGATGGATCCCAAAATAATTTCGATTTTTAACTTGACAAAAGAGAAAAAGAGAATCTCCTGATTGATTGAGTGAGTGATTATTTAATTTAAGTGAGTGATTATCTGTCATTGTGAACACACCAGAGCAAACAGTGCACCACAAACAAATGTGACCTCTGCATTTGACTCATCCGTAGGCATGGGCTAGTTACCGCTCTACCGGTGTACCGGGGTTTAATAAAGCCAGCGATTCAAAACTGTACTAAATGTCATCTCCAAAGTTACAAACCCATATTTGTCAATAGACAGTTGAAAATTCTTTGTTGACTGTGGCGGCACGGCTCAGAGTTGGCATGTTTCATCCGGTTGGCGCAAGAGCTCCAAATTTGCAACTGGGGTGCAGCATTTCCGAGTGGGAGGCTTGAAAGAGCAGAACACGGCTTCGCAGTGCGGCAACCTCTTTCCTCGGAGAGCAGTTTGCTTCATCCAGCACAAGCCTCTCCTCTCTGGGGAAAAAATGCCTCCTCTTCCCCCCACCACAAAAAGCCACAAAGGAAGAGTACACAGCTATTTCATATATTGAGCTTCTCTTCAGCCACCCCGGTTGCTCTCAGCTTATTATCCCCCAAAACAGCCAATTCCCAGGGCGATTCCCTTCTTCTTCTTCTTTTTCTTCTCCTTCTTCTCCTCCGTCTCACTGTGTGGTTGATGTTATTGCTTCAGCAGGCGCCTGTGAAGTGGCTTCGCCTTCAAGTTGGAGAGCTGAAAAAGGCACAACAGAGGCTCCTCCATCAAGCGGCAAAAGAATCACTATTTCCCAATCGCCGCTGCCGCTTAAAGAGAGCGCCGCCTCCTTCAAATGCATAGCGAGGCCTCTCGGAGATGCTTTTTTAGCTTTTTTAATGTCAAATGCATGCTGCTGCACCGTGTGCCCCCTAAAAAAAAAAGGGAGAGTGAATTTTGTCCAGCATTTCCCAGAATTATAAAGGAACACATGCTTAGTCCATTTGGGAAGTCTCATAATGTAATCTTCCTCCCAAGAAAAGAAGGGAACTGGACTCTCAATGCTGTATTAAAAGAGTTTTTAAGAATGTCCAGTCTGCAAAATGTCCTTCAGCATGTCCTTCCCCTGCACTTATATTTAAGAATGCACAGTCTTGAACACCACTTGAAAAGTGACGAGTTGGTGAGAGTTGTTTCGCCTTCAAACTGGCAAATAGTTTTAAGAATGTTCGGTCTGCAAAATGTCCCTCAGCATGTCATATTGCAGACTGGTTTGGAACAAAAGTTGGCATTTTGTTGCTTTTAGAATGGTGAGTCTGCCAGAGGCACAACAGAGGCTCCACCATTAAGCGACAAAAAGGGGAAAACTTTAATTTGCAGTCTAAAGAAGTCATTTTTGTCACTTTCCAAAATTCTGAATGTTTTAAAGAATGTCCAGTCCGCAAAATGTCCTTCTGCACGTCCTTTCTTCATGAGAGAGGCTTTGGGTTGTTTTTATTCCCTCCCCTGTGCTTACTCCTTCTTTGCATTTGCTTTATCGATTTGGAAGTGAAACAGCATTGATCTAAAGCCGTATTTACATTTGCGCTAATTCCCAACTCCCGGCTCGTCTGCTGTTTCTCAAAAGGTTAAAGGCATGGAGAAACCTCCTGCTCATTTCATACATTAATTACCCACAAGCACCAGCCCGAGATGATAATAATCATTAACAGAAGCACACTAAGCGATTCCCAGTCCGGAGGCCATTAGCGTTACTAATCTGAGCTTTGCCGTAGACAGCACTGAGATCTGCGCTACGCTAATCAGTTGGTCTTATCTTGCAGAAAGAGAGAGAAGTGCACCTTTAAGGACTCGGTCAAAATCCGTCTCTCCTCTTCCAACAGCACAGCACTCCAGATCTCCAGTCCAGGTTTTAGAGAGACCCATGATTAGCAGGTTCACCTGAATTCTACCATCGCTTTGAGTATAAATACACCTGCGTTTGCAATAAAACGTTGTTAATGATTGTGTTTTTGTACCAACATACAAATGTTTTTGTCTTTTTGCCCCAAGCAATGCTAACCATAATAGTGGCCAAAATAGGTAACAACAACCTTAACTATGGTGCTCACTGTGACCAAATTGGGAAATGCCAATCTTAATGGGGATGCCACTTTGTGGCAAAAATAAGGGATGATAAAAGGCAAGAATACGACATCTTGAGATCACAAGAAAATTAACTTGCAATCTAGAGAAGAAGACTTCCTAGAAAATGATTGTTTTGAAATTACAAAAAAAAATCATCATTGTAAGAAGAATGACCTTCATTGGCTCATAATCATGAGAAAAATAACTCACAAACTCATAATAACATCATCATCTTCATCATCACATCATCATTATCATCCTTATAACCACAATCATCACCATCATCACCAGCACCACCATCTTTATATCATCATCCTTATTACCATCATCATCATCACCATCATCACCATCATGCTTATTACTACCATCATCATTATAATCCTCACCATCACCATCATCATCATCATAATCTCCAGCATCATTGTCATCTTCATCATCAATATTGTCATCATCATCAATATCATCAACACCATGATCATCATCCTCCTCCTCCTCCTCTTGCTTGTTTCTGCAGACTGTGCTCCAGCATTAGCAGGCTGCTCCACTCGTTCGCTGCTTTTGAATATTTCAGCGTATCTCTGCTTATCTGGAGCCCTGTGACCTGGCGGAGGGAGGGATGGGAGAGGTATGGAATGGATATGGTGAGCTGATGTATAAATCAGAACGGCCTGAAGGCAAGCGAGCGCATGAATACGAGATCTCACCATGCTCAAACCTGATGCTCGATTCCAAATTCCCCTCAAATAGCTGCAGGGTTGCAGCAGCAGCAGCAGTGTGAAGCGCAAAGTTTCATCTTTATCCCTTCATTTCTTAATAATACAAACAACAAGGTGAGGACACCATACACATGTCACATCCAATATTTTACCAAAACTAACATCTGCAGTACATCAGTGTGAGACTGGAGTTTACAGATGTAACTACACTTTGAGTCAAAACTACTGGACCTGTGCACCTTTCAGCACCTGAAACAACTTAACTTGTGACCTTGAGGAAAACTTTGGTTGTTACCTTGCAATCTGGAGAAAACAACTTTTAGTTTTAATATTTGACTATTGTTATTGGTGGTGCAGTGGTTAGCGCTGCCACCTCACAGCGAGAAGGTCCTGAGTTTGAACTCCAGGTTGGCCATGGGGTCTTTCTGTGTGTGGGTTTCCTCCCACTGTCCAAAAAGCATGTAATATAAGTTAATTGGTTACTCTAACCTGGCCCCGTAAGGTGTGAATGTGTGTGTAATTGTGTGAGTATATTTGTGCCCAGCAGTGTGTCCCCGCTTTGTGCCTGTAGGTTCCCAGGATAGGCTCCGCTCCCCCCATGACCCCAGTTGGGATTAAGTGATTCAGATGATGAATGAATATTATCAGATACATTATTATCAGAACTTTGACTCAAGTGCTATTCTAATGAGAGACGTTACTTTTAGTAAAACGTGAGTTTGGAGTAGTCTGTATACCACTGGAAATAGATGAGTATCTACACTACTGCGTAATATCTTTCCAAACTTTCTTCTAGCTTACTAAGAATATGGCTGTGATAATTTCCCTGAATTTCTGAAGCTTTCCAACTTGTGAATGAAGTCAAAATTTCTCACTCTGCAAAACACTTAAACCAAACCCAGCTCTAATTATTTTAATGCAATCACTTTCCATGCAAATTAGCCAAGCATTCATTTAACAAATCATCATCATCATCATCATCATCATCATCATCATCATCAACATTCATCTACATTTCTATGATTATTATTCACCTTTTTCAGCAATTTTGCCAAGCCTGACAACCGAAACTGGAAACCAACAGTTTCTAAGATTAGGTGCTGGTTATAAACTATGGGCTGGTTTCTTGCTCATGGATTAAGTCTAGTCTTGAACTAAATTGTAGTATCAATGGAGATTTACCATTCAAACTCAAAGCTAGTCTAGGACTAGGCTTAATCCTCGACTAGGAAATTGGCCCTATATTGCCAAAAGTATTTGGACACACACGAACTTTAATGAAATCCCATTCTTAATCCATAGTCTTTAATTTGAAGTTAGTCCATCCTTTCCTGCTATAACAGCTTCAACTGTTATGGGAATTTTTCACCATTCTTCCAGAAGAGCCTGTGTGAGATCAGCAATATTTGTGATGTTGGACGAGAAGGCCTGGCTCACAGTCTCCTCTCTAATTCATCCCAAAGGTCTTCTATGGGGTTGAGGTCAGGGCTCTGTGCAGGACAAAGTCAAGTTCCTCCTCCACACCAAACACCCTCATCATCCATGTCTTTATGGAGCTTGCTTTGTGCACTGGTGTGGTGCAGTCATGTTGGAACAGGAAGGGGCCATCCCCAAACTGTTGACACAAAGTTGGGAGCATGAAATTGCCCAAAGGGGCCAAACCCAACCCCTGAAAAACAATCCCCATGGGAGCACCTGAATTCAGTGATTTGAAGGGCTGTCCCAATACTTTTGGCTAAATAGCGTGTGTAAAGCTGCTTTGTGAGAATGCCTGATGTAAAAAAGCTCTATAAAAACCAAACTGAATTGAATGGAAATGAGCTGAGTGTAGCTGACCGCCTAGAAATTGTTTGATGTTACGCCCTTACCCTGGCTAAGCAACACTAATGGGCACTCCGGGAGCAACTGGGTTTGGTTTGGGAAAAAAAGAAGATAAACAAGTGTTGGCCAGAAGTGTGAGAGCGAGAGCGAAAGAGAGCTCTGGGAGAGATTTGACACTGACCTCTCCTCGGCGAGAGGGAACTTAGAGGATCAAGAGGTGAGGAAGAGGAAGGGGGGATGATGGAGTGGGGGTGAAGGGTGGAGGGGGGCACATCCTTAGAGCCTCTAATTGGTCTCTCTTCCTCACGCGTCGGCTCGCTCCGAGGAACCCCGGCTCGGAACGCCGAGGCACAGAGCAAAGCCCTCGGATTTAAAGGGAATATATATCTTAAGGAGAAGGAGAAAGCGGAAAGAGAGAGCGAGGGATCGAGGGGAGGGGGCGAAATCAATAATTCATAAGGCTCCTTCTTATTAGAGGTCTCCAGACGGGGCCGCAGTGCTTCATGTGGGGCTCTGTGTCGGATGAGAGGCATCTCGGAGGGTGACGTGGCAGGACCTGCTGCTACTGATGATGCCAGCTTGGTGCCTGCTCGGTGCAACTTTACAGTTTGAGCTTTGTTTCATTCATACTCATGGGCAAAGATTAAGAATTACCAATGATCATATTTTATTTTTTTTCCAGCTGATTATTAGCAGCGAAGCTACTTTTAAAATACTGTACATTTTGCAGTAACTATTTTGGTTGTACGGGGTCACCACAATCAACATCAATTCTGATTCAAATTTAGGCTGTCATTCCCTACTTTGGCCAAAAGGGGTCACCACCATTTACCCTGTTATTCCCTACTTTGGCCACAAGGGGTCACCACCATTAACCCTGTTATTCCCTACTGCTATGGGCTAATTGATTACTGAATCGATGTTTTGAGGTGGATCACTGTATCATTAAACGACAATTTAATATCAGTTCTCCCTGCTCTGTTCACTAGTAACTCTAGAAAAGGAAACTTCGGCTCCTAATTCACGGCTCTTAGCATAACAATGAGTTCGGGTTCAAGGCCCTTTTTAGCTTGTAATGGTTGTTCCTGTTAAATAGCGTAAACAGCTCTCAAATTATCATACCTTTTCTAGGAGACGAGCCACCATATGGCCAGCTCTTTGTTCCAGCGCTCCTCAGGGAGAGAAGACAGAGACTTTTGGCTGTTATCATGTGTAATTATTCTACTCGTATTTGTTCGGGGAATGTAATTAAAGCGGCGTACGGCTCGGAGGGGTCATTCCAGATCTCCGCTCCGCCGGTCCTGATTCTCCTGCATTTACACAAAACAATCGTTCGACAGATTCTGAAAAGCAAACTCCAAAAGCAATGCTGAAGTTGTGTTTTATTCTTTTTGTGGAAACAGAAAGACATCAAGTATTTAAGGGAACCCGGGGAGTGCAGTGATGATGTGGGATTGTTTCATGAGTTCTTGTGAAGGATCACCAACATTGTTTTGGACACGTTGGGAGAAGAAAATATAGGGAATTTCAGGAAAATTTCAAACAGAAATGAGAATTTTTAAAGTGTAATACTATGCCAAAGTTTTCTTTATACTTCAGAAAATAAGAATGCTGTCTCATTAAGAATAAAAAGGTCATTTTGTCACATTAATGCAGTAAATTGTGGTAAAAATCTTGTAGTGACAGTACAAACAGTTATCAGAAGTTATATGCAAAATCAGGCATTGTAGGCCACAACAGTCCCAAAAAATGTTAGCGAAAACCAAAATCTCCTAATTTTCTTAAGACCACATTTAAGAACACATTGGTGAAAAACCCCATTGTGTTTAAATGCTGGAGATGGAGACGTTTCAATAGAACTGACTGGAGATTTAAAAGTAAAACTTTTTTCCTTGAGATCGCTGGAACAGGGCAGTCGCAGTCCGGCACGACGAAGCCATTTGGTTGGGACGTGCTCGCTGATGGATGCAAAGTAAGTCGAGGTGTCGGACACTCGCCTCTGAACCCAGTTCATTACAGCGCAGCTGCAGAGCATTAACAGCAGATGTATTACTCATCGCTCACAACATGAAATCGTGTCGTTTCTCCTTCACCATTTTTCTCTGCTTACGCTCGCCATTTTAGTGCCTGATACTCTATTAAATACAGGAAAGAAATTTACTATGATTTATATAAGGGAATTTTAATAATATAAATTAATTAACAAATTGCAAATAACAAAATGAAATATAAGAAAATATATATGTGTTTCATGTAGGTGTACATCATCTGAGTGCTTTTATGTCCTTTATGCAACACATAAGGTAGACTGCACTTTACCGTACATAATTATCTCATAATATGCACATGGACAATAAGTGCTCTATTTTCAGAACCATACCTTTCTGTTTTCTCAATTTTTTTCTTGGGGAAGAATATTTTCTAGATTGCAAAGCTACGGTCAAAGTCAAAAGTCAACGGCAACTTTATTGTCCTTTCTGCTATATACTGTACAGATATACAGAGAGACGAGACGACGTGGCTCCAGGTTTTACAGTGCAGTTCGAAATAGGGAACAAAGAACAAATAAGGCACATGGAATAAACAATATATTAATAAAGTACAAAATATACATTTTAAACTAGACATGGAATATTAAATATAACTTTAAACTAAAACTAGAAATAGAGGTAGATAGAGAGACAATTTGGATGCAGTATTACCTACAAAAGTGGATTTTGACTTTTACACTGGATGTGCAAGAAGTTAGAAACAGTTATAATATGAAAAAAAATTCTACATCCAGTCTGTTTATACATTCAATGTTAATATTTGTGCAAATAAGTGGCAGCAGTGCAAAAAATATTATAGCAGTGTTGTATCAACAGTCATTTGAGGAGGAAATTGTCTGTATAGCAGCAGGTACATCACAGCGACGGTGATGTGTAAAGTGCAGAGGTGCAACAGAGTCAGTTAGTTAATCTAGAAGTAAGAGCAACAAATGCAAAAGGCCAAAAACTGACTCTGTTGTGAACTGACCTTATTGCACACCTGCACTTTTCACATCACTGTTTTTGCGATGCACAGGCTGCTAGATGGATAATCTCATTCATGTTGCACTGAAGCTGTCTCAGGAATAATGTTTATGTTTACAGACTGTACAGTATTGACACCCCAAGCTGCTGCTGATCTGGCATACACTTAATGCCAGACGATCGAAATTGTAATCCTCATCTCTTGACTGCTGCTACAACATTTATACAATTTTACACTGCTGCTACATATTTGCACAACTATTGACACTGCTGTACATATCACTATTTGCTTTTTCTAACTAACTGTATCTGCACAAATTGAAAGTATTGCACAGACTCTAGTTCTCCACTGCTGTTACAATACCTGCACTTACTACATCCAACTTGAATGTTAGTCAGGCTTTATAAGAGATGCTGTTTTATCTTGTCTGCATAGAATTTTTCATATGGAAATTGTTACTGACCTCATACACATTTAGTGTAAAAGACAACTCCAAGACCATAATTTTAGGTTGAGTAATGTATCCTAATTGTCTCTCTTTCTACTTGTAGTTTAAAGTGTTTATTTTATATTCTATTTATATATTGTTTATTCTATGTTCCTTATTTGTTCTTTGTTCTTTGCACTGTTAAAACTGAAGCCACGTTGTCTCGTCTCTTTACTTATACACGATATAGCAGTGATGACAAAAAAGTTTACTTTGACTTTGACTTTGAATGCAACAGCCAAAACATGGATGCTACTGTGAGGTACCGCCCCAACTCCAAATCCAGACTGGACTCAGAAAATGAGGAGGAAGCCAAATCCATGCCCCGGACCAGAGATTCAAGAAGATCCGTCTGTCCCGATATTGAACTTTAAACCCGGCAGAGAGTGTATAAGCTGGAGGTTTTACACAAGCTGGTCGCAAGGTATTGAGTTTGGTTTTGAGCATTTTCTTGGAGTATTTTAGGTGTTCTCTGTCTCTTACTCGTTTTTTTTTGGACTGAGATTCTTGTCCACCGATTTGGACTTGTTTGCCTGGTTGTTGTACTATTTTAGAACTTTGCATTGAATTTATTTCCATTATTTCCACGTTACAACATGCAAAAAGTCACTCATGAATGCAAAAGTTATGCCACAAATGGAAAAGCCAAAAACAACAAAGCAAAAGCTACCACACAAATGGGCCAATATCTCAATGGGAAATAATGTCCTTAAAATAAAGGACAAATGAAAATGAAAAAAAGCCAAAAAAGGAACGCAAAAAACACAACACAAATGCAAACACTTTAACAGAAATATAAAAGCAACAGCACAAATTTAAAAGTCAAAATTGAAATGCAAAAACTACAACACCTTGTAAAAATAAGATTTTTTTAACTGTAAAAGTCATAAAAGTCACTAATTTATAAGAAAAAAATGATATTCTGTTGTATAAAACTACACAAATTCATGTGATAATGTGAAATTCTGAGATTTAAGTTGTAAATTTAGATGAAAAAACTGATAATCTATGACATTGTGAATTTATGAATTTGCCAGAAAAAATTCGAAATTCTGAGATTAAATTGAAAAAAAAAAAATGAGGAAAAAAATATTCCCTGCCTCTAAAATTTATCAAAAATAACTTGGATATTCTCTGATACTGTAAAGTCATACAGTACATTTGCGAGAAAAATGTAAAAAAAAAAAAAAAAAAAAGCTAAACTCAAGTGACAAATTTATAGGAAAGATGTGTAACTGCACAGCAGCATATGCAGAGATTAAAGTTGTAGATTTACTAGAAAAAAGTTCACACAAAAATACTGAGATATCCTCTGACACTGTAAAGTCATAAATATGCAAGAAAAAGAAAGAGGAAATCTGAGAGTAAAGTCAAAAATTTTGAGGAAAAGCCTGGATATTCTCAGAGTATTAAGCCTTTGTTAAGTCATAAATTTGCAGGAAAAAATGAGAAATTCTAAGACTGATGTAAAAATTTTCGAGATTAATTTCACAAATTTACAAGAAAGTTCCACGACTACGTAGCAGCCTACACAAAACAAAAAAAATTAACATCAGGTAAATTCAGAGATCAATGAATGAAACTGTGGGATTGAGTTGGTAAATTTACGATTTCAGTGCAGCTGGTGGGAAACTGTCCAAAACGTACTGTCTCAGTGCTTCTCCTCACCTGCTGCTCGCATGCATAATCTCACCTCGTTACTTCCTCACACAGCCTCAAACGCCAGCATTTGTCTCTGTGGTAACTGAGTCTCTTTACCCATTAGCCGAGATCATTGTGGCTTCTTTGATAAAAGCCCTGATTCGCAACCGCGGCGCGACAGCACGATGCAGCAACTTAAAGGAGGAAGAAAGTAGAGATTACATTTAATCTACAAGGAATTATTCCAAAATGTAATAGATTATAAATGACTAGTTAGTGTTATTTCAAAGTAATTGGATCCATTACAATATTACTGTCTCTGAATTCTAATGTGTTACCTGACTCCTGCAATACCTTTGAGATACTTTCACCAAAATAACTGCAGAATTGATGTCTCTAATATCAGTTTACACCACTTTAGCACCACACAGTCCAAAAGCATCCAAAAAGACACCTGAAAACACTTGCATTGTGTTGTGTCACATTTCCATGTCGTTGTGTGACATTTCCATTGTGTGGTGTCACATTTCCATATTGTCATATTTGTATTGTTTTGTCACATTTCCATTGTGTAGCGTCATTTTCCCATGTTGTTGTGTCACATTTCCATTGTGTTGTCATATTTATATTGTTGTGTCATATTTATGCTGTGTTGTGTCACATTGCCATGTTGTTGTCATATTTACGTTGTGTTATGTCAAATTACCATATTGTTGTCACATTCCCATGTTGTTGTGTCACAATTCCATGTCATATTTACTTTGTGTTGTCATATTTCTGTTCTGTTGTGTCACATTTGTGTTGTATGTGTTTGCAGTATTTGTGAAGTTGCATGTGTTGCGTATTTGCAGCACGCTTGTTAAATGTGGAGCATGTATGTCAGAATATTTGTGAAAACTGTTTAAGTGTATTTTATGGACAAATTTCTTCTTACGAACCGATTTTTAATAAACATTAAGTGAGTACCATGGTAGTGCATGTGGCTACAAGAACACCTCTCAGATTGAAGTGGATTGAATCTGAAGCTACAGTATACGTAATAAAAAAAGTATAAGCATGAATATCCATCTCCAGAACATCGGGAGGAAAGTTGATATAGAAAGAGACACCGGATTACAGAATGGCAATATATTGTGACACTGGATTGGATTAGAAATATTTAGAGTCACGATGACAAGTGAAATCGATAGCTCAGCAATATCTCATTTGCCGAGTTGATAGAATTGGAAAAAATAGTGTCTTAGCCCCGGCGTCTGACCTGTTTGCTAGCTGAAATAGTATCTGAGCTGTCAGCCAGTGCACAGGACGTGCTCGTATATAATGATGTTGCTGCTCACAGGTGCCGAGTTCGGAGATGGAATTTAACTGTAATATTTCTCCCACACCTTTAACGGTTCCAAATTAAATGAGCCAAGAAAACTAATCAATCCAAACGAGATGATTCCTCTGCAAACAAAGGCACAGCGTGACTCCATTTCACTCTCGCCAGTCTTTCAGGTTGAGAGGCTAAACAAATCTGAATTTACCGAGTAGAATTACATACAAACTCACTTGACACTGTTAGGAAAGCAGAGAAAATGTAATTCCAAGAATTTGCACCATGTCACACACACCAGTAAATATAACATCATTTTTACAGCCACAAACTCATGCTTTCCTGGACATTTCGGACAAACCAAACATTCGCAAAGGTCCCATATTCTAGATTTTTTCAGCAAGTTAAACTAGGTCTGTGAGCTCCACTTAACATGTCTCTGAAGTATTTTGCTGCAAGATTAGGCGTTTACACCTGCTTTTTACTCCTCTATTTCAGTCCCATTCAGAACAAGCTGTTTCTCATTAGTAGCTGGGTGTAGACAGCACGGCGAGAGTTTACCTCACCGTCCATACAGCCATACATGTTCAACACAACACTCTGCCGCTAGACTTCTTCACTGTGATTCCTACACTAACGCTTGTGAGAAAACATAGTGGATCAGGAAGCGCTCACAGCTTCTCAGACAGGAGGGTGGAGTTATTCAAATACACTACAGCTTTAAAAATAATTGAAACAAAAGCGGTTTTTCACAGCGATGACATAAGAGAACCTTTTTAGGTTTTCCCATTGGTCCTTTGCAGAACCGTGTATCATGAAGAATTTAATGTAAATTCTATTTTTATCTTTGTAGCTGTGTTCCTTATGAAAGTGAGTGATTATTTGTCATTGTGAAGGCACCACAGCACAGCACACAGTGCACTACAATGAAATTGTAAACTGCATTTAACCCATCCGTGAAGGAGCAGTGGGCAGCTAACAAGCATCCAGGGAGCAGTGCTTGGGGATGGTACCTTGCTCACGAGTACCTCAGTGGTAAATTTACTGGCCCTGGATTCAAACCTGCAACCTTCTGATCACGGGGTGAACACCCTACAGTTACACCACCAACTGCCCTGAGTAGGTGGAATATGTAATGATTTGCTCAATTTGTTGAAATGTAGTGTTTGGTAAAACTTACCTGAGTCAAGTTATCAGTTACTTTATATAAATTGCTCATTAATAACTGATTTCTCTAAAAGACAGAGGCAGATATCATCTGTTACAAATTAAAATAGGGTTAGGTATAAGTAAATCAGTAGGTTAGGTACAGGGTCAGCAGCCATTAAGGTCATATTTTGACATAAAGTGTTAAAATTATGATAAAAGGTGTTACTTAAAGAACTCTTTTTTGCATTCTGTTCTCCAAAGAAACTTTGCATAAAAAGATTCTTCAGAGCACTAATAAAAAACAGTTTTTCTCAGAGTATACTGAGATGTAGAAGTGGGGGAGAAATCTAAATGGCTTTTTTAAAGCACATGATTTCTGACATTTCTAAATTAGTACTAACACAACTGAACATTTTTATCAAACTTTGTTACGACTATATACCTCTGTGCAGGGGTGTATCAAGCTTTCCAAAAGTGAGGGTGTTCTGGGATGGGGAAGCCAAATTATAAATACAATCACGACCAATTATATCTTCCGGAATTTCTACATTTATATACATATAGGCCTAGCCTACAGTATGGAAATAAAACTAAATAAAGTAGTACAGTTAATGACCCAGAATGGAAGAACTTTTTCATAGCCCTTGGCCTTAATTAACAATTTTAACAATTATTTATACTGCTAAGGTGTTGCATCTAAATCTGACAAGTGTAAATACCAGGCAGCACTGACAATGCCTGAGACACCATTGCATGCATTGTAAATCAGCTGTGCTGTAGTCTAGTTAGCTGTAGTGGGTATTACAGTCTTCGTCATCATGACGTGACGAACGTTTAGGCAGCTCAAAATCCCGGACAATTCTAAAACCCCGGCCGGACGCAATATCCAGGTCTCAAAAAGAGTGTGCAAAGGGACTTAGCAGACTATCCCTCGTTCCCTTGTCACTGATGCGCACCGTCACTGGCGTGCCTTTGAGAATACGTCTGCGTGCCAACTGTGGCAGGCGTGCTTAGGGTTGCTGACCCGTGTAGCATCGTTTTAATCTGACAAAAGTGGGGGGTATGGAATCGCGTTTCAGCAAAAGTGGGGGTGTTGAAACCCCCCCCCCCCCCCCCACCCGTGTGCTACGTCCCTGCCTCTGTGTAAAATTCTTTACCTAAAACAAAATATTGCTTATGAAATTAGAATAACAAGGAGATAAAATCAAGACAAAAAATGATAATTTAAAAAGATAATTTCAGGTTTTTCTTGGTATTTCACATCAAATACATACATGCATGTACCGGACCGGGACCGGAGTCTATCCCTGGAATTACGGGCACAAGGCGGGGACGAACCCCGGGCAGGCGCCAACACACCGCAGGACACCTGCTTTAATTCATATTTCACATTAATCTTCTCAACCTACAACCTGTAACTATGTTCATTTGCATTATAATTTAATATTTTTTATCTTTTAACTTCTTTGTTTAAGTTGCACAGTCAACGGAAGAGTGGTTCATGACACATTTCACTGCATGTTGTACCTGTATAACTATGCATGTGACAAATAAAGAATGTTCAATCTTGAAATTAGTAGCTCTTGACCTCTGAATAAATCTATATACCCCATGCATGTCTAGCGTATGATATTCCAATAATATAAGACAATAAATACAGGTATAAAGAATGTCCAAGATCAACAAAAAGGTTAAGTACGTCTACACGGTCTACAATATTACACTCTAAATCAATTCAACACAGAGCCTTTCAAAATGCAAACAGCACATCATTAAATGGATTTATTCTGAAGGTATTTGAGCTGGCCTTAGTCAAAGAATATGTTTCTGAATGATTCTATCTCATCTTCTCCTCACCTGTCTGATCATGTAAAGGTAATTTTGTCACGACACTGACCTGTCTGATATTTGGACATGGATTATTTTTTAATATGTTCCTGTTTCAGACCTCGTGCCATTGCAGTGCAGGAGGATAAATCTCAGTTTTACCAAAAAATCAGAAAAATTCTCAGTATTTTGTGCTTCTCAAAGCAGAGCTTTTAAAAACTATTTTCATCTCACTTTGATTCACATTTCCTCGTTTGATGTTCCTTTGTAGATGAACGTTGGTTTTTAGTTTTTAAGTCAGAAAACAAATGACTAATCACTAACCCTCACTCAAACGAATAGAAATTGTAAAATAATCTCATTGGAAACAAAGCTGTAAGGCGTTGTTTACCCGGGAAATTAATCAGAATTTGTTTATCAGGGAGGGAATGTCCTAATGCCTTATTCTCTTTGAAATAATGAACTGTGAAAAGATGAAAACAAGTCATTTTCCTAATTTATCAGCTCTTTTGCATTGGCCTATTACCCCAGGGTACACAACTTTTGTTTTCCCTCGCTCCCTCCTTTTAGTCATAGACTATTTCATATCACTTTAGATTGTTCACGTCTGGCTTTTGCCTCAGCGTCTCTCTGGCAGGCTTAATGTCATCTGATTTATTAACATTATCTGCCACGATAATGAAAAAGGAGGGATGTGTTGTAGCACGAGGGTTACTGTTCGAGTGGAACATTCTTACTCACTGTCGTTTAATTTTTACTTTAAGCTGTACATAAAACACACAGCCCACTTATTATTATCTTTTTCTTCTTGTGGCATTTAACTCCTTCCACAGTTTTCGTCATAGACACACTGTTCTTGGATTTCAGTCCATCAAGAAAAAGTTGATTGTAAGTTAAACGATTTTAACTGACTTCCTTATTTTCACTACAAGAGACAATTAAATTACATTAAATAAAAATAAATCAGAGGTTCATAGTTTTAACAGTTAGCTGAAATTTCATTTGAAACATGATTTTCTCGTAAAAAGTGGAGATTTTGCAGCTTGAACTGTACATCACAGAAGGCTGAAATTTTCAGGGTAAGTGGGAATGCTGTGAATCTTGCCATAGTCCAAAAATCATAGTGATCAGCCAATAATTGGGGCTATAGCAAAGGAATATATTTTTGACCACTAGGGGCACTTATGACATCAATTAAATTTCCACGATGTCATAAAAGAGCTTTTATAATTTACATTCAATTACAGAAAACCACCCAATTCCTATATGAACACTGTTAGAGGTCAGTTTTTTTTATAAACGTACTGAAGCTGTCATAACACAAATGAAGCTTCACTACCAAGTCACAAATTACCATTAGTATCTTATTTTTTTCCCCCTGTCATTTCACTTGATTGTTTTTCATTTTAACTCATGTCTTGATACGTTTACATTTACATTATCTAGCACATGCTGTTGTCCACAGCGACTTTCATTTTCCCTCATTTCGGGGACAGTCTGCCTGGAGCAAGTTGGGATTGAGGGTCTTGCTCAGGGTCCCAGTGGTAGTAGTTCCAAAGGTGGGACACGAAACCATGAGCACTTGGTCCAGAGATGAGAGTCGAGAGTCCTAACCACCAGACCAGGAGTATTCAACTAAAATTTAAAGAGGTCCAGTTAGAGAAAATTCCTTGAAGCAAAGGTCTGGAAGATCATAATTGTAAAAAGATCATTGTTGTATCAACATTGCATGCAATCAATACCTGACTGTCAAATCAAATTAATTCAGTAAAATTCAAAAACTTTGACAATATTTATTGTCATGTGACATAGAACTGAACATCTATTTGAACTGAATATCTATTTTCACTGTCCACTTTTCTTTTTTTTGGAGTGCGCTATTTGTTGCTTATTTTTTTCTCCTTTTCTCTGTCTCACTCATCATTTTCTCAACTTACTCCGGCTCAGTCGTCTGTATCTCTCCCTTTGTTTTCTCTACATGTATCACTGTCTTTCTTTTTCTTTCTACCGTCTTTTCATGTGTTTGCTTGTTCACACAGCCTGCCTGTCTGACGGTCTGACCTCTGCACCCAAAATATTATTAATGTAGTTAATCAAAACTAAGATATAGAAGAAGGAAATAATCAGTGATACTATTAGATCAATGGCGGCGCTTAAACGCTACATAAATCTGTGATTTCATAGTAGAGATTTTTTGCTTTTATTCTTTTGGCTCATTTTGACTTCGGACACGCTGACTGCTTTCCTTGACACTTACTGCATCAGCTGCTATTGTGCTGCTTATTGCTACTTATACTTGGACCCCACCTATGCCGCTTGCAGCTATATTTTACTACATGAGTTTATTCCAAGTTTTATCTTTACTCTTTAGTTCTTTTTTAGTACTTTTTTTCCAGAGTCTTGGTCTTGTCTCATGTTGATGCACTCTGGTCTCGGTTCAGGTTGTCTTGACTACAACTCTAATATATACAGTATACAGAAATATGTGTTCTGAGATTTACATTTCAATTACATTTTATTTCAATTTTATTGCTAATTTGTCCAGTTCATTTTACAAATGTGACATAGTGCCTTGCATCTCGAATCTCGTGAATTTTTCACAGTGAAAACTTTCTTTTCCTGTTCAATGTCAGCACTCAAGTTGGCAGGAGCCCAGACTCTTGAACGGTGACCGCTGACAGGCATGTAAGAGATTGCATTCATTGTTCCCCGCAATATGACACAATGCTCCTTTCTAAGAAAAAAAGGAAAGAAAAGCTCTTTGGCATCATCTACTAAATTGCATTACTAGCCTCCAGTCTGTGGAAGGCTGCCTTTCATTAACTTTCCGTGACAGCAGGAGGTTCGCAGCTCACAAGCAAACCAGATCCAGCCAGAGATTTACATTTTGAGATCCAACAACGGGATTTCCCACATCTTTATCAGGATAAAAATAGTGGAATTGGCCGCCCAGCATCTTCTTCACCACCTTCATGATCACATTCATTGATATCAGCATTTATCACTTCACCACTTTATCCTTTTTATATTTCACTGCAATAACATGGCCTGTCTAATTTATAGTTCCTTCTTCTCCTCATTCAGTTCCTCACTGCTGTTATCCTTTTCTCATCCTTCGTTTAATATTTCCTTTCTTGCACAGGCTCATAATAACATAGTAATTTTTATATTAACCCTTATAACCTTGAGAGAATTTGGGGTGTTTTTCTCTACCTTTGTTTTTAGGCTTATTCTAGTGTGTGTGGAAGTTCTCCATACATGCTTTATGTTGTTGTGTTTAAGATGTCCTGCACTACTCGAATTTGTCATAGTTTGATATGTAAATGCTGACACTGTCTTGAAATCAGCACATTTCTGATAAAAACTGACCTGTGCCTGTAGAAATGTTTACTTTTTATTAGTTTTACATAACACAAAAGTGCTAAACTGTAGACAACAAAAAATAGAGACATTCTATGGCTTACTATTGTGAGGAAAAATAAGGCTTAGGATTAGTGCAAGGCGGAAACACTATCCATTTGGAATCTAGCTGGATACAGAATAAAATTATTTGATAAATAGGGCATTTTCCTATATTTATTTTTTTCCAATTGATTACTCTAATAACATTATAAATTGGAGTTTTTAGTCATTAAGTCAATTTGGACTCATTTTGGCCTATAAGATGAGCTGCTTTTGGCCGTTCTGGGAGAGAACTACATTTCCCACAATCCCCCCACGCACCACTCACAGCCACATCACAACAACATGAACATGCATCTGGAATAAACACTGAAAATATCAATTTAATGGCTGTATTGTGAGTAGAACACTGGTGGTTATTCATCAGCTAAAAGTTTGTCTGTAATAATAAGTTTTGATTGAACTGGAGTGTTTTAGCGGTGATGGTGTTCCACATGAGTTGCATGTTCTCACACAGTGTGTTTACATCGCGAAAAATGACATTTATGCATTTTTACAGAATTACTTGCAAATTATTTCACATTAAAGAGTTATCAATATGTCTTGTAAGTTCAAAGTCCTGTGATTCTGATGGTATGTGTGTGGTTTCTGTAAGTTAAACGGATTCTGAGTTATTAAAAAAACATAACCACAACACATGTGTAACAGGATTCTTTTAGACCAATCAGTTGCCAGACAACAACTAAGTCATATTTGTATCAATCAGTTACAACTTTATTAAAGTCAAACTGAAAGGGAGAGGAGTCAGAGTTGTCACCCACTACCAAGATTAAAGACTCTAGAAAACAACACACACAACAAAAGTGAATACACAGCCACTTAAACATTTCAAGAGACGTTTTCACTTTATTATTAACACTGACTGCACACACACACACTGCAGGCAGCTACACTCTGGCTACAGCTAGCAGTCCCTGGCCTACTGGCTAAATTAGAAATTAAATAGTATAAAGATACCTTTGTCTAAACTATACTACAAGCAAAGTTAAGATAAAAGTAACACTACCACCAAACTGAGACCACTCAGACCACTGGCTGATCACCTGAGGTAGTTAGATGACATGCAGAGTCTTAGCACAGGTCGGCCACCCTGGGGTGCGTTTCCCCAAAAACAGTTGCTAACTACGTTAACAACTAACAGTGTACATTGGCAACTAACATTGTACAGTAACAGCTAGCAGTGTTGCTGATGTAGTTAGCAACACATTAGCAACTATGCTTTTGGAAAACGCACCCCTGAGTTGCTAATCTACACTGTTATTGATAACTAACTAAGTTAGCAACTAACAGTGTAGATTAGCAACTAACAGTGTTACTAACATAACCTGGTATGCGTTTTCCAAAACTATGTTAGCAACTAACAGTGTACATGAGCAACTAGTATAGTGTACATGAGCAACTAACAATGTTGCTAACATAGTTAGCAATACGTTAGCAACTATGTTTTTGGGAAACACACCATTGGCTGGGACCAAACTAAAAGAAACTAGACACACTCCAGATCATAATCACAAACTTAACTCAAATGATCAGCTACTGAGTTGGACTATCTGCTACATTTACGACATTTAGCCAGCACTCCAGGGATGCGTTTCCCATAAGCAACACTATGTTAATTGCTATTGTACACTTTATTACGGGTTTAGGAAAAGCACCCCAGAGCGGCTTCCATTTCCTAATTATAGGGACAGTCTCCCTGGAGCAATCTGGGGTTAAGGGTCTTGCTCATGGACCCAGTAGTGGTAGTGCTGAGGTAGGACTTAAACCCATGACCTCTTGATCCTGAGATTAGTACCTTACCACTACATCACCCCCCCCCCAACAAAATACCAAATACATGTGAGCAACATAAACTAACTGAAAACTAAATACGAACACTGCATGCCCAATTCCAACCCATATCACAATAAATGTAGCCTCAAAACAAAACAGCACAGATACCATGATATGAGAAAACACAAAACAAACAAACTGCACACCATCTACCTTACCCACAGCTGACACATGGGAGACTAAAGGGGCGGGACCCCTACTGGTACCCTTTATATAGGATGTTCTTCTTCTCCACTGATGGCCACTGCATTTCCCACTTGAGTGTACCAGCTCCCCCACTGCACCGGTCCCATCATTACACCCATGTTCCCGCACAAGTCCATCTTGACACATGTGCGTTGGGTTGAAAAGTTCGAAAAGTTCAAAAAGTCGGGGGGGGGGGGGAATCCCTGACTAATGCTTCTTCCTCTTGTTTTTTCCATGTTTTAGCAAAAGTGAGTGATTATTTGTCATTATGAACACATCACACCACACCGAAATGTGACCTCTGCATTTGACTCTTCTGTGAAGGAGCAGTGGGCAGCTAACAAGGGCAGGGCCCGGGGAGCAGTGCTTGGGGACGGTACCTTGCTCACAAGTACCTCAATGGTAACTTTACCGAACCTGCGACCTTCTGATCATGGGACAAACATCCTACGGCGACGTCACCGACATCTTTTTGAATTTTGTTTTTGTCGTAGAGACACCATTGGAAACTTAAAACTCATGGAGTATTGTCAGTCACATTTTTTCCTCACTGAGGAGAAGTGTGCTATTTTATTTTTCTGGTTGATTCTCTAACTGAAAAACCATGTTATGACGGAATTTCAGTAGAAGACAACCTGAAAAATCTCACCTGCTCCCACACTTTCTCTGTGTTGGTGATCATAAGATCTAAGGTTTGAGTCTTAGGAACTTTGGGCCACTGATGAAACCCTTAAGCTTTGGTTTGCTTCAGGGAAGCTGTAGCTACTCTAGATAAGAATGTCTACCAAATGCTGTGAATATAAAAGTAAATATCTTTTAAAAACAGCGGCACCCAGCTGCCCCCAAATACAGACACATTCTCTTTGTTCACAATGCTGTCACAACCTGTTCACACTCTAAAAGCAGCCTTTAGTCAGGGTTCGGTTCCTCACACCGTCAAAGAATATGGTGCGGCCTTGAGGGTCACCAGCTGCTCGGGGCCTGACTGTGGGGACAGTGGTGGCCTTAGAGAGATTAGAGGATGGAACATGGAAGGACAGACGAAGAGAGAGAAAGAGAGCGAGTGTGTGCATGTGTGTGTGTGTGGTGTGTTGGTCAGAGGAGAAACACGTGTGTCCAGGTGCCTGTGGCCGTGTTTGAGTTGAGGCTCTGTCATGCCGGATTAGCTCTGTTTTAGGAGCACAGCCCCCACAGGGCCCCAAACACACACACACACACAGGCCCCCACACAGCCCCCATGCACACACATCCACACACTCCAAAACACACTGCCAAGTAATACAAATGGACCCCAAAACAGCACCCTCCACACACATCCATTCAGTGGCCCTACCCAGTCCAACCGGGCCCCACACCACCCACATACAGCAACCACACACACCCCACACACAGTCCCCTAACCACACAAAACCCTCACGACCCCACCACAAAACACACAAGCTCCCCACACAGCACCCCCACCACAGAACTCACACATGGCCCCCAAAAAACACACACACAGCCCACACCCAGTCCCCAAACCCACACAAACCTTCACGGCCCCCATCACGCTCCCCCACAGGGTCCCCACACAGCGGGGCCACCCCCCACAGAACTCACGCATGGCTCCCAAACAACACACACACAGCCCCCACACATTCAAACTCAACCCACACACACCAACTTCAAATGGCCCCCAATCATCCCCAACACAGCCGCTACAGTATACGTCTGCCTCAAATAGCCCCCAAACGGCCCCCGCAAAACCTTCACACAGTCCCTCGCACAGGATCCGCACCCGGCCCCCACACATGACCCCCACTTCACTTGTGCCGTGTGTGGTGTCAGTGTGTGTTTGTGTTTGGAAGTTGCTGCGTCACTCGGACACAAGCAGCTGTGGGGAAACTGTCATCTGGGAACCTGGACCACACTCACACTCACACACACTGTGACCGGTCAGATTATTCAGGTCAATGGTACACACATACACGGACATGCACGCAAGCACACACTCTCTTGCACACTAGCATAAGCAAGAATATTCGGGGAAATATTACATGGAAACATGCACACATAAACACACACATGAACACACACATGAACACACACACACACACACATAATCACACATCAGCATTGCCCAGATTCCAGACAATGTTACATGCACACACACATATGCATGGATACACACACATGCACACACTCTGCACTGATGAGCACGACAAATCATATTCACTTTTAACTTAAATGTGACCCGATCTGCCGTAATGAGCCGGAAGTCGGCGTTCTATTTATTTAGATGTGGGCCGATTATGTTGAAAAACATCACAAAAATATCGATTTTTCTTTTTTGGAGACCAGATTAATTTTGAAGACCTTTTCTTTCATATAAGACCAAAAAAGAAAAATCGATATTTTTGATGTTTGTCAACATAATCGGCCCGTATCTAAATACATAGAACGCCGACTTCCGACTCATTATGGCAGATCGGGTCACAAATAATCTGACTTGTAAAGTACATTTTTGCACAACTTTATTTTTTAACAGTGCATAACACACACATTTGTTGGCGTAGTATTAAACTACAGGAAATTGTGGTATCTTTTGTCGGTGTAGGTGCACTGTACGCCACGTAAATATAAGGGAAATTGCGATAATTACTACACTCGTGGCTACAATAACAACGCAATTTCGGCTGTTGTTGGGCAGAAGAGCAAATTGTGTGAAAACAAACAAAGCGGTGACAGGCTCGCTTCAAATGTCAGCGTCATTTTCAGAAACAATTTCCATCAGAACAGCCACTCAGGCCAATAAAGGTTGTAATATGAATGTGAACATGGAGAGCACTAGACATTTATAATTGCCCTCAGCACACACACCACACACACACACTGTTACTATCTTTGTGATGTACTTCTACTACCTCCCACAATGACTAGATATAAATAATACTACAGATACAGATAACCCTAATGGGTGTGATGGTGGTCCAATGGTTACAACGCTAGCCTCTGGACCAAGACGTTGTGGGTTTGACACCTGCTTCCAGCACTGCCATCATTAGGTCCCTGAGTAAGACCCTTACCCCAAATTTGTCTCATCGAAACCTCCATGAAATCAGGGAAGTCGCTCTGCATAAGAGCGTCTGCTGAATGCTGTAAATGAAACCCTAACCTTAACCTCAGTAACCAAAAGCCTCTTTAGTTTATCAAAGAACATTTTGGAATTTTCTATAAAATCATATCTCCTGATCGGGACCGGTCCTCATATTCCTGAAAATGTGCCCTGACCATAAAAATGAACAAATCATAGTTTTACCCTATCTTTTGGGGAACAGCCAGGTCCTCACAAGCCCCCTAAATCTCAAACCTACACACACACACACACACACACTCTACCGGCGAGCCAAACGCTGCCGCCTTGCCTTAGCCAAACCCAAACAGATGGAGTGATGATTGATCAATCACACACACTATGGATTTTTCTGGCAGCACAATTTGTGAAGGTAATGAGTGTGTCACGGCAGTCAGGTGTGTGTGTGATGTTGAGGATTTGAGCCTCCGGCGCGACTGCCGGCACCGACACACTCGAACCCGAGCGGGGAAGCGACGCTCGGCTGGCCTCGGATGGAATGTTCCGGTGAGGAAAACGCCGCTCATCAAGCCTTCCGGCATTTTTTCCTCATTGGTCTTAAGTCCACACACACACACACACACACACTCGTCACCTTCCACTGGGTTTCCTTTCCACAAAGTCTCACAATGCTTCAGGCCGGTCCTTACGATGAAGATCTAGTGGCTTTATAAAAATATAAGACTTGTATTTGGGATTTCAAACAGAAATGAAAGATATATTTCTACAAGAAAACACCAGTGTGATTGCTCAAGGTTTGTAGCTGTGACATGAAAACTGACAGAGTAGAAAGATGTGATTAAAATTGAAGTTGAAGTGAATGGGGAAAGAACGAGGGATGATAAAAGTGTGAAAAAGACGAGTGCGGGTGGAAACAGATTGAGGTGTGTGTTCAGTGAGGTGGTGTGAGGTGGCATAAGAACCATGTTGACTGTCGTGTGAAACGATTGGTCCCAAATCCCATGTATTCTTAATGGAAGAGAACCAGTGGGTTCCTATGGGGAAAATAAATGGGAAAAAGGATGACAAAGACGAGTGCAGGTCATGATGATTACAGGTATGCGAAGAGACCCATGTGCTCTCGAATCACGTCAAATTTGGCGGCTTCGTGAAGAACGGTGGTCGTGGAGTAATATGTCGAAATTTGAGCTCCATGTTGGTCTGTAGGGAAAAAATGGTGGAAGACAGGACTCGTGAACGAGTGCACGTATCAAAAACGCGTCTACAGGCAGCCCACACTGCTATAGAACACGTTTTAGTCTGAACAAAGCTTGTAGCACAAAAACTGTGGAGGAGCAGTGGTCAGAAACAGTGTGTGGAGTAAAAATCGGAGAATGCTCACCGCAATTAAATAATTCCTTTGAATTAAACAAGTTGACTGGAAATAGCAAGAAATTTGAGTCGGTCTGACTTGTGGTGTAACAGATACATCGCTTCATAGCATCTAGCCAAAATGAAAACACTGATCAGACGCCACACATACAGCAAAATTACTTTATATATATTTGGTTGAGATCAGGAATGATTTTTGGCACAAGAGGTCTGTAAGGTTAGAGCTACGTTAGAGCGTTAGAGCTACGAACTGTGTCGGTGATCTCCTCCCACGTGATGTCCATCGTGAAGTGGCCTAGACCTCGTAGCTGACTAGCTAACCAAAAGTTCCAACACAAGGGAAAAAAAACATAAAACGTGTGGAGCATAATAAGGTGGATTAAACATCCTTGTATGAATTTAAAACCATGAATCATAAAATTCAAATAAGCAACAATTTTAGTGACTTAATTATCCAGAATGTTCATTGTTCATCACATAAATAGAATAGCATGCTTCAGATAAACCACTGACCTGAGTGTTGGTGAAACAACTGAACCATTTACTGTATTTCAGAGTTTATCTGGATTTCGGTCTTAAAGTTGAGTCTAAAAAGCTGATTTACCAAACTGCCCCAATGAGGATTGACGGCCTTGAACAGTTGACCTGAGTGAGAACGTGCATTTTTGACTGAGCGCATTAATTAAGCAATTTTGTCCATTCCCGTGGGAGTGATAAAACAATAGCCAGTGCACAAACAAATAAATTTGCACATGATCTATAATTTGGTTCGCCCGGAAGGATCTGGAACAGAGGTTAATGTTAAGGGCTTTGTAAAATGGTGGGTAGGACATCACATAAACATCTAACGCCTGTCTAGTCGACACTAAACAATGTGCGATGCTACAGATGAAGCAAAATCCAAAAGTTGTTTTTTAGAATGATGTGCATGCATTGTCTTAGACAGTGTTGAGAGGGTTTGTCACATTCACGTTCAGTCGTAATTGTAGCTGCAGTTTTAACATCATGCAATCACATACCCCAAAAAGAAAGGATTGTTGCTGGGACAGTCAAAGGTGAAAAGATTAGTTTTTATGGTAAAAAGATTTTTTAAAAAATTGAGGTTACAATTAAATGTAAACATTGTTGGGTTCATAAATCATTAATTTAAAAACCTAATAAATTGTGAATTATAACGTCACCAATGCATTTATACGCAGTTACAACATCTGTTTTGTGCACAGAATTACTCAAATACTTTCACATACAAGTCAAAAGTCACAGTAAACTTTATTGTTATCTCTACTATATACAGGTATATGGAGAGACGAGACGACGTGGCTCCAGTTTTAACAGAGTACACAGGACAAATAAGGCAAATAAAATAACTATATACTGTATAAATAGACTATAAAGCATTAACTCTAAACTAGATGTAGGAATTTAGTGCGTTACATGTGCAAATCAAATTAAAATTACGGCCCTGAAATTAAATACAGAGAAGTCAATATAATTCCTGTTGAAAGTCTTGTGATTCTGATGGTATGTGTGAGGTTTCTGTACGTTTCAGAGTTATTTCAAAATAATTAACAAACTTCACACATAATGTGTGCATCGATCTCGTAGTTAACAACCTCGAAACAGGACGAAAACTGAATATCATGTAATTTGATTGCACATGACTTGTGAATAGTGACTCAGCGGAATCCCCTTCAAGGCAAAATATATATTAATTTTTTTAAAGATACAGAATAATTCATAAAAGCTTTAATGTCTCACACGTGTCCCTCGGTGCATTTGACTAATTCCACATCTTTCCCTTTGGGCCGACCTCAGTAACGGCTAATTTAAGGAGCAAGTTATGTGCAGAGATTTGAGCACTTTGCTCTGGTAGATACATGAATATATGCAAAAGCCTTGAGGACACACATACAAACACACACACACACACACACACATACACACACACACACACACACACACTTTTTTAAGCATATGCCCATTACCAGAACTGAGATTTTAAACTGAGAAGTTCAGCTTCAATAAAAAATGTGGGTTTTATGTCCCCATAAAGACACACTTTATTAAGTGTAAACAAGATGAAGTCCCCATTGTGATGGTAAACGAACACACACACACACAATTTTTTAAGAATATGACCATTATGGGGACTGAGATTTTAAAGCATAAATCAAAATTGGGGCTTTTATGTCCCCATAAAGACACACATCCCCACTTGGTGTGCAAAGAAGTCAAAGTCCCCATTATGGGAATAAACACACACACACGACTTAATATGATATAATTTTAAAAAGGCAAATTAAACTTATAGGTATGAAAATAAGTATGTGGCAGTGATTAAATCTGTGGGAACTTGGTTTTACGTTCCCACAGTGTCACAGGTCCCCACATTTTTGGTCCCTATATCGCAAGGTTTATAAACACACACACACACATAGTCCCACACACACTCATGGAGCTCCACTTGTTTTTCCAGTAAACACACCCAGCTTAAGCACCCATTTAGTCCAACTTTTAGACTCCCTGTGCGAACCAGGTCCGGATTTCCTGCTCCTGTCGATATTTGGCTCTTTACGGCATTGATTTTGAAGCTTGAGTCCGCTCAGCCTCGGCGTGTCCCCCCCACCCCCCAAAGACAACATCATGGCCGTTATTACCGCTAGTTCGCCCCCGCTATTAGCATTATTTTTTTTGGGAGGCCACATCTCAGTGATCTGTGAAATGGTGAGTGAAGAGTCACTTGATGAATAGAAGCCTGATCGAGCCTCACTGGTCGCTATAGCAACGGTGCGGGGAGGGGGAGTAGTTTGGGTGAGGGGTGGTGGGGGCTTGGATTTATGGAGGTGGGGGGGCACAGGTACGAGCCTCGGGGCTGATTGCTCGAACTTAAGAGCTGCTGATGAGAGAATCTCACTACTGTACAATCACAGGGAGACTGGGGGAGGAATGATGGAGGGAGGAAGTGATGGTGATGAAAGAGAGAGTAGGAATAGAAAGAAAGGGTCCAGAAGGGAAGACAGAGAGAGAGGAGCCAAGGGGATAAAGAGAAAGACAGTTAAATGCAAAGAAATAAAGAAAAAGATGGCATGCAATGGGGAGAGAGAGGGAAAAGGGAGAGTGATAGAGAAAGAGAGAGAGGAGTCAGAAGTGAGATGAGAGAGAAATAAAGAAAGATGGAAAGAAAAATCGTCATGGCAAAAGTGGGAGAGAAAGGGGGCGAGAGAGGTATAGAGAGAAGGAAGAAGGGATAAAGGAAGAAAGAAATGGCATATGAAAAGGGCGAAATGGGGAGGGAGAGAGAAAGAGAGAGAGGGAAGCCATAGAAGAGAAAGAAAGAAAGAAAGAAAAAAGAAAAAGAAATCAGTAAAGAAAAAAGATGGCATGTGTGAGAGGGATGGGAGGGAGAAAGAGAGGAAAAATGGGGAGAAAGAGAGAGTGTGAGAGAGAGAAACCAGAAGCGAGAAGAGGGGGGAAGAAAGAAAGAGGTGACAGATGTGTGAGAAAGAGGGAGGAGCAGAGGTGTGAGAAGAAGAGAGAGAGAGAGAGAGAGAGAGAGACGTGGCAGACGTGAGAGAAAGAGAAGGAAGGTATAGAAAACGGTGTGAAGAGAGACTGAGGAGATAGAGGCAAAAGTGGGAGTGAGAGAGTGAGTGAGAGAGTGAGTGAGTGAGTGAGAGAGTGAGTGTGTGAGTGAGTGTGTGAGTGAGTGAGTGAATGAGTGAGGGAGTGAGTGAGAGAGTGAGTGAGTGAGTGAGTGAGTGTGTGAGTGAGTGAGTGAGTGTGTGAGTGAGTGAGAGAGTGAGTGAGTGTGTGAGTGAGTGTGTGAGTGTGTGAGTGAAGGAATTAGTGAGTGAGTGAGTGAGTGAGTGAATGAGTGAGGGAGTGAGTGAGGGAGTGAGTGGGGGAATGAGTGAGTGAGTGAGTGAGTGAGTGAGTGAGTGAGTGAGTGAGTGAGGGAGGGAGGGAGGGAGAGAGTGAGGGAGTGAGTGAGTGAAGGAGTAAGTGAGGGAGGGATTGAGTGAGGGAGTGAGTGAGTGAGTGAGTGAGAGAATGAGAGAGTGAGTGAGTGAGTGAAGGAGTAAGTGAGGGAGGGATTGAGTGAGGGATTGAGTGAGGGAGTAAGTGAGTGAGTGAGGGAGTGAAGGAGTAAGTGAGGGAGGGATTGAGTGAGGGAGTAAGTGAGTGAGGGAGTGAGTGAGTGTGTGAGTGAGTGTGTGAGTGAAGGAGTAAGTGAGGGAGGGATTGAGTGAGGGAGTAAGTGAGTGAGGGCGTGAGTGAGGGAGTGATAAAGGCCAGACGGAGGGAGAGATAAAGAGAGCGAGAGATTGGAATGGAGGTTGAAGAGCAGACGCACGGAGCTAGTGAGACTCAGGAGGAGGCTGATTGCAGGAGAACTACAAAGGAAGTTAGAGCTGCTCTGATGAAGAGACTTTAAATGCAGTGGGATTGGGATGGAAGGAGGGAGGGATGGAGCGAGGGATGAAGTGGAGGTGGGGTGGGGGGGTGCACTGTCTGTGGTCTCACCAGACCCAACTCTCGCCGGACCCCCTTCCCCTCTCCTGCAGGGCCCTGATTTAACACTGCACTCATCTGCAGCTCCAGAGACATCTAATTTCATCACAAGAATAAAGCAGATGAAGCAGACGTCCATGTGGGCCGGGAGGGGGTGGAGGCGGGGTAGGGAGCAGGGTTGGGGGGTGGTAATATTGGGGTACTTGAGGCCGATCTCGAGACCAGTTTTTTTGGTTTCGTGTTGGACTTGGACTTGAGATTGTTGCTGCCTAAAATGCAAGACTTTGCAGCAGCTTTACTAAAAAATTGTGATGAAAGTTGCAGTGTTTTTAGGCGTTATGTTGCAATAAAGTTGCGGGAGCAAGTCAAAGTTATGGAAAAAATTCTGATTTTGTCCCCTTTTATAATGATTCTTTAACAATGAATTAAAATGAAGGGAACAAAACCACTATCATTTTTATTAACCATTAATCATTTGGTTATTTTTGAAGGTAAATGTTTTTATCTGTCATGTCTCCCCAGGACAGTTGGCTCCGGCGGCTACCAGAGGCCGCCAAAGAGACTAAGACTAGTGTTCCTGGTTCACATGTGTTTTGTGTTTGTCTCGTTAGCCCTATGATTCTGTCCCTCCCTCATAGTTGAGTGATGATATTGGTTGTCTCTTGATTGTCTTGTTTAAGTTCATGAGTTAGGACCCTATATAAGTCGTGTCAATTGTTGTCGTCTTTGTCCGTGCACCCTCACAATCCCTATGTGTCCACAGAGGCCACAATCACGCCCTGAGACTCTGCCCATGCCCCAGTCTGCTGTCTGCTTGGAGTCCTGGTGAAGTCTGTCTTTGTCTTGTGCTCTTTGTTAGTGTCTGATAGTGTGTTAGCATTAGAGTTAGCATAGGGTTTGCATTAGCTTTACAGTTAGCATAGCATTAGCATAGTTAGCTTTAGATGTAGCCACTCCCCGTTGACCCTTACCCTTTAGCAGTAGCTTTAGCATTAGCATTAACATTAGCATAGTTAGTGTTAGACATAGACACTCCCCGTTGACCCTTACCCTTTAGCAGTAGCTTTAGCATTAGCATTAACATTAGCATAGTTAGTGTTAGACATAGCCACTCCCCATTGACCCTTACCCTTTAGCAGTAGCATTAGCATTAGCCGTTAGCTTAGGTTTAGGGTCAGCTTAGTTTAGGTTGGGTTCCCTTATCTGTTCCTAGTCCTGTCTCCCCTTAGTTCCGGTTCCAGTCACCCCTTCGGTTCCTGTTTCTGGTCCCTGTTCTGCTGTTGGTTCCCGTGGCGCGTGTCCTTGGATAAACATCTCATCACACTTTGTTCATATATAAGGTGCTGATGACAATAAAACAACCTCTGTCCCTTTATGTTCAACCACTGATTTTCTCTGTGGAAAGAAAGTCTGGTTAAATTTATCAGGAACAGGCGTAGGCCCTTCACCTCCCTCATTTCTCCTCACGAATGTTGAAGAAAGGAAGGAAAACGACTTTAAACCCCACTGACAGATTAATGATTACTATTGAGAGCCACAGCAGCAACAACAGCAGCAGCAGCAGCATCACCTCCTCTGGAAGCCTTCATCAAACACAGCCAAAAATAGCTGCTATCTTCATCCTATACGTGGTTTCCAACACGGGGTTGTGACTGTTTCCGTGGTGGCGTGTCACGCGGCGACGGCGACAGCGACAGCTCGTTGCTCAGGGAACCAGCTCAAAGCGTCTGCCAGAAAGTTGAAAGCGCCACTCGTCAGTGGGAGGAAGGAGTGATGGGAGAGTCGTGGCTGGAGAAGAGGCGTTTAGCACGTGCAGGAAGACGAGGCTTTGGAAATGGAAATGGGCTGCAGAACCACCTGTAACACGCTAGCTTGATGACTCTTACTGACTCACCCAGCAGTACAATATAATTACAAATAGTAATTTCATATAATAAGTTCATATTCTATTCTTATAATGTACTGTAAATTGAATGTCATTATGTAAATGTAATATTAACAAGCACTACACCAATTTTGTGTGACTACAATTGAAAGTGTTGCTAAATAGGTAGTGATGCTAAATATGATTTAATACTTCTTCAAACGTTCTTTGGAAGTAATCTGATATTATAATTACAATTAAATTACATTCTAATTATATAAAAATCATCAAAAATCAAAAGTATCTATTATATATACTATATATGGGTGTACTTTGATGTTAAATGATGTTACTTAGATGTTTCTATTAAATATATCATGTTATATCATAATAAACTAAATTATATAACAAATAATGTAATCAAGGCGGCATGGTGGCGCCGTGGTTAGCGCTGCCGCCTCGTAGCGAGAAGGTCCCGTGTTCGAACCCCGGGGTCGGCCGTAGGGTCTTTCTGTGTGGAGTTTGCATGCTCTCCCTGTGTTCGCGTGGGTTTCCTCCGGGTGCTCTGGTTTCCTCCCGCAGTCTAAAGGCATGCGATATAGGTTAATTGGTGACTCTAAATTGACTCCATAAGATGTGAATGTGATTGTGTGAGTGTGTGTGCCCTGCGGTGTGTTGGCGCCTGCCCAGGATAGGCTCCGGTAAAAGTAAAAGAAAATAAATGAATAATGTAATCAAACAAGAATCTATTATATACAATATAATATAATTGATATAATATATAAATTATTACAACCTTGTTATATATATGTATAGTATTTTCTTACATTTTTTCTTTTAAATTGATTAATATTATAATTTATAAATGAAAAAAAAAAACTTGAATAGGAAAAGTTAGTAAATAATGTTCTGTATCATAATGAAACTTGCAAGCTAAACCCACATATTTATATTCATTTATGCACATATATAGATATACGCAGGTGTACTTGCAGAAATCTACATCATAAATTACTTTTTCATAAACTATAATCACAAGATTATATCTTGATATATTTATAAATATATTACATATTAATAAGTGTATGTGGTGTAACTTACAAGTTTCATAATGTAACAAGAATTAGCTTATAACATTGCCATTTCAATTCACAGTTGTTTAATAATTATTTAATTTCATAAATTATAATATTCATCAAATGTATACAGTATGTCTTGACCTTTTAAAAACAAATGTTAAGAAAATAATTCAGTAAATATGTCAGTGAGGACCATTTATTTTCATTTAAATCTGGTTGAGCTCAGGAATAAAAATGTCAAATGATATTTAGTTGTTTTTTGTGATATGATATGAATGAAAAGTATTTACATCAAATTGCATCTGTACTGTGATGTTTATGATATTTCCATTTTCTGGCACCATGAATCAGTGTAGGCGTCATGTTCAGTGTGATTTCCATCTGGGCTCTACATGTTGTGATGCTTGATGCGAGACGTTTTCACGAGACACATTAAGACCCAACAGATTCCAATTATGTAGAGAGCAGAAAGCGCATACCAAGTTACACATGCGATGAATATGCAGACTCATAAGTGCACATGCATATTCATGTTTCATTTCACCCGACTGGGCTCATGTTCCTGCACAGGGCTGTTAAACCTCATCGCTAGACCTGTTCACGGCTGTATCTGGCAGCTTGAATATCGAGAACCTGATCTCAAAATGTTTTTCGCGTTCACTAATAATCATTCTTTTACCACTTATTGTTTTTGCGTTGTTCTGTTTGAGGTGATATCGGGGAGGGCAAGCTGATTACAGTATGACCAGAGGAAAGAGCACTGTTTTAAATACTAGTCATCTCATGCACACTGCGTAACTCGACCGGCACTAGGACCCAGAAGTGGTTGGTCGTGGTTCAGGGAGTATAAAAGGAGTCGATTCCTTGTGGCAAATCGCTCAGTCATTGAGTCAACTGGCCCATATGCCGATTCAGTTCAGCATCGACTGTGAGTACTCCAGTTATTTGGTTCATCTCCTTGATTGAGTGTGTGTTTTATATCTTGCTCTTAGTGTGAGAGTTCTTAAATAGCATCCTACTCACGCTCAATTTGCGTTTGGGTTAACCGCCAGGCTAGACAGACTAACGGCTAGCAGCTAACGGCTAACTGTTAGCATTCCTGCCAAATCCTAACCAGATTACTGACAAGTCATGGGTCAGTGAGCAGACAGACCGCACCTTTTGCTACAGCTTTTGTCACAGAGACACTTTTATGGCTTAAAATGGCTCAAAAGAACAATTAATATTGTCATCTACTTATTTTCCAATCTTATTATCACCAGTCTGGCGGAAACATCTAGAAAATCTTGCATTTTTACTGCCATATTGCTTTCTACTTTTGCACACAACAAATATAAGCTCTCGGAAAATATCCATCTAGCTTGTTATGATGCATGGCTTGTTATTTTTTGTTATTGTTATTTTTCTAAATTGCCTAATTGCACAGTTAAAAAAGCGGATCAGGATACATTTCACTGCATGTTGTACCTGTATAATTTGCGTGACAAATAAAGAATCTTGAATCTTTTGTTTCTTTAATTTCTCGAAAATGTAAACATGACGTTGACATAAGTAATTTTGGCATCAAATAAATTTTTGCAAAAAGGTTTAAAAAATTAAGAGCAATTCAACAACAATTCCATTTCAACTCCATGTTATTTATAAAAATTCTCCAATTTATATTAATATCTTGCGCACAAATGTATATTTTTGTAAGTCTGGGCACCAATCCATAACACAAATTCCTCTATTTGACATCAATAAAATCTCATTCTGATTCATGATTTATGAACTTTTTTGTGCAAAGCACACCAGGATATAAACATACTGTAACATAAAACCTATGCGACTGCAAAATGCTTTCAAGCCCCATTACCGCTCGCCTCGCAAGGCCCCCTCCGACTACTTCACCTGTATTAACATCATAACACTAACAATTACTGCCTCCACACAAGGATTTACATTTTAAGTGACTGCTTTAATTCCTTCTAACATTTCGTATAAATTAGCCCCATTATATCCACCATTAATTAAGGAGCTGCAGCCACTTTGGGGCCCGGCAGGCGTCTTGACGGTAGGGGGGGGGCTAAAAAACGGAGAATTATTAGCGTCCCTTGGAGGGCATCTAATGCCTCCAACACCAACTCAGCTTTTCAGGAGGAGGAAGGGATCGGCGGGCAAATCAGCCTGCTCACCTGTAATTTTCGAGGCGGGGATCTCGGCTGCTGGGAAATTCAGCACTCAGACCCGCCAGCACGCTCGCGCTCTCCGCTTTATTAACCAGCCTTTATTATAAAGGCATTCTTTAAACCAAGCAATTCTGCAAATCAGCCTCCTCGTGGCGACACACTCTTGGGGAAAATTTGAAATGAAAATTATTTCTTGCTCAGAGATCGGGCCGTGCGATATATCGAATCAAATTGAACAGAAATTGTATCGTAACTTGAATCATTTTAAATATGAGTCAACAATAAAAAAGCATTACATGACAATATATATTGTAGTCACATATGGTGCTGTGATGTGATGTGATTGTGTTGAATGATGGATTATATGTGATTCATTATTTTTATTTTATATGCGTCACTTATATTATAATAATGAAAGTGAGTTAAAATTAATTAATTCATTCATTATCCGAACCGCTCAATCCCCTTTAAATTAAGCTATCAGGACTGGAGCCTATGCTGTGGCTACGCCATGGGGCGGGAACAACCCTGGTCTGGGCGCCAGCACAGTGCAGGGCACACACCTCACACAATCCATTCACCTTCTGGGGCCAATTTTAGAGTCTCCAATTAACTTATATTCCATGCCTTTGGACAGTGGGTGAGGCAGCACCCAGAGAGGAGAGCCTGTGAGCACAGGAGGCGTGCAAACTCTGTAAGAAAGACTCAGCATGAAAGACTAGCCGGGCCTGGGGTTCGGAGCAGGACCTTCTGCGATAATCTCGTAATTTAAGGCTGTTTTTGTTTAATTTATTATTTTCATCTATAATTTACAAGGATTATTGTATATAGTGTCTAAATATATATAACATCATTTATATATAGGGTTTATATATATTTCATATCTATTTTTAAATTATTTATATTATATTTTTAATTATATTTTTTTTTTTTAATATAATCATTGTACAAGCTTCTTTTTTTATATGTATATCGTTAAAGTTTATAATATAATGGTTTTACAAAGATTTTTTAATTTATATATTTATTTGTACTGTAATGGCTGTATATGTTTTTTAGTTAATTATAATAAGTTTTTAATATTTTTCATGTATTAAAACTGTTATATAGGGTTATTTTTTATTTTGCAATTTTCCATAACGAGTTATATTTGGTTATTTTATGTACAGTATATTTCATATATATATATATATATATATATATATATATAAACCAAGAGATGTTTATTAATTATCAGATAGGAGGATTTCACGGTTGATATTATCCTGCCTGTGCGTGCGTGTGTGTGTGCGTGCGTGTGTGCTTCAATGTGTGTGTGTGTGCTATACGTGCGTGCGTGCGTGTGTGTGTGTGTGTGTGTGCGTGCGTGTGCGTGTGCGTGCGTGTGTGTGTGTGTGTGTGTGTGTGTGCGTGCGTGCGCGTGCGTGCGTGCGTGCGTGTGTGTGTGTGTGTGTGTGTGTGCGTGCGTGTGCTGTGTGTGTGCGTGTGTGTGTGTGTGTGCGTGTGTGTGTGTGTGTGTGTGTGTGTGCGTGTGTGTGTGTGTGTGTGTGTGTGCGTGTGTGTGTGTGCGAGAGACGACTCGCTGCAGTAGTGTGTGCGTGTGTGTGTGTGTGTGTGTGCGTGTGTGTGTGTGTGTGTGCGTGTGTGTGTGTGCGAGAGACGACTCGCTGCAGTAGTGTGTGTGCGTGTGTGTGTGCGTGTGTGTGTGCATGTGCGTGTGTGTGTGTGTGTGCGTGTGTGTGCGTGCGTGCGTGCGTGCGTGCGTGCGCGTGCGTGCGTGTGTGTGTGTGTGTGTGTGCGTGCGTGCGTGCGTGCGTGCGTGTGTGTGTGTGCGTGCGTGTGCGTGTGTGTGTGCGTGTGTGTGCGTGCGTGTGTGTGTGTGTGTGCGTGTGTGCGTGTGTGTGTGTGTGTGTGTGTGTGTGTGTGTGTGTGTGTCGTGTGTGTGTGTGCGAGAGACGACTCGCTGCAGTAGTGTGTGTGTGTAGTGTGTGTGTGTGTGTGCGTGTGTGTGTGTGTGTGTGCGTGTGTGTGTGTGTGTGTGCGTGTGTGTGTGTGCGAGAGACGACTCGCTGCAGTAGTGTGTGTGTGTAGTGTGTGTAGCTCAGTATCTAGCTCTATAAAAGGTTGCAGAGTGATCAATAGGGCTGATTTGCTAAAAGGGCCGGCTGTGGAGGAAGGAGGCTGCAGACGTTTTTCTCAGCCGCGTGAAGGTGCACCTGGTCGGGGTCACGCTTCAACACACCTGCCTGATTACTTCCTCACAGAGAAGTGATTTCAGAAGCACAACTCACTGGCTTTTCCTGATTAAACTCTCAGGTGACTCACGTGACGTCATGAAATGAAGGCCAGTAGAATAGGCAGAGACAGCAGAAAACACCTGAATATAATAATTACAGTTCATTTTTCTGATAAAACTCAAACTCTTTGTGCTGAAAGTGATACAAGTTGGTGGGTTTCTCTGAGCTGGTTCTTGGTCATTTTGGGGTGAATTGGACTCATTTTAGTATATAAAATGAGCTGCTTTTGACCTTTCTGGAAGAGAACTATGTTTTTGTGTATAATGGCGTTCCATATGAGAGTCGCCAACGCTAAAGTGTGTGTTTACATTATGAATAATATAATTAATGTGCTTTTACGTAATTACTTCAGTTTTTGTGCAGGGAATTACTCAGAAATAATTTCACATGCAGAGGAATGAATATAATGTGCGGCAAGTTGAAAGTCTTGTGATTCTGAGGGTATGTGTGTGGTTTCTGTAAGTTAAAGGTATTCTGAGTTAAAACTAATTAATAAACAACGCAAAATTCCTGCGTCGGCCTCAAAGAGTTTAATAGTAATATTATCAGAGTTGTGGTCTCGGCTGGTCTCCAAATAAAATCCAGAGTCCTCTTTGTCCTCATTAGTCCATGACAAGAGCGAGTACAAATACGACTGAGTCTGAGACTTTTAAAAGCTGGTCTCGAGGACAACACTAGTGTTACCATGAGATGATTTTATTTGTGTCCTCTTAAAAGTAAAAATGTATTGTCTCTTAAAGCTAAAATTTATTTTTAAGCTTTTCAATGATCAACATTGGCTCAATCACCCTCAAAAAAGGGTGATTTCTGAAAAAATGCCTACATTGCATTTTGGCGATTTCGTTCTGTATTTGCAGCATGAATTTGCAGTGCATTTGTAAAATATGTTGCCTGTGTTGTCTTTCTGATGCACATTTTTACTGAATTTGTGTAGTTTTTATGGTTCAGACTCCTAAAGCCTTCAGAAAAAAAGTAATTTTTTACACATTTGTATTTCTGTTTAGTTTTGTTTCTTTCAGTTTAAGTTGGGTTGGGCTTTGCTCTGCTACCGTTAAACAACCTCCCTAAAAATATTCCAGCCTGTACTGTACATGTGCATCACGTTCTCCAAACCAGGGTATTTGAGGGAGAAAGTGTTCTCTTTCTTCCCAGCTGGGGAGCGAGGGAGGGAGGGAGGGAACGAGGGAGCGGTGGATTTTTGGGAGGCAGTAGAGTCTGACTAATCAGAGGCTGCTTGGGGGAGCATTAAGACAGACGTGTGGAGGGGAAATGTGACACCTGGAAATTACACAATGTAATGGAATCAGCCAAGTGGTAAATGTAGCTTTTAAATAGGTTTTGTGTTCTCCATTAACTTCAAAGACACTGATTGGTTGTGACAGTGGGGAAAGTGCTGGTCAGCATGTTCGCCCCGAACCCCCGTCCAACCCCCAAAACTTCACCCTAGTTAGCAGAGGGAATTTGGTGAAGCGGCGAGCTCAAAGTTGGGAAGTGAAAGTGGTGATGTAGGGTTGGTGAGGCCACAGGAAAATCGAGGTTAGGATGCTCGCCTCTGGACCAAGGGGTAGAGTTGGGATCAAGACCACCTAAAGCAAGACCGAGACCAGACCAAGACTAAACTATGTCGAAACCGAGACCAGACGAAGACTCTGAAGTGCTGAGACCAGACTGAGACTGAGACCGGACCAATTCTCATTTTACACCACATGACAAATAAGTGGAAGATGCAAAGCCTAAGCAACATTAAAGATGTTTATTCAATATTTCTCTCTTACATATCTATAATGAGGAAACCACTTCACTGGAAGCAGTTATCAACACTGATCACATCATATGTTTTATTGAAACTCTCAGTGAAACTCACTGTTTTATTGACCTGCAGAGTTGTTATTATGCAGAGACATTCTATGGATTGGGGTTAGTGCCGGGCGGAAACACTTCTTTACCCATTTGGTATCTATCTGGATACAGAATAAAATCATTGTAAAGAATACTGCATCCTGACTTGTCTAAATTCTACTTCTATGTCTATTTCTAGTTTCTAATTATATTTAAAACTCCCTGTCTAGTTCAAAATGTATATTGTATATTGTCTAGTTTAAAGTGTATATTGTTTAATGTATATTTTGTATTTTTACGTATTTATTGTCTATCCCATGTGCCTAGTTGTGCCACTGCCTATTTGTTCTCTGTTCTGCTGTTCTTTGTTTGCACTGAATATAACCTGGAGCCACGTCGTCTCGTCTCTCTATGTATCTGTACAGTATATAGCAGAGATGACAATAAAGTTTACTTTGACTTTGACTTTGACTTGATTTGATAACAATGCATTTTTTTATATTTATTTTTTACCTATTGATTACTCTCTAACATTATAAAATTGAAAATTTTGATCAATTGAAAATGAAGAAATGCTAAAGTAATTCTGAGCCGATTTGGACTCAGTTTGGTCTATAAAATGAGCTGCTTTTGGCCTTTCTGGAAGAGAACTACATTTTTGCCCTTGATGGGTTCCATATGAGAGTTACGATCGCTAATTTAATTAATGTGTTTTTACTTCAATTTGTGTGTATGGAATTACTCAGAAATAATTTCACATACAGAGGAATCAATATAATGTCCATTAAGTTGAAACTCTTGTGATTCTGATGATATGTGTGTGGTTTCTGTAGATTAAAGGGATTCTCAGTTATTGAAACACTAATTAATAAGCAACAGAAAATATTCTGGTGGTCTCAACTGGTCTCCAAATAAAATCCCAAGTCCTCTTTGTCCGAGTCCATGACAAGAACGAGACCTTAAAAAGACCGGACTCAAGTACTACAACACTATCAAGAGGTCGTGGGTTCTTATCCTACACTCTAAGAGAAACTGGTTTTTTTATTAGTGCTCTAAAGAACTTTTTTATACTGTTTAAGGTTCTTTGGAGAACTGAATGAGTAACACCTTTATCATTTTCAGTGCTTTGAAGAACACTTTATGTTAAAGTATGACCTTAATGGCTGGTGACCCTGTAGCTAACGTACTGATTTACTTATGGCTGTGTATAGAAATTGTTATTTTGCTATTTTAATTTGTAACAGATGATATCTGCCTCTGTTTTTTAGAGAAATCAGTTATTAATGAGCAATTTATATAAAGTAACTGATAACTTGACTCAGGTGAGTTTTACCAAACACTACATTTCAACAAATTGAACAAATTTTTACATATTGCACATAATGAACACAGCTACAAAGATACAAATACGATTTACACAAAATTCTTCATGATCACTTCATGATACACGGTTCTGCAAAGAACCAATGGGTAAAAGTCTTTGTAGAACCAAAGAAGGTTCCCTTATGGCTGCGCTCTCAAAATTTTTGGTTCTAATATTCTTAAGAGTGTACTCCAATCACTGAGTCTCTGGCCAAGATCCGTAGCTTAGTTAAACCGACGCACACGTTTTCTGTTTTTTTTATTTGTCTTTTTAATAACTCAGAACCCCTTTAACTTACAGAAAGGAAACACATACCCAGAAACACAGAACTTAATGGACATTACGTTAGTTGTTAAAGAATCATTATGAAGAGGGACAAAATCAAATTTTTTTCCCGCAAATTTGACTTCTTCCCGCATCACAATTTTTTTAGAAAAGCTGCCACAAAATCAGGCATTTTAGGCCGCAACAATCTCAGAAAAGGCCTGTTAAATCCTGGAGGGGTTGATTGTTGTTCAGTGGTGAAAGTCAGAATCCTCATAAAACTAAGTGGGTTTTAAGACCAACTTTCTTCTTAAAAATGCTTCCAAAGCAATGACCCAGATGCTAAAAACGGTAAAGGTGGTGCTCGGCTGTCACACTGGATTTAATGCTCGAGCAGAATCATCAACGTTGATTTGTGTGGCTGTAGAACAACACAAAATCGCATGTTCATTATGTTAATTATCATCCACACCGCTGCGTGAGTGTGTTTGTATGAGTGTGTGTGTGTGTGTTAGTATATGTGTGTGTGGCAGGGCAATTAAATGCCCCCATAACATTTTTGTTCTCCATTTTAAGGCCCCTCCGGCAAATTTGGCTCGATGTTTTTCACTGCAGTGGATTGCTGTAACGTGACTTGGCTTGGACAGTAGAGATTTTAACTCATAACACAACTGGAATTTTAATGAAGATCTTCGACATAACCAAGACAAAACCCTCATTCATCACTGTAGACCATCTACACACATAAACACATAATGCACTAATTAATATCAGCACTGCACTTTAAAAATATTTTCAGACTAATTTGTAATGTATTTCGTTATAGGGTTATATGTAGGGTCTCAACAATTAATTTCAAAATACTTCAGGGCATTATTACACATATGTGGATATTTTTTAAATTTTAATAAATAATAATTTTAAAAACCCTTTGGGCCTTTCTCTTACATGTATCCACAGAATCCAGTGTTTTGAGAAATCAAAAGAGTTTTAAAAAGGATGCGTTTGAGGTGGCTTAAACAGTCACGGCTCCCCCTGACCATTGCTCCAGCTGCCCACCAGAGGGCGCCCCTGTCCTGTCCTGTCCTGTCTGTCTGTCTAGCATGGTATGTCGGTCAACTCCCTTAGTCCTGCCCCGTGTCCTGATTGGTTTATTAGTGTAATTATTGGTTCATTAGCTTAAGTATTGGTTAAACCAGAGTTTGTTTAGTCCTTAGTCCCTAGTTTAGTGTTATGTTTGCCTCATTGGTTCCAGTTTAGTTCCCTCCTCCAGTTAATCCAGTTCTGTTCATCTATTGGTTTAATGCTAAGTATCTTGTTTAGTTTAATCAGTCTGTTTAGTGTTTGCATGTGTTTCTAGTTCGTTATTTCCCTATTTAACCCTGTCTATCCCCTTTGTCTCTGTCAGTCCACCGTCGCTCTACCTTGTGTTGGCGTGCTCTGTGGTTTGTAGTTGAAGAAACTTGAGTTTTGGTTTGTTGCCATTGAGCCTGTTTATTTTCCTCCTGTAATACCAACAAACCCAGAAACAAAAACTCCATTTATGTGGTAACCAAAGGCCCAAATGTACAAAAAATGCATTTATAAAAATATCCTCAAATGTGACCCTCCACGGCAAAACCAGTCGCTTGACGCAAATTTTCAAAATTGAGTTATTATGTTTTCATGAAAGGGCATAAATCAATCTTCAAAACGATACCTATATGGAATGAATGTGACGACATATGACTGAGATATCAACATTCAAAGGAGTCGGGTTTCTCCTGTCACGCCAAGTGAGAAACGGAGAAATCTGCCTTTGAAGTTGACTATCGTCGTAGCACTCACAGACGCTTGGTGCGGTCGCGGCTACGTTTGTATTTACGGTAGCCTACGCTGCATTCACAGCCACACGGATAGCCTACCTGCGTTAGGTGAACTGAACTCGGGAGACAAAGATGGATTCCGGAGAAATATCTTCACGCTAGTCAACCAGTGGATTTACGGTAAATATTGAAGTAGAGCGGTCAAAACACAAACTTTTAACATTCTGCTGGAATTGAATTCCTCACCTCAAGAAAGTCACGTTTTTAGGATGGAAAGGGTAAGTTTTTCAGCCAAATTTATTCACAACAGTACAGTATAGACCTTCCACTGTTTCAAAACACTAAAAACAAAAAATCCAAAATTTTACCCCATGCAACATAAACAGTTGTTTTTCTCGGAAACCTCCGTTGCAACAAGCGACTGGTTTTGCCGTGGAGGGTCACATATGTGTAAACAGGCCCTTAAAGCGTGGATTATACTGTAAATATTGGTATTTGTAATATTTCTCTGCAGCCTATTGGGAGATTTTAACTAGACCTCTAGTACTTTTAGTTGTAGTAGTAGTCTGCTAGTTAGTGTTATTTCAAAGTAATTGGTTCCATTCCAATATTACTGTCTCTGAATTGTAATGTGTTACACGACTCCTGCATTAGTTTTGAGTTACTTTCACCAAAATAAGTGAGGAAGTAGGCCTTGTCATTGTAAAATACTAAAATGTGGTTTACTGCAGTTCATTCTACATCCAGTGGTGAGCGATGTGGTGCAGCATAATGACTGAAGACAAATACTCTGAAGGAATTGTGTAGCTCTTTAAGGGCCTGTCTCCACCAAATGCATTTTTTTGCACTGACCATTTAATACAAATCCAATGAGTTTCAGTGTTCAGACCACTAAGCGCTGAAACGCTGGTGGAGATGTTTTTACTGCAAACGCTCAGGGCGTTTCAAGTTGAAATCCAGTTAACTATTAGAACAGTGCTGGGCCAATCAAAATCAAGGAAGGGGTGGGTCAGACACAGTCAATAACTCACTAACAACAATTGTGGTGTATCTGGAGTGGCTGGAGAAGCTTATTTTGGCTTTATTTACACAATTTCTCCCAGCTGTTTACTTCATGGTTTATCTCTACATTTCCAAGACGTGAGTATCTAGTTCAAATGCTGTTGCTAATGCTAAGATGCAGTTTCTCTCCATTGTAAAGATAATCTCTTTTATGTCGGCTAAACTACTGATCTCAAAGGAATACGTTACAATGTTTAAATTAAATTAGAATGAACGATGAAATGCCCGATAACGTTTTTTGAGCCTTAGCAACAACAAGCGCCAAGAGAAGCAGCAAGAAAGAGATCTGGAAGTGAGGTTGTGACCGCTCTCAGTGCAAAAAACGTGTTTGGTGGACACAGGCCCTTACTCGCACTATTTTGCTCTTTTGCCAAAGGTCTCGTGGTGTTGGTGACTTGTTGTAACGTGTGTTACTGACATTAATGTGTTAGGCCAAAAATAATAATAATTTTGTAATAATAATTGTGTTGCTTTTGTAGCATGTTACTCCCAACACTGATGATTAACATTATCAATATGAGACATTGCATTGTTCTACAGCTACACAAAAGATCCGGAAAGATCACTGGGACCAAGCATTAAATTCAGTGTGACAGCCAAGGACCACCTTTACTGCTTGTCTGGGTCGTGTGTTTGGCTCGGTGTGTGTGCAAGTGTGTTTCTGAGATAAGTCATCTGAAGGGCAGAGTCAAATTGTATCTTGAAGAGTCATAAAATGCACAGCGCTATACAACTGCATACAAAACTTTTATTTTATTCCTTACAATCTGAAAATTAAAATAGACTGGCAACCGGGGCTGGAGGATTTAATGCAAAATTGAAATTGCTATATTTTTGTGCTAAATGTTAATACACAGCATACATCAATATTTTAATAATTAATAAAACTAATGAAAATATTGCATTGAATTTTTTGTATGTAAACATTTGAATAGCTTCACCTGTAAAGGTGATAAAAATAAAAACACCTGTATACTCTTATGGACATGTTAATGCATGTGTATTTGTGCAAAATATTGAGTTGTATAATATTATACTGTTTCAATGTCAACATTCTTAAGAGCAAATATAAGAAATAAATATGAAGCTCAATATGTTCAAAAAGAACAAACTCCACAAAATACTTTCATTTTAAAATGTTAGCATATACATATAACTAAAAAGTACTTAATATATATATTAACCCGAAAGTGAGTGATTATTTGTCATTATGAACACAACACAGCACACAGTGCACCACAATGAAATGTGACCTCTGAATTTGACCCATCCGTGAAGGAGCAGTGGGCAGCTAACAAGCGCCTGGGGAGCGGTGCTTGGGGACGGTACCTTGCTCATGAGTACCTCAGTGGTAACTTTACTGGCCCTTCTGATCACGAGGCGAACACCCTACCGTTACGCCACCAAATGCACGATGCACGATATAGGAATTATTGGCCAATGCACATATCTGATGTTTTTCATGCTTATATATTTACCAGTACTGATAAATTAGGAGGGCAGAGTCAAACGTGTGAAAACAAGATATTTTGTTTGTGAATGTTCCACTGCATGCTCAGTGTTTTGGCACAAAAATGACTCCATAGTTCTGACATTTCTCACACAGTCAATGTAAGTAAACGTGAAAGCAGAGTGGAGTGGAGTTTTTCCAGCGTAGTGCACAACATTTTAAGAAGTCACATTCGCTAAGTGATTCAAACACACAATTTAGTTAGATAAAAATTTGAGGTGAGTTGGGCGCATAAAGACATGACATTTTGCTGGTGAACGTTCCACTGCATGGTCAGAGTTTTGGCACAAAATAACGCCATACATTTTAAGACAGAAGGCGCAGGCCATATAAAATCCCACCTCGGACTTTGGAGATGCCTGCCTTTCCCACGTGCAATAAATCCGTGATCAAATTTCATCTGGAAATATCGGACAAATCTAAGCATGCCAAAATATAAATTATCATCCGATTTCGGTGTGATTCCGATATCGTGCGTCCCTCATATATACTTTTCCATCTCTAACATTTTACACGTGAAACTTTCCGTATCAGTGTGAAGAAGTTGGTCACACAGCGGCTCATTGCGGTGCGGAGCAAATAAATAAAAACTGGGACATACCCATTAATTATTAATCAATCTTTTATTTTATTCTGCGTCTGATTTGATTATATTCCTTTTGAGACGTCTGCACTCGACGAAGCCAAATGATTAATATTTGAGAGGGCTAGAAGCTGCTCCCAGAAACAGATATTTTGACATTTATATTGTTATGTAATGACTGCAAAATTGTTTCACTTCTGCACACATATTGGAATAAAAATCATCTGCCTAACAAGGTTGCTTTAATGTCACTGGATCCCTGCGGAGCGACGTTCTCCAGATCGAGTGAGATGATGGATGTTAATGTGCCTTAAACCCAACGTCTGCCCTGAAATGCTCACATTTAAACTGCTGCAGGAGTGCGTTCAGTTTAATTTATATTATTTCCCACTGTGCTGTGCTGTATAGTTGTTATAGCTCAGAGTAAAACTGGGCAAATATCAATCAAAACTGACATTCAGCCTCTAATAGACGTAGACTTGCACATGAGGATTCATTTATTTTTAAGAATTCACATTTTGTAATAAAAAAAGTACAAAAGAAAAACCTGAATACACACATTTATATTCTGTTTTCCTTTTCCAGAACCAAAATGAAAAAAAACTTGACTATAATGAGTCATATTCAAAATTCCCATTTTGCAGTTAATTAAAAATGGCAAAAACACACATTCATATGAGCAGTCAAAAAAGGAGTGTTTTAAATACTTTTTCTGATTGACCACAATTTATAGATATACAGTAGATATAGATAGAAACCTGTTCCAGAAGACGGTTCAAATTGCCAAAAGCTGGAGTTAGTTATTATTTCCTCCATAATAATAATCAATTGTAGAAAATTTTAATCTGTTCCCGAACCCCAAAAATACAACATAATTTGATGGTTCAAAATAAATGATATAATTCTGACAATTTCCATCAGAAATAATGTTTGAGTGCTGACCTGTTGGATTCTGTTGGAAATAGTGCGCTCCGTGGAATTTTATAATGTTTGATATAAAAACAATACATATATGTGAAATGACAAAGCATCTTTGTGGTGTTCAGATACAGTAGAGACGCCAATGAGTTGATGTTTCTTGTCATGCAAGTTCATTTGGCATCAGGTCAAAGTACAAAATGAATGTTGGAATTCTGACTTTTGTGATGAAAATACTGTTTGTGATGAATTGTTCGACTTGGTTCGAAATATTGTGTCATTTTGCAAATTCCCATATAAAACATGACGTGTCACTCAGTTCGTCTTCAGAGATTTCGTTCGTACTCCAAGCTCAAATCTGGCTAAAGAAAAAGTGTTCGTAGTCTAACAAAATGTTCATAGTCTAAGCAGTTAGAGAGCCGAGGTAGCACTGTGTATATATACAGTATTTACTTTGACTTTGACTTTGATAAGAGCACTTTATCTACCATAATATTAAGTGTGGTAGTTCGCGGCTCGGAACACAGCCCATGTGTGAGATCACATTCGCTAAGTGAGGGAAACACAATTTAGTTTTCAAAAATTCTCACACACTTTAAGTGCACATGCAGGCAGACTTGAACACGTAAAGACAACAGATTTTGCTCATGACTTGCAACAGGGTGCAACGGTTTTTGGTATTGTATCAAACCGCCATAACTCTGACATTTCTAACACAGCACCAAGTCAAGCGTGAAAGCGAGGGCGGAGCATCTCCAGCGTAGTGCACAACATTTTAAGAAAAACTCACTTTCTACCTTATGTAGTGTACCAAGTCAAATAGGGTGCGTATGACTCTCCATGTGCACTATCTAGTGTGTAGAGAGCCGTTAAGCTATAAGCCCGGCTATTTCCTGCGATGCATACTACCACATAGAAAAGTATGATAAGAGCACCTTACCTACCATACTATTAAGTGCCATAGTACACAGCTCGGGACACAGCCCGTGTGCGAACTCACATTAGCTAAGTAAGGAAACATACAGTTTAGTTTAAAAATTCTCACACATTTTAAGTGCACATGCAGGCAGAGTTGAACACATGAAGGCAAGATATTTTACTCGCGAACGTTTTACTGCATGCTCAGAATTTGGCACAAAATAACGCCATACATTTTAAGACTCTGTAAACACGCATGTAAACATTCCATCATCCTGTAGTTTGCTGCAGTTCTTCAAGCATGGAGGCACTTGAGGAAATCCTGAGCGCTCGGAATCTGTGCAAAATACAGGAATTTGTACTAAACTCAGGATTTCTTGGCGTACGATGAACGCAATCCCGAAAAAAGAAGCCTAAAAGCGCCTATGAGAAGCACAAAGTTTAGCTTACTGCTTTAGCTGCTGTAAGTGTCTATTACCAACAGTTACGAAAGCAACACAGCACGAGCATGACGCCAGGGAGGTGACGTCGGTGTGAAAATCAAGTTACCCCTCCAACTTGGAATTTAACTGAGATTTTTTATCCCATTCGAATCAGCCGTTAGTATAACAGATGTCCTGTGGTAAAATTACATCACCCCAAATCCTCTGATGCCTGTGATGGCCGGTTTGAATCCAGGACCTGTAATGGTACCACTGAGGTACTCATGAGCAAGGTATCGTCCCCAAGCACGTCCCACTGCTCCTTCACGGATGGGTCGAATGCAGAGCTCATATTTCGTTGTGGTGCACTATGTGCTGTGCTGTGGTGTGTTCACAATGACAAATAATCACTCACTTTTTGAATGAAATCTAAATGTATTCCTTATGTTAGACATTTGCACATCATTTCCTCTTTTATTACCACGCCTGTGTCTTGTAAAACTGAAGAAAGGTTGGAGTATAATTTATATAATAAAAGCGTCTCTTTATTCTCTCTTTTGTTTGAACTGCAGTGTTGCTTCACGCTGCCCTGCTTTCAGACGAATATGTGACTAGAAATTCTATTAAACCAAACATTTAACCAGATTCAATCTTTAATGAGACGGCTTGTAATTGTATCGCTTTTTCGCCGCCGTTTTTTGGAGCCTCACGCGTGCCTCACATTGCGAGCGCCCGTCCGGCCTTATCAGGCTCGGGCAGATGGGATTGTCGATATTTGACAGACAAGATTTCATTTTTTATCTCAAATCACTTTATGCTCAGGGAATCCAGACACACTGCATCTTCAAAAAGGACAAAAAAGGCCAGCTTCACATGCAGGTCTGACAGAAAACCGGCCAACGTTTCCTTAAAAAACCCTGCAGTAAAAACCCACCGCTTTTTGCTGGCTGCAAAATCAAATCCACATTTAGTTTTTGACAATTCCAAGTCTTTGCAGATGATGATGAAGAACAAGGTTTTACCCACGTTATCTTGCGTTAGTCATATTAACTAGTACCAATAATTACCAGTATTGGCATAGCAGACCATCAGCACAGGTATACGGTTCAACTTAGTAAAGGTACCACTGAGGTACTCATAAGCAAGGTACTGTCCCCAAGGACTGCTGCCCGGCTGCTGCCAAAAATCCTCCCACTCCTTCATGGACGTGTCAAATGCAGAGCTCATATTCCATTGTGGTGAGTGAGTGATTATTTGTCATTGTGAACACACCACAGCACAGCACATAGTGCACCACAACCAAAAGCGCCCGGGGAGCAGTGGACCTTGGGGATGGTACCTTGCTTGATAGATAGATAGATAGATAGATAGATAGATAGATAGATAGATAGATAGATAGATAGATAGATGGAGAGAGTTAGAGAGACAGGGATGGATGGATGAATAAATAGAGTAGGATGGAGAGAGAGAGAGAGAGAGAGAGAGATAATGAATGAATGGATGTATAGATGTATAGATGTATAGATAGATAGATGGATGGATAGATGGATAGATGGATGGATGGAGAGAGTTAGAGGGAAAGAAATGGATGGATGAATAAATCGTGAAAGAGAGAGAGCAGGATGGAGAGAGAGAATTAGATGGATATCTAAACATATTAGAGAGTATATAGGGAATGTAACAGCTGAGTACATTTATGTGATAATATGCTTAATATATTTTAAAATATAATAATGTATTATAATGTAATGTTGTCATATTTTTTAATTTGCTGTTTAAAGATATACATTACTGTACACTATAATATAATTCATTACTGTATCAGAGCCAAAATCAATTTCACAGAAACACACTGGATCACAAGGTGTGCGTGTGTGTAGTGCGAGAACATATTATGGAATGACAAGCTACAAGATTGAAGAAAACAAAGGCAGGTCAGCAGAGGAAACTGGGTGAAAACATCAGGCGCGAGACAATCTGTCGGGGAGAAGTCCGACGTGGCGTTCCCACGGGGGCGTCGACTCACGCGAGAGGCTTGATGCAAAGCGACAGCCAACATTCCCAGCAGTGCGGAAAGATTATCAGCAAAACGCAGATTTACAATGCTGAATATCTCTACAATACGGGCAGCTGGTAGCGTAACAGGTCAGCGGTTCAAGTCTCAGTTTGGAACAAAGGTACCTCTGAGGTACTCACAATGGAAAAAGGTACCGCCCCAAAGACTGCTGCCAACTGCTCCTTCATGGATAAGTCAAATACAGACATTATGTAACATTAACATTACGGCTACGGAGTTGGCCATGTGATATGAGGGTCGCCGGTTAAAGTCCTGAACTGGTAAAGGTACCACTGAGGTACCGTCCCCAAGCACTGCTCCCTGGGTGTTGTCAAAAAGCTGTCCACAGCTCCCAAATTTGCAGGCATCAAATGTTTAAATCTAAAATGAGACTGGTGTGTACGAGTCTTTCTGCTCCTGCAGCTACACCAAAAATAACAAGAGGCTTCCAAAAAGAGAGCGAGATACACCTACGACTCAATCTGGGTACATATTGCTGCCAGAACGAGCTGGAGGAAAAATTAACAAATTTTAAAATGGTGTTGTTAATGAACAAAGCTTTGGAAGGACCAATCTTTCACGCTCGCTTGAAAAAAAATAAATAAACTGATATTTTTGTGTAAGCTCAAGACATGAGGAAAAAGTAAATAAGATGTTTTACCATCATGTTGCACGATATTTTTGCACAAACAGTTTTGCGTGAGTATGAGACAAACTGATGTGAAAATGTGGTTTATTTTTGGTTCCCAGGTCTAATGCCCATGGTTGCAGTCAAATCAATCTCAGTTCATATGTGAATACTGTAAATAATTTTGAGTGTGCACATGAAAACACCTCATGCTCATCTGAAAATATCTCATGCTGTATCAAAAACTTTTCATGTTCACACAAAACACTTTGAGCTCACGCCAACACATCTTGCACTTACAGCTAAACAGCTCATGCTCACACAAAAACATTTTCTCATGAAAAATTATACTGTGTTCATGAAAAAACATCTTGTACTGGCACAAAAGCATCTCACGCCAAAATGTCAAAATGTTCACACTAAAATATCTCATGCTCACATAAAACATCTCATGCTCATGCCAAAACCTCATGCTCACAACAAAACATCTCATGACATGAAAACCTCTTGTTGTCATGCAAAAACATCTCATTCATGCTCACATAAATAATTTCACCCACATGAGAAAATGTCTCATTCACGCACTCACAAAACCATCTCGTGCACATCTCATGCTCAAGCGAAAACGCCGGGTTTTTGACCAAACAAAAACATCACATTCCAAAGGCAAAAAGTCTTGTTTGTGCCCATACAAAAATCTGCAACAGCTTCTTTTGGACTCACAACAACATCTGGCGCTCGAATGTAAACATGTTCTGCTCAACATATTTCTCATTGGTACCTTTAGGGACTCTATATTAGCTGCCAGGTTGAGCTGAAAAATCATAATAAAAATAAAAACTTCAGTATTAATGATTTTGGCCTTGTGTACTGCCGGTGGCCTGGTCTGCTGTTGACATCTGTCGAACAGATCCTGGTTCTATCCTTGGGCTCACGTCGATCGGCGCTTTAGGATATGACACACCCCAGAGAGATTTTTTTTGGAAATGGGCACAGCCAGAAATAAGGTGCTGTTTATCCAAAACTCGGCCTGCTCTCGTCCCTCACATACCCGTTTTGTCAAGCTGCTCACAGTCCTCCAGGGTGTGTTGGAACTCATTAGATTAATTGGCAATGAACGGCAATTATTTTCGGCAGCTGGAAAAGCGCTCAACGCACCTCAGATAAGGGCTGGGTGATACCACCTCCAATCAGTACCGCGATTAACTGATCATTTTACCCAGAATGTGAGCATGCGTAACTCAAATCATCTTGTGCGCATGTAAAAACATTTCTTACCTACGCGAATATATCTTGCACTCTGGTGTGTTGCTAATGTGTTGCTAATGTTAAAACGTCTCATTTACAAGCAACAAAAATGTTTTGCGCTCACACAAAAAACTTCTTATATTCAAATTATAATGGCTCATGCTCATGAGAAAATCACATTGCGCTTAATTGCTTAATTAAGAGCTGGAAACCACTTGACGTACCTCAGGGCGCCTTCGCAATCATGCTAAAATGTATTGTGCTCAAGATCTCATTTCACTGATAACAATTTGTGTTTGCACAAAAAGATCTAGCATTAACAGAAATTTTAAAATAAGCAAAAATATTACAGGCAAGATTACTATTAGTGGAGATGTTGAGGTAGTAGAATCCTCATAAAGCTTAGACAAGAGATGTTTTGCCCACACTTAAACATCTCATGCCCACACCAAAACATCTGATGTCCACACTAAAATATCTGGTGCCTACACAAAAACATCTTGTTCCCACAGCAAAACGTCACATGCCTACAGCAATACATCTCATGTCCACACTCAACATCTCATTCTCAAACAAAAACATCTTATGCTCAAATGTCTCATGCACATGCGAGAAACACTTTGTGTTTCCCCGAAAACATCTTGTGCTTGCTTGAAAATGTTAACATTTGTGTTTCAATTTGAAAAAATAATTGAGCAGTGTCAATTAGCTGCCCAGCCTTACCTTGGGTGCATTTCTAGAATGAGAAATGTAGCTGTGAATAAAAGAAAAAAAGTAAAAATCAAGCTCAACCTTTTCTCGAGGCCGTGTGAAGCTTTCAGTGGAGATGCAATCAGCGAGTGAGGCAGTAGAATTCATCCTTGTAAAGGTCAGCGGATCCCTGCAGAGCGTCCGTCTCTCCACTGGCTTCATTCATCTCTGACCTACGGCCCAAACTCACAAGCGTGAAAACCCAGTAAAAAATAATTCCAATTTCTACTGACCGGTATTGACTGGTTTTGTTTTCACATCTTTCAAAAGACTGCTGTTGTAAAAACCCCTTCAAATCAATAAGTAATGTGCTCAAAGAAAACCATCTCGTGCTCAAATACAAACAAAACCATCTTGTGCTCAAACAAAACCTTCTTGTTCTCAAACTAAATTATCTCAGGCTCAAACAAAATCATCTCATGCTCAAACAAACCATGTCATGCTCAAAGAAAACCATCTTGTGGTCAAACAGAACCATCTCATGCTCAAATAAAACCATCTCGTGCTCAAACAAAACCATCTTGTTCTCAAACTAAATTACCTCAGGCTCAAACAAAATCATCTCATGCTCAAACAAACCATGTCATGCTCAAACAAAACCATCTCGTGTTCAAACAAAACAATCTTGTTCTCAAACAAAATCATCTCATGCTCAAACACAAACAAAACCATATCGTGCTCAAACAAAACCATCTTGTTCTCAAACTAAATTATCTCAGGCTCAAACAAAATCATCTCATGCTCAAACATAACCTTCCCATGCTGAAACATAACCTTCCCATGCTCAAAGAAAACCATCTTGTGGTCAAACAGAACCATCTCATGCTCAAACAAAACCATCTCATGCTCAAACAAACAAAACCATCTCGTGGTCAAACGCAAACAAAACGATGTCATGCTCAAACAAAACCATCTCGTGTTCAAACAAAAATCTTGTTCTCAAACAAAATCATCTCATGCTCAAACACAAACAAAACCAAGTCATGCTCAAACAAAAATGTCTCATGCTCAAATAAATCTCATAGCCAAACATTATATACATATTCTAGCATTACATGGCACAATGCAACTTTTCAAAATAAATTTACATTGGCATTTACATTTCCAATGTTTTAGTGTATGTTTGTTAGAAATATCTTATTTGAATATATTGAACATTTTAAAAATATTTTCATTATTTAAAATTTATTTCAACAACATACAGTATATTACAACATTTCTGATGATACTGATCTAAAGTGCTGACCACTCATACAGAAATGAAGTATATAACAATTCTATTTTTTATTTAACGTATGCTGTCAATATGAGATTAAAATGTGTAATTTTGAATTCTACGTTGTCATTCTCACCGCTTTCTCTGTCACAAGCATGAGATCAGTAAAACAAATAACAAATAGCTGAATAATAATATTTCATTCACTGCAGAGAATCACAGCGTCGTCCTTATTTCCAGTCGAACACTACACTGGGTAAGTCCAGCGCAAGCCTCGAGTCAAAATATGCTTATTATCTCCTTTATAATTGAATAATGACATAATGGCTGTTTACTCAGCTCGGGCTATTTGTCTGCTGGCGCGTTGGTAGGCTGTCAAACTAAAAGGCCACCTTTGTTAAAAGAGTTTATTTATTTATTTACTTTCACATTTCCATGTGTGATTTCACATTGCATTTAACCACAAATATATACTGTTTCAGCTCATTTTAGTTCAGCGTTTGCATGCCTCCGAAATGTAATGCTCTTCATTTCACATCTTACATAAGACAATGCAATTTTGCCAATTATCCCCTGCACTCACGAAGCTATTTCAAGTACAAAATGTACAATCTGTCTGCATGTTATTCTGTAACATTACTGACAAAAGTGCTCAATTACATCCTTCCTAAGACAACCTGGGCTTTCTGGAGTTTTGAGTGAATTATATCCCATAAATTCTATCTTGGCAGTATCCAGTGTCTTGCTGAGGAGAATCGGTATACATTAACTGAGAAAGTATCAAATAAAAATAGAATTTATTTGGCCATTGTGATACTTTCTCAATCGACATATATCAACCAGCCCTAATAAATTACATTCTTATCAGATATTTAATGCATACTGGCAACGCATTATTAAGAAGCAAGGCAACACACACCATCGAGATAGAATTCACACATTGACAATAAAGAATTCCACAGCTTGAAAATTGAATTTCAGTAAAATTCAAAGAAATTCACAAAAATAATTCAGTGAAATTCTATTTCATCTTAACCAGTCAGTGCACACAGCCAAGAGAGAAATTAAAGGGACCAGTTCATTAAAATTCAAATTTCAGCAAGTCACTGCATGTTGCATCAATAGGGTTTCAGAGAATTTATTATTAGAGATTATTAGATATATTATTAGGTTTAGTTCTGCTTTAGTGATATTTTAACATTTATATTCTAATTCCAAAATATTTATTGTATTTATTATGTATGGATTTAATCTTGTTGTTGTAAATTGAGGCTGGTGAGGAACAACATTTTAATTCTCTGTGTATTTTCATACCTGCAAAATGACAACAAAGTGAATTTGAACCTGATTCAGAAATAATTCACTGAAATGCTATTTTGGGCAAGCTGATGCACACTGCAAAGATAGAAATTCACTGAAATAATTCACTGATATTGTCAGCAAGTCACTGCCCTTTGCCATTATAGAATCTGATTGAAACTTTTGACTGTAATTTAGTTATGTCTTCAGCAAGCCACAGAACATTGACATCAGAGCATTTTACATAAATAATTAAATAAAATTCTATTTTTGGCAAACAAAATAGAATTTCTGGAAAATATTTCTGAACAATAATGTTTTCAGCAAACCATTGTACATTGCTAATCTAGAATTCCAATGAAATTCTAATTTAGGCAAGACACTGCGTGTGGCCATGATAGAATTTAACTGAAATACTTCACTGCAAATCTATTTTCGTCAAAACACTGCACACTATGAAGACAAAATGTTTGAATGAATAATTCAAGGGGATTTTATGTTCAGCACACCACTGCACACTGCCAGGGAAATAATAATTTAGCAAAATTCTGTTTTCAGCAAGGTTTGTCACACTACTAAGAGAACATCAGGGAAATAATTTCCATTCCTCTTTTAATTCACTTTAATTCCAAATTACTATCATATAGTACTGGAGGGTGCGTTGGGTATACAGTTAATGAAATAATTCAGTAGAATTCTTCCCAGTGTCTTGCTGAAGGAACTCAGGACCGGATCCGAGAGTGAGGAGGCATATTTTTGTGTTTGTGACGGATATTCGTTTGTACTTTTCGTCATTGTCGGAATTCTGCTGTCGTGTCACTCTGGTCCGATTGGGGTCTGCCTCCCTCCACCGATCTTTCCGTCATTACGCTACTCGCCGTCATTACTCTGACGGATTTACCGTGCTGATTTAATTCAATCTCCCAGACGAGCCACTTGATATACGTCCACATAGAGACAAAGGGCTGCAACATAAGGACTTGTTCTATTAGGGCTGAAAATGATGAAACAAACAACCTCCAAATCGAGCCTTCTCCCTCTCCCTCGCTCCCTCCCTCCCTCCTTCTCTCTCTCATTATATTAAGTGGCCTACTCGATCCCTTCAATCTCAACTGCACATTATTCTAACGCTGCACTGGATCCCACACACTGTGGTTTGGAAGGAAAATTAAAAAGGTTATCCTCTCAAACACTGACATGTTATTGTTCACTCTTAAAGTTGGCATAAATCGTTAAAAAGAAAATGTGTTCTTTGGGGATAAAATATGTAGAAATGAGATGTGTCTCAAGACATTTGAACAGTACTATACTTTGCACTAATTGATTATTATACTGTCCATTTAAACCTTATTTTCTATATAAAGTGCATTGTTCATCTAATTGTCTCTACATTTACATCATTTACCAGATGCTGTTATTTCCAAATGTCAGAGATATTTCCATTTTCTTAAGTACAGGTATATTCTCTCTGGAACCCCGCATCTTTGAGATTTAAAAGAGCTTTATCTTCAATATAACAACCATATACAGTAGACATATTATATGTTTGTATGTGTGTGCATAGAAAATTCTTTATTTGTCACATACATGTTCAAACAAGACCAAATGATTTCTTCTTAGCGGGCGGCACGGTGGCGCAGTGGTTAGTGCTCCCGCCTCACAGCATGAAGGTCCTGGGTTTGCATGCTCTCCCCGTGTTCGCGTGGGTTTCCTCCGGGTGCTCTGGTTTCCTCCCACAGTCCAAAGGCATGTAATGTAGGTTAATTGGTGACTCTAAATTGGCCCTGTAATGTGTGAATGTAAGCGTGATTGGGTGAGTGTGTGTGCCCCGCGGTGTGTTGGCGCCTGCCCAGGGTTGGTCCCCGCCTTGCGCCCATAAGTTCCCGGGATAGGCTCCGGTCCCCCCTCGACCCCAGTTGGGATAAAGCGGTTCAGAAAATGAATGAATGATTTTTTCCTAAGATTGTGCAAATCTAAATTGAACTTAACAAAAAGATTCAATGTGAATAACATTACAATGCACTAAGTAAAACAATCAAAAGCAATGGAAATTCAAATAGATATTGTTATTACATAATATGTAGTAACAATGTATAGATGATGTATAGATGACGTGACAGATGTTTGGTTTTCCGTTTGTCGTTTCTCCACTTCCGTCAGTATTGTCACACCAAACTACTTCTATTCTACTTTAAAGTTTATGTTTTTGCATAAATTTAACAATTTATGATGAATATATGTAATATAACATAACATAATAATGGAGTAATGTAAAAACATGTAAATAATTGATATAATAATGTAATAATGTATGGTTACACAGAAATTCTTATCTTATTTATATATACAGTATGTATAAAATTTATTTAGAAATTTTAAGTAAATCATAACCCTAACATCATAATGACATGACAAAACTATATATAATAATTGTAAATTATTTATAAATAATTATAAAGTAAGATTTTTGTTTCTAACAAACTCGACATTCTTCATAACCTTCACAATCAAATGTGTAATTGTGGTACGTCTGATCATAAAGTGTTTGAGATGGTGTTGGGCGCTTATATAAACATATATCACCATTCCAGTGCTTATTGCGTCTTGGTTATTGCAGGTAACTTTGGAACATGTAGACAGGCTGAGTGTGGATGCAGATGTTGTGTTTTCTATCTGCCTCCAAGGAGCAGAGACATCGAAAAGGCTGGATAAAGCTGGATACGAGTAACTATAGACTGTCACTAGCCAGAGAGAGAGAGAGAGAGAGAATGTGACGAATAAGAGAAAACAGGTACATCTCCCCCCGGGTCTATAATTCAGAGATTACTGTTTGCTCTGGGGCTTTTCTCACTCCACTCCAGTCCACCTGTGCTTCACTTCTAATCTCGCTGGCCCCAGCTGTCTGCCAATTGATTTTAAGATTCTCTAAATCAATTACGCCTCTGTCCAAGGTCTCAGCGCCAGCCGATCTCTGCTGCTTCGTGTACACACACACACACACACACACACACACACACACACACACACATTGTGAAAGAGAGAGTAAATGAGGGTGTGTGTCATGGTATGGAGAGAGAGCGAGAGAGAGAGAGAGAGAGAGAGAGAGAGAGAGTGTGTCAAGCTTTCAGCCGTCTCTATAGGCCTCTATCTGCTTGAGATGATGGACTCTGAGTTTCATCAGTCTTTTTTAGCTGCTCTGTGCCCTCCTTCCCTCGCCCAAATCGCCCTCCCCCAGCTCTCTTCACCCTTCACCCAGCCCTCGGTTCGGCCCTCACACGACTCGGCCTCTGTCTGTCCATTCTGGACATGTCAGGTCATTATCCGGGCCGGACTCTGCTCCAGCAGTCTGCTCTTATCAGCTCCCCTCTGTGTTAGTGTCTCTGGCCGTGTTGTAAAGTGGGGGGGGAGTGGTGTGGGGCTGGGGGGCTGGGGGAGAGGTTTGGGAGAGTGAATTGCGAACCTCAACAAGAGGAAGACATGACAGGTGTGGGGTTAAGTGGTGAGGGTCAATTCCCAAAATCATAGTTGCTAATGTATTGCTAACTATGTCAGCAACACTATGTTAGTTGTTAATGTACGCTATGCTAGTTGCTAATGTACACTATGTTAGTTGCTAATGTACACTTTGTTAGTTGTTAATGTAGACTATGCTAGTTGCTAATGTATGCTATGCTAGTTGCTAATGTACACCATGTTAGTTGCTAATGTACGCTATGCTAGTTGCTAATGTACACTATGTTAGTTGCTAATGTACACCATGTTAGTTGCTAATGTACGCTATGCTAGTTGCTAATGTACACTATGTTAGTTGCTAATGTACTCTATGTTAGTTGCTAATGTACACTATGTTAGTTGCTAATGTATACTAGGTTGGTTGCTAATGTACACTATGTTGGTTGCTAATGTACACTATGCTGGTTGCTAATGTACAACATGTTCGTTGCTAATGTTCACCATGTTTGTTGCTAATGTACACCATGTTGGTTGCTAATGTACATTGGTTGCTAATGTACACTATGTTATTTGCTAGTATACAATATGTTAGTTGTCGGGGAACAACCCTGGGCAGGTGCCAACACACCACAGGACACACACTCAAACAGTCACACTCACATTCACACCTTATGAGCCAATGTAGAGTCGACAAGTAACATAGTGCATGCTTTTGTGGGAGGAAACTGGAGCACCCGGAGGAAATCCACGCAAACACAGGGAGGGCATGCAAACTCCACACAGAAAGAGCCTACGCCTGACCCGGGGATTGAACCCAGGACCTTCCTGCTGTGAGGCGGCAGTGCTAACCACAACACCACCGTGCTGCCCACATTAAAACCTGAATTACATTAATTGTTTGTTCCCATGAAATTCTCCCTGTACTGTTCTTCTTTACCTTCTTTCAATCTCCGCTATTGGTTTCGCAGTCAGCTTTGCTTCTCCTTCACTTGAGGCCTGAAGGCATTTCTGCTCATCCATCCATCCATCCATCCTCTTCTCTCCTCCCTCCTCTTGGGTTCTCCTCTTTCTCGTCTGATCCTTATCATCACACTCATCTTCCCTTTCCTCTACATTTCTTATCTCCAACATGGACAAGCTGATCTCTGGACAATCCTCAGTCTTCAGCAGCTTTCTTGTCAATTCTTTCAACCCTCTTTCTCCCCAAATGTCACTTCCCTTCGTCCCTGTCTTTCTGTATTTTCTTGCCTGAGGTCATGCTTCCTTCTGTCTTGGTGCTTGGGGTGTGACAAGATCTCCTGCCTTGAGGTCTCGCGATATTAAAATGTGATGATATTTCTTGTCGAGGTGAAAAGCTGTCTCTAGCGTGCAATGCAACTTTCAACAGCAATATCTGGCATCCAACAGCTCAACTCCACCTTCACGCTCGCTCCACTTGACTGCGTTATGAATGTGGTGAAAAGCAGCCAATCACAGGCTTGGAAAAGCTGATTGGCTGGTTTGGTCTCCAATCAGGTGTCCAATATGGTTTCAAGTTGATCTAGTGAACAGCAACACACATGTTTCCAGTACGACAGCAAAAGCAGCAACAAGATGCAGAGTTGTGTGTTATATGGAGATGTTGGGTGTGATGTGTTCAGCAGTATCCTAGTCTAACTGTATCTGTTAATGTTCCTAAATCCGTTGATGCTGCAGGGATTACGCCTCTAACGTGTTTTAATCAAGATGTTGATGTGATAATGTACAATCTGATGATTTAATGAGATGATTTACACTTCAATTACACGTTAGAAGCTGATGCACAGTAATGGTGTGAAGAGATGCAGGAGGAATCATACAAGATAGAGTCCAGTCACTTCATGCACTAAATACACTGCACTTGAACTTGAGTTTTATGTCTCTTAGTTAAATAAAAGCTCAAATTCCAGTCTTATATTTCAACATTGAAGTTTCCTTAAAAATAGTTTTAAAATCACGTCTCGTCTCGTTCTTGGGAACCCAATCTCGTGTCTCGTCTCGTGAGCTGGTAACATTGTTACAATACAATATCATGCACTTTGCACCATTATGAAAGGTTCTGTATGAACAGTATTTATTTAGTGTTCTGGAAAATAACTGTAGCTCAACTGTAAGTAACAATTTTATTTATATAGCACCTGAGGGCAAAAGCCTAACAAAATAATAATAAATAATAGAGATGTACAATAATATCAGAACCATCGGAACTATCGGAATCGGCTGATAAGGCTGATAATATCTTTCGTCATCTGCTTCAGATCAATGCTTAAATTTGCCCAATATTTCCAGACGATATTTGATCATCTTTTTATTGCGCATCAGAAAGGTAGTGCTTGTCCCAGGCATGTCCAAAGTCCGAGGTGGGATTTTATTGCAGCCAACTCTTTCTGTCTTAAAATGTATGGCGTTACTGAGTGGAACTTTGGTGAGAAAAATATATTGCCTTTACACGTGCAACTTTGACTTTGCCTTTCTTATTTATTAGCATCGGTATTGGACAATATAAGCATGAACATATCAGATATCAGCATCAGCTAGTAATTTCCTTATCATGCATCTCTAATAAATAGCCGTTCATTAATCGTGATCATTAAGCCGTTCATTAATCTCTAATCATTAAGCCGTTCATAAATGTTCAATTAATCGTGATATTGATTTGAAGTGATATCGCCAAGTCTTTCTACTTCACTAAAATGCTAATTTATAACATTCTCCAATATACTCCGTTATCTCTCTTCCACACTGATCGTCACTCTCAGATTTTTTGTCTGTAATTTCTGTTTAATTCTTTCTGTTTGCTTCCTTTCCTTGCTTTCTTCACATTCCATTTCATATGTGTAATGCTGCAATATTTCTATTAAACGCAGTATTGTAAAACACATATCTTGACAAACATAAATCAGACAGTGTCTCTAAACCCAGGCAGTTATAACAGGAGGTGAGATGAGTGTGTTTGGAAGAGAAAGCAAGATGAGATTTTTGTTCAATCACATTTGTGCCCAGCAGATGTTTATTGCATCTTGGGATTTTTGTCGTCTCCACAAGGGCATCCCTCACCTATAAAGAGACGAAGCTGCCACTGTAATAACTATTTGTGGCATTCTGAACCATGATGGAAGAAATTACGCTAAAATCTGGCCACAAGGGGTCGAGGTGAGAACTTTGATAACTTCTATAACTCAAGTTTTGGTTTATCTCGTTGGACACTGGTGGCGTGACTCAGAAGTGATCACCTGTCGACCATAATCAGGAAATTGGCAAAACAATTGGATTCTAACGTAGCAGCATATGAGGTACAATACATTGGGACGTTGCCAGGATGTCTATACATGTCTATACTGAGTAATTCTGTGCACAAAAACTGAAGTAATTGCATAAAAACACAATTAAATTATTCATGATGTAAACATGCTTGGAACGCTTGGAACGCCATCATGAGCAAAAATGTAGTTCTCTTCCAGAAAGGCCAAAAGCAGCTCATTTTATTGACCAAAACGAGTCCAAATCACCTCACAATGACCCAGAACTTTAGTATTTCTTCATTTTCAACTGATCAGAAAATACTTTATCCCATTTTTAATGTTAGAGAGTAATCAATATGGAAAAATAAATCTAGAAAAATACATTGTGTGTTATCAAATAGTTTTATTCTGTATCCAGATGGATACCAAATGGATAAAGAAGTGTTTCCACCTGCACTAACCTTATTGTTCTTCACAGCACTAAGCTGTAGAATGTCTCTACATAATAACAACTCTGCAGGTCAATAAAACAGTGAGTTTGGTCTTGAGGAGTGTTCACTGTGGTTTGTTGAGTTTAACATGTGATGTGGTCAGTGTTGATAACTGCTTCCAGTGAAGTGATTTCCTCATTATAGATATGTAAGAGAGAAATATTGAATAAACATCTTTAATGTTGCTTAGGCTTTGCATCTTCCACTTACTTCACACGTGTTGTAGAATCTGCATTGATGTGGTCTCGACTCGTTCTTGCCCTGCTCTGGTCTCAGTCTCGGCCCTTCAGAGTCTTGGTCTTGTCTTGGTTGAAACGAGTAACAACTGTGAAAGTGCCTGGAAATGAGATTTTGAGCGCTCTCAGCAGTAAAAATACATGTTTGGTGGACACAGGCCATAAATACTACAAGACCGATCTAAGACAATATACAATATAAAATATATAATACAAGATACAGTGAATGTGCAGGTGACATTGTATCGTGATGAAACTGAACTACAAGATTTGTACATAAGTGAAAATTGTAACTGACCCATATGTAAAAAATCATCTCAATCACTTTCTCTGATTTCACACGTGACCCTAATCCCATTCTCACGGCCTTCAGACTCGTTCACCGCGCCACGTGCTTTTGGCCGAAAGCATCCAGATTTTTTGCTGTACACTGTTTGCTTTCTTCCACATTTTCTCCTCAGCTTGTCTAAATTTACTGGGAATTCTTATTTTTCCACGCAGCATCTTGCTCCAGGCACCACATGCATGGTTTCCTCCAGCAGCGAGGGATGAGATTGGGGTTGTGGTGGGAGTGGGGAGAGAGATGTGAGGTTGAGCTTGAGGAGGAGGGGGGTCGGGATGTGAGCTTTTGTGTGTACGCGCTGATCCGGAAGATGTTGGGATCACATCACACGGGGACCCGGATCTTCCTGAGCGCCGCTCCCGGCTCCCGCAACGCCAGAAAGCTCTGGCAGATACGTGTAATTTATGCTCGTCAGAGTGCGTCCTTCATGCATATAAATGTAAATCTGTCTGACAAAGCAAAGTCCGGCTCCGCACGGAAAGGAGAAGGCAGTTTTGAAAAATTTCTGTATTTATATACTTATTTTTTCTCCAACAGAGAAAATTACACTGTAAAATAGAGGCTTTAGTTAAACAAATGAATCATGAATCATGAATAAAGGGTGAGTGGCAGGATGTTTTCAGTGCCTCTCTCTCTCCCTCCTTTCGTTTTTCCTGCTCTCTCCACATAAGGCTTTAGGGTTATGAATATAATCAGACTACGAGGTTGTAACACGTTTTCATTTTGAATGTAAAACCCCCAAACAGCCCCAAATCCTGTCTGATTGTTTACAAAAATGCTTGATAATATTAATGAGCCTCAATGAGAAATCATTCCTAAAAAGAAATTTGAGCTAGGGTTGGCCGATATAAAATTCAAATCATGATATTTTTCGACCAAATATTGAAAGTCCCCATATTCATTTTTTCAGCAAGTTAAAGCAGGTCTATGAGCGCCACTAAACATGTCTCTGAAGTAGTTTGCTGAAAATCCCTCTCAGATTAGAGATTTTTACTCCTCGTTTACTCCTCTATTTCAGTCCCTTTCAGAACAGGCTGTTTCTCATTAGTATTCCTAAATGCAAATGAGCCGCTGCTGGCCACGCCCCTCACTCCGGAACTGGGTGTAGTGTAGACAGCACGGCGAGAGTTTACCTCACGTGGAAATGATCCACATGGTGCTGCTAACAGACCATCCATACAGCCGTACACGTTCAACACAACACTCCGCCGCTAGACTTCTTCACATTCCTGCGTTAGCGCTTGTGAGAAAATATGGCGGATCAGGAAGCGCCAGCAGTTCTACCTGGTGGACGGAGCTTCTCAGATAGGAGGGTGGAGTTATTCAAATGTCCCCTACTGTGACGTGGAAGTAGAGGAGAAATCTAAACGGCTCTTTTAAGCGCGGTTTCTGACATTCGTAAATTAATGCCAACACAATTCACCATTTTTCATCAAACCTTTAGTGCGTGTCTAGAGGCAGTACAGATCCAAATGGATGTCCAAAGAACAGGAAAAGGTGAATTGTTTTATAATATAGGACCCAAAAATTTCTAAAACCAAATTTTGCAAAACTTGTGCTTGATGAAAAATGGTTTCTGCATTGTATTTTGAGATGTACAAACCAGACAGCCTCTCGAAAATCTCAAAACCCCAACGACCTCAAGGCGACGGTGACGACGGCATCCAAAAACTTTTGAGACCCGATTTCTCCACACAACGTTTTTCCACCTCAGCGGTGAGTCAGATTCGGGCAAATATATTCATCCAAAAACAATTTTTGGATGAAATATTCCTTCTATATCTGGGTTGTTTTTGGTGGGGGGTGGCACACTAACGTGGCATGACTGACTGGACACCCCCTAATCCGGGCGAGCGTGGGTTTGTGGATTGGACTTCCAAAAAGAGAAAGAGAGCGAGAGAGAGAGAGTGGGGGTGAAGGGAGCACCAAGCAGGAGGTGGGCAGATGCCAGCTGCCAGCTTAGCGCTTCAAAAAGGCGACTCAAAAAGGAGGATTGGCGTGGCATGAGCAGGTGGCAAAGGTTCAGACGCAGAAGGCAAAAACCCGGCTATGCGCCCGCATTGGACAACGGGCATCGACCTGCTTCGCCAGGGTCTTAATCTAAATCTGCGAGGAATCAGCATCTTGCCACTGGTTTGAAAAAGGGCTGGTTAATAAAGCGAAAATAAAGCCACATTGACTTTTATGAGTTTTCAGTGTTGCAACTTTTAAAAAAATGATGAAAATGTAATAGTTCAAATAATTACTAATTTAAAGGCAGCAATTGAACTTTAGTTTGTAAGTTAAAAGAGATGAAATTTTTTAGGAGTGTGGGTCGTCTTAGGGCCTGTTTACATGTATCTGGATATTTTTTATAAACGCATATTTTTTTAAACATTTATTTTTTAATTGCGTTTACATGACATTTGGTTAAAAAAATATCCATACAAACTCAAATGTTTACGACTTGTCATATGGGCATATGGACCCAGGTGGAAGCTGCATGTCATTGCTTCTCTCTTATGCAAAGTTAATGTTGCTGAGGTCGGCAGGGTCTTCCAGAGAAGGCAGGGAAGGAAGGAAAGTGAGCCAGATAACAGGTCCTGATGAATGCTGTTCAAATTATGAATTAATTGATGAAGCCTATGTAGACGCGATGACATTTTTTGGCGCGAATGTAGCGCATAACCCTAACCCTAATCACACCCCTTAGCCTAGAGGCTAAGCCCCGCATCTTTCAATCCAAGTTGCGTCCTCGACGTCATCGTTTTGAGAAAACTGGTTTTTACTCGTTTTCACATAACCACGGAATCCAGCGTTTTGAAAATTCTTCACTTTGGAGAGCGTTTTTAAAAATATGTGTTTATAGTGGCTGAAACTACTTTTACGTGTAAACGGAAGGTCCAAACATATACAACGATATGCGTTCATAAAAATATCTGCATGAACAGGCCCTTATATCTTCAATTTCATTTCTGTGAGCTGTAAGATAAAAACTCTAATATTTACCTGAATCTTAGTAACGGATCGAGCTTGTTGTCTGTGGTTTTGAGTTTTGAGTTTGTAAAAGTGAGTGATTGTTAGTGATTAGTTATTGTGAACACACTTTATTTTGTGCTTGGTTTTGCCCCCTCGTTTCCCCTGAGTGAAAACACCTTGGTTCAGTTGTGTTCTGGTTGATTAGCGTGTGTCTTGTTTAGTGCTGTATTATTTATGCGATTTCCACCTGGATTAATCACATAATCAATGCAATGGCAGACCATAATCAATTGGTTTTCAACCAGCTGTCCACTGCCCCCTAGTGGTCCAGAGCGCTATGCTAAGTAGTTGTTCATGGCGAGTGAGGTGTCAAATGGGGCGTTTGGGTGGCGTAACGATTGGGTGTTCGCTCCGTGATCAGAAGGTCACTGGTTCAAATCCAAGACTGGTGAAGTTACCGCTGTGGTACTCATGAGCAAGGTACCATCCCCAAGCACTGCTCCCGAACGCTGCCCATGTCAACTGCCCACTCAAATGGGTCAAATTCAGAGGTCACATTTGGTTATGGTGCATGGTGTGCTGTGGTGTGTTCACTCAAATCATCACTCACTTTCAATTCAATCTGCGGACATAATCTGATACTGTGACACAAAGCTTTTTAGGGTTGTCACAATGGGGTGACTAACATTTCTTAACTGATTGCAGCAGGTGTGTCTTATTTTGCTTAAACAGTTATATCTTTGGACTGGCATCAGTGGTACCAATTAAGCAACAGGGGGCGCTATAAATGCTAAATGCCTATATCTCAAGAAGCGTAAGTCTGATTATAGGGATGCAAGAGCACTGAAGTGTGGGTTTACCTAATCATTCCTTTATTATCATTATTATTATTATTAGTGAAAAAAAAGTGAGTGATTATTTGTCATTGTGAACACACCACAGTACAGCACTCAGTGCACCACAACCAAATGTGACCTCTGCATTTAACCCATCCATGAAGGAGCAGTGGGCAGCTAACAAGAGCCCGACGAGCAGTGCTTGCTCATGAGTACCTCAGTGGTATTTTACCGGCCCTGGATTCACACCTGCAACCTTCCGGGGCAAACAACCTACCGTTACACCACCAACTGCCCCTCATTAATATTATTATTATTATTATTATTATTATTATTATTATTATTATTATTATTATTATTATTATCCTCATGAACTGACGCATTTGTCTAAATGTCAAGAAAGAGTAAAGGCAAAATGCAAACCAAAAAAAAAGAAATAAATTTTTAAATAATAATCAACGTCAAATGTTTAATTGATAATGTGATACTGATTTGAGGTCATATTGTCCAGCCTTAGTTTGGAAGGCACAATCTCCATCTTTTCTCAGAATCTAACCTCCATTAAAGCCGCTCCTTTTTTCATTTTCATTTTTTATTTATTTTCGTTGTTAAGTTGAGGGGTGTGTGTGTGTTTGGTTAACTTTCTAAGCATGCAGCGTTACTGGCTCTCAGACGGGGTTTGGTTAATGTTTAATGGGAGAAGAAACAGAGAGAGAGTGCGAGAGAACCACACACATTTCCTCAAGTTCCACTGTACAAGCGCTCTCATCAATAATGAACGATGGTTTCGTGACGTGAGGGAGGAGCAGTCGAGTGGCTGGAATGAGAAGTGGACGCTCGGTGTCCTCGCTGAGCCTTTACTCTGGTTATCTCTCACACTTGTCATGCCCAGTGCTGTATTTATGCCTTTTATATTGACCTGACAGCAGTGGAACTTTAAGACATTCATCCAAAAATGGATACTTTTATTTTTCGCCAAATCTTTTTGCTTTCTATGATTTCTTTCAGTGCTGGCAGAAAAATTTATAAAATTACTTGCATTAATCACAAAAATTAATCACAATTTGTTTTTTAGAATACAAAATGTTTGACAGTATTTTGATAGTTCTTATGTTACAATATGTTACGTTAGTGTTTACTGTTAGTTGTTGTGTAATGTTGTTAGTCGTTTGTTTATAGTAGTGGTGTGTCACATTTCATTGTGGTGTGATATTTAACGTTATGTTATGTTATGTTATGTTATGTTATGTTATGTTATGTTATGTTATGTTAATTTATGTTATGTTACTATTACACTACATTACAATATACTACATTATGTTATATTGGCTGTATATTTGTGTTGCGTACATATTGTTTACTTTTGCTACATTATGTTTGCATACATTCACGTTACATTGCATTACATTATATTATTCACATTATGATAGTTATTTGTTGTTAGTTGTTATATTAGGTTACTTTATGTTATATTAGTTGTTATGTTATGTTGTTATGTTGCAGTAGTTGATTGTTGTGAGTTGTTATATTAGTTTACATATTGTTCCGTAATGCTACACATTATATCACATTAGGTTGCATTGCATCATGATATGTTGCTTTACAGTATAGTTATTATATTAAGTTTCTTTAAATTACATTAGTTGTTTATGCTGTTATGTTAGTTTTTATTATATATTATGTTATTTCACATATTACATTTATTGTTGGGTGTTGTCGACATGTCTAAAGTAAAAACATTTTAAAGTTGTTTATATTGCATTATGTTGTTATGTTATATATTACGTTACGTTCACGTTACTCCATTGCCAGACACCAACTCATTTGAAAACCATCTGATGTCATATCCATTTCCCCAAATTTTCTAAAGCCTGCCCTGTCAGCCAAATAAATTAATAAATTTGTTGTACTGTTGTAGAAATGTGAATGAGACTTTTGTGTATTTATTATGTGATTGGCGGGCTGGTGTGTGTGCTGTGTGTGATAATAAAAATATGGCTTTTATGTTTTGTGTGACATTGTGGATGTTCTTGCTCACTGTTCATTCCTTAGTGCCTCAACCTTGAAAACCATATTTCACTCAGCGGTAAATCTCTCTCTGTCTCTCTCTCTCTCTCTCTCTCTCTCCGCTCACCAGGTCTTACTTCTATTCAAAACAGCAAAGAAAATGGTCATTTCATGACTTGTCATCATCCTTGCGTATAATAATAATAATAATAATAATAATATAATAATAATAATAATAAATCTCAAAATTGTAAGCAATCATAACTTTGTTAGCATATAAAAACTAGAGGAATGAGAACAGCATGTTTGAAAGGCAAAAATAAAATAAGATTTAACATAATATATACACAGTGTTTATAATATACAGCGCTGTGTTGTAGTAAATTATCGACATTCCCAGTATCATTATTTATCTCAATAAGTCGGAAAGAAGGAGAGTAATAACGCGGCTCGGTAACCATGACTTAACCGGCATAACTCCCATCGCCGAGCGGAAACGCTGCAATACACGTAGGCTAATCTTAGCTCAACAGAACAAACATGGATGAGCCCGCTTTGCTTTATTACATCACTTTTAAAGGGGAAGTCAGGAAACAAGTGAGTGCGGAAAAGCAGGGACTAATTGCTTCCTGTTTCCGAAAGCATTTGAAGTTCAGCAGGGTCTGACGCAGAACAGAAATATTAAACATAATTATATATTTTTAAAGCTTGCAGCAATCAGAGGCAACATTCTGCATTTTGGTACACATGTTATATCATGATTGTAATGTTATGATGTGCTGTTATAAGTAGTTATTTTATGTTATGTTACATTGCATATATTATGTTAGTTAATGGTTAGTTATGTAATGTTAGTCATTTGTTTTACATTTGTGTAACATTACTAGTTTATTAGATATGTTACTTGTGTTATGCTGTATTACATTGCATTACGTTATGCTACATTTCATTATATGTCAAGTTACATTGTTATATATTATGTTCAGCTATATTGTAAATTGTTTGTATTGATTTATTTAATATTTGTATTTTATGTTTTTGTTGTTATTGTTGGATGTTATGCTGTTAAGTTTACACTGTGTTACATTAGTTGTTTTATAGATATTTTATGTTATGTTACTATATTGGAAGTAGCATTATGCTACAATGCATTATGTTGTGTCGGGTTATGTTATGTTAGTTATTTGTTATGTTTGTTATGCATTATCAGGGGCAGTTGGTGTTGTAACGGTAGAGTGTTCGCCCCGTGATCAGAAGATGCAGGTTGGAATCCAGGGCCGGTAAAGGCACCACTGAGGGTACTCATGAGCGAGTGCGATCCCTTTTCTCCCGGACGTGATAACCGCCCTGCTCCTCACGGATGGGTTAAATGCAAGAGCTCGCAATTTGTTGTGGTGCACTGTGTGCTGTGTATGGTGTGTTCACATTGACAAATAATCACTTTATTTTGTACATTAAGTTAGGGGTATGTTGTTTTGTTCGCTATGCTGTATCCTACATTATGTTATTACATTGCATCTTATATGTTAGTTGGTTGTTATGTTATGTTACATTATGTAACAATAACTATTTTATGTTATTGTATATATATATATATATATATATATGGAGAGAGAGAGTTTTTATTTGTTATTTAGGTGTTTTTTAAACATGATGTGACATAGTCATTAGTTATGTTAGATTTTTTACATTATTTTTACACTATGGCGCTGTGCCGTATGTTGTGTTACATTGTTATCTAGTTATTTGTTGTAAGTTGTTTTGTTGCCTGTGCGATAGTTGTTTATTGTTTATGTTATATGCTACATAGTGAATGTATAATTAATAGATGTAATAAATATATATAATTATAGCATCTTTACTCAGCAAATTCATATTTCCTTTAGCACTTGGTAAATGCGCTGCCATTTCTGAGCGAGTTATTTTTTTCACTTATTGATTTTTGTTTTCAGGAATTGAGGCAGGACTCAAACATCTGCATAAAATTCTCGTGGCCGGCGCACCCTGAGTCCAGGTTGAACAGCGACGTCAGGAAGCCACATGCTAGTGGAGCCGCAGAGAGACTTGCGCGAATTTTCATAAAGAAGGCGCTTCTCGTGGGAATTTCAGCTGCCTTCAAAAACTCGAAACTTCACGATAGAGCTTCTGTCTGCTCTGACAGCAAGAAGCGATGGAAGCGTCTTTAGATCAGAGAAACAAAGGCTCAGGCTGGCTCCTGTGGGAAGAAGACTCTGTGATTTGAATCCTCTCTCTTTCTTTTCCTCTCTCTCTCTCTCTCTCTCTCTCTTTGTGGGGAAAGCTGTAGCTCTGGCTTCAGTGCCTCCTGTAAGCAGTTAATGAGAGAGTGAAGAGCTATAATTTGCCCAGAGCTTCCATTGGCAGACAGCAGGGAAAGAGGGAAGCAGCGCAACATTGGGACATTCGCATGGTTATTCTGGCTGAAAGACGGAAATTTGGGTTCAATGTGAGAGAAATGCTTCTTTTTGTAAATGCATGAAGGATTAATGAGTAGTTAGTTGGTAGCATAGCGTTTAGGCGTTCTGATTGATCAGAGGTTCTCGAATCCTAGACTGGACCACTTAGGTACTTATGAGAAAGTACCGCTAGAAATCAATATCACGGGCATTGCCCATGTCAACTGCCCTGCTCCTTAAGTGGATGGGTCAATCTGATCGGAACTGGTTGTGGTGCACAGTGTGCTGTGCTTGCTGTTGTGTGTTCTGTGATATATATATATATATATATATATATATATATATATATATATATATTTTTTTTTTACATTTATTTATTTATATATATATATATATATATATATATATATAATATATATATATGTATATATGCGTGTGTGTGTGCGATAGATAGATAGATAGATAGATAGAGATGTGAGCTACAAGTATGTGAGAATAATAACTAATTATTATTAATATACTATTGATTGATTGATTGATTGATTGAATGGGTTAATTGATTGATTCAGTTGGTTGGTTCTTCTTCCACAGCTTCTCTGCTCTCGTTTGGTGAAATATCGTGAGCTTATCCAGCTGAATAAATCCATATACAATGCAGGGAGATGGGGTGATGATCCAGTTGGTAATATAGTCACGTATGCACCAGGAGGTTGCAGGTTCAAATCCTGCTCTATTCTTCCTGCAGCACTACTCTAATTGGGCCCCTGTGCAAGACCCTTAACCCCAGTTTGCTCCGAATAAGAGCGTCTGTAACATGCTTTATAGATAAAGATTAGACGGTTCACGTATGTAGAAGTTTGACACTTTAAAACCTCGAGAGTGTAGCAAAGAAATGAAACACTTTCTGTGTTCCGCTAAATTAATTTCATATCCAGATAAAAGCCAGAACTATAATACTTATAAATTATATGATGTCCATGGATATTTGCTGATTGTTATTGGAACAGGAAGTGGTGTCATACGTTGTTTTGTTGTTTTCGGGGTTCTGATTGGCTAATGTGGCTTTATGCTTCTAGGTTTGGCTTGCTAATAACAGCTCTTGACATCGTATTTATGTGGATTTGTGTTAATAAATACCTTTTGGAAACGATTTGGTGTAAACAAGGATGTTTTTGAAAACAGAGAAAGGGAAATAGACATTTCTGTAAATGTGTAAACATGACCTTATATTGCTTTTAAATGTGCTGCATAAATAAACTTGACTTGGCAATAAAAACATGTTGATGGTAGTCTAGTTGTTAGGATACAATCTCTACGTCTCGAAAACATGTGAGTATATAGTTCAAACGCTGCCACTAACGCCAAGACGCCATTTCTTTCCATTGTAAAGATGATGTCGGCTAAACTACCGATCTCAAAGGAACACGTTACAATGTTTACAAAAATAGGATCAAATGTGGAAGTGTCTGATGACGCTTTTCGTAACTTAGCAACAACAAGCGCTGAGAGAAGCATGACAAAGCACTCTGTAAGTTAGGTTTTGACCGCACTTTTTGATGCATTTGTTGGACCATTAAAGGAACGCACACAATAGAACGAAACACATCATCGTTTTAAGAAAACTGCGTTTACTGGTTTACACATATCCACAGAACCCAACGTTTTGAAAAATCTTCACTTTGGAGGGCATTTTAAACAATATGCGTTTGAGGCGGCTCAGCTCCGTTTACATGTGAACAAAAGGCCCAAAGGTGAAAAAAAAGTGTTTATAAAAATATCTGCATACGAGTAAACACACCCTGAGTAAGACCCTTAACTCCAAGTTGCTTTGGAGACACTGTTCCGGTAATTAGGAAAAATGGACTAACTCTGGATGAGTGATAAATGTAAAGCAAAAATCAGATTTTATAAAACTTGATCAACCTCCACCACCCTTTATGAAACCCGTATTGGTGTTTGCACGATCAATGTGAAGATTTTCAATAACAATTCACATGAAAGATTAATCTGGCTATCACACTGTGTGTGTGTGTGTGTGTGTGTGTGTGTGTGTGTTCATGTATTTATCGCATTGTGGGGACCTTTTGTCCCCTAAAATCACTTTTATCTGTTTTTTTGTGCTTTGTGTGGACATTTGAGAGGTCCCCATGAGGAGAAATGACTTTATAGAAAATGTGCTTGTTTTATTTGAGAAACAAAAAGAGGTAAAAGATGTGCTTTTGGTTACTGAGGTTAAGGTTAGGGTTAGGATTAGGTGTAAAATTATATACATCTAGTCATTATGGGAGCCTATGGAAAGACCTCACAAAGAAAGTAATACAAGACTGTGTGTGTGTGTGTGTGTCTGCGTGTGTGTGTATTGGCCGCTGTCGTTCCCAAATGTCCACTCGTCTTGACCACCATCAGCTGTGGGTGGCATTACTGTTAGTGTGTGAACTTGAGCATTCTTTTCTGCTTTTATCTAGTCAGGTGTCACTGACACACACTCCAGACTGAGTTAGAAATCACATTTACACACTCTCATTGCTAATGAGTCTGATCTGGAGTCCAAGTCACACCTGAAGTCATGCAACTGCAGGTGTGTAAAAAATATATCAAAATGTGTTTTGATCCAAAATGTTCATTTACTGTAGAACTAGTAATGTCCAGGTCCCATACTTGGTAAATTAATTTGATACATTTATGTAAATATATCAGCTGTATTTACATACCTATATGTAACGTGACCTCTATTTGCGTTGTTGGGACAGTTGCTAGTGTAACGCTTAAGGAGTTGGCCACAAGATACAAGTTAAAGTTCTGAACCTGTAATAGTACCACTGAGGTACTCATGAGCAAGGTACCATTAACATAAATAAAATAAAATAAAATCGTAGCTGCTTTCATTCCTGATCACAACTGTAATCCTTTCGAAAAGCTTATTTCTATATATGTAGTCAGCTATCAATACTAGGGATGTTGAAATTAATCACATAATCAATGCATCATAATGCAAACGTGGACGATTCTGCTTTGGTGCAGTGGCAGACTATAATCGATTATAATAACGAAGGTTTTCAACTGGCAGTTCGCTGCTTCTAGTGGTCTGTGGTGGCATTGCAGGTGGTCTGAGATATGCAATCCTATTTCAGTACTGAAATCACTTTTTAAAAAGTATTAATTTTTCTTTATTAAAACATTTCCAGATGATTTGGGTGTCTTTATGAATAATGAATTTAATGTAAATATCCAAAAAGTAATACACACACACAAAAAAATACCCCCTCCACACTCATACTGTTTATTCTGCTAAGTGGTAGTGCCTGGGAAAGAAGCAGTTGAAAAACCCCTGAATTATTACATAATGACATTGCTGCTATTTTTCTGGATACGACATAAAAATGAAAGTTAAAAAGAACATTCTGGTAGCAACTATAGCTGCACGATCTTCATGCAATGTGAAGTAATGTAGAAAAATTGATGGCATGCATCGATATATCGTATCGAATCGAATTGTGAGACCAGTGAAGGTTCACACCTCCAATCAATACTATGAAGACACTTTAAAGTAAAGACGTGTCCAGTCCATTTAAGCAAAATAAATGAATAAATGAAAAGATTAAGATAAAGGAACAGACCTGGAATATATATGTCCTTGATTGGTGTGATCTATTTAAAGGAAGAGAAACTGCTTTCTAAATAACCGTGAATATTGATGTTGTGCTACTTGGGGGAGATTTAACGTGTTATTAATTCTGCTTGTTTGTAGTGAGGAAGGTTATTCAGGTTAATTGAGTGTTACTTCAGCGAGCAGCGGTGGGAAAACGCTCTGCCTTTTCACTAAACCTGCTTAATTAATACCAAAAGGAGTCTGTCGCCACAATCAAATGATGAGCAAATAAGCCAAAACAAAGGTTGAGCTGCTTGACAAATTTTATGATCAGACGTCAACTGGCATTATTTCACATCCTCATTAACAGTTGCAAAAAAGCTCAAATAATCGTTTAGAATAATAATTAACCATCGGAATGATTTGGTAGATCAAAATTGTATCAGTGTATTTTACAGGTCTCAACAACAAAGTCATGGAGATGATCATTGGGTCAAAAATCATATGGATGATCCTGAAAATATATTACATTTTAAATCTTAAATCCAGTCTTTGTTATATTGTTATAAATTTTGCTTGTTTAGGGCTAGCATCCAGTTTGGCAGTTTGCAGAGTTCTTCCTGTCACAGGAAGGTCGTCGGACTGGTAAACGTACCACTGAGGTACTCATAAACAAGGTACTGTATCCAATGCCCAGGGAGCCAGCAGTAAGTACTTGGGGACAGTACCTTGCTCCTGAGTACCTCAGTTGTACCTTTAAGGCTCTATCCACACAGGCGTTGGAATCTTGGATAAATGAATGCACTCTGAAAGCCCGCTGCGTTTTGTGGCTGCGCTTGATCAACTTCAGCGAGGCGTTACATTGGCGTTGGTTGGTTTAACGCCAACCTGCAGCCCAGTATGTAATTTTGTGTGTTTACATATCTACACATTTATCTGAATTTTCCGTCGTGAGTTGCTGATCCTGTTCACCTTTCTGTTCAGCTAACAAGGCTAGTCACTTGTTTTTAGCAAGCCAAATTAGCATCGCCGCTTGATAAACGACACATAACGCGGTATTTCACATATAACATGACTGTAGCAACACATATATCGACTACAACAACACTGTATTATGTACACAGCTGACCAAGTTAGTGCTAAAAAATGTTTAAAAATCATAGCATTTACACTGAGCAGCAATCTTGGATTCATCTTTGTCTTCTGTGCTGCTCAGAGATATTTGGTCGGGAGTCCACGAAATGGGGGCGCGCATATCGTTAGTTCAGGCTCTGAAAATGACTCCAAAATGGAGCACCAACGGCAAACGGAAGGCACTGTTTAATCCGAATCACGCTAATGCAAATAAGGGGTGAAAAAGTGATGCTGAAGAAGAAGCTAATAAAAGTCTAAGCGTGGCTAAGGACGAAATTCAGCTGCACCTCAACAAATGGAATTTGTGCATTAGTTATGCGCAACATGGACGCAGTGCCTCGTCTGTACTGTTTGATGATTCCATGCTCTGGGGAAATGAAATGAGGCTTTTCTTGTGACAAAGAATTTTTTGGTAAATCATTCATGCTCCTGTTTCCCATTCCTGCTTTTTTAACGGCTGCTGCTGCGGTTAATGAAAGCCCTTCATTATTTAATTTTATGAATAGTGCAGGACCACCAGAGGTGACAGGAAAATGGGAGATTTGTGTCAATCCAGGAGTTTGTTATTTTCCATGTACGTGATCATCCATAACATTATGACCATTATGTTTAGAAGTCTAAATAAAAAGGCAGCTACAAGTTTCTTATTAACATATAATAAGAACCATCCATCTTGGGCTCTATTGGTCTATCTATCCATCCCTTCCTCCCTCCCTCCCTCCATCCATCCATCCATCCATCCATCTATCCATCTATCCATCTATCCATCTATCCATCCATCGATCGCAAGGGGGAGCAGAGCCTATTCCAGAAACTACGCCCACAAGGCTGGGGTCAACCCTGGGCAGGCGCCAACACAATGCAGGGCACACACCCTCACACACTCACACACTCACATTCACACCTTACTGGCCAATGTAGAGTCGCAAATAATCTATACTGTAGGGCCCTATGATTTGCGCGATGTGGAAAACGAGGACGGAATCGCGGAATTCAACAAATAAAATGGAATCCATTGTAAATGCGAAGTATCGTATAATTGGCTGATATCGGTGTGTGGGCAAAGCAAAGCAATGGTTTCTAATCAATTTTGGCCACTGCACCCCGCTCTACGTGTTACCTGTTGAGGCGGGACTCAGCTTTCCACACACACACAAACGCACAGACACAGAGGGGAAACCGTCAACGTCAGCTATGGCGAAGAGGCTGAAACACCGAAGTCCTCAAATAAGTGACGGAATTTGAGTGTCAGTGCTAAGTTATATATATAAAAAAAAATAAAAAAAATCCCTGTCTAGTTTAAAATGTATATTGCATATTGTCTGGTTTAAAATGTATATTGTTTAATGTATATTTTAGTATTTCTACTTATTTATTGTCTATCCCATGTGCCTAGTCGTGCCACTGCCTATTTATTCTCTGTTCTACTGTTCTTTGTTTGTTTGCACTGGAAATAACCTGGAGCCACGTCGTCTCGTCTCTCTATGTATCTGTACAGTATATAGCAGAGATGACAATAAAGTTGACTTTGACTTTGACTTTGACTTTGAAGTTTAGAGCAGAACAATACCCAAATGATTTTCATGAATCGGGAGAACAACTCTTTTGTAAGTTTTGCCAGCACACGATAGACTGCACCCGCAAGAAAACATGACGACCATTTACAGTCAAAAACTGAAATCAGAAACGTTTTGCACGGAAAAATGAATGTTTTACCAAAGCAGAAAATGTTCTGCTGAACCCCAGCACTTTGTTAAAGTTGAATAACAGTCATTTAATGTAATTTTTTTCTCTTGCGTTGTTCTCTTTTCCCATCCACTCCATAATTAGACACTTTTTAGGTGAATAAATATGATTATAACGTAAAACACGGAATTCAGAAGATTAAAAATGGAAAAAACAGAATTCAGGAAAAAAATAAAATGGAATTTAGGAAAAAAACAAAACGGATTTCATAGGACCCTAATATTGCATGATTTTGAACTGTAGAGGAAACCGGAGCACCCGGAGGAAACCCACGTGAACATGGGGAGAGCATGCAAACTCCACACAGAAAGACCCGGAGATCGAACCCAGGACCTTCCTGTTGTGAGGTGGCAGCGCTAACCACTGCGTCACCGTGTCGCTCCATATCAGAAACCTTCACTTTCAATTTAATTGTGAAATTGAAAGTTGCTCCAGACACCGTAACTGTAACTAGAAACTATATTGTGTAGTTTGTAGCTTAATGGTTTAGTGAATTAGCCCTGTGATCGGAAGGTCGCCGGGTCAAATCCCACACCGCTAAAGATACCACTGCTCCCCGGATGCTGCCAAAAAGCTACCTACTGCTCCCTCACGGATGGGTCAAATCAGAGGTCACATTTAATTGTGGTGCACCGTGTGCTGTGCTGTTTACAATGACACATAATCACTCACTTCAAAAGTATAAATCATTCTGGATCAGAGCGTCAGATCACTGATGTTAATTTAGACCTGCATTGTGCTCACTTTTTACGCTTCCAAAACATCAGTGTCAAGGACAAAGTGTTCCTTTGTCACCTAATACATCCCGTTCACAACCAGGCGCCATGGTAACCAGCTAATCAATGTTATTCACCTTAACCTGGTCATAATGTTATGGCTTCCACTCCTCAAGTTTAAACTATAATAACACAAGAACATCTAACTTTACTCGAGCAAATTGTAAAGAAATGAGGGTCATCCTAAGACTTTTGCACATTCCAGCTAATTCCAGCTAGCTCACTTCACACAATCTCTCACACACAGGTTAATGCTCAGGTTTAAATGTCAGCGCGTTGAAATGATAATGCTAATGAATATAATGCACTTTGACCTGTTACGCTTCGTTAAATTGGTTTCTGCTCGTCTTGAGTTGGTGAAATTAACCGTACCTGAGATAAAATCACTGAACGAAACCAGACAAATTGTATCAGTCCTTCCTGCTTGGTCGCCACTAATAAAAATTTCTGATAGTGATTTACTGTCACAACCGTGGAGACGCCATTAAGCTACATTACAGGTTTTCTTTGGTCTTTTGTTTCCCTGATCCTGACATTTTCAAACCCTAATGCTCATTGATCTCAGTGTTTTTAGCAGAATTGACCACTTTCTTCTGCTTATTTCTGCAAATGTGGCAATGTGTCTTACGAGACGTGATCTGTTAGACGGTTTTGGGGTGAGATGATGGTAAAAGATGTCGGAGATCTTCAGAATATTTCTCACAATGTTGATTTATCTTTCTCTCTTCCTACTCTGTTTCTACTTCTTTCTCTTCTTCATCTTTTCTACTTTGTTTTTACATATTTCTTTCTTTCCTCTTTGTTTCTTTCTGATCTTCTTTCTCTCTTTCTATCAGTATGCAGTTTTTTTTTTGTCAGGACCTTTGGATCAGTGTTTGAGGACTGTACCTTGCTCATGAGTACCTCAGTGGTACCTTTATCAGTTATGGATTTGGGATTTGAGTTTTGAGGTTATGTTACATGTTATAGGCTAATGGTGAGAACTACATTTAAGCAACTGAGAAAAACAGTAAAATGCTTCTCTCTCTTGTGGTGCTGATGTCTCGGCTCGGATGACGTGGACCACATCATTTATTTTCATCTTTAGAAGGAACTGAAGATATGTCGTGTAAAATGCAGTTCAACTTATAGCTGAAGTGGAAGTGCTTGTGATTGCCACCAGTATTCAGGAATCTAGTTCATTCTGTTATTTGTAGTTATGTATGATGATTTGTGCACATATTTTCTTTGCATTCGAGCTGTTTTCTCTCCTGCTTTTCAACACACGTAAGAGCTGACGTCAGTAAGGAAGGGGTTATTATGGTTATCATGTGCAAAGTCAAATCTCTGTAACACCTAAAAAGGCACTGGCGTTGTTGGCTTGGTGAAAGCCCAGCCAGTAATTGGGATGTTGCAGAGGTGACATTTTTCACAGTCTATCAAATGAATATACAGCGTTAGAAATGCATTTTTCTACCAGCATAAAAATACAGACTGTCTGCTTCCAGACCACCAGATGTGATGCAAAACACCAGCGCAATGAGCGAGCTGAGAGAGATATATATCTTTGTCCCCATTACACTGACCTTGGCTGTGATACTTGTGAGGCTACATAATATGTATATAAAGCACTTTGTGTCCCGCCTCTTCAACAGAGACATTTGTTTTTGCCAGCTCACTACACACTTCCCTTTTCAAGCAGGACGTCTTGTAGATTTGTTGCTTCTCCTATTTACGTCCGTAAGTTCTCGGGATGGGCTCTGCATCCCCTGTTGGGATTAAGCGGTTCAGATAATGAATGAATGAAAATAAGGCACAATGGCCAAATACAAACATTAATGAACAATTCATCAGTTCAAGAACACATCATGAATCCAGCATTGAATTTTCTGGAAACTGTCTTAAAACAAATTTAAGAAAAATCTTAAGTAAATGTTGAGGAATGAGGTCCAATATTGGTGCCGAACCAAATCACTGGGCCTCTTTCACCTACTGGTCTTAAGAAAAAAAACTTATTCTTAAAACTCTCTTGTGCAATTTTTATTCAAAATCTGACATTCATCATTTTGAAATGTCTTTTTTGGTAATCTGGCAACACTGAAGAACACTCTTACATACCTTTAATTGGATGCATGTTTAATTCATCAGTTCATGAACACATTGTGAATCCTGCGTAGCTTTTATACAATGATTTATCTGTAAACTGTCTTAAAAATAAATTAAAGAAAAAAAAATTTTGGCAAATGAGCCCCAATTTTTGGATTAAACTTGCCATTTTCACCAAGTCATTGGGCCCCTTTTACCAAACTATTATTAAGAAAAAATACTCTTAAAACACAGTTTTTATGCTGAAATTAACCAATGTTTGACATGTACAAATTTGAGAACTTTGAGAACACAATCAATCCAGCATAGATTTTTTTAGTAACTCTTGAAAATATATGCAAGAAAAACAACAAAAACATTTCCAGCAAACCGCTGAGCCTTTTTCACCAAGTGCACTTAAGAAAGCAATGCTCTTTAAATAGGTTTTTATGCTGATTGCGACATTCACCAATTTTACATTTCTTTTTAGATAGAAAGGGAGCACTCTCAAGAAAAATGACCTGTGTGCTGGTGCAAAACATCAATTCTACAGTTTCACTGATTTCTGCAGACTATTCATAGGAACTTGTAGAGAAAACCTAAGAACATATTGGGGAAAGAGGCCCACTGACTTCTAGCACTGCCAACCAACAATTACATTCACTGTTTATGACCTATTAGATGGCAACCCTTAGCCTGGCGCCGGTCCCGGTCCCGCGCATCCCACCGGCTTGGCGTTCCACCAACCAGCTGTTTGTCTGTCACAACAGACCTCCTGAAGGGGCACGGCTTCACAAAACAAAGACCAGCTCATTAGGTTGCCATGGCGTCCTGCCCGTCAGCCAACCCGGCGGTCTGATGCCAGTCTACCTGAACAGCTGTGGCATTGCCAGCACAATGCAGCTCTTCCCTCTGCAACATCGGTGCAAACTGCAACCTCCTCGGGTTTAGATTTCTGCTCATCGTCGCTATTCTCTCGAATCTGGCAGGTCGGGTTGGGCAATTAATTGCAGATTAATCGAAACCAATATTAACAATATCTAATCCATGTAATTTTGACCAAATCCTGTTAATACTTTAAAAAACAGAATTCTCAAATCCCTCATTTGTTTCCAAAACACTGTATTAACGTTTGCACTATAAAATCTCATTTTCATATATTGATATTTTCAAAATTCATATAATATTTTGAACAGGATGTCTATTTTATTAAAATTAATAGATTGTTTTTTATTAAACTATTAGGTTAAGCTCAGTGAATAAAATAAAAATATAGCTGCAAACAGCAACCAGCGGGGTCCAAGCAAAAGTCACTGAAAGCAGCACAAAAGGGTCAGCACTGACCATCAGCAGTGTCTGTGTATATGTATGTGTATATCATAGGCACAAACCAGCTCACTCTTGATACTGATGTTCGTGACATAGGAAATAAACACATAACTACATTAATCATATCAACTCGTAAGGAGGCAGAACGTAGAAATTTGTGACTTGGTAGAGAAGCTGATTTTTTTTGTTTGTGTTTATAAAGAAACTAACCTCTAACAGTGTTCATATAAAAATTGGGTGGTTTTCTATAATTTCAAATCAATTATAAAAGCTTTGTTATGACATCACATTAATTTATGTAGTGTTTTAGCGCCCCTAGAGGTCAAAACAAGTTTTCCTTTTCGATAGCGCCAATTATAGACAATCACTACACTTTGCTGAGATGCACACCATTCCTACTTACACTGTATATTTCAGCATGTTGCAACTTGTACTTCAAAAAATAATAATAATAATGATAAAGAAGAAAGAGAACAATTACAAGAGGGTTCTCTTGGACCCCAAATAATAAATACTACATATTTAACTGTGATATTGCCCAACCCTACTGCCAGGTTTTGCTTTTGGGGTATTGTTATGTTAGCAGGTAGCTGTGACTTTATGAATATTTAAAGCTGGACAGAAGCCTGAAAAAATGACTTCAGAGAAAGAGCAACGTCAGAGTCAGAGCTTAATATCATGATGACGGACAGGTGAGGTGAATAACATTGATTGCCTGGTAATAATAGAAATTGGCAGAGACTGATTATATTAGGTAGGTGTGAATAACAAGTTCCATCACAGTATGATATATTGATTCATTCAACAACAATTTGACGTCTGTTGATATCACAAAGTCTGCTACGATACGATTTCAATTTAACTCAGTTTAGGAGTTGGCGGTTATGAGATCACACAATTATACTGTTTAACTTCCTTAACAACACCAGCTCTCATGGTTTTAGTGCTGCAGGGTTAGGGACCGTCACAAAATTATAGAACTTTGTTTAAATAAATTATTTTAGTTAGGAAAACAGTATTTAAGCTGAGTATTTCTTTAGGCATAACAGAATAATCTCAGTCTTCTCCTCACAGAGAAATACACAACTTATTCATTAAAACTGGTATCGGATCAGAACTCTGGATCGGCCCATACCCAAAACCCAAGTTTCAGCATTGATATTGGAACTGAAAAGGTTGTATCGGTGCATCCCTAGTTCTTACCCAGGGATGCGTTTCCCAAAAGCAGAGTTGCTAACTACGTTAGTGTTGTTAGCAATACGTTAGCAACTAACATAGTGTTGTTAGCAGTATGGTAGCAACTATGCTTCTGGGAAAGGCAGCCCAGAGCGACCTCCATTTCCTGATTTCAGGGACAGTTTCCCTGGAACAACTTGGGGTTTAAGGGTCTTGCTCAGGGACCAAGTGATAGTAGTGCTGGAAGCACTGGAACCCATGACCTCTTGTTTCAGAGGCAAGTTATCCTAACCACTGCCACCACCCTAGTAGCAACAAAACCCCAAAATTTGTTGAAAGATGTCAAAGTCATCGTTTCAAATACGAGCACTTGTCCGAATTCCCAAACATCCTTAAATGGCCGGAAATGTCAAGTGTTAAGGTTAACAGCGTGTTCAACAGCAGAATCGGGAGGATCCCTGATGTGTAGCGCTGTAGACAGCAGGTTGCCTTGAGTTTGCGTCCCACGAGGCCATGGCGGCGTCTCATCCGTCAGCGCCGAGCAAACTGGCAATATTGCTCTAGTAAAGCAGAGGTGAGTAAATAGACACTTAATCATCTGTCTGCCTGCTAACGCTGCAAGGACGAGAGGACGGAGAGAGAGCACTGCCAGATAAAAAACAACATGTTAGGGCACAGATGCCTTTTGTAGATGGAGGATGAATAACAAATGAGAGAAAATAGATTTTTCTGTATCGGAGGTCATCTGGGATGCTTCTATGTGCTTATATACATATTTCAGATGATTTATTTAATTACAATTTAAGTGAGTCATTGTGAACACAGCGCAGCATACAGTGCAACATGACGAAATTTGACCTCTGCATTTGACCCATCCGTGAAGGAGCAGTTGGCAGCTTTTTTGCTAGTGCTTGGGTATGGTACCTTTCTCATGAGTACCTCAGTGGTACCTTTACTAGTTTGGGACCTTCCGATCACGGGGTCAACGCCCTAAAAATTATGCTACCAACTGCTCCAAAATGTGACCTCTGCATTTGACCCATCCGTGAAGAAGCAGTGGGCAGCTTTTGGGCAGTACCTAGGTAGCAGTGCTTGGGAACGGTACCTTGGTCATAGGTAACTTAGTACTCGTATGGAACTCAAACTAGCGATCCTCCATTCATGGTGCCAAATTCCTGACTGTTATACTACCAACTGCACCAAAATTTGAATGTCTGTATTTGACCTATCCGTTAAGAAGCAGCTTTTTGGCAGAGCCTGGGGAGCAGTGCTTGAGGACGTTAGCTTACACATGAGTACCGCAATGGCACCTTTACCAGCGACCATCCAATGACAGGTCCAACTTGCTAACCATTGCGCTACCAACTGCGTCTATATGTCACTGCCCCACCAAGCTGCCTTTAAAGAATTGCATGCTTATTTTTGTAGTTTCTTACCAAATTATGTACATGTACAGTTACTGTCTGTAGTATAACCCTTTGTAGAACACTTTCCGTATTATTAGGGGTCCAAGCACTAAGTGCTATGGACCCGTCTTGTAATTGTTATTGTATTGTTTTTTCTCCATCATCATCATCATTATTATTATTATTATTATGTGTAGATTGAAGTCACAGAAAGATAAAATTTTCAGGTTACTTAAGAATGTTGTGCATCTCGTCATAGGCTAAGCGTAGCGATCTGCCTGTAATAAAGAAAAATGCATCTTAACCTCTAGGAGTGCTAAAAAACTATATAATCATGTGATGTTACAACAGAGCTTTTATAATATATATGAAATTATAGAAAACCATCAATTCTTCTATAAACACTGTTAGAGGTCAGTTTCTTTATAAACACAACTTTCATAACAAAAAGAAGCTTCATTACCAAGTCACAAATTTCTGTTTGCATCTTTAATTCTGTTCCTGTCATTTCACTTTATTATTCTTTGCTCTAAATCCTTATGTCTTGATTTGATTAATGTAGGGATGTGGTTTTATTCTACGTCATGAACATCAGCATCTGCTGATGATCAATGCTGACCCTTTTGTGGCTTTTTTGCCACCTTTGCTTGGACCCTGCTTGATCGTCTACGTAAAAGCTCAGAAGAATCTGTGAACTGCATACTGGTCTAAACCAACACCAAAAGTAAGTGTAATTTTTGTCATTTTGTGTCATTGTTCTTTAACCGAAGCCACCTTCCTAACAGAGTGAAACCTTCACAGGTGTGTTGCAGAATGAGACGAGGGTAACTTTGAAATGATCAGCAGGTTGAGCTCATTATCCGGAGTCTTGGTGTGCTCGGAGGGGAACGCTAAGCCATAAAGACACATCCTGCTGGATTTTCTCCTAGTTAAATTTCTCACCACCTTTAACTACAAACAGCATGACACAACGTCAAGATCGTAAAGATAAAGCTTCAAATATGACAAAATACGAAAGTTAATGGAGGACAGAAGTAATCATTGTTTATCTTCCTGTTTTCTCAAGTTATTTTTATTGTGATTTTAATGCAACAAAATCTGATTTCTTGAGCTCGCAAGAGATTTTTTTTAATGATCTCAATGTAACAAATGTTTTTTTCGAGATTCTTGTGATTTTTCTTGTGATCTTGAGATAAAAAGTCTTCTTAAGATCACAGATTATTGATCTTATTGATTATTACTTGATTACTGATTAAAATATAACTTCTCAACATAAAAGATAACTTCTCAACATAATAGATTCCTATTTCTGAAGATCTCAGGGGACCGATATTTTTCTTGTGAACTCGATATAACAAAAGTTGTTTGGCTGAGATTGTTATTCCTGCAAACGTAACAAAACCATAAGTTGTTTTCTCAAAGTCACTTTTTTCTTGTGATCTCAACGTGACAAAAAGGAATTTTCTAGATCAAAAGTTATTTATCTCATGAACTTGTCACACACACTGTCTCCCACGACTGATAGTACGACCCAGAAGTCATCGGTCGCGGTTCAAAAGGTATAAAAGGAGCATTTCCTCGCGGCGCATCGCTCTGCCATTGAGTCACCCGGCCCATCTCTCCGTCGGCTTCAGCTGTGAGTACTCTCAGTTATTGGGTTCATCTTTTTGATAGAGTGTGTGTAGAACGCAGATTTATTGTGGACATCCTTGCTCTTCGTGTAAGAGAGTTCTTAGTTCTACTCGTGTTCTGATTAACCACCACGCTGCACGGGCTAACAGCTAACGAGTAGGAGTTTGCTAAATCCTAACCAGATCACTGGCGAACTATGAAAGTTCAGCATTCGGTTCAAAACTTAACCAGATCCCTGTCCTAATCGTGAAGCAATCCGACAGCCGCCTAAGGCCTCATCCACACGGATGTTTGAAATGGACGCCCTCTGAACACCATACGTGTTTTTGCTGCGTTTTGTAGCTGCGTTCGATTGGCGTTTCACTGGCGTTCGCAATAGCGTCATTTTCCTTGCATTCGTCGGGATTTTGACGCCAAGAAAATGTTACATGCAGCATTTATTTGACGCCACCCGAACGCACAGCCGGCCGAACGCCGGTGCTGAACGCCCGTGTGGACGCTTTGCATTGCTCCAATGAGCAGAAAAACAGTCAGCGCTCACCTGGTGCCACGAATGCCAGAAAAACGCCTGGTTCAGACGTCTGCGTGAACGAGGCCTAATCCGGCCGGGGGAAATCAAGATAATGAAAATTGTTTTCTCATGAACATGAATAAAGGCTTATTCTTGAGATCATGAAGTATTTTTCTTTTTTCTCAAGTTATTTTTTTGTGATCTCAACAATATAAAAGTTACTTACAATGTTTCATTAATTGACCTTGGTAAGAGTTTTTGTTATGTTTTAGCCAAAAATATCCAACATTTTTAACGTGTAGCTTCTCGGCTTGAGCCTCGATGACTTTTCTCTGCAGTCTTGCAAAAGTTTTTTGTGTGCATTGTTTAAGAAAACGGATAAATCAAAAATCCATTTAGTACGATGCCATAAAGCAATTATCTCTTTCAAAAGAGCGGCCCGAAAACGACACTCGCTTCATGTGCAGATTAAAATAAGAGGCTGGTTCTTGCACAAGAGGTGTTCGATCCCAAACATTATCTTCACTTGGCTGGAGAGGCTCTTTTTAGATTTTGTTCTAAAGGAGCGAATGAAAATCAATGGTGAGAAAAAAAAGTTTCACATGATTTATATTTTTCTCTTTTCCACTCCCCGACTCAATACAGACTCGGCAATTTCTTCAAACAATTACGGACAATCTAACAAGTTGAACACTCCAGCTCCTCAGACCGATAATAGAGTGGGATTTCATGCAGAAACTCAAAGATACCTGGCAAGAATTGATTGCGGCTTTTCTCTACAGCCTGAAAAGAAATAATAATGATAATAATAATAATAATGATAATAATAAAGCCGACTGATCAATCCTGTCAACTAAAAGCAACACTTGTCGATTTTTTGGCTTTTACAATGGAAGCTATGTGCTCTCGGGAACGTCAGCTTCAAGCCAATCGCCAGACGAGACATCGATCGCGGAGCTTGTAAACGCGTCGCTAATCATCACCCAACGCAACAAGTCCAGATGCACACTGTAACTCATGACCTGACAACACACACTCTCATTACACACACACACACACACACACACACTGTACAGCTGGAAATGCGTATTGAAAATGGAAAAGTTTGGAATTCAAAAGAACAGACATGATTTTTTCACCTCCATATATTTCTACAAGTTGTTTTATAGAGATGGTAAAAAAAATCTCAAATTAGTGGTTGTTGTTTTCCTTCATTTAGAAATACTGCAAAGTATTATAAAAGTTGAGAGTCATTTTTCTTGTAATGTTGATGCGGTGGAAGTTGTTTTCTTGATATCACAACTTATTTTTCTCATGACCTTGAGGTAAGAAAATTTCATTCATTTATTCATTATCTAAACTGCTTAATCCCTACCGGGGTCGTGGGGGAACCCGAAGACCATCCCGGGAACTATGGGCGCAAGGTGGGGACCCACTCAGGGAAGGCGGCAACACACTGCAGGGCACACACACTCACACAATCACGCTCACATTCACAGCCTACGGAGTCAGTTTAGCAATTTAGCGACGTTAAAGTTCACAGCACCCGAAAAGAAAGATTTTTTGGAAATCTGTGAAAACTACATCCACTATTGTAGCGCCTAGATGCCGAACACAATGGCCCACAGCAGTTGTCAAACGGCTGTGGATGTCACACCAGAAACGGAAGCATCAACTTCCTGACAAAAACGAACGTTCATTGTTGCACTGGGCTATCGTCCAGCTTGTCACCAACATGTGCATAGCAGCCGCGAAGTTAACCCCAAGCTGCTCCATGGAGACTGTCCCTAAAATGAGGAAGCTGAAGTGTCTCTGGATCAAAGCTTCTGCCAAATGCCGTAAATGTAAATGCAGTAGCGGGACAAAGGCCTCATTTGGCATGCGTTGAACGCAGCGTGTGTTTTAGCTAAGAGCCGGGGAGTTCATGAGGCTTTAGTAATGAGTTTTACCTTTGCTCTCCATCAATAACACCGGGAGGTGGGAGCGAGAGGCTGCTGTCAGAGGAGGCTTTATTAAAAGTGACTGGCGATAACGCGTCACACTTTTGTCAGAGCACTAAAGGTGTTATAAATCTCGCTCCTGCCATTACTCTCGGCCTAATCGCAGAGCAAAGTGACAACGCATATGTTTAGCATTATCTGCTCCGCTAGAGTAATACACTCACAATGGACAAAAAACTGGAATGACAAAAGCCTTGTAGTTGGAGGTGAGACTGAGCGATGATGATGATGATGGGGTGCATTTGATGCCAAAACTGCCATGCGTGCCCCCTCGCCCGGCACGATCAGAGTCATTGATCAATTCCTTTTGTTATGTCAATGTTTTATTCAGGAAAACAAATAGATCATTGAAATCTTGAGAGTGATGGCATGGTGGCACAGTGGTTAGCGCTGCCGCCTCACAGCGACACGGTCCTGTTGTTCCCGGGAGAGGCTCCGGTCCCCCCGCGACCCCGCTTGAGATTAAGCGGTTTGGATAATGAATGAATGAATGAATGAATGAATGAATCTTAAGAGCTTGATTTGAAAGCAACTGGAGTTCTTTTAATGTTGTTGATGATGCTCCACCTCTCATCCAAATTGCTTTTTCCAGGTAGTTTATCCTCTAGTGGGGTTGTCACCTTGATAGCAGTGGTTGACTCTCCCTGTCATCCAACAGGTCATTAGAGTCAAACAAGGCAAGGTGTGGATCCAGGTGCGAGTCGCTGGTTTCACCTGATCCCTGATTTGAACACACCACACTACAGCATTTGACCCATCTTACCGGTTCGGAATGTAAACTGGTGAGCTTCCAGTCAAACTCCTTAACCGTTACGCTATCAACTGCCCTGTGAACCATTAGTGGTGGTGGTCTGGTGGTTAGGACACTTTTTTTTTAGGATCAAGAGGCCTTGGATTCAAATCCTATCTCCAGCACTACCATCATTAGGCCCCTGAGCAAGACCCTTAACCCCCTTGATCTCAGGAAAACTGCTCATGAAATTAGGAAATGGAAATCGCTCTGGATAAGAGTGTCAACTAAATGCCTTCATTGTAATTGTGATTAACATGTAATTGAACTTCACATTTAAATCGACTTGGAAAGGATCTCAAAACTTCGTAGGATGTGGTTGATAATTGGTGTCATTATCCTCCACCTCTGTTCAGTGATGAAGGTCTAGTTGGAGTTCCAGGTGTGTATCCTCTAGTGGGGCTGTCACCTTGAAAGTGGTCATTGACACACGCACTATTCAATGAGCTGACACTAATAAAGGTAGTAGAGGATTACTGGATCATAAGGGAAGGGCTGGACGTTATTCCCACTTTTTGAAAAGGTGATTGGTTGTTTGGCAGGTGACAGTCTATCAGTAATCAGTAGGGTTACATCACGCTTGTAGACTGGAACTAAAAAACCAAGTTCACACAGTTCTGCTGTTTTCTGTCTTGATTAAAACATTGTTGCTGTTGGAAAGTCATGAAGTTAGAGGAGTAGAGCTGGGTTTTAAGCAGGTTGGAATGTTGATTTCTATGTTGTGAGCTGCATTTACAGCTGTTGCTGTCTTCCTGATTAAAATACACATATACTGTATGTATGCACACACTGCCAGAGCTTAGTCAGAACACTACCATGCTGTTTTGTGGGGGTGTGTAGTCTTACGATTAATTAATAAAATAAACTAATGACTTCCTTATTCTACAGCTTCTACAAGCTAGTCAGAGGCATTAGGTTTTGTAAGTGTTGTGGTAATAATGCAACAATGCAGTGAAAGAAGATGTACTTTTAATACTTAAGTATTTTTTAAAACAAGACCTTCAATACTTTAGCTTAAGTAAAAAATTTGACTGTACGACTTTCACTTGTATTGGAGTAACATTTGATTAGTGTGATCGGTACTTTCACTTAAGTAATGAAGTTAGCTACTTTGCCCACCTCTGTTAGTGGGTGACTGGACTTCATATTTAGGTCTAGGAAGTAATCGCAGGGCTGCTTTGTGGGCTGATAGATAATTGATAAATGATAAATAATTGATAATTGGTATCGTAAACCAGCACTTCTGTTCAGCGATGGTGGTTCCAATTAGACACACAGTACTGTGCAAGTTGATACTGGGGCAGTTACTATCATAATGGTTAATGAGTTTCCCTTGTGATCAGAAGAGCACTGGTTCAAGTCCCGGACCGGTAAAGGTACTACTGAGGTACTCGTGATCACATTTACATTTACATTTACAGTATTTAGCAGACGCTCTTATCCAGAGCGACTTACAACAGTGCTTTGTAGTCCACAACTGTTCTTAGATCCATAAGCTATGTCGACATCTGTAGTTAAACCAAATTACCACGGACTAAGTTTTATACTTTAACGAAAAAAATGGGTTAGAGGGTTTTTTTTTTTTTTTTTTAATAAAAGGTTTACATGAAAGGTAAATTAGTCCCCTAGATACTGTCTGAAGAGGTGTGTCTTCAGACGACGTTTGAAGACAGCAAGGGACTCAGCCGTTCTAACGGCAAGCGGAAGTTGGTTCCACCACTGAGGAGCCAGCACTGCAAAGAGTTTCGATGCATGTTTTCCTCTTCTCTTAAGTAGAGGTGGTTCACAATACCATCCCCTAGCACTGCTCCACGGGCGCTGCAGGTCAGCTTCCCAATGGTCTTTAACGGATAGGTTAAATGCAGAGGTCAAATTTGGTTGTAATGCACTGTGTGCTGCGTTTACAATGACAAATAATTACTCACTTATTCACACTCACTTAGTCTTCTCTGTCCAAAATGTTGACATCTGTATGTCTTTATCCAAGTATTTGTCACCTTGCATGTGGTCACAGTCTAATATATAGTTGGCGTCACAATAATCCAAGTGTGAGTCATTAGTTTCACCTGAGTCCAGGTGCCAACCACTAGTCAGTAACGTTTAAATACACTCTGTAATATATTCTGTCATTTATATTATGTATGGGGTGGACCGGCCAATTTCCAGTTTAACAACATTCTTCTCTTGACTACTATAATGAAGCACAAGCAAAAAATATCTTGCACTTTATTATTTAGTAAAGAATTGTCTCCAGGGACTCAAAAACTAGCCAGTACTGATCAAGTTCACTCAGTGCTCGTGCTGAAAAGTGCGCGATTCAAGGCCTGGTTTCGGTGGAGGAGGAAGAGAAACTCTCCACTTGCCCTCTCCACTTGCCCCCGTCTTGTTTGCCAAAGCGCTGTACGTTTTTGTATATCTGAAAGCACCAGTCGATGAATCTTGATAATGAGTGAGCTCAGGGCGCATAACTCACCCTGATAGCTCTTATATTGTGCCAGAGGGTCATAAATCCACATCTGCAGACATGAATATGCATCACTAGTCCAGCGCTTCGGCCCCAAACACACTGCGTCCACACTAACACTTCACTCTGTCAACAGCCTGAGATATTCATTCCTCTTCTTGTAATTTTTCTTTTTACTTTCCAATATTTAATGCTCAGTTTTTCATTTTTTCCCATTTTGATAATACATACAAATTATATATATATATATTAACATGAAGGTTAAATCTGATAAGCAACTACAGCTGGGTGATTATGATCAAAATACAATTATGATAGTTTTTCACTTTTGATCAATCTCAATGTTTATCAAGATATATTTTGACAATACAGACCACATATGTTATTATTTTACATTTAGTAAATAAACATTATTATGTATATGTTTTATTGAATAATCACAATATTTATTCTATTTTAATTTATCTAAATATTTACCATAATATAGAATCTCGATATTTATCACATGTTACTATGTTACTAATGTAACTCACTTATTATTTGTTTTTTGAATAACATTGAGGTTAAATTTGATAAGGAAATAGAGCTGGAGAACTATGGTCAAAATATAATATTGATTAATTTCTATTGTAATCAATTGAAATATTTATTAAGACATAAAATTGATTATTTTCAAAATTGTTCAAAAGATTTTCACAGTAACTAATTACCAATTAAACCAATTTTATATTTATTCAATAGATTGATAGAAGATTAGAGCTGGTGCGATATAATCACAAGATCTAGTTTATTGATCGATCTTGATATTTTTATCACCAGTCGACTGCCTCGTCCCCCAACAAACACATCTGACACTTTGGTTTGTCACCTGCTTAAAAAATTTTTTTCTCTGAGTGTTGTGTTTTATTTCCTCCCACAACGCCATCCTCGCTCCATTTTCTCCTCCTTGATGCTAACACGTTTGTTTATTCATCACTTACAAATTATACATCCAGTGAAAAAGGTTGAGGTTAAACCTGATGCCAAAGAAGAACTGGTGTTATGAATTTTGATGTCTATCACAATATAGAATTTCACGTTCTGGTTGCAGTTTATACTGAGTATTATTCAGAAAAAACAGTGGATTTTTTGCCCCAGGAAAATGTTATCTCATTATCTCAGAAAAAGAGAACAGGATTATTTTCTCCATGGAAACTTCATCTCGAGCAGAAAAACTCGAGATAAAAGTGATATTTTTCACAATAAAAGCTCTACTTTTACAAAGCAAATGTTTTATTTATGAAAGATTATCTCGTTAATTTAGTGGGAAACTTCTCCTAAAATTTTATCTTGTTAATTCAGAAACACAGAACAACTTTCCTTCCCAATGAAAATGTTATCTCTTTAATAAAAAAATAAAACAAATGAACAAACAAAACAAATTTTCCACATAATAATTCAGAAAAAAAAAGTATTTCTCTGTGAAAATCATATCTTGTTAATTTAATAAAACAGCATTTTTCCCATTAATTTTTTTGTTCATTCATAAAAAATAACCTTTTTAAATTCAGAAATAAAAGGTAATTCCTATAAATTATATCCTATATATTTAATCTCATTCAATCCTGTTTCCCCTGAAAATATTATTTTCTCAATTTAAAAAAATCAGATTTTTTTCCTCCTGAAAACATTAATTTGTAAATTTAAAAAAGACAATTTATTCGTACATAAACCTTTATCATTTTTTGATTCAAACACACAAAGTGAATTTTTCTCCATGAAAACTTCATTGAAATTATTTAGGGAAAAAACAGGGTTACTGTAAAAACAGGCATTACTGTACTGTTAAAACATCATTTACTGAACCTCATTTTTCACCTCTTTAAGCAATAACATAAATACATATTTTTAGGCAAACGTCCAAAACCGAGCCTCGATGCAGATACCTGGAAAATTAAAACCGAATAAAAATCGTCCCTTCTTATTGCTGATTATTGTGTTGAGGGAGAGACCCAGATTTGTTTGGATCATCAATCTTGTCTCTCATGAGCAGATGGTCAAATGAAGGCTGAGCACTACAAAGCACGCTACGAGTGCCATTTGAAATGCATCATGACAGTAATAAAGTGCACGTGTCAGCCGTGAAAATAAATACACTCATCACTCTGTTTCATTGCGCCGGCGATGCGGCTGGGTGGAGGAGGAAGAGAAGGAAGGAGAGGGAAGGAAAAGGTAGAGAGGAGAAGTGACGTCCCTCATGTTTCACCCAGCATGTGTGGCCAACAACATCATATTAAACATAGAGAGAGGACAGAGAGGCAATAAGAGCTTATAATACACTCAATGACACAGACTGAGTGTCTCAATTCAGCGTCGTAGCATTGCTATAGGGATGCACGATATGGGCATTATTCATCAATGCCGATATCCGATATTTTTCACGCTTATATCGGTCGATACCAATAAGTGAGGAAGGCAGAGTTGAGCACGTAAAGACAAGATAATTTGCTCCCCAAAGTTCAACTGTGCACTCAGAATTTTGGCACAAAAATAGCACCATAACTGATATTTCTTACGAACTGACGTTCCAGATCAAACGAGTGGAGTGAGGGCAGAGAATTTCCACCGTAGTACACAACATTTTAAGAATAAGTCACTTCCCGCCCTATGTAGTGTACCAAGACAGATAGGGCGCTTATGACACTCCATGTGCACTACCTAGTGCATAGAGAGCTGTTACGCTACAACCCCGACTATTTCCTGAGATGCATACTACAAAAAAGGGTCAGTAATGGTCAGCGCATATATATATATATATATATATATACATATGTATACATATGTATATATATATGTATATGTGACGATTGTTCTTTATATATATATCTATATCTATATCTATATCTATATCTATATATATATATATATATATATATATATATATATATATATGTATATATATATATATATACATATGTATATACTGTGTGTATGTACTGTATATATGCGCTGACCATTACTGACCCTTTTATGATACTCCTATTTTACTTAAGTTACATGATATGTTCCTTGTAATATTGCATTTTCTTTGTTGATCGATGTTGATATAAGGTCGAGGTTAAATCTGATATGACTCTCCAGCTGTTTGCCGGTGTTTCCTCAAGCTCATGTCTCAAACCACGTCACATAAAACGCCTGGAGAGGACAGACAGAGAGGCAATAAGCGCTTATAATGTACTCATTGACACAGATTGAGTGTCTCAGCTCGGGACGGTAAGCAGCTCGGCTTTGTCAACAGCGCTGTCCTTCTCTGTCATGGCCTGTTACTTCATCTCAGAGTGCAGTCGTCTGGAGTTAATCTCCGTATCCGGAAACAGGCGACTTTTTATGTAATGGACTTTTAAATGCACAGTCCCCTGGGCTAGCTCCTGTTATAAGCCCTGATTATATGCCGTTGAAGATGAGGTTTATTTAGATTTATATAGCCTTAAAAATATTCAGGGAATTTTACTTCCAGTGGTTAGTGTCTCTGTAGGACTTGAGGTAAAAACATAGAATACAAAATATACAATACAAGACAATGTACAGTGTATAATGTACATGTAAATTGTATTGTATTTTACTGTACATTTTATATTATATGCTGAACGTATATGACAGTGTACGAAGTGGTATTGCTTTATATTGTGTTGTATTGTAGATTTTTGGATTGGAGGTCCCTTGAAGCCAGGAATGAAATGTTTTGTCTGTAGGGGGCCCACAGATACTGCTTATACATCGGATCCAGAGTTTTAGGGTTTTGTGCTTCACCCCTGTATGAGGTTGTTGTGGGTTTTATCCAGAGTGACTTTTTCCAGACCCTCCGGAGTTTCGCGATCACAACTATTAACACAAATTCAGCCAATCCCTGCAAATTCATTACTGCCAATTCTGGCCAATTACCGTAACTTTTCTGTAATTTTTTGACCAAATAATTGTCATTTTGCCGCAAAACTTTGAGCCATATATCAGCAAACTCACACTTTTGTTGAGACAAGCTGCCACAACAACCTGGAAATCCTGGAGTGACTGTCTAGTCATGTTTACTATGAAGCACTTTTATCTGACACGTAATTTTGCTAAATAAATAAACTGGAGATGTGCGTAATGACACACTGCTTTGGTCCGTTAGGAGGGAAAACGTGCATTTCATGAAACTAAATAAAAGCTTAAAAATATTGTCACTTGATAAATCACCCAGGCCTAGGTGTAATACTGAAAGCACTCTTTATAAGAGCATTTGATAAAATGCTCTTTTATGAAATAAACTGTTAAGTCCTCTGTGATCAGACTTTCTCAGTTTTTACCACTTTTTCAAAAGTTGCATTTAACAACTTGTAACCATGACGTTAATTCTCTTCATCTTGATATTCCACATGTTGGTTTACTCTAGTCGAGTTTACTATGCAGCACTTTGGCTTTGTTTTAAAATAAACAAAAACGACTCGAGGTGTGCGCCCTGATTTGGCACATCAAGAGAGAAAAGTTTATCTTTCTTTATAAATATCATGTGACTCGATATATCGTCCAGGCATAGTTGTAATAAGGAAAACACGCTGATAACATATCTTTAAAGACAAAGTAGCCTTTTAAGTAGGCCTGGGTGATTAAATTTTGTTGTAAATTTTCCCCTCTCCCTCCTGACGTGCCAAATCAGTGCATCTTTACGCACACCTAGAGTCGAGTCGCTTTATTTATTCAGAAAATTATAGGTCAAAGCGTTACATAGTAAACTCGTCTAGAGTAAACCAACACGTGGAACAACAAAATGGTTATGTTTACAAGTTGTCAAATACAAAATTCATCGATATTTTCGGAACAGCGGTAAAAATGGAGAAAGTCTGATCACAGACGACTTAATAGGCAACTTTTTCTTTAAAGATGTGTTATCAGAATATCTTCATTATTACAACAAGGAAAACGTCTGATAAAATCTCTTTTAAAAATAAGTATCCTGTGATCAGACTTTCTCGTTTTTTTTTTACCGCTTTTCCAGAAAATATCGATTACCTTTTGTATTTAGCAACTTGAAAACCTGACCATTTTAAATATTCCACATGTTGGTTAATCTAGTCGAGTTAACTATGCAGCACTTAGGCTTGACACCTACATTTTCTGAATAAATAGAGCCGACTCGACCCGACTCGACGTGTGCGTAACGAGGCATCGCTTTGGCGCGTCAGGAGATAAACCCTGCGCGTCGCTTCTTCTCCCTCAGACTTGACTGAACAATAAAAGAATTTTTCATAAGAATTTGATGTGATATCCATCGAGTTTTCCATCCACTTGAGCAGAGTCGGAGCTGAGGACGGAGCGCGTTTTATTTGTTGTTATTTATTTATATATTTTTCGTTCCCGTCGATCCGTTAGAGGAGGAAAAACGAAACGGACTCGATCCCGCTTCACGTCGCGACTAACAGTCCGGTTTGTGTCCGAGTCGACAGTCGGACGACAGCATCAACGTGAAGAAGAGGAGGGAAAAGGAGGAGGAGGAGGGGGAGGAGGAAGAGAGAGAGCAAGAGACTGAGTGAGTGAGTGAGTGAGTGTGTGTGTGAGAGAGAGAGAGAGAGAGAGAGAGAGAGAGAGAGGGACTCCTGCAGGCTAATTGTAAGCAGGTAGAGGACCGAGCCGAGAACAACTCCAGCCTGTGTGTTATCACCCGGAGTTAAACCAGAGCTGGGACTTGAGCATTAGATTAAAAAAGAGAAAGAAGGAGGAGAGGAGGGAAAAAGAAGAAGAAGAAGAAGCTGGAAGAATGCTCCATCAAGTACAATGAGCGCACATTTGTTGCGGGCTGAGAAATCCTCATCCGTTACCCGCGAATACAAATTTGATCAGCAATTCTGACACGGCTTTTGGATTCTTAAGAGGATAGAGAGAGGAGAAGAAGAAGGAGAAGAAAGAAAGAACGAAAGAAAAGTGGATCTCACTTCCTAAGAATCATGAGAATTACTTGCTTATCGCTCCGGAGTGCAACAATTTTGGAATACTGGACCACGGTGGTGGTGTGTCTTTTTTGGATTCAGTGCTCTTGCGGGATGCCTCATGTCATACGAATAGGTAAGAGAAGAAAATTATAATTATATTCATTTTCACTTAAGCTTTTATCCCCGTCCTTCCGCGAAGACAATGCATCAACCCCTTTTTCCTTTTCTTTTATTCTTTATTCAAGCGTTTCGCCTGTTTTATCAATCCCTGCTTTAACACTAAATAAAAATAAAATAATCCGGCGAGTTTCCGCGTCTGACCTGTTTAACTGCTGGAGAACCAGAGATATGAGCCGATAAGGACGCGGAGAAACTCATAAACACAGTCCCGAAAATGTCATATCGACTATGTATTGATATTTATAGATCCTCATCACGTCCTGACGAGTTAATAATCGAGTAAAATCAAGTTTGTGGCGCGTCAGCGTTGAAATGCAACTGTTACTGCAATAATTCGAATATTAAGATAAATGCAGAAAGTGTAAAGATAGGTTTATATGTTGTTATAAAGGTGATTTAATCTTTGATAAGTTTTGCATTGCTGTATATTTTTTGGTGGAAAGTTGTGTTTAATGTGGAAGGAAGAGAAGTGAAGTTTGCGTTAAGGATGCTGATTTGGAGCTGAAGCGCAGCGCACCACGAGGTTACGGGACGAGAATGAAGATCAATACGAGATGATCTGAGATCAGATCACTACTGACATGCAGACAGGATTAAATGCAAAAATCTAGTTTATTTTTGGCACTGATTTTAGGCAAAATGCACGTTTTTTGGCTTCAACTTTAATTCGTGTCTTTTATATTTTTTGCATTTAATCACTTTGTTGAGAACGCGATTTCTGCAGTTTTTAGCAGCTTTCAAAATTTGTATTTTCCATAAAATAAAATTTACAAAATCAGCAGTTTCCTACACACGGTGCACATATTTATTGACATTATCTTTTAGATCTCTTGATAATTTACACCTCTTTCACAGGACAGTAGGCCTATATTTACATCACCATAAAATGAGGCTTTTATTATTTTTAGGCCCTGAGTTTGTCAGGTTTGTGGATGTTTATGGGAATGACTTGTGTGACATTGTGACGGGGATTTGTAGCGTGCGTGTGTGTGTTTTGGTATAGGTGTAAACTGAGCCTTTTAAAAATATATATACACATCTGCTATTGTTATTTTTCACAGAATATTCTAGAGAGACCTAAAATAGATTTGGAATTTGACGCCTTTTATGTTTTTTCATGTTAAAATAACACAGAGTTGAAGCAAATGTGCCTTGAAATGTAACGTTGCTGGAAGAAAACCCCCTGCCCTGTCATTCTGCCTTTACACACGCACACACACACACACACTTGTGACAGTATCACAGAAATCCTGAATGGTTCTGTTTGTTGTCCTGTATAATTTTACTATAATTTCCATTTTTTGGACAAATTATGTCTTTGCAACCATGCTGCATGCTTGCATACATGCAGTTAAAAATTTACATGCACATATATTTTTAGGGTTTGCACGTATATGTAATATGTTGCGCAGGGAAATAAAGGTCACGACATTTCTACACAACCAGACAGCGCTTGGCCTTAGCGTCGTTCCAAAGGGCGTCCACTAGAGGGCACTCCCAGAGTTAACACTTACTTTTTACACTTTGATTTTCGTGAAATTCATTAAAGCAAGGGGCCTGTCCTGTGAGGAAGGGAAGCTGGCGAAGGTTGAGGGTTGGGGGGCAGGCAGGAAAGGGGTCCCAAATCTCCCCCTCTCCCAACCAGGGGGTAGAACAAGCACTTCTACACCATCTGGGTAATGGTGCTCGTCCGACACGCATCGATTTTGGCGTATTTTTTATATATTTTTACAACGTGGCTCTTGGAGGCCAGATGGCCGATCACGCTCACTCTGCAAGGCTGCAAGCGTCTGGGGGAAGAACGCTGTTTTTCTCTCTCTCTTTCTCTCTCCCCGGTTCGCCGTGTTGCCCTCGTACTGTTTAAGCGAAAGCGGAATCTGTTTTCAAAAGGACAGTGTTGCTGCGTGGGCTGCTGCGCTGATTATGACGGATGTAATGAGGGCATGTTTGGCAGAACGGCTGTGCTTTGCAGCAAGCTGATTTTATTTGTGCTTTTATTTATTTATTTACTTATTTTGACCGGTGTAATATGTATCTTAATACGTGGTGGCAACGCGTTCGTATCTGCGAAACAAATGAGACCTTTCGGTTACGTAATCGCAGAACTGTTTTATATGCGTACCCAAAAAAGGCATGCGAGATTTACGTAACTAGATTACAACGTGCGTGACAAAGTTGGAAATTGTGTAATATTTTAAAGAAAAGGTCATATAATCTGTTTGTTTTATACGTGGGGCTGGACGATACTGAGAAATAAATTGAGATTGCAATATTTATTTATTTTTTGGTATAAATAATGTCATTTTTCATATACATATTTTTGGAATGGCTGAATTTTGAAAGATTGATGATTCAGAGATGGGAAGTAATGAAATACATATACTTGGTTACTGTATTTTGGGGTATCTGTACTTTACTTGACTATTTGTTTTTGTGTCAACTTTTAACTTTTATCATGTACATTTTCAGCATGAATATCTGTATTTTCTACTCCTCACATGTTCAAATCTTGTTTGGTTTCATTTAAATGAGGTTTATTAGAACATGTTGCTGCATTTGACCTGTTCCATATCAATAATGTGCTCCATCCAGACAACTTGACTGATCGGTTGAGGCTTAAAAACATAGTAAACACACACAGAAAAGACAATCCCACTGGTGTATTGGTCTTTGTACATGACACACAACACGATAGACACGATAAAGCGAGAGAGAGAGAATAAGAAGCTAAAAGCAGGCGGCAACTCGGTGGGAAATGATGTGGTGATTGCGGTGCAGAAAGAAGCTCAGCTCCACCACATTCACTTCAGTTGAGTAGAGTTTATTTCTGTAGCGCTCTTTACAGCTCTATAATATGTGTTGTATGATGTGTTGAGGATAGAGGTGATCATCAGGTATAATGATGGTAATGAACAGTGCAGCTTGATGTATCATGTGGCTTTATTTTTCTCTGCTTGTGCTCTACATAACGCTCCGACATGGTGAGTGAGAGCTGGTGTTGTTAAGGAAATTAAACAGTATAATGGTGTGATGTGCTTTTGGGCTTGTAGTGTGTTGTGTTGCTTGTTCTGCTCGTTGTCATATCAATATGTAGGAATTAGTGTGAATGTTGAACAATAAACCAGCTTTACCACAGTCACACTTCCCATGCAGAACCAACTGATCGAGCGCATATTTACAGATCAGCCCAATGCCACCGATACCCATTACAGCTATTTGAGTCGTTATCGGACCGTTATCTGATCCACATATCGGATCGGTGCCATCTTTACCTCAAAGTCCTGGAAAATGTGAAACCAACTTTTTCATTTGTGTCCCTCAGTAAAAATTTGTTTTATTAATTTTAATAGATTAACTCAACATCACGTCCTGCGATATGATACGTCTCACCGCGATATCGATGCAGAAGCGATGTGTCGTGCAGCGCTAACTTGCATCGTTATTAGATTTTCCAGCATGTAAGACGTCATAAATCTTGTGTGCCATTTTTTATTTATTTTTTGTGAGCTCTACAAGCTCGCACAATAGCCGTTGTTTCGTCTGCGCGTCTGGACGATGGATGAATCTAATTTATGGCCTCTGGCCTTGCTTCTATTTCTGAATGAGGGAATTCAGCGGCACGACGAGGATTTATTGGATAATCAATTGCTTTATCTACCTAATACTGCGAGTGCTTCATCATTGCCAGTTAATCAATCTGTCTCATGATTTTGTGTCACTTTTGTTTCGGCTGCGCTATTGTTCGCAGCAACAGTTGGCCCTTTTTCTTTTTTGTCGGCGCCGTCTCTCGGCACAAGACTCGCGTCTGGGAAACGTCGCCAAATCGGACAGATGAAGTGGATGTGCTCAAAACTCTATGCGCCTCATTCACCCATAATCTCTGTATTTGCTTAAATTTGTTCTTACGAAAGCTGGGAAGCTGAAAATCTGGAAACTGTGGACAGTCTTAAAATTAATTCCCTAATTAAGTGACAGTTTTAATTAAGTGGGAAAAATAAATGACATGAAACACTTGGTTACTGGACCACAGGCCTCATTTTTATCTTAAGAGTGTAAGAAGACATTTAAGAAGTATAAGATTATACAACTTTACAATGTGAAAATATCCAATAAGCTGAAACCAGAAATGGAATAACATTTGTGTAATTTGGTGTTCAGCAAACACTGGCGAACTTCACAATCATTGTGAAAACTGTGTGAGTGGGATTTAAGAACAAATTTCTACTTAAGAATGGCTGGTGAATGACATCAGTGTATTCATAACTTCCTTATCAATGCTGCCTCGTTTACACTTTTGCCAAAATGACTTTTTGAATTTTCCAGATGTCTTGTGTCAGTGGGATTTATTTCTTCTTAGGAACGGTCGATAAATGAGCCGAACATATAATTAATTGTTTTGTTTTCTTTGCTTTTGCATAACAAACATCTCGGTTATGCTTTCCACTAACGTCACTTAACGAGCATTGGTTTTAAGCAGCATGTAGATTTTTATTCCTCTCATTGTAAAATTTGCAGATGTCTGAAAACTGCGTAAGAGCAAATTTCTTATTAAGTCAAAGTAAACTTTGTCATCTCTGCTATATGCTGTAGAAGTAGAGAGACGAGACGACGTGGCTCCAGTTTTAACACTGCAAAGAACAAATAAGGAACAGAGAATAAACAATATAGGAAGGTGAGTGATTATTTGTCATTGTGAACACACCACAGCACAGCACAGCACACAGTGCATCACAACCAAATGTGACCTTTGCATTTAACCCATCTGTGAAGGAGCAGTGGTCAGCTGACAAGTGCCCAGGGAGTAGTGCTTGAGGGCGGTACCTTGATCATGAGTACCCCAGTGGTAAATTTACCGGCCCTGGATTCGAACCTGCGACCTTCTGATCACGGGGCGAACGCCCTACCGTTACGCCACCAACTGCCCCAAATAGAAATATATTGAATATAAATAGAATATAAAATATACACTTTAAACTAGAAGTAGAAAGACAGACAATTAGGGTGTGGCGCTCAGCCTACAGTTATGGTCTTGGAGTTTTACACTGAATGTGCATGAGGTCAGTAACAGTTTCCATATGAAAAATTATATATGGACAGTTTATGTTTATTAAATAAAACAGCATCTCTTATAAAGCCTGACTAACATTCGAGTCAGATCGAGTAAGGGCAGATGTTGTAACAGCAGTGGAGAGCTAGAGTCTGTGCAATACTTTCTAAAATTTGTGCAGATATCAGTCAGTGAGAAACTACAATTATTGATATGTACAAGTAAAGTTCAATAGTTGTGCAAATATTGTAGCGGCAGTTAAAAAATTGCACAAATAGAACGGTTGGTAAATCAATCCAGAGTATTCAAAGCTTATTGTCTTGTTTTCTTCTATTCTGCATTATGAACGCCATCTCATTTGCGCTTTTCCCAAAATGTCACTTGACAAACGTCAGTTTTAAGCAACTTCTAGACTTTTCTTCCTCTCACTTTAATGTTTTAGATGTCTGAAAACGGTGTAAATGTGTTTTAAGAGCTTCATTCTTCTTAAGAACAGTGGGTGATATTACAGATGGTCCCCAAGTTGCGATGGTTCGACTCATCATTTTTCGATCTTACAGTGACGATAGCAATAACGACAAACCTGTAAAAACGATACATTGTGATGCCGCCGGTATGTACGCATCTCCCGCCTTGTGAGACACTTCACTCTCTCCAGCGATCAACAGTTCAGTTGTCTCGGTGTTGGATCGATTATTTTTTCTGTGTTTTTGTTTTCGACTTCTTTTCAAGTTACAAAAGGGTCATCAAAACGCCATGTTTTCAGATTTCCACACAGTTTCTACACGCATGCGCTTTCTTCCCCTGGCAACCGTTGTCATGGTAAACAAAACTAACACTATAGCTTAAATATCAAATGGAAATTTAACTGCAGTAAATATCTATTTCTATCTATAAATTGCATTGAAACACTGAGATAACTGTTGATTAATTTAAACCTTTCACCCAGCTCCGTATGTCCCGCTCAGCTTGTGCGGTCACTGCTGACGAGGGCTTAAATGTAATGAAATCTGTTTGATTTGACGTGACCCGGTACTACCAACATCATTTGGTCGGTACCTTTAAAAGTACCGAACTCGGTACCCAACCCTAATGGTACGGGAGTTGACACTGAGATCAGAAAGTGGCCTGTTCAAGTCCCGGACCGGTAAAGGTACTGCTGAGGTACTCATGAGCAAGGTACTGAACATAGGCACTGCTCCCCAAAAAGCTGCTCCTTCACGGATGGGTCAAATGCAGAGGTCACGAATGGTTGTGGTGCATTGTGTGTTGTGGTGTGTTCACAATGACAAATAACTACTCACGTTTACTTAAAAAATTGCCAAAACTGTTGTGTACATTTCGCTTGTAGACAACCGTTTTGGATTGATCTATATTTGACATTCTCAAATTTTTCTGTTATTTTCTAATTCTTTACGGATTCTACCTGGAAAGGATTTTATTTTATTTTTATATTAATACACATGTCTGTGCGAGCCGCACTGACTCACCGTGTCTTAGTCATAACAGGCCCGAGTCCGTTGTGTTCCAAGGGCACTGTGTGGCTTTTTCTTTTTTTGGGAAGGGGGTAAAGAGCAGGAAGGAAGGCATACATTTATGAAGAGGCTGACGACAACAAGCACGACATCACAAGTTCCATCAAATTAGGACGGCCATCAATTGCCTGGCGCCGAATGCATATTTCATTTTCATGTAAATTTAATCGGCGAACTGACAGAGGCGGGCGTGAGGCGAAAGTCTCCCGAATGAACGAACGGATGACGAGGTCTTGGGAGGACTCTCTCTCCACTCTGAGTGTGTGTGTGTGTGTGTTAGCGTGTGAGAGTGTGTGTGCAGCAGAAGGGACAGATCGTTGTCCGACACTTGGCCACTTTGATGCCTACAGTCTGTGTTTGCTCCTTCTTGGTCTAGAAAGTTGTGGCAGAGGGAAGAATTCAGGAGCATGTAGGTTATTAATTAAAATGACGAACACATCCCTGATGTCTCTAATTAGGGTATAATAATAATAATAATAATATCAACAAACAGCAACAAGCGGGGTCCAGGCAAGAGTCACAAAAGGCAGCACAAAAGTTAATCAGACTGAATAAATGTATGTGGCATTTCAAGCGCTCCTGTACACTTTTCATTAACTACATCCCTACTTATTGATCAAAGTTTCAGCTTTGTGTGACTTATGGTTTAGGCTGCATACATTTATTTAGCATTTTTAGTGCTCCCTATTGTTCAAAAAGCTGCATTGTATAATTAATGCCTTAATGAATCAGACGGCATAAATTTATGTAGCAATTTTAGTGCCCCTAGTAGCCTGGAAATTTCAGCTTTCTCTGACTTCAGTTCAAGCTGCATAATCCATTTTGTAGGGAAAAAACAATAGTAATAATATTAGCAACAATTAATATTAATAATCAATAACAGAACAATTACAGTAGTGCCCCTTTGCACATCATGCTTGGACCAATAAAAAAATTAATTAATTAATTTAAAAATAAATAAATAAATAAATAAATAATAATACTTATTGCTCATTAATCGTAATCAAGGTAAAATGTTAAATTCATTGTGATATTGATGTTAGTTCATATCACCCAGCCCTGTCTCCAGTATTTAGATCTACACTGATCAGCTGTGATATAACATTGAGTAGAGGTGTAACGATACATCAGTCTACATCAATTCATTGATCAACAATCCCATAACCTGGATCCAAAATGATAATATCGATCAGACATCACACATATTATAGCATCCCTTTCTATTAAACAGGCTATTTTTTAAAAAGAGAAATAAAATGAATAAAATGTTAAATAGTAATGTAAAAAAAAAATTGACTATGAGTAATTATACATAAAAAAGTAAAAAATAAAAGTTTTGATTATAATTATAATAATTTAAAATTATTTTTAATTTGATCATTTGCAACTGCAAATTTAAATTTTAACTGTAATTTTTAAAAATGTAACAAAATAAAATATAAAATAAGTTTTGACAAAAATAATAATTTAAAATAATTGTAAATAGTTTACTATTTAATACAATTTTCAATGAAATTGGATTTTTAAATTCACACGTGCACACACACACACCTGCTTTCGGAATTGTCCCTTCACATTAGATGGAAGAGGCTGGCTCGTGTCTCGTTATTATCTGTGTTTGTGCTGATGAGTGATGGCAGACGTTGACTTGATTCTCTTTTTACACTGGAAACCAAACGACAAAACACACTGTGCCCTCACCACACACTGCGTCAGCGGGAAATTCAGCTTGTACTGGCACTGAGACGTCCGGAGAGACTCGACTAGACTGGCAAGGCGTGTCACACACCCACACACACACACACACACACAAACAAACCCACACACACACAAACAAACCCACACACACACAGAAACACAGCAACATCCTGCTGTCTAAACTCACTGTAGGAAAAAGGGAATTCAGCAGCTGTGTTAAGATGTTATTAATATTTTTTTATTACACAAATTGCAATTCCACACACAAGCTTTTTCAAGTTTAAAATGATTTCACATTTTGATTAAAAAAATTCATAATTTCATATTTTAAGTAATTATAATTTTTACAATGAAAAATATCTTAAAATTATATTAATTAACAAATGCTTAAAAATGTAATAAAATTAGCATATTATTTTATTTAAAATTGTATTAAAGGCTCTTTAAAAATTAAATGTAATTAATTTCATGTAACACTTGATTTTTGTGGAATTGTCTTTTAATAATAACTATTTTGTTGCGGCTGTGTACTTTATTGAGATTCTGAATGTAACATTGACTGTTGCTACAACACTGCTATAATAATTTTTTGTACTGCTGCTCCTTATTTGCACGAACATTGAACATTGATTGAATGTATAAATAGACTGGATATAGCATTCTTCATATTATAACTGTTTCTAACCTCTTGCACATCCAGTGTAAAAGTCAATTTCCATTTTTGTAGGTAATACTGCAGACAACCTGTTTCCCTATCTACCTCCATTTCTAGTTCTAGTTTAAAGTTATATTTAATATTCCATGTGTAGTTTAAAATGTATATTTTGTATTTTATTTATATATTGTTTATTCCATGTGCCTTATTTGTTCTTTGTTCCCTATCTCCTACTGCACTGTAAAACCTGGAGCCACATCGTCTCGTCTCTCTATGTATCTGTACAGTATATAGCAGAGATGACAATAAAGTTTACTTTGACTTTGACTTTGAAACCTGTAGAACTGAAGAAAACCTCATTAGCTAATATTTTGCACAAACAGCCATGCAATAAAAATTGTGTGAGAGTGCTCTTCACATGTTGGTAGATTGTGTTCTTACCTGCGAACAAATCTCAAATACAGAAACATTGGTGAGTTTTGGAATCTTGGCGAAAGTATTTTTATTATCAAATTTCTTCTTAAAGAACACTTGTTGAATGAGGTTCATATTTTACTTAAGGGACTGTATTTACCTCGAAAAATTGATTAAAATCTGAGTTTTCCCCTGTGTTTTTCGGGGACAATAAAGTCCTCACACATTCCTTAAAACCTGCCGACACCCACACATCCCCATACAAACACAAACACACAGACAATTTGTTGCTTGTCATGTAGTGTACACAAAACAGCGTAATGAAATCCAAACGCGGCCGTATTTACCGACGCTGGTCACGTGCCACTGCGTGATTACTTTTTAATGCATCCGGAAATTTCTCCACAAAACCACTTTGAAGCTTCATTTCAGATTCTATGCATTATGTAGAGAAATTAAACACACACAGAGCAGCCAGGGATGAGTTTCCAGCTTCTTTCTAACAAAGTAGAGCAATCGATAAGTGTGTGTTTACTGTGTGTAAGAAAGCAGCTGCATGTTGGTGGTGGAAGTAATAAAAATACTGCAATATTAAGACTAGATTAGTACTTGATTATCGATGACTAGTTAGTGTTATTTCAAAGTAATTGGTTCCATTTCAATATTACTGTCTGTGGATTGTAATGTGTTACACGACGCCTGCATTACTTTTGAGTTACGTTCACCAAAATAAGTGTGGAAGTACGACATTGTCCCATCCATCCATTTTCTACCGCTGTTCCGGGTCGGGTCGCGGGGGCAGCAGCCTAAGCAGGGGGACCCAGACTTCCCTCTCTCCCGCCACTTCGTCCAGCTCTTCCGGGGGAATCCCGAGGCCATTAGGACACTGTTAAATGCTAAAGTGTAGTTTACTGCAGTTCATTCTACATCCAGTCAGGGGTGATGTGGTGTAGCGTGATGACTGTACACATACACTCTGTAGGAAATAGCTTTTTTAATCGCACAGTTTTTCTCTGTGCTAAAGGTCTCGTGGTGTTGGGGATTTCTTAATAAAAACAAAACAGCACAGAATTTGGGGTTAAACGTGTGTTGTAACGTACGTTACTGAAATATGTAACAAGTATAATATTAGTGAGAATTTATACATATTTTCTTACATTACTGTGTTACAGCAAAAGTTATACATTGCTGTAATTGTGTGAATGCTGTAATCACTACACTGCTTATGTATTACAGTTTTTCTTGGTTGCTTTGGAGCATTTCTCAGATCAGAAAGTGAATTCTCAAAACTACTTGTTCAACCGCCACGTAATTTAGTCACTTGTGCACAACACATGAACATTTCTCATTGCTTTGATCAAAATGCAAATGCTTTTGTACATTCATATAATTGATTGTGTACAATTCTCTGCTGTTTCCTACATTTCCACTTGTTTATGTCATGTTGCTCAAAATATATTATACTAGTTTCATCTAAATAATCTTAACCCCCAGATCATTTCAGCATCAGTTCATTGCACAAGTCACTGAATGCCAAATAGTTAATCCAGTTGTCAAAATCTCCACAAAATAAAACTAATAATAAAAAATTAAAATAAAAACTGTTTTATGTAAATGTGTCTTGAATTGACACATTGTGCAGATGAAATTTGAATGTCACTAATAAAGGGGCATGAAGAACCAATGATCAACTAGTTCTCTAAAACAGGTGAATCTCGTGAACCTATAATTGGCATGCCTATGTAACAAAAGGTGCAAAACACAGATTTACAATTTTTGAAAATGGATGAACAACCAGGATGTGGTCACTTCCGGATAAATAAAACAGATTGACATATACATACAGAAAAATAGCTGCAAGGAAATCCGCAATAAAATCTAATATTATAAAATATATTGATGAAACGTGCTGATAATATAGCTGTTACTGTAATTGATCAAACATAGCGAAAATCAAAAGACAATTCCCATAGCAGTGAATTGGTTTGAAAATCGTACTGTCTGACACGAAAAAAAAGCACAACTTGTGGCAGTGGGCATGAATCAAATAGATGAAATAACGTGAATATTGCACGTAATGCCGTGATACTGCGTTGGTAAATCTGTGCTGTTGAATTTCATAGATCCCATACAGAAGAAATTCAGCCTTTTGCATTGTCAATTACTGTAAACCAAACCATATTTTATATCAGGAAATCCTGAAACCATGCAATGTCATTCTGACAACACGACTAAACATTTTGACTTCACCGTATATAAACAATGACAAAAGGACTTGTCATTCTGATGGTGATGACATTTTCATTGACACAAAAACTTACTTTTGAGGAAATACCTAAGGATTTTGAGTAAAGTACATGCTTTTGCAAGAAATCCAATGTGTTGTGCTGTTTGTACTAATTGTTTTGAGAACGCACTAACTGTTATGCAAATATTAAGACTGATTCGAGAAATGCTCCAAAGCAACTGAGAAAAACTGTAACTACTTTTTCAAAACAATAACCACGTTCTCAGATCAGCCGATGCAGCCTGCAGAACACTAGCAAATTTGGCAGAACTCCCCAGTTTTCCTGCAAAACCCTCTATGTGAATCAAAACACTAAATAGCTATTGCAGAATTGCATAACTCACTCAAACAGTAACACACATCAGTCAAACAGGAGACACATACAAGCAATCGGTGAGCACTCTCAGACAAATACCGTATATCTTCCAATAGTAGCCCCGGCGTTTATTCAAAAAATTATTCTGACGGCCCGGCGTTTAAAAGAGACCGGCGGTTGTTGGAGACCGGCTATTATTCGCCTCGCAGACGGAATGGTGATGGTTAAACTGGGTTCATTTGGCAGTAAAATACGGTATGGTACCATATTTACGGCCACAAAATGTAGGCAACAACACCGGATGAACATTTCAGGATTTAATGAAATTATCAGTACAGCAGTACGGTGTTATTAAAGCAGTATACGGTATTACCGTAAGCATGAAAAACAGGTACGGTAGACGTCTACTGAACTTTCTTGCCAACGATGCCACCAGCGTGATCTTTTACTACAGACCGCCACTTAAAGGAGACCGGCTACTATTGGAGACCGGCGTCTATTTGTCGCGACATCTCTTCAAACCTGGCGTTTATTGGAAACGGGCGTCAATAAGAGACGGGCCACTACTAGAAGACACACAGTACACACACAGAGGGAGCAACAAAGAACAAAAACACAGCTTCTGTGAAGGTAAAGTGGTTTTACTGGGTGTGTTTGAAAACGCAAAAATCAAGAAAACAAATTTTGTCGTGTGATATAAAAAAGGCATGTGATTTACTCTGTACGATCTCTTCCGTAGCATTGTCTCTCCCTTCAGACTCCAGAAGTGCTCTGTAAATCTCATCAAGGAATATAATAAACTTCCCAGATTTATATGGCCCAGCTGTTGGGATGTACACAACAGGACTAGTCTCTGATATACCGAGTGATGCACAGAGTTACGGTAAACGTATGGTGGACGACTCATATAGTGACTTTTTACCTGTACATATTGAGATCTCAGTTGATGAAGTGACTGAATGAATGTTGTGAGATGTTGTGTGGTCTGCAGTTACAGCAGCCTGTATTTCCTGTAAACGGAGTGTATTGTTCCCCAGCACCATCTGAACAATCGCCGCTTCATGGTCAGCAGTGAACAGCGGCCACTCCCAGCAGCTGCAGGTCTTCTTTAGAGTCTATACTGTATGTAATGTAGAATACTGCAGTAAATACAGATCTGATAACTGCAAGAACTGTGGTCTATATTTGAATTACAGCAAGTGAATGTTACAGGACGATTTTCCCTCTCGAATGTTTGAATAATTGATGCAACACATGACCATGAACATGGTCAATGACAGTGGCTGTAATTTTATGGCTGTCCTCTGTCTTTGACCTTGCCCACTGGTTCCTCTTCCACGTCCACGTCCATGTCCACGTTCCTGTCCTCTCCAGTCTTGTTTCATTGTGTGTTAAAAATTATACCACTTTATTACTACTTTTTTACTGTGTTAGCAACTTTTGAGTGATTGAGAGTTAGATTTGCAGCAAGTAGTGAAACCAATTGCAAGTTTGGCCCAAGTTCAGTAGTGTGTTGGGATGGAATTTAGCAGCTGCCGCTATTTTGAAGTGAATTGCTAGATCAGACACTCTGATGTCGTTTTGGTGTTGCCAAATGATCACTGTGACTAGTGTTTTGCAAAAATCCTTTAGCAACAAAAAGTGATGTGCAAGCAATGACAACATGGTTTCTGTTGTGCAGAAAAGTTTGCTGATTTTCTTATATTTATTTGGAAATGACAACTTGGACTAATGGCATGGTCAATGTAGTTAAGCGCCTGAGAAAAACTGTAGTAAAATTGACATTTTTTGGGGAACAAACTAATTCGACAATTTGACGTCTGCTTCAATACGATTAGGACTCGATACAATTTAGGAGCCGGTGAACGTTAAGAGACAATATCTTACCATCGCTATCAGGCAGAAATCTGTTATGTCCAAAACGGTTATGTTTCAGGAAATTGAAAAAAACAGCAGTGTATATTCAAAATATATGAACATTGTATGTAAATATATGAGTACCGTATATCTTCTAGTAGTGGCCCGTCTCTTATTGACGCCCGTTTCCAATAAACGCCAGGTTTGAAGAGATGTCGCGACAAATAGACACCGGTCTCCAATAGTAGCCGGTCTCCTTTAAGCGCCGGTCTGTAGTAACAGATCACGCTGGTGGCATCATTGGCAAGAAAGTTCAGCAGACGTCTACCGTACCCGTTTTTCATGCTTACGGTAATACCGTATACTGCTTTAATAATACCGTACTGTTGTACTGATAATTTCATTAAATCCTGAAATGTTCATCCGGTGTTGTTGCCTACATTTTGTGGCCATAAATACAGTACCATACCGTATTTTACTGCCAAATAAACCCAGTTTAACCATTACTATTCCGTCTGCGAGGCGAATAATAGCCGGTCTCCAACAACCGCCGGTCTCTTTTAAACGCCGTGCCGTCAGAATAATTTTTTGAATAAACGCCGGGGCTACTATTGGAAGATATACGGTATATATATATAAATATTTCAGCACTTTTCATTGGTTAAATATTTCTAAAACAATATGACAATTGACCAATAGAATTATTTTATGACCAAAAAAAAACACCAAAAATGGACTTGAGTGAAAACTCTTTTAATAAAAATATGCTGTTCAGTGTAAAGTGACAATATGTATGATGTCTGATCTATGTTTTCATCTTTTCTCAATGCTATGAGCTCTTAGATCATTGAATTGATTTGTTGATGTATTTAATAGAACAATGCGCTGTTAAAACTGTGCTCATTATTATGTTATGGCTGACCAAAGCTTCTCTTGTAATATTTAATATAGTAATGATTTTTGGATCGATGATTGGTAAGGTGTACGTTTATAAATTTCAGATATAATCCATCAACACCAGACCCATTTTTTTCCTGCACGGTGAGGCGAGAACTGTTCTGGGAGCAGATGGTGTTTTCATATCGCGTTGCAAAGCGCGTCGAGGTCTGTGGAGAACATATGCTCTCGCTAATTAAATAAATAAATAACAAAAAAGAGAAAGGAGACGAGGTGGAGGCCCAGGCGATGTATCGGGCGACACTATAGCAACGATATTCTGTATTGTATCATTTGCAGTGTTAGGAAGTAGATACCTACATGTAGCTCAGCTACTAACTAAATTTTCCAGTATTAAAGCTACTTTTTAAAGGTTGTAGCTTTAAAAGTAGCTGACTGTTTTATCAACAGTCATGTAGAGTAACAAAAGAAACATTGTTCGTTTGTGTTAGCTACTTTCAACAAGCAGTTGTTTGTGATTGGTGTTGAATTGGCAGAAGTGGCATCTGATTGGCTACCGTGGCCATGCGGAGCACACTTGTTAATAGTCAACTACTTTATCCCTGTAGCTTGTGATGTAGCTAGCTACTATATTAAAAGGGGAGCTTGTTTGTAGCTTAGCTACTTTTAAGTGTAATTAGCTTTAAATCATAGATTGAAAAGCTACCATTCAAAAGTAGATTCACCATCACCGATTGTTTGTTAATAAAACTTTGGTGACGTTAATTTGGTCAATTTCCACCACACACTGTTTGTGGTAAACGCATAGCAACTTTATAGCCATAAGTAGACGTGTATTTCATGCACAAAATTGGTTGTTTTTGGTTTATTTCTTTACAAATCATAGCTTAGAAAGATTCGTACAAGTAAATGTTCATGTAAAGTGAAATAGTTAAATTTTCTTGTATTTGCCCCATGATCAGATGGTCTCTAGTTCAAGTCCCAGACAGGTAAAGGTACCACTGAGGTACGCATGAGCAAGGTACTGTCCCCAAGCACTGCTCCCCGGGTGCTGCCCATGCTAGGGTGGGTCAAATGCACAGGCTGTATTTTGACATGTATATTAGGTTTGTGGCAAACTTGTGGTGGACTTCTAGCAAACTTTGTGGGAATTTATGCACCTGGCAAATTTGTCACCAAAAGTTCACTACAGGTTTGTCATTACTGGCTAATTGTTTTGGCAAATCACTGGTAAATACATTTGTCACTAGTAGCATTTTATCTTGGTTGCCACAACATTGCTGCAGGTTTGCCATAATCTGGCAAACCACTGTTCGCCACACATTAACCACAAGTTTGTCACAAACCTGCCACAAACATTAAATTAATATTTACTTTCACTTTAATGTTGACGAATACGGCTGACAGCAACAGCAATTTACTCGAAGTGAAAATATAATTGCTCTAATTGTAAATTTAATTGAGTGAGTGATTGTCATTGTGAACACAGCACAGCACACAGTGCACCACAACAAAAAGTGACCTCTACATTTGACCCATCTGTAAAGGAGCAGTGGGCAGCTGACATGAGCAGCACCCGGGGAGCAGTGCTTGAGGACGGTACTTTGCTCATGAGTACCTCAGTGGTACTTTTACTAGTTCGGGATTCGAACCGGCGACCTTTCGATCAGGGGGCTAACTCCCTAACTGTTACACTACCAGCTGCCCCACTTGTGCAGTACAGGTCAGATAATCCAGTAATTTCTGCTGGAATGTGGATTGTACCTGGTGTGGCACTAATTGACTCCATTATAAACTGTATATATGCAGCGTGGAAATATTTCAAGTCGCATTGTCAACATAGTTTTAATAGTGACGATTACGGCTGAACACTCATGAAAAATCCAGTATCTCAAATGATCAGATTATCTCATTTCCACTTTGCAAATAACTATTACTGTCGCCCATAATTGTCAACGTTGTAACAAAAATAGTCTTGTAATATTTCAGTCCTAGCAAGGAGGAATCCGAAGTGTTGGCGTGATGGAACCGGATAACATTGTGGCGTTGCCATTTTTATTCGGCCTTACGCCCTCGTCTCCGGAGATGGCATGCCATTACAGCTAGACGTGTGCCCTTCCAGTTCTGACAGCTGGCCGAAAATTCATGGCTTGTCGATGTACTGCTCGCTCGTTCTCTCTCTCTCTCACTCTGTCTCTCTCTTTCGTGAGAGGTGCTGCACCAGCAGACACAATCAAATTTCATGTTCTTCCCATTTGTCTTTATTACTAGCCGCTGTCTCGGCCGTCCGACTCTCCGGTCCCGGCTGGGCTCGGCCACTTCGCTGCTGAGAAAGTCAAATACAATTAAAGCAGCCAAACTGGTGGCGGGAAACGTTTTTACAGCCGTAGAGTAAATCACAATTTTCATCACGATACGATATCATTTCAACATCTGCCAGTATCACAAAGTCTGATATGATATGAAATGTATTGATTCATCTGACGTTTTGCAGGTAACCCAAAGTCTGCTACGATAAAATTTTGATTTAATTAAAATAAGACCATATGATATGCTGGTTTAACACCATCACTTTGTGTTTTCATATACAAGTCATAAAGTACAAATGATTTGTGTAAATCTTGCATTTGGAAAATTTAGTGGTTACATAAATTGGTGTAACGCCGTCAACCATTAAACAGAAATCTGTGAAACAGAAGGAATCGGTGTGATGACTTTAAATAGAAATCAGTGTAAAACCATCAAACACAAAGAGAGCATCAGTTAATGTAACAAAGTCAAAGCGAAATTGTAATGTAACAGTGATCAGTGCTATGCTGCCAAACATTTCTGTGAAACACCATCCAACAGAATTCCGTTTAACACCATCAAACAGGAATCATTCTAACATCAAGCAGAAATTGGTGTTGCTCATAAACACAGATTGGGATAACACCTTCAAACTGAAATTGGCATAACACTGTCATAAACAGAAATCAGTGAAACACCATGAGGCTGTCAAACAGAAATCAGCATACAGCAGTCAAAAAGAAATGTTGTAATGCAGTAGAAATCACTGCAACACCATCAAACACAAATCAGTTTAACACTCAAACAGAAATCGCTGTAACATTGTTAAAAGTGAATTGGTGTAATGACATCAAACAGAAATCAGTGTAACACCATGATGCCATCAAACAAAAATTGGCATGATGTTATCAAAAATAAATCGTTGTAACAACATAAATCAAACTGGAATTGCCATTTGCCAATTGGGGCAGTTGGTGGCGTAACGGTAGGGTGTTCGCCCCGTGATCAGAAGGTCGCAGGTTCGAATTCAGGGCCAGTAAAGTTACTACTGAGGTACTCATGGGCAAGGTACCGTCCCCAAGCACTGCTCCCCGGGCGCTGCCCTTGTTAGCTGCCCACTGCTCCTTCACGGATGGGTCAAATGCAGAGGTCACATGTGGTTGTGGTGCACTGTGTGCTGTGGTGTGTTCACAAGGACAAATAATCACTCACTTTTTTCATTTTCATAACACCATCAAACAGGAATCGCTGTAACACTGTAAAAGAAAAACAGTTGTACACTGCAAAAAATCAGTGTCAGAAAATAAGAAAAAGAAAGGGATAATGAGAAAGAAGGTTCCAGAATCAAGCAAAATTATCTGCCAATATAGTGAGAAAATTTATCTTGTAAAGATCTCCTAAAACAAGAAAAAAAATCTTTCCCCTTTTCCATGTTTTTAGCTTTAATATTCTTAAAATAAGCAAAGTTGTGATGAATTTCTTAACTCGTAGTGGAGAGTGTGAGAACTTGTCCGTTCTCTTAATTAAATTTCTTATTTCATTTTAAGAAGTTCTTATAATCAGTACATTTTTCTAAAGATAATTGTAGCTAACATTTCTTAAAATTAGTTTATTTATCTTACACATACACGTCTAGTCAAGTAAGTTATTCTAAAAATAAAAAAAAACAAGATCTATTTTTTCTTTTTAAGATTTTCTGGCTTGTTAAGATTTAATTTTTTGCGGTGTAATGCAACATGTGACGTGCGATGCCGCCCATCTGAAATCAGAGTAACATCGTCAGTTCATCGGTGTCAAACGGCGTTGCCGACTAACTATCCGCCGCAGCTTGGCCTTTGAAAAGGCGTGAAAATGCGAGAAGCCTGCAGCCAGACCGCGCCGGAGCTTCAGAGCTTCTGAGACTCTTATTTAGTTTGTTAATTAGCTCGAACCTTTTGATCCCAATTTGAAAACCTGCCACATTGCAGCGCTTGCCTCTTTTTGTGCGTCGCCTTGAGCCAGAAAAACCGCGCCTTTTCTTTTCTTTTTCTCTTTTTGCCTTTCAAATGGTGTGGCATTCAAGGCCTCCACTGGTTCCTCACCTCCCTCTTCCTCCACCTCCTCCTCATCTTCATCCTCCTCATCTTCACATCCTCCTCACTCTTCCAAGATCGCTGTCTGATCTGTTTCGGGATTTGGACGAGGCCAGGTGTGTGTTACGATGCGACCGGCTTGCGGTGCTGTTGAGTAGCTAACTACGGCTAGAGATGCTACTAACGTAACTACGTTTATCAGTAGCTTATCATTAGCGAAGCTGCTTTTAAAATCCTGTCCTTATTTAAAAGTAAAAATTTTTTAACAAATATTTTTAAGAAATCTCTCTTTACAAAGACGGCTGTTTTTAACTAGCACGTGTTTGTAGTTGGTGTTGAATTGGCGTCTGATTGGCTACCATGCGTCGGCTAATACCAAGGCGCATCTTCTTCCTGTTCTGCTCAATCAGGTCTTGACATAACGGACTTGGCGGTCGAGGCTAAGTTGATGTTTAGCGGTGGCGGTGCAGGGGGGCGTCAGGGGGGTCGACCTGCTCGCTTTGACCTTTTTAGTCTCGGCCTGGAAATGGCAAATTCTCTTGCACACACACACACACACACACACAGACAGAGGATCTGTCATTTCATTAAAGATAGTGGGTTACAACACAACTCACAGTGAGGTCATGAGTCAGTTCACACAGAGAAAATAATGTGAGATTGGTTTGAGGGAAAAACAGTAAAAATGAAGGATGGAAAATTACTCTCAGAAATGATTTCTAAATGAAAATATAGTTAACAATAACATAATAACATTGTTGTGAACATTTTGAGGGTTTGTGTTCAAGATTTGCTTTTTGTCCCAGACACAGTAGAACAAAGCATTTGAAGCTTTTTGAGTAAAAGTTAACATTAAAATAAATTCCCAAGTCCTAATTTTAGGAATTGGAATGGCATGTTATTTTCTAATTTGAGTTTGCATTGTCTTCTAATTTTAGGAACTGAAATTTGTCTTGTATTGGGAATTTTAATTTGCCTTGTCCATGAATTTTTGGTTTTTGAATTTGTCTTGTCTCTTCATTTTAGTCATTTGAATTTGTCTTGTCTCAATACTGATTATTATTAATCAACGAAACCAATAATCAGTAGTTTTCAAGACATATTTTGTCCCCTGTAGAAATGAAAAATGGTCAAAATGAAGAAATTGCCTGCGTTTGTCTTTTATGACGGTGTAGTGGATTTTGTGTGGACAAAGAGTATTCCCGATTCTGCACAAACACATTCGTTTTTAGGGTGCAGTGTTCAGAGTGCAGGGGAGTTTGAGTAAAGTCTTGGCTGAAAGGTCAGTGAGTGTAGCTTTCTTTTCAAGTTGAGTTGCATTGGATCCTGCTGGTTTTTCGGCTCCGTCCCCATTTTATCTCACCGTTTGTTGCTGGAACATGAACACCGCTGCATGTTTTTTTCTTCACTAAAGAGTGTGTTAAAGGGAAACCATGTTGTAGTTTTAACAATTGTTTAGTGAGTGTATTGACTGAAGGTCAGTAATGATACCTTGTAATTCAAATCAAGTATATTTTAATTAACATACATCTGCTATAAAAACGAAAAATTTGTTCCAAAACAAAGCGTAATTTAAATGCATTTTAGCCTGTTTAATTCTGAGCACTTTTCATGAAGCTCTTAACACAAATAGTGCAAGAACGTAGTCAGAAAGTAACAATTAAGTAGCAAATTATATTAATATAGTAATTAATAGAATATACATATGATAATTTCTCGATACTTTTGTTCATGTAGTTTTGCTTAAATCAATAAATATTGGCTGACACAGTATTATATTTGGTATAAAGTTTAGACAATTGTAGTGTTACATCAAAAACGTCAGTGTGTGTTGTCACACGACTCATCCCTGTCCAGTGTGTGTTTTATTCAGTGCTTTTAAAATTTATTTGAAATTATTAACAAAAGACATAAACAGTTTTATTAGAAACAAAATATTCCAGCTTTAACAGTTGTTTAAACAGACGCAAAAACATAAACACTAAATAGTTTATTAATCATAACTGAGGTAAAATGTTAAAATTAATGCTGATATTGATTTGAGGTCATATCGTCCTGACCTACTGTATATCGTCATCATTATTTAAAAACCTTCAAACTAAAAATTCTTTATAAGTCGACCTCAAGTTCTTAATGAACAGGTAGAGATGAACTAGAAACGAGGCAAAACCAGTAACAAATACGGCCAAATACGGCTACTCGCCTTGCTGCTGCGTCAAAGCACGTGCAACTTAGTGTCCGAGTCCTTATACTAATTTCATCCAGTAACAACTTCAAATGATGCCGAGAGCAGAGGCCGTTATTACGCTCATCTGTTGAATTGCGGCGTCGAGGTCAACAGCCACATCGAGAACCGCCGTCGGAATTCTCCACCACAACAACACTTTCCTCCTCGTCGTTGTCCTTTTTACTGAGGGAAGCCCCACGAGCAGGGCTGGTCGATACCACCTCGAATCGATATCATGACTTATTGAACATTTTACCATGATTATGATTATTATTTTAGCCGATGCTGAAATCCAATATTTTGCATGCCCATATCTGCCGATGCTGATTAATGAGGAAGTCAGAGTCGAGTGTGAGTGCAGACGGAGTTGAGAAGATATTTTGCTTGCCAAAGTTCCACAGCGCGCTGAGAGTTTTGGCACAAAAAGAACACCATAGTTAGGACATTTCTAACACAGCGCCAAGTCAAGTGATTGTGAAAGCAGAGTGGACCGAGGGTGCAACATTTCCAGCGTAGTGCACAACATTTTAAGAAAAAGTCACGTCCTGCTCTATGTAGTGTACCAAGTCAAATAGGGTGCATGTGACACTCCATGTGCACTACCTAGTGTGTAGAGAGCCGTTAAGCTACAATATCGGCTATTTCCTGCGATGCATACTACCACATAGAAAAGTATGTTAAGAGCACCTTACCTACCATACTATTAAGTGCAGCAGTACGCAGCTTGGGACACAGCCCATGTGCGAGCTCACATTCACTAATTTTGTTTGTGAACGTTCCACTGCGTGCTCAGAATTTTGGCACAAAATAACGCCATACATTTTAAGACAGGAGGCGCAGGCCGTATTAAATCCCACCTCGGACTTTGGAGAAGCCTGACACAAGCGCTACCTTTCCCACGTACAATAAATGCGTGATAAAACATCAGCTGGAAATATCTGAGCATCAGTCCGATTTCAGTGAATTTAGAAAAAGTTATTATCGTCCGATTCCGATACGATTCCGAAATTATTGTGCATCCCTAATTTAGATAAAGGCTTGGAAAGTGAACTTGGGATATTTATGATAATATGATATTCAGCAGCAAGCGGTCAATGCTCTGCACATGATAAATCTGTCATCTCAAGGCCAGCCATAAAGTCACTATCAAAATATAGATCGCAATATAAATGCAGTCCGTCTCTAATAAAGTAATGCATGTAAATCAGGGATGGCAGCTCCGGCTCTGGAGAGTCAGGTTTTAGTGGAGGTTTTCCATCTTTATTTAACTTATTAACAGAATATTCACATCTGCTCTCAGGTAGATACTCACCAAACATGACCAACAGTAAACCTCCAGGCTACAGGTGTGCCTTTCAGGATAAAAGTATGTTTGGACAGGTAGGCAGTTCACCCTGTGATCGGATGGTCACCGGTTCAAGTCCGGGATCATTAAAAGTACCGCTGAAGTACTCATGAGCAAGGTACCGTCCCCAAGCCCTGCTTCAGGTGCTGCCCACTGCCCACTTCACGGAGGGGTCAAATGCAGAGATGACATGTGGTTGTGGTGCACTGTGTGCTGTGCTGTGTTCACAATGACAAATAATCGCTCATTTTAGCTGGAACTACCACTATGTAGCAAATACAAATCTGTAAAAAAGGGGACTCAATATAAAGCTGAACAATTAATTGAAAAATCTGATATTTAGAACACTAATCAACGTAATTTTGCATATGACTGATTATTTTAATACATTTGAAGAACCTGAATTCCTTCACATATAACTGTGTACAGGGCGGCACGGTTGTTAGTGCTGCCACCTCACAGCAAGAAGGTCCTGGGTTCGAACCCCAGGTCTGGCGTAGGGTCTTTCTGTGTGGAGTTTGCAGGCTCTTGCCGTGTTTGTGTGGGTTTTCTCCTGGTGGTCCGGTTTCCTCCCACAATCCAAATTAACCAATGTAGGTTAATTGGCGACTCTAAATTGGCCAGTAAGATGTGAATGGGAGTGTGAGCGTGTGTGCCCTGTGGTGTGTTGGCGCTTGCCCAGGGTTGGCGATCCCAGTCAGAATTCAGTGGTTCAGATAATGAATGAATGAATGAATGAATGAATGTGTCGTGTCACATTTGTGTTGTTTTGTGTGTTTGCAGTGCGTCTGTGAAAGTGAGTTATTACTTGTCATTGTGAGGATTTGACCAATGCTTGAAGGAGCAGTGGGCAGCGCCTGGGAACAGTGCTTGGGGACTGTACCATGCTCATGATACAGGTCCTGGATTCGAACCTGCAACCTTCTGATCACGGGGTGAACAACTTACTTACCATTACGCCACCAACTGCCCCAGTCCACTTTGAATCATTATGTATTTATGTTTGTACATATGTATCTTATTATGAATTATGTATATTTTTAATCATTATTTTAGGGATAGTACTACAAAAAAAGTCTCATGCTCACATCAAAGCAATCTTTCCAGGTGTTGTTTTTAAGCTTTCATTTGAAAATGGTAAGAAAATCCACGGACGCTTTGGTTCGTCTGACAAAAATCTCCTCTCCAACCCAAACAACCTTCCGTGGCATTTAAGGCGGATCAATTTGAGCATTGCAGAACGTCTGCTTTACTGTCCTCTGCTCTTTATGCAGCCTGTTTAAGTCCAGACGTGGCATCAGACGCCCTTGTTTTCTGTGTTTATTGGTAATCTTTGAGTGGAGGGAAGGCCAACTTCACCTCGAGCTCTCAGCTGCAGCCGAGCGGCGCGACGTCACCTCTGACATTTCCTTCTTGAGCTTGCGAAACGACTGGGAACGTCGGCCGTCGGTGAGAGAGAGAGAGAGAGAGAGAGAGAAAGGGAGAGAGAGACTATATTTTTTCAGAAAAACAAAACCAAACTTGGTGGACTTCATGTACACTCTGAGCTTTGGACACCAGCCAAAGATGGTGCGATCTGATCAACAGAGGGCGCTATAACAGCAGCATGCTAGTATACAAGATAAAAGATAAAAATAGACTTCATCTATCTGCACTCCCGAGTTAATTCCTAAAATATGGCTATGATTGCTTAAAGGGGACGTGGCCTATTACAATGACTTGTATGCACTGTGCAAGTTTGGTAGAAACCCTTTGAATTGCTGTTGTGGGAAGATGCTCTGACCACACACATCAAAAAAGAGACGTCCACCAAGAGGGGGCGCTATAATATGTTCATTTACGTTTTAGCTCATATCTCTGGAGTCATATGGAACAACAGCGCTCGCCGGTGCTTGGACCCCGTTGATAACTGTTTGCAGTTGTAGTTTCACTTGTACGTGAGTGCAAATGATCAGTAATCTTTGCTACTTTCAAAATGATATTTTGTTACAGAGCACGCCTAATTCGTTTTCAAACATTCAACAAATATGTTGGTAGCCGTATCATTTTAGTGAGACTAAAAATGACCTTCACAAACAAATAACTAAACAAATATTGGACTAAAAAAATCATGCAGAATAATTAACACTCATAATTTTTTTCCAGTAGGGAGTATATTAAAATATTAAAATGTGTCACTATTTCAGGATGGCATGAAATAGCATTTATTGTATTTAGCTGTTTAAACACCATTTTTATAGCTGATTACCAAATAATTATTCATGCAAATGTCACAATCCTGCGTTTATACTCAGTGTCAAGCAATTAAGCCGCAAGGCAATTAATTCGGCTAATGAATCGGCTGCAACGTCACCCCGAGTTAGTTTACACCAGCATCAATTCTGCACCTCAACGCCTTGTTAGTGTAAGATGCTTTTTTGTGTGAAAGGGTTGAAATTGTAGCTTTTATGCATGTAATTGAATTTTCACACTTGGGTAATTACTATGCATGCAAACTTACCAGTGTTAATATATTTATTCATTGACCTGTTGTTGTTGGTGTTGTTTTAGGTGCTGTAACAGAAAAATATGAAACAAAAACTGTCTTAAAATATAATTTAAATAGGAGGCAAGGCAGGATCATTTAATGATTATTTTTATTAGGATGCAGTTTAACAAATGCACCATATATTACACAATATTGTTTAGTTTATAAATGCACAATACAACATGAAAACAACAAGCAACAGTGGACAATATTAATACATGTATATATGTACAGTATATTTAAGCACACAGTGTCACATGACCTGTTTTAGGGACGAACCTGAGAAATGCTAAAGGTGAAAATTAAACAAATAACAAAAAATTTAACTGATTTAAAACAAATTAAGACCAAAACAACAAATAAGCAAATTACAAATTTTAATCTTCGTGTTTATTCTCTTTTCTTCTCCTTTCTTGTTCTCGGTTTACGCCCAAACCTGTTTGCTTCTTTTCTTTTGTTTTCCTCATTAGTTCTCAATTTAGGCCAACTCTTTCTTGTCAAAAATTGTGTTTATTTTCTTTTTTCCTCTTACTGTTCCTCATTTTAGGGCAACACTTTCTTGTGCACACACAAAATTAGGTGGGCACTCAAAAATTGTGTTCATTTTCTTTCATTCCTCACTGGTACATAGATTAGGGCAAAACTTTATTGTGTGCACCCATAAATTAGGTGTGCATCCAAGAAAATAAATAAATAAAATTAATAATCTTTTCTTCCTCACTGATCCTCAATTTTTGGCCACATTTTCTTGTGTAGACCCAAAAATTACATATGCACCCAAAATTATATTTATTTTCATTTCTTCCTCTCTGGTGTTTAGGTTAGGGAAAATTTTCTTACGCGCACCCCAAGATTTTTCTTTTCTTTTCTTTTCTCCCTCTCTTGTCATCATTTTTTGGCAACATTTTTTGTGCGCACCCAAAAATTATGCATGCAAAAGTTGTGGTTATTTTCTTGTCCTCATTCCTCAATTCAGGACAACCCAAAAATTATGTTTATGTTCTTTTCTTACTCACTCATCCTCAAGTTTTGGCAAAATATTCTTGTGTACACCCAAAAATTAGGTGTGCACCCAAAATTTGTGTTTATAATCTTTTCTTCTTCACTGTTGAGTAGGGTTAGGAAAAAACTTTCTTGTGCACTCCCAAAACTTTTTTTTTTCTTCTCCTCATTGGTTCTCAATTTTTGGCCAAATATTCTTGTGTACACCCCAAAATTAGGTGTGCAGCCAAAAATGTGTTTATTTTTCCCTCAGCGATCTTCAATTCAGGGTAACACTTTCTCTTATGCACCATAAAAAATAATTTATTTCTTTTAGTTGCTCACTCTGCCTAATTTACCAAGACTTTCTTGTGCGCACCCTGAAATTGAGTTTATTTGCTTCCCCACTGGTCCTCGATTCACGAGCTCTGTATAAAAGTCATCTAAAGGCTAATCTGGTGTTTCAGAGCAAGCTATTATCCACGCATAACATCGAATCTTAACTCACGCAGCAGTAATCTGGCAGGACGTGGAGCTTTATTTTCACGACAGGTTTGCGGTCGCAGGGGAGAAGAGGAGTGAAGTGTAAAAAGGAAGAGAAAGAACGAAAAGAAAAGATGAATGAAGCCCACTGATTGAAGGAGGTGAAATGGAGCAGTGATTGAGAAGCAAGAGGCGCGTCAAGGCCAGAGGACAATCAGTGGGTCTTTGTGCCGTTTTCCCCAGCCGGTAATGACATTTAGGACGCTTCGCGCATAGAAATCAGCAGCGAGCGTGAGAGCTGGACGAGGCGCAGGACCACGGTTAAATACGGGTTTATTATTCATTCATGTGTTTTTAACTAATGAACAAAAAATTGTTTACAAAATCAACAACAACTAACAGTACTTCATGCTCAATGACACATGCATCGCAGCTAAAACCTTGTTTACGGAAGAGCAGATCCCTCCTGTATTTGCAACAAAATTAAATTTCATTTTTTAAAATTTTTTGATATTGACAAAATGGCAGTGCTGGAAACACACTTATTTGAAAATGGCAAGAGATTTCCACCACGCTAGAGCAGATGGGTATTCAGCGATGCTCTGAAATGAGCGTGGTCAGCACAAACTTAAACGAAAATGACACGTATCAGAGTTAAATACTTAGCTCCCCTTAACAATCCGCAACTCACCATGAATATCCGTCAGAGCTAGCAAAAATACATCAAACTAAGAAGTAGCACCACTGTGTCGATACCGAGTGCAAGATGTCAATAATCACCAGGGCACGCAAGTTGGAGAAATTAAATATCAAAATCAAGTTTAGCAAATAAACAAAATTAACTAGACATTTGACAGTGTGATGTGGGCATTCGTGGGTAATGAAGGTTGCAGGTTCTCTCTCACCGCTGCCATCGCAGTCGTCGCCACCACTCACAGCTCTCTACGAACTATGTCTGTGTCTCTTCATAAACCTTTAAACCAAACGAGAGGGCCAAGTTAAGGACAGCGTTGTCGAATTAAAATGATATTCAAATCATCACAAGCGCACGCACAAGAGCTAATTCACTTACACTATATGTGACCCTCCACGGCAAAACCAGTCGCTTCTCTCAAATTTTCAAAATTGAGTTATTATGTTTTCATGAAAGGACATAAATCAACCTTCAAAATGATACCTATATGGAATGAATGGGACGACATATGACTGAGATATCAACATTCAAAGGAGTCGGGTTTCTCCTGTCACGCCAAGTGAGAAACGGAGAAATCTGCCGTCGAAGTTGACTATCGCCGTAGCACTCACAGACGCTTGGTGCGGTCGCGGCTACGTTTGCATTTACGCTAGCCTACGCTGCATTCACAGCCACACGGATAGCCTACCTACGTTAGGTTAACTGAACTCGGGAGACGAGGAGATGGATTCCGGGAAATATCTTCCGCTAGTCGGCAATTAGTTCGGCAAATATTGAAGTAAGCGGTCAAAACACAAACTTTTAACATTCTGCTGGGTGAATTCCTCACCTCAAGAAAGTCACGTTTTTAGGATGGAAAGGGTAAATTTTCAGCCAAATTTACTCACAACAGTACAGGGAATTTTACGGGTTTACGAGAATTTTTGACCGTTCTTCCAGAAGCACATTTGTGAGGTCAGACACTGATGTTGGACGAGAAGACCTGGCTCGCAGCGTCCGCTCTAATTCATCCGTTTCTCACTTGGCGTGACAGGAGAAACCCGACTCCTTTGAATGTTGATATCTCAGTCATATGTCGTCCCATTCATTACGATATCGATGCCGTTTTTTGAAGCTTGATTTATGCCCTTTCATGAAACATCATAACTCAATTTTGACAAGCGACTGGTTTTACCGTCATCTAAATGTGAGATGAAAAGCAAGAAAACGTTACAGCTGCGGCCCCATCCAACCTCTTATCAGCGTCGGAGCAGAGTTCATTGTTCACCCTCAGCCTCTCGTTATATCCCCAGCGTGTTTATCATTTAGGCATTATCAATCCAATTTGGGTCAAACTTTCCAGTGCTGCCATTTTGGCGATATCAAATTAGGTGCGTCCTGTGTGCATGCTTATTAGGTGCAATTGAAAAAAGTCAATAACTTCGGGTCACAGAAGTCAGAGAAACTGAATATCGCCATCAAGTTCAGCTTCACCAGGCCATTTTTTCATGTCCTGCTTTTGATCTCAATCTAAAGACCAAACTACGGAAAACAGCCGTAATTTGTTTTTTTGGTGTCAGTCTAACAGCGGAAAAGTTAAAAAACAAATAATTTATTAATATTCTGATTTGCGATTCTTAATTAAATATGGAATGAACGAGTGATAGACGGATTTGCATGGACCGTGTGTGTTCCTTTTTTCAAAACTTGTCTTTTGGTTTTGGAAATAAATACCAGAAAAATGTACCTTTTTTGGAACTTGAAAAATGAATGAAGTAATGACCATTTAATAACCATTTCTCCTGTTAAAACATCCTGTGAGCTCAGAACTCCAGTCACCTGCAGGCTTTAAAGAATTTTGACCTCTTCCATGCAGCCCTCTCTCTGACCCCGGTGTGATCAAAAGCGGCGTGGAAATGATCGGGTCACCTGCTAGATTTTTCTCTTTCTTTTTACTTTTAGTTCTTGACATGAAATACAGAGCCTTTTTTCCCAATTCCCTCATCTTTCCTCCGTTTCCTTTTCCTCTCATCATTCATCATCTCCCCGAACTTCATCCTCCTCCTCCTCGTTATAAAGGCCAGTTTCTGCAGATTCAGTTTTATCAAATTGCAAATTTAATCCCATTCAGCCCGGGTTCACGTTGTTGTCGTGGTGATAATCCTCACCGGAGCGCACTTGACTCCTGCTTCATCTCTCTGGATTAAACTGTTTGTATTTCAGTAATGACACTCAATTACAGCTCTTTATGTCGAAACGTTAATGTCATTTGTTTGCGTTCGCTCTCTTCCCACTGCTCCTTTATGAAGCATAATCGCTTTTGCAGCTCGTGCCCAGAGAGCAGGTCGCAGGTTTTGATATCAAAATTTCAAGAAAGAAACTATTAGCTTCTTTTTAGAAAAATTTAAAGCTCAAGTTGTGGTATGCGCCCAGAGGCGCTTCAGATCGGTGACTGTTTGAGTCAATATAATATTATTACCGTGATATGAAACTTTGGCGTTAGTCAGAAACCAATATTTTGGAGATATATAGGAACATTTTAGAGGTTTCATCATGATGTGAAAATGGCTGCGTCGGTCTCAAAGAGTTTTAATATTAATATTCTCAGAGTCGTGGGTGTCAGTTTGTCTTGAAATTAATTCCTGAGTCTTCTTTGTCTGAGTTCATGACAAGACCGAGTACACATACGACCAACTCTACTAGCAAGTAATGCTTGCAGCATAAACTAAATTTGCAGCATGATTATTTATTTATTTATTTATTTATTTATTTAACTACTTAGTGATGTTCTCACATTTAAACTGAGAAATATACTCTAAAAAGTCCATGTGTCAACTGTTAATTAGTTTTTCAAATTAACACCAAAAACCAAGAATTCAAATTGTAAAATTTGCACTATTTCTTTATTTATTTATAGAGGCGAAAAACAAAAGCGGCTCCAAAGCTGTTCGATCATTCACTTATAAGAGGCCGTTCGTTCGCGACCGACACGTCACTAGAGTAAAATTCTTGCACGAGTCGGATTGCCTCATTGTTTTAATTCTAATTTGCATCAGAACGTACTGCAGGCGTTACACAGCGCACCTCGGTGTTCTCGTTCTCAACAGAGAAACCATTTCCGCCATTAAAATACAGGTGCAGTAGTTCTGGTTCCTGTGGACAATTATAAAAACGTAATCCCATTTATTACAGAGTTCATTTTTCTGCACAGTAGGTTGATCATACCAAGCCCTGGACTAAATCTGGACTAATCTTGGCAACCACATTGTTCAAGCCTAGAGCCTCTGTCAGCACTGGGGGCTGAGCACCCCTAAAGGTCAGATCCTGGGATCACCCCTGAAGGGGGAGAGAGGCTAAAACATAGTTTTTGACACAAGGTCAGAAAAATCAATTTCTGATTTTGACTTTTGGAGGAAATAAATAATTGCCTCTTCAACAACCTTCTAAATTACCCTGTAATTTTCACACCTGCTGTTCATCCCACGGACATTTTCCCGTTTTTCGTCACCTGAAAGGCCTGATTTTGGGAGCCGAGGGAGAAACAGCAGTGATTGGCTTTTGCAAGTGGAAGTTGAGCTGTAGATTGGAGTGCTCTCTCTCTCTCTCTGTCTCTCTCTCTCTTTCTCTCTCTCTCCTCGGGTACGGTCTTGATTAGCTGAGCCCCCTGACACTGGGGCTGATGAGTTGGCTTACTTGGCTGACCTTCTACGGAAGGTAAATAATAAAATAAAAATTATAAAAGGCCCACATGATTGGAGAACTGGTTCCGCTCTGACAAGCAGGCCTCAACAACACCACTGTGCTATTGTACACGGTGAACACTGCCTCTGTCCTCAGTACTTCCTTCAAATGCTGTAAAAACTAGATACTTCATAGTAAAAATCACAAAGGAACCAGGGCCGTGTCACATTCTGAGAGAGAAGATCCCCGAGGACTTGCTGATTTGTGCTTTTGGAAATAAATACCTCTTCAAAAAAAACTAAAAAACCCCGGTGTGAGGTCAATTCTGCATCACACCATGATCAGAACGTCACCGGTAAAGGTACCACTGAGCTACTCATGAGCAAGGTACCGTCCCCAAGCTACTAAATCCCGGGCACTGCCCATATCAGCTGCCCAATGCTCCTTAACTGATGGGTCAAATGCAGTATCAATCAGTATCAACCACTTCCATTCATATCAAATCTATCAGTGCAGAAATAACTTATTATAATCTCCTTTGTTCCATTGTGTGTAGTTTTCTAGACATTTTGGTTGGGACTCACGATGATATCAGAATCGGCCGATAATTGCTGTTTTTAGTTTATCGATATCGGTCTGATGCTCAGATTTGTCCGATATTTCCATCTGATATTTGATGACGCATTTAATGAGCGTGGGGGAAGCTGTGGTGTTATTGTGCCGAAATTCTGCGCAGGCATTGAAAGACATTGGCGGTGTGAAATGTCAGAGTTATGGCTCTACTTTTTTAAATATTAGATATCGGCATCGATCTATAATTCCCATGACGTCCATCCCTACATTTTGGCTTTTGCGGTGAGGCTTAAATGTAGTTTCATCTATAGTCATTAATTTTCTTAATCTTATTTTTACAATATTTGTTCTTGAAACTTATAAACATCATAAATTGAAGTCAGGAGAAATAGTACTGACTCTATTCTACCCATATTTGTTCTGTTATATGTCCTGAATATCTACTGTTCTGCAATTTTCCGATACTCATAAATGATATAAATACAAGTCAGGGAAAGTAGAAGTGACTCATTTTATTAAAAGCACTTTTATTCCATTACATAAAGTATCCTTCATCTGTTAGCCGGAGTCGAGAGGGTAATGTAGCTTTCTTTCTCTTCCCTCTTTTTATGAAAATAATGTCATCATCCTGTAGTCGCTGGAGATGAAATCTGGCAGAGATATGGCACGATGTCAGGTACGAATATCGCCTGAGTGTAAAGTCGGAACAGATAAGCGCTGGTTCTCTGTCTGTGTGTCAGAAATGTGAGCGATGGACGTCACGCCAGCGGAAAATGGAGTCTCCTCGTAATGACTTTTTTTAGCGAGACATTTTAATAGAAACGATGGCGTCGGCAATAGCTCCGGCCTGAGAGAACGGGAATGTGGAAATGAGAGAGGCAAAAGTCATTTCGCTCTTTTGTTCGTCTGTATGAAGTGCTGGATGTCTCTTTCTTCGCTGTGTTATCTCATCGGTGGGGCTTCGTTTCAGGAGCGTGCTTTATTTTTAAATTTGATCCTCTTTTTATACATTAGGACGTTCATTCCGCTGAGTAAAGACCTAATGCTGAATGTAGTGGGTGATGTTTTAATTGGGTGTCATTTGGAAAACCGGAGTCCACACTGGGAACTAATTGCTGTAAATTTAATGCTAGTTCTTTACAGTATTTAAGTGTATTCTATATATCACAGTAAAATACTGTACTTTTTAAAGAGATGCCCGTTATGTTTCTTATATCTTTTTTTCTATATATATATCTTCATAACACAGTTGTACCGGCCTTCCCAAGGTTGATTTCAAGTTCAAATTATTCCAGACTAAGGCCGTGGGCAGCATGAACAAATGGTAGTTTTCACACGCACTTCCGACTCTTTGTTTCCTAAAATATAGTCAGTTTATTTGCACCAAAAAGATTAACCAAAATGCCTTCATAATTCATAATTCGTAAATTGGTTAAAAATCGTATTTTACCCCAGTCACACCACCACACATTTGACTACCAAACAATTCTAAAATTCATTACCTACCGGACGTGACATATATACATCCAAATTATAGGAGTGTCCCAACTAATTATCAAACCATAGACCTAAAAATTACAATAATTCAATTCATTCTATACATATTCTAAATAACCAAATTGTACTATTGGCACATAACATGATAGTAAAACCATGATAAGAGTCACAAAATTTGACAAAATGGCCACAACAACAGTAAAAGCTTAAGCACTACAACCAATTTCTGTAAATTTACAGAATAAATTTAGACAATAAAATACATGCTATTTTAGGAAAGGCTCTAATTTTCAAACAAACTTTTTGATTTAACAGCGCTGCTATTCAAAGTCAAAGTAAACTTAATTATCATCTCTGCTCTACCTGTTGTTGCAATTATTGCAGAGAGGAGAGCGAGAACCACTTTGATAGCTCCAGTTTTTACGGTGCAAACAACAAAGAACAAGGTAAAAGGAACAAATAAGGCACTATAAAATATAGAAATAGAATATAAAATATACACTTTAAACTAGAAGTACAATATAAATGTGAAACTTTCAACTTTGACCTAGAACGAGGGACAATAACAAGAAAGATAGACAAATAATTTAGTTAATCTATTAATTTAGTTATTTAACTGTTTTTAACTGTATTTTGAATTTAACTGTATTGAACTGAATTTACAGTTTTTCCCCTACAAAATTAATTTTATTTTTATAACAGTAAAATACTGTACTTTATTAAAGTCATAGGTATCCATACGCGTCTGCTATTTAACTAACGGAGTCTTGTACATTTACAGTGATTTCCTTACAGTGTTTAACTGTGTATTTTATATATACAATAAGAAATAATACCAAATGCCTATTTTCAAGTCTTTAATTGCAAACACTGTACATTTAAAGGATTTTGGGTCTTCAGAAAGACCCAGAATAATCCACCAGCAGATTCACCAGAGTTAAGAGCAAAGTTTAATGTAAAGCTACTTTTTAATAAACTCTTTTAAAAAGCATAATACAGACTTGCTCAAGTCATTTCTTCACAAAGTATTCTTATTCCCTGGACGATATGTAATGTAATGTACAATGTCATGTGTTATCTGTAAGGACATGAACTACGCATCATAGAATTTTTTTGTTTTGTGGTTTGAAACAAAGCCCAAAAATATTATACATTATGATTTTAGTTCTTAGAAGATCTTCAGTACAAAGAAGGCACTTAGAATATGCATACGTAAACAATTTATAATCTAATGAGAAGTAGAAAATAAAAATGTGAAATTTTGTTACTTGAGGTATTCATAATATGTGCAAATATTGCAACAGCAGTCGAGTGGAGCGGCGAGTCGAGCCCATACCTCCATCCTCCTCCGTCCCTCTCTCTTCTCTCTCTCCTTCTTCTCCTGACTAAGGCCTACCGTGTTCATCTCCTCTCGTCCTGTTTAGATCTTGTCACCGTGGTAAGCCCGAAATGCAAACATACGCCTCCCGCCCCCTTTTCTTTCCGCAGCATCTCTGCTGAACAAACGCCCTTGATTCTGTTGTGTTCCAGATTGAGATTTCCTCCACGTCTCCTGATGTGTGCAATTGCATTTAAGCGGCTGCCAGCATTTATACATTTCTTTTGCTCAAATGAAGTGGCGAATGTAGCCAAGGGCCTGTTCCTGCGTCGTCCGGGGAGTAAAGCCCGAAATGTGGTTCTCTACGAGGGTGTCAGTGAGTCTGGCCTCTAACGTTTGTTTTTTTTTAATGTCAGATTTATGCTCATGTTTCCCCATCTCCAAAACTCTCCTTCTGGGGAAGAAGTAGATCTACCTTCATCTGTATTTCTACACCACTGCTTTCTCAGTAAAAAAATCTATAAAGCTTACATCCAAGATTGGGATGTAAGTCTCCCAGAATCAAGATCTAAAGTTCCAAGTTTTAGGATCTAAGATTTCAAGATTAGGATTTAAGATTCCAAGTTTAAAATCTAGTATTCCGAGTTTAGGATCTAAGGTTTCATGTATACATTTTAGCGTTCCACGTTTTAGGATGTAAGATTCCTAGTTTTGAGATCATAGTTTCCAAGAATAGAATCTGAAGTTCCAGGTTTAGGATGTAAGATTCAAGTTTTAGAAGCTTAAGTTTCCAAGAGTACAATTTAAGATTTCAAGACTAGGATTTGAGGTTCCAAGTGTAGTATCTAAGCCTCTAATAATCTAATTTATCAACCGACTAAGTTAAATAAATCTTACAATAAGTTAAAAACTAAAGAGAAAAGTACATTTTTGAGGGGTAAGATTACCAGGTGATGGTGAAACGAGGCTGTGGAGTCGGTGATGAACTCGTGCAGCTGGAGGAGTGGACAAAGAGAAGAATAAAAACACTGATGACTCTCGGCACTGCATTTACATAAGAAGTGGAAGTGTGTTGTGGAAGAGTGACTCAAACTAACGTTACACGTCTGCTCGGAGCAGGTGAGGGAGGGAGAGGAGAGGGAGAGGAGGGAGAGTGCTTTTGTCAAAGTGCTTGTGAAAAGTGTTGTAACCGAGGGAGACACTGTGTGTTTACCAACAGTGGTGTGTGTGTGTGTGTGTGTGTGAGAGAGAGAGAATATGCACTTGATTCATACTGTTCTCCCTTGTTGCTTTTAAAACATTGTTCTTGTTGTGTGTGTGTTTTAGTTGGGTGTTTGTGAGTGTGTTTGTGTTGTGTGTGTGTGTGTTTGGGTTGTGTGTGTGTTTTTAGTTGGGTGTTTGTGAGTGTGTTTGTGTTGTGTGTGTTTGGGTTGACTGTGTATTTTGTGTGAGTGTGTGTGTGTTTGGGTTGAGTGTGTATTTTGTGTGAGTGTGTGTGTGTTTGGGTTGTGTGTGTGTGTTTGTGTTGTGTGTTTGGGTTAGTGTGTATTTGTGTGTGAGTGTGTGTGTGTTTGGGTTGATTGTGTGTGTGTGTGTGTTTGGGTTGTGTGTTTTGTTTAGTTGGGTGTTTGTGAGTGTGTTTGTGTTGTGTGTGTGTGTTTGTGTTGTGTGTTTGGGTTGACTGTGTATTTTGTGTGTGTGTGTTTGTGTTGTGTGTTTGTGTTGACTGTGTATTTTGTGTGAGTGTGTGTGTGTTTGGGTTGTGTGTGTGTTTTAGTTGGGTGTTTGTGAGTGTGTTTGTGTTGTGTGTTTGGGTTGACTGTGTATTTTGTGTGAGTGTGTGTGTGTGTTTACAGGTTGAGTGTGTATTTTGTGTGAGTGTGTGTGTGTTTTTGTGTGTGTGTTTTGTGTTGACTGTGTATTTTTGTGTGAGTGTGTGTGTGTTTGGGTTGTGTGTGTGTTTTAGTTGGGTGTTTGTGAGTGTGTTTGTGTTGACTGGGTATTTTGTGTGAGTGTGTGTGTGTTTGGGTTGAGTGTGTGTTTTGTGTGAGTGTATGTGTGTTTATTGTTGTGTAGGTGTGTGTTTGTGTTGTGTGTTTAGGTTGACTATGACACACACACACACACACACACAGAGCAAGGACCGTACACACACACACACACACACACAGAGCAAGGACCGTACACACACACACACACACACACACACATACAAACACACAGCAAGAACCGTACACACACACACACACACACACACACACACAGAGAGCAAGGACCGTACACACACACACACAGCGAGAAACGTACACACACACACACACACACACACACACACAGAGCAAGAACCGTACATACACACACACACAGAGCAAGGACTGTACACACACAGCAAGAAACATACACACACACACAGCAAGAACCGTACACACACACACACACACACAGAGCGAGGACCGCACACACACACACACACACACACACAGCAAGAACCGTACACACACACAGCGAGAAACATACACACACACACACACAGAGCAAGAACCGTACACACACACACACACACAGCAAGAAATGTACACACACACACATACATACACACAGACAGTGAGAAACACACACACACACAGAGCAAGAACCACACACACACACACAGCGAGAAACGTACACACACACACATACACACACACACAGTGCGAAACGCGCACACACACACACACAGAGCAAGAACCGTACACACACACACACACAGTGAGAAACGTACACACAGACACAGCAAGGACCGTACACACACACACACACAGTGAGAAACGTACACACAGACACAGCAAGGACCGTACACACACACACACACACACAGCGAGCACCATAAGCCGGTCGCCACGGCGCTCATCCACTATCGGCAAGGTCACATTGTTCTTGTGCGTTAGGTTTGATGTGCGCTGATGAATAATGTGCGTTTTCTCTCGTCTATTACTGGATTTTACCCCCGTCCAGCGGGGTGACCCCTCCTCCCCCTTTTCCAGATCTACCCCAATCCCCCCCTTCCCCAAACCCCGCCCCTGAAACCCCACCCCAGGCTGCTTATGGTTGAGGTTAACAACCTTGCCGTGGGTTGCTCCCCGCCCCGGTTCCAGACGACGCAAGTTTTGCGTCAATCTGTGATGAAATTTAGCACCTTGACCAGGGTTATTCCACTAAAATGCAATATCTTTATAGTGAGCAGTATCTATTATAATATATTAACTTTGAGAGAGAATATTTTTGAGCGTTCATATATATCATTTTATTTATTGACATATTTTTGGAGTATAATATACTAGACATTAGGGGTGTGACGGTTTTTGGTGTTTTAACCGTTCGCTAAGCCCTGTTCGGTTCGATACACCCAGATGAACCGCGACTGTTCGGTACGGCCGAAATTAAACTTACATTTTTTAAATGTGGTCATTGTGCACGCATTCTCAGGGATTAAAGTTGTCCATCGCTACGACGGATTTCACTAAAATGCTCCAGTTCAGTCAAATCTCCCCCTTTATTACAAACAAAACTCATATTTGAGCTGATAACTAACCACAACAACCAGCGTTCTACTCAAAATACAGCTATTTATTGAGATTTTCAGCGTTTATTCCAGAACGTCCATCTGTCGCTTTATTGTGACGTGGCTCCGAGTGCTGCGCGGGGGATTGTGGGAAATATAGTTCTTGCCCCGAATGGTCAAAATGTCTTTCAGACATTGACGTCGGAAAGAGAAATATCTGGCAATTTTATAAAATGTTCAGTTAATCATGATATTGATTTAAGGTCACATCGCCCAGCCCTAGAGAAACGTCTGTGTCTTTACATGTATTGTTCCTGTGTTTTTGGTGCCTTATAGAAATTCTGCACGATTTAGGGCCTGTTTACACGTGTGCAGATATTTTTATAAACGCATATTGTTTTACACATTTGGGCCTTTTGTTTACATGTAAACAGAGTCTCAGCCACCTCAAACCCATATTTTTTTTAAATGCCCTTCAAAGTGAAGATTTTTCAAAACGCTGGATTCCGCGGATACGCGTAAACGAGTAAAACGCTTTTTTCTTAAAACGATGGCGTCAAGGACATCATTAGGATTGAAAGATAGGGGCTGAGCCTCTAGGAGTGTGGTTAGGGTTAGGATTATCGCGTCAAAATATTTTCATCGCACCTACATCAGCTTCATCAATTAATTCATCATTTGAAGAGCATTTATCAGGACCTGTTATCTGGCTCACTTTCTTTCCTTCCTGCCTGCACTTATTTATTATATGAAAAATAAAAATAAAAATCACCTATAATTATACGGGGACTTAGGAACTTTTTAGGGGCCCTAACAATGTCAATGTGTTTAGTTCTATCGTGTGTGTGCCTTAAATACCTTAAATTCCTTACATACCACAAGTGACCACGGTAACCATGAAGAAGGCTACTGTATCGTGATCCAGGCTAGACATGTCGCCTGCTATTCACTGATGAGAAAAAAAACATGACACAGACAATTGGTAAACATTCGAGTTTGGATTCATTTTGTGTTATAGGGTGTAGGGAGATTTTTTTAACAAATATTGTGTAAATACAATTTAAAAAACAAACGGATAAAAATATGTTTTATAAAAATATCTGCATATGTGTAAACAGGCCCTAAGACAAGACCTATATGCATTATATTCTGTAATTTATGTAAATCTTTACCATACGGGTTGCTCTTGGTTGTGCGTTTGTCTATTTAATCAAGGACGTTTCTCGAGGGTTACGATTATAACATGACGGCGGTGAGTTTGCATATTGAAACGAGAACTTTGTCAGTAAACTATCAGAGCGAAAAATATTGATTTAAAAAATCATTCATTAATCAGAATCGAGTATATATTCACTTAATCGTGATATTGATTTCAGCTAGTATCGCCGGGCCCTTACGCTGGAACGCAGATGATCCACTTGGGAATTTGCCCTGTGCAGATAATCAGGGTGTCCTTCCCTGCAGAAGAGTTAAAAACGGAAGCAGTCAAAGCGTGGCATGGAATCGACTTGACATTGCATTTCCCAACGCACTTCACCCGTGTTCCCGGCGTGTGCTTCGAGCGCTTTGTCCCTCAAAAAACAAGCGCCTTTCCAGTCTTATGAGGTGCCAAGCAGCGCCAAATGTTTTACACCCAGTGACGAAAAGCTTGTGTTGGTGACTATAAGATGGGGGTCTGAATCTCGAGAGAGTCTCAAAATCACGAGTGGTTACTTTAATAAGCTGCTGGTGTCATTGTGTGGAAGAGACTGGGATCAGGTTTTTAACTCTAATGTAACTTTAGACTTCAATTAAGATAAGATAAGCCTTTATTAGTCCCACAAATGGGAAATTTGCATGTAACAACAGCAAAAAAGACAACAGAATATAGCAATAAAAAGATAAAAACTTCAAAAGTTAGATATGTAAATATACACAGAGTAATATACTAACTATACTAAAGTGCAAAAGGAATAAATAGTAAATATTTGAGAACTATAGGATGTGATTTAAGAATGCAAAAGTACAGCAGTGTAAGATAAACTGTAAACAGTAGTTGCTCAGTGTAACAATGACAGTAATTGTAAAGTGTAAAGTGACATAGGCATTAGCAGCATTGGACAATATTGCACACCTTGTGTGGTTAATTATTAATGTCCATAAAGACCTGCGGAATCTCTCGTTCATGCAGCGTGGGTGCAGCAGCCTCAGACTGAAAGAGCTGGTCAGTGCTGCCAGGGTGTGGTACATGGGGTGAGAGGTGTTGTCCAGCAAAGATATGTGACCCTCCACGGCAAACCCAGTCGCTTGTCGCAACGGAGGTTTCTGAGAAAAATGAGCGTTTATGTTGCGTGGGGTAAAATGTTGGATTTTTTGTTTTTCGTGTTTTGAAACAGTGGAAGGTCTATACTGTACTGTTGTGAATAAATTTGGCTGAAAAACTTACCCTTTCCATCCTAAAAACGTGACTTTCTTGAGGTGAGGAATTCAATTCCAGCAGAATGTTAAAAGTTTGTGTTTTGACCGCTCTACTTCAATATTTACGGTAAATCCACTGGTTGACTAGCGTGAAGATATTTCTCCGGAATCCATCTCCGTCTCCCGAGTTCAGTTAACCTAACGCAGGTAGGCTATCCGTGTGGCTGTGAATGCAGCGTAGGCTACCGTAAATGCAAACGTAGCCGCGACTGCACCAAGCGTTTGTGAGTGCTACGGCGATAGTCAACTTCGACGGCAGATTTCTCCGTTTCTCACTTGGCGTGACAGGAGAAACCCGACTCCTTTGAATGTTGATATCTCAGTCACATGTCGTCCCATTCATTCCATATAGGTATCGTTTTGACGCTTGATTTATGCCCTTTCATGAACACATGAACTCAAGTTTGAAAATTTGCAATAAGCGTCTGGTTTTGCCGTGGAAGGTCACATATATATATAATATTTGTGACCCTGCCTGTGATTATCTGGCTAAAGTCGCGCAGGCAGCGTTGAGTGCACACAGGCCTTATCGAGAGATCGTGCAGGCAAAGTTGAGCACGTGCAGACCCGAGATTTTGTTTGCGAAAGGTCCACTGTGCGCTCAGAATTATGGCATAAAAATAACGCCATAATTATCTAGGGCCTATGTTTGCAGTGAGCCCAAAGCAAGAAGTCATTAACACTGTATACTTAGGTTTTTATTTGTTGCATGTCATATCGTCCTCGCAACATTCAACAACGCTGTCGCATATTGTGTGCAGTCCTAATGTAACAAATTGGCCTCACCTCTGGACCAAGACGGAGACTGGCCCTGAGACTGGCCCTGAAATTACACATGCATTTTCGCAGTAAAAACGGGTGTGATTGCTCGAGTTTTGTAGCTGTGACATGAAAACTGGTCGAGCAGAAAGACTTTGATTAAAATGCATTGAAGTGAATGGGGAAAGAACGAGGGATGATTCCAGTGAGAAAAAGACGAGTGCGTGTGGAAACAGAGTGAGGTGCGTGTTCAGTGAGGTGGTGTGAGGTGTCATAAGAACCGTGTTGACTGTCGTGTGAAAACAGGCCGAGGGAAGCTTTCCAGTCCCAAATCCCATGTGTTCTTAATGGCAGAAAATGAAAGGCTTCCTGTGGGAAAAATAAATGACAGGAAAAAAGGATGAAAAAGACGAGTGCAGGTCATGACGCTTACAGATATGAAAAGAGATCCACTGAGCTCCATGTTAGTCTGTGGGGAAAAAACAGACGGAAAAATGGACAGAACTCACGAACAAGTGCACGAATCAAAACTGCCCCACAACGGGGCACTTGATGCCATAACGGTTGAAGATTGAACAGAAGATTGCTGAGGTACTCATGAGCAAGGTACCATCCTCCCCGGCCGCTTGTAAGCTGCCCACTGCTCCTTCACGGATGGGTCAAACGCAGAGCTCACATTTGGTTGTGGTGTGTTCACAAGGACAAATAATCACTCACTATAGACCACACGCTTTAGAGTTGGAACAAAGTTTCTGGCACAGAAACTGTAGCGGGAGTAGTGGTCAGAAAAAGTATGTGGTCTAAAAATCGGACAACGATATGTGATGCTCACCGCAATCACATAATAAGGAGCTGAAAATCACTCGAGTGTCTGCCGAATTATGAGCAGTTGGTAGTTTAACGGTTAGGCTAATTGGACCGTTCATGGTACCACTGAAGTACTCAAGAGTAAGGTACCGTCCCCAAGCACTGCTCCCCGGGTACTGCCAAAAAGAGGTGCCCACTGCTCCTTCACGGATGGGTCAGATGTAGAGGTCAGATTTCACTGTGTTCACAATGGCAAATAGTCACTCACTTAAATGGCATAAATGTCAGTGTTAAAGGAGCAGTGTAAACTTGCGGCCGTGCTGAAGGTCGAGGAGGAATTTGGCAGCTGCTTGTTATCAGGAGCAGAAGGCTTCTGTGCAACACTGTGCTGCGTGACTACTAATTCCCACTTCATTTATTACATACAGTGCTGTGCAAAAGTTTTAGGCAGGTGTGAAAAAATGCTGTAAACGAAGAATGCCTTCAGAAATATAAATAATGATTGTTTATTTTTATCAATTTACAAAATGCAAACAAAAGAAAAATCTAAATCAAATCAAATCAATATTTGGTGTTACTACCTTTTGCCTTCAAACCAGCATCAATTCTTCTAGGTACACTTGCACAAAGTCAGGGATTTTGTAGGATTATAGTCATTATATTATTTTGTAGGATTATAGTCATTATATTATTTTGTAGGATTATAGGATTATAGATCTGTGGTTAGTTCTCCAAGATGTTTGGAACAACCTACCAGCCAAGTTCCTTCAAAAACTGTGTGCAAGAAAATTTTTCTTGTAAAGATCTCCTAAAACAAGAAAAAAAATCTTTCCCTTTTTCCATGTTTTAATCTTTAATATTCTTAAAATAAGCAAAGCTGTCATGAATTTCTTAACTCGTAGTTCTTATAATCAGTAAATTTGTCTTAATAAAATGTAGCCAACGTTTCTTAAAATTAGATTATTTATCTTACTCATACAAGTCTAGTCAAGTAAGTTATTCTTAAAATGTAAAAAAAAACAAGATCTATTTTTTCTTTTTAAGATTTTCTGGCTTGTTAAGATTTCATTTTTTGCAATGTATTTTGTTGGAAAAATGCTTAAAATCCTCGAATTTTATCTCCAGATTGAAGTGACCAAAATAATAAATCATTTTCAGTGTTTTCTGAGATTTTGCAGCGTTAAATTAGCAGCACAGAGCTTATTGTAGCATTCCACTGAACACATTGGGTTGTGTTGGTGTGTTTGACACATGCAGGTCGATTTTCAAAAGCGTCCAACCGCTAGCACACACTCTCTCTCTTTCTCTCGCTCTTTCACATCGCATCTGGTCTTCTACTGGAAAATCTATTTGTTTGCTGGAGAGTGACGTTGTTGAGATTTTTTCCGTTGAGAACGCAGTGGAGAATATCTGCGTAAAGCTCGAAGTTGGCTGCCTTCCTTCAATTTTACAGCCGTCTGGGCTTTCTTTAACTCTGTTAGTCATTCACAAGGGAACACAATTCAGATTCAGAACAAGACGTCCAGAATCAGTCACAAAATAAGTTTGCACTTACGAAGAATATAAATAGACATGCCTAAATAGAGTTTTATGAAAGTGAGTGATTATACGTCACGATGAACAGAGGTGTGAACCTTCACTGGTCTCACGATTTGACTTGGTTGTGATTGTCAACGATTCGATTCAGTTCGATTATCACGTCATTGGTTCGATTGGATTATGATTATTATGTCAGCAATTTGATTTAAGTTATGATTGTTATGTAAACGATTCGAACAGTAACGATTACTATGTCAATTATTTGATTCTGTTGCAAAATCCCGATACATCACAACGCATCCCGTCAAGTTTCTACATTATTTCACATTGCACTCAGATCTGGAATTGAATCGCAGCTCGGGCAGCCGTAGTTACCACCGGGATGTTCTTTTTAAAAGTCCCGTATTCTACATTTTTTCAACAAGCTAAACTAGGTCTGTGAGCTCCACGAAACATGTCTCTGAAGTAGTTTGCTGTAAATCCCTCTCAGATTAGGCATTTGCTTTTTACTCCTCCACTTCAGTCCCTTTCGGAACAGGCTGTTTCTCATTAGTATTCCTAAATGCAAATGAGCCGACACTGACCACGCCCCTCACTCCGGAACTGGGTGTAGTGTAGACAGCACGGCGAGAGTTTACCTCATGTGAAAATAATCCACATGGTGCTGCTAACAGACCATCCATACAGCCGTACAGTTCAACACAACACTCGGCCGGAATTCCTATTCCTTATTTTTTTTAGATATTTGCATTAAATTCTTTATTCATAAATATGCTGAAATCATCTGGAAATGTTTTGAAAAATAAATCAAATGAAAATTGAATTTTTAAAAAGTGACTTCAGTAATGAAACTAGATTTCATGTCACGGACCACCAGGAGGAAAACCCCCGATATAATTGATTATGGTCTACCATTGTATCGATGCAGAAACGTTCACGTCTGTATCACGATGCATCGATTATGTGATTAATTTCTACAGCCCTATATGGTACATTGCTTTTGCCTGTTTGCAGATTTGCATTCCGGAATAAGACGCTGTGCCTTTCATTGTGCTTATTTGGCTGTTAGAGTAAAAGGGCGGCTGAGTCGTCGCACCGCTGACATTTACAGCTGTTTTAAGTGTATTAATAGCGTCGCTGTGCATAATCCTCATGTGATGTTGTCTCTTTAGCTAAATAAACTGCGCGCTCTGTCATCCCGAAGATAAATGAGTTGCCAGGTGAATGTGAAGTCAGCACATTCCATAATTTGTCCTGGTTTTCCTGGAAGAACGTCACGCCGTGCTGACTTCTCACAACACTTACTTTTTACACTATTCTGCATTAAAATGCACTGTATATTGAAGTGAATTTAAGTGGGTGATTATTTTGTAATTGCGATGATCAATATTATTATTAATTTATTATCCAAACCGCTTGATCGCGGGGGGACGGGGCGGGAACAGAGCTTATCCCTGGAATTTATGGGCGCAAGGTGGGGACCAATCCTGGGCAGTCGCCAACACGCTGCAGCATCACACTTTCACAATCACACTCTCACTCACACCTTAAAGGGCCAATTTAGAGTCGCCAATTAACCTATAGTGCATGCTTTTGAACTGTGGCAGGAAAGCGGAGCACCCGTAGAAAACTCACGCGAACATGGGGAGAGCGTGCAAACTCCACACAGAAAGAGCCCACGGCCGACCCGGGGATCACACACACAAGTTTCTTGCTGTGAGACGACCGTGCTAAGCTCCGCCACAAAATCAGTGAAACTCTAACGTAGTGTTGTATCACATTTGCATTGTGTTGTCACACTTGTGGTTGGTTGTGTTACACTTGTGTTGTGTTACCCTTGCGTTATGTTGTTACACTTGCATTGTTACACTTGTCTTGTGTTGTCATGCATGTGCTGTGTTGTGTTACCTTTGTGTTGTGTTGTGTTGTGTTGTTACACTTGTGTTTTGTTGTGTTACACTTGCGTTGTGTTGTTTATACTTGCATTGTGTTGCATTACATTGTCATTGTGTTGTGTTACACTTGTGTTTTGTTTTGTAGCACTTGTGTTGTTACACTTACATTGTGTTGTGTTACACTTGTGTTGTGTTACATTTACTTTGTGTTGTTACACTTGTGTTGTTACACTTTCATTGTGTTGTGTTACACTTGTGTTGTTACATTTACTTTGTGTTGTTACACTTACATTGTGTTGTGTTACACTTTTGTTGTGTTACATTTACTTTGTGTTGTTACACTTTCATTGTGTTGTGTTACACTTTTGTTGTGTTACATTTACTTTGTGTTGTTACACTTTCATTGTGTTGTGTTACACTTTTGTTTTGTAACACTTGTATTGTTACACTTACATTGTGTTGTGTAACACTTGTGTTGTGTTACATTTACTTTGTGTTGTTACACTTGCATTGTTACATTTGTCTTGTGTAGTGTCATGCTTGCATTGTGTTGTGACACGCTTAAGTTGTTACACAACACAATACAACACATTTGTTGTGTGTGTTTGCAGCGTTTGTGGAGTTGCAGGGTTTTGTGTATTTGCAGCGCGTCGATGAATGTGCAGCGTGTTTTCAGTTTTTTAAAGTGTTTTGTGAGTGTGTGTAGCATCTTCGCAACAGCAGTGTGTTTGCATGTGTGTTATCAACTTGATTCATGTTTTTTTATTTTGATTTATGTTTTTGTATTTTTTGCCCTTTGCTCTCTCTCGGCCAGCGTAGAAATCCACGGAAAACAAGGCAGGGCGAGCCACCGCCACCTCGGCCTGGTCCTTCCACGCCCGCAGCGAATTATTAGATTTAATGGCATGTAGGGGAGAGAGAAAGCAATGAATAAATAAGGGGTTATACAGTCGCGAAAATTCAAATCAGTTGCGGATTCAATTTGAAGACGAGGGAAAAAGAGGAAAGAAAGAGCTTGAGAAAGAGAAGGCTGCAATTTTCACCGCCGCTGCTGCTGCTGTCTCCGGCGTGCTAATTCCCGTTTCACGCTCCGCAAATGCAGGCCATAGCAGCATTTTCAGCCCCAACTCTCAGCTCTTAGGGACGTCTTTTCATTTCTTTAATTATTTATTTCTTCTCCACCATCTCTCCTCCCATCCGCCCCATCGGGATATTTCAAAGCCCCGCGTCCCTCTTTAAAAACATTAGCTACAATTTGTTTGCCGAGGTTTTAAGGCTCCAGCGGGTCTTCAGGGTGCGGTGTGAGAGAGCTGTCGCAGAAAATAAATAAAAAATAAATACTTTTCGCAAAAATCAGCACATCACTAAGAAAATGTTGTTCACAGCATTTATTTGTGTATTAGTGCTACAATAAATGTTGTAAATAAATATTTTTTTTTATAAAGCAACATGTATCACTAAAAAATGTCATTATAAATATTAATATAATATTAATATAAATATTTCTTTATAAAGTAACACAAAATAAAACTTTCACAGCATTTATTTGTTTTAAGACGACAGCTAAGATAAAAACCGTTAATGTAAATACTGTTAATATAACATTTATAACTAAAAGAATGACGTTTCTGTAATTTCAAAGCTTTTAATATGAATATTTTTACTAAAGCAACATTTATCATTTAAAAATATAATTTATTTGTTTTATGATGAGAAATAAAATGCAAATATTTTAAATAAAGCTAAAAAATGACCTCTGTAATTTCAAGGCCATTATAGAAAATAGATTTTATAAAACAGAATGTACTACAAAAAAGTTTTATTCACCTTTACTTTATGTATATATAGCATTATAAACATTGGATTACAATTAATTGTTTCATAAACTCATTGTATAAGTGTATTTTTCTTTATTTTTGACACATCCTTCTGCTCTCAGTCCCAATGGGAGATTTCAAAGCCCCACATCACTCTTTAAGAACATTATCTTCAATTTTTCCTGCGGCCCGATGGCTCTTCACTGTGTCGCTTGAGAGACTCGTCGTACTAAGTGGTTGGACGCTCTGCTCGTCTCATTGGCGTCTTCAAAGCGCCACGACCGGTGGAAATAAATAAATAAAAAGGGGCCGGCGAAAATGTGGGCCTAATGACTCTCGCCAGGGTTACCTCGTATTCTCTCATAAAGGGACGGAACGGTGGGGGAAAGAGAGAGCGAGAGAGAGGGAGAGGGAGAGAGGGGTCTGTGCCATTATGTGGAGTCCATGTGAAGTCTGTTGGGATTCAACAAAGAAAAATCCTGGTTCTGGCAAATGGTGTGTAATGGGATACATTAGTGCATTATCCGGCTGGCGGTGAGCCTCGAGGTCATGAGCAGGGCTGGACGATGCGACCTCACATCAGCATCACGTTTAATCGAAAAATTTTACCTCGATTATGATTACCACCATGAGACACACACACATACCGTCATAATCACAAGACTTTGAACTTTTGTTTGCTTGGTGAAGATTACGATATGTACGATGTCTGGTCAGTGTTTTCATTTTGGATCCATGCAACACAGTATATAGTAGTGTTGTGCTCGAGACCGGCTTTGAGACCAGTTTTTGAAAGTCTCGGTCTCATCTCGGACTCGGTCTTATTTGAAGTTGGTCTTGTCGTGAACTCGGACAAAGAGGACTCAGGATTTTATTTGGAGACCAGCCGAGACCACAACTCTGAGAATATTACTATTACAACTCATTGAGACTGACGCAGGCATTTTGCGTTGTTTATTCGTGTTTTAATAACTCAGAATCCCTTTAACTTACAGAAACCACACACATACCGTCATAATCACAAGACTTCACTAAAAACTGAAGTAATTGCGGTAAAAGGCATTAATTAACACTTGCGTTAGCGCCCCCGACTCTAATATGGAATGCCATCATGCACAAAAATGTAGTTCTCTTCCAGAAAGGCCAAAAGCAGCTCATTTTATACACCAAAATGAGTCCAAATCGGCTCAAAATTACCTAGAACTTCAGCATTTCTTCATTTTCAATTGATCAGATTAAATAAAATTAATACAATAGTGAGCTGAGCTAACTAGCGCGAGGCCGTGTCCGAGTTGTTTGTGTGTTTTACGTTCGTGTTTAAAAGCATGTGTAAGCGTGAACTATAAATCCTGCATCTGCATCCTCTGTTTCAAGGATTATGATCCTGAACGTGACACCCTGCTACAAATTTGCAGCAACATGGTCAAAGGTTAACGGCAACTGTTCGCCAGAAGCCTAAAGTTGGGGAATTTTGCCAACTCAACATCAATCGGATTGCACCTGCTAGTTGAAAATACTTTATTCAAAATAATTTTATTGAATAAATGTTATAGTCATATTTTAATGATCTGGAATTTTGCACACTATTATTAGAAACAATTGTAATTACCAAAATAGCTACAATATGTTAAAAGTAGCTTTGGTTCTGATAAGCTACTGAAATAAGCTGCTTCAGTTCCTTGTGTTTTGGGGCTGATACTCGGCTGCTCGCTGTAAGTTACGCAGGTTTAGAGGTTACTCTTCCGTAGAGTAATAGATGGTCTGTTAGGACCATTAACCACCAACCCGTCTCTGCCATCGAGAGAAAGAAAGAGAGAGTGAGAGAGAGAGAGAGAGAGAGAGAGAGAGGAGATTGGCAGGAGGGAGGCTGAGTGCTAGTGAGACAGCAGGAGAGATGAATAGGTGATGAAATGGAGTTCAGGAGAGCGAGACCACGAGCAATGTGAAGAGTGAGAGAGAGACGAACGAACATATAACCAGATAAAAGTGCATTAGGGAGACGGAGGACGAACAAGACGAGAGCGCTGGAGAGAAAGAAAGAAGGAACATGGAGTATTCGACCATCACCATGTGCTTTATAGAGATCTGGAATTACACATAGTGGTGAAGTGTAATCACAACTTTCTTCTTCCTCTTCATCTTCAGTGTTAACTCACCTTTTTCTCTTCATCATTTCTTTTTCTCTCTCTGACTATCAGTCCAATTCCTTATCAATTCTCCTATTGACTCCTGGGTAGTTTTTTAGTGTGAAAAAAGTAGTTCCACACAGTATTCCGCTTCAAAAGCAACCATTTTATTTTTTCCAAAATGATGTCTGCACAAGAGTGTGAACATCAACACATTCATATTGATATTCAGAGTTGTTATTATGCAGAGGCATTCTATGATTTAGTTTATGAAGAACACTTCTTTATCCATTTGGAATCCATCTGGATATAGAATAAAATGATTTAATAACAATAACAATTTAATAACACTTTTCTATATTTATTTTTTACTCTCTAACATATTTTCTGATTAATGGAAAATGAAGAAATACTGACGTTTTGGCATTTTTTGAGCATTTGGACTCATTTCGGACTCATTTCTGGGAGAGAAGTACATTTTTGTTTTAGTGAATGTTGGACTTCCCTGTGAGAGTCGTGAGCGTTAACAAATGCAGGGTGTGTGCTTACATCGTGAAAAATATCATTTATGCGTTATGATTCCTCGTGGTTGAAGGCCAAGTTGCAGAGAGTGTGACGTAATGTACCACGATGCAAAACGTAGGGAAAACCGGAAAATGTGGTGCTGGGAAATGAGAGAATCGTTAAGAAGAATCAATAACGTTGGAGGTGATGGAATTGATCGATTGGAACTGGTTCTGGTTCTACTTCATGGATGGGTCAAATGCAGAGGTTAGATTTGCTTGTGGTGCACTGTGTGCTGTGATGTTGTGTGTTCACAATGACAGTGTAATCACACGCTTTGACTTTTCATTTATTCATATCGATGCTGCGGGCTTGTTGATTGTAGAATTGATGCATTAATGTATGTCGGTGTATCGTTACACCCCTAGTCAAAGGGACAACAATGACCTGGACTAACGTTTGGGAGACAGTGACACCTGGGCAGATTTCCTGTGAGATCTGACTGCTGCTGCTAGCGAGCAAGGGAATAGCGGCATGCTAATCAAAGAGTCATCCGTCTGCGAGATGGGCGTCAATTAAAGCACTTATGTGCCTAATGATCGGGAATAAAAGCTAATTGGTCTACGTGGAGGTGGGATCTCACCTCCAGCGCGGCGTAGACGCAGCGATCCTGTTTAGCATGAGCACTGCGATGTTAGCAGCTCAAGGTCACAGCCGCTGCTCACAATGGGAGTCATTCAGCAACTGTTGATGAGAAGAAATTTGTTTCTTGAATCATACTTACACAGTTTTCAAAAAGATTCAGACACAATACCACAAATTCTTATTTGAGCGTGTTGGCGCAAAATATTAGCTCATTGTGTTTTCTTCAGTCCTGCAAATGTATAATATCACAATATTTAAATGTCTTAACTAATGACTTTCTTAAGAACAAATTTAAGTTACAACACCAGTAAAGTTGTGATAACTGTTTTGGCCATCATGTGGTGCCATTATTAAGGCTGTAATTTCCTGTTTTCATCATAAGAGGCACCACTATTAAGTTTGTATTTGCTTGTTTTGGCCACAAGGGGTGCCACCATTAAGAAAAACAGTGCTATTACTTTTCTTGTGATTAGCTCGTTCCTGATGTAAGCTGAACATTAACAGTTAGCTCAACTAAAACTAGCAGAAACATTTAGTTTTTTAGCATTAATTATTTATATATACTACAGTGTTTATGGCAGATGTGATGGTAAAGCTTAGGTTGAGGGGGTGGAGTTCTGGGTGGGGGCGGGTATTTGGGGAGATGCGGGGTGGTAGAGGGGGTTTATTAGAGATGCAGGGGGGTATTTCCTCTTTAGCGGTTGTGGACAGCGCTCTGCCGAGGGGGGGAAGACTCACCCGCTGCTCGGGGTTAATTGCACCGCTGGGGGAAAATGCCGACTCTGATTTGGAGCAGGGTTGAGAAGGCACTTTTGACAGGCCATGCAGTCAGGAGGAGGAGGAGGAGGAGGAAGGGTGGGCTGAGAGTGTCGACTGTTTTATAAATTGGCCGGCAAAGTAGAAAAGAGTTTTTTCTCAATTTTGGAGTGAATCTCACACACATGCAGGTTTTTTTAACTGAGACGCAGCAGTTTAACTCTAATGCAGATATTCCCAAATGAATGTCATTAAAAATGAGCAGAGAGTGTCTGCAGTTTAGGAGATGCTCTTAGCCATGGTGACTTTTCATTTTCCCTCATTTCAGGGACAGTCTCCCCGAGAGCAACTTGGGGTTAATGGTTTTGCTCAGGAACACGGTGATGGTAGCGGTAGAAAGAGGATTAGAACCCACAACCTCTTGGTCCACAAGCAAGCATCCTAACCACTTGACCACCACCAACCCTCACAGAGAGCTAGTTTGGGCCAGTTGGTAGAGTAATGGTTGGAGAATTGGCCCTGTGATCATAGGGTCAGTGGTTCAAGACCCAGACCAGTAAAAGTACCATTGAGATACTAATGAGCAAGGTACCGATCTTAAGCACTGTTCCCTGGGTACTACTAAAAAGCTGCCGACTGCTGTTTAGGGCAGTTGGTAGCGTAACGGTTAGGGCGTTCGCCCTGTGATTGAAAGGTTGCCGGTTCAAGTCCCGGACTGGTAAAGGTACCACTGAGGTACTCATGAGCAAGGTCCCGTCCCCAAGCACTGCTTCCCCATGTCAGTTGCCCACTGCTCCTTCACAGATGGATCTAATGCAAAGTTTACATTTCGTACAAATAATCTGTGAGAGCAGCTCACGCCGTCTCATTTGCTGCGAGCTCTTGAGTTGTCTTTATACGCGACACGTATCCAAAAAAGAGTCTTGAGTCTTGAATTGCCTTTCGTTGTCTTTTCTTTGCTACAGTTCAAAGTTTTACAAGCAAAAGTTGAATCCCTAAGACTACAAAGATACTTTACGTGGCGTTACGTGACGGTCAAAAAACTGTAACGCTCCTGAGCTCTCAGCTCTATCACATTCAATGTGAAACTAACTCTTTTACGTTCTTACATCCTATATATACCTCAGATTACATCACGTAAGGCACATATTACTTCTATTGTTACTTACTAGTGCATTTAACGTGTGTCACGGTAATATAATTCTATTACGTGACACTGTACATGGAAAGTTATGGAAGGTTCCAGAAACATTTCTCTACTTTCTACTGCAAACAGCTACAAAACATTAAATCTAAATATTCACACATTCATACACATAAAATGGCTCTAACATAATCAATGCAAATAAACATTATTAGTTAAATTATGTTATATTTTTATACAATGGTTGCTTTTAAAGTGCTGTGTTAAAATAACTCTTTTTGACCGAAGTGTTTTCTTTGTATAGTTCTGTTTTATTAACAATAGTTAAAATAATACTATTAAAATAAACTTTACTTACTTAATTTACTCACCTACTTACTTACTTACTTATACATGCACAATGGTGATTTTTGGTGCAGATTTTCAAGCAGATGTGTCCGGGTTTAGGTCTCGAGTCGGTTCTCACCCTTCATAATCTAATACGGTGACCCCACGAACCCCGGAGAACCCCCGAGAAGGTGGCTGCGGTTGCCGTGGCACCCGGCGGGTGTTTCGAGCGGGGCATCTGTCGCGGTCCGACCCCCTCCCCCTCGGCAGCGGGCCGGGCGCTAATTAATTTCCACGTTTAGGCGGGAGGCAAAGCGGCGGCGTATTGGGACACGGCGCGTGCCACCGACCTGCATCCTGGATGGGAGGATTAGGATAATTAGCCCCCGGAAGAGTGCACAAACAGATGGAGAGAGGAGACGATGCCGTACTCGTCCCTCCTGCGCTCCCTCTCTCCATCTTTCCATCCCCCCCCCTCTCTCTTTCTCAGCAGAGTCGTAAATAAGAGCCATTTCCATGGTAAGCGGGATGCTCAGTGTGTTCCTGCTGAAAGCCGTGAGGTTTGGGACGAACCTGATGAAAAAAATTCACGAAAGTTTCCATTTTTACAACAATATACTATGTTTGGTGGCGGTGGTCTAGGTTAGGAAACTCACCTCTGGATCAAGAGGTCGTGAAATGAGTTTTGGCAATCAAAAGAGCAGTGACTCATGTAATGAAGGAGTTCATGTGACACCCAGAAAGCTTTACGTTTACAATATGCAGTTTTGGACAAGTTACTTCAAAAATGTAATTCATTATAGATTACTGATTACTGTTATTACTGTTATTACTGAGAAATTGGTTCCATTACAATATTACTGTCTCTGAATTGCAATGTCTTACACGACTCCTGTATTAGGGTCTTTCGTCCACCAAACACGGTTTTTCCGCTGGCAGCACCTATTTTTAATACAAATCCTATGAGCTTCAGCGTTCAGAGCACTGTCTGAGACGTGTTTTTGTCGCAACGCTGAGGGCGCTTCAAGCTGAAATCCGTTCCACTTTCAGAACAGCGTTGCGCTCATCAATGTCAGCTCTCTCTTGCTGGGCAATCAAAATCGAGGAAGGGACGAGACATGCACTGTCAAGAACTCGCTACAAATGGCTGTGTATCTGGAACAGCTAGTGAAGATTTCATGTACCCAATCTCGTCTCGAAGACGTGTGAGAAGCTATTTCAAACGCTGCCACTGATGCTGAGATGCGATTTCTCTCCATCTTATTGGCTAAACTAGCGGTCTCAAAGAATCACGTTGGAATAGGAACGAACGCGCAAGTGCCCGATGGCGCTTTTCGTAATTTAGCAACAATGAGCGTGCAGGAAAGTGCCAAGACAGCTCTCTGGAAGTGAGGTCAGCGGAAAAAAGGCATTTGGTGGACACAGGCCCTTACTTTTGAGTTACTTTCACCAAAATAAGTGTGGAAGTAGGAGCATTGCTAAATGCTAAAATGTAGTTTACTGCAGTTCATTCTACATCCTGTGGAGGGCGATGTGGTGCAGCATAATGACTGTAACATTCACTCTGTAGAAAATAGCTCTTTTACTCGCACTATTTTTCTCTTGTCTCATAGTGTTGGTGATTCTTAAAACAATACAGCACTAAATTTTGGGTCAAAAGTGTGTTGGAACGTGCCTTACTGAAATATGTAACGAGTATAATATTACTGAAAATGTATTAGTAATAGTTTACAATACTGTGTTACAGCAAAAAGAAATACATTACTGTAATTGCATTACTTTCCTAACGTTACTCCCTACACTGACAATATGCTGCTGTTTTCACAAAAAAACTACTAAAATGTAAGTTTTCTGAAAATTTACAGCCTTTATTCTAAATGGTACAGTATTTTACTCACATGAAAATACAGCAAAACACTTTCGGCAAAAATGAGCAGTTTGGCGTTTCTTCTTTATGTTTGTGTGTCTCTTACTGGTTCATAACTGTGGACAAGGACTTACAAGTGTTATTTATTTATTTCGTCATCTCAAATGTTTGTGTTCAGTGTGTGTGTGTGTGTGTGTGTGTGTGTGTGTGTTTGCTGTGCTCAGGGTCAAGCAGTGAGTCGGTGGTTCAGGCTGATCTGTGTGACAGCAGCTCTGCTCTGCCTCCAGACTCTCTCAGGCTCTTAATGAAAAAGCCGAAGGACTTGTTGCAAGCCGTCGAGGCAAAAAACAGATTAACTCGGATCAGCAGCGGAGACATCCGGGGAGACGCTCCGGCTCGGCTCGGCTCGGCTCCAACTTGAGTCAAACTCGGCTGGGTTCGGTTTGGCTCAGCTTGGCTTGACTCAGTTGGGCTCAGTTTGGAATGCCACCATGCCCTTTTCAGGGAGGTTGTGCGGGCACTACCTTCCACAGTTCAGAGCAGATGTTGAGATGCCACCTTCTGTGTTTGGGTGAAGTTGTTAAGAAGTCCCCTTCTAGATTTCAGAGCTGTTGTTGAGGTGCCGCCATAAAAATATTAAAAGAACACATCAGTTTTGATACATTTTTTGGTGAATTGCCCAGCTCTAATTTATGTAATGATTTGTGTTTAATTGTTTTATACAGGGAATCTCAGCATCTTTTTATGCACATTTCCAATTATTAATTTTTTCCTCATCAGTTTGAGCGACATCATAACTGGCACTTGCTTCATTTTGATGGTAGACCTTGTTGGTTTTTTAGACCTTCATCCTCTCGCCGTGTAATAGCGTCATTGAGAATTACAATGCAACAGCAAAACAATAACTGCGGCTCAGGGACAATATTTCATTTTTTATCCGTGGAGCCATTTCTCTCTGGAGAGGACAAATATGGATATAAAGGTGTCCGTCTTTTAAAACGTCCATTACAAGGCCGACACTTTTCACCCGAACGACAGCCGACGCCGGCGTCTTCACCGTCCCGGGAGCCTGTCGATCTGACAGATGGTGAGTTTCCGTTGGTTTCGTTTTCTCAGCAGAAAAGCCAGAGGAACAGATTGACTGGTGAATTTTATCCCGAGCGCACATGCTCACCATGCTGTCCTTAGGGCTGGACAATTCATCGAAATTATCTGCTATTTGAATATTAACGTATGCAAAAATACACCCAGATATTGTTTTCTGTTTTGTTGTGTAAAAAGATAAGCAGTGATTTAATCAGAGGGAAAGTGATTAAATGTTGGGGCAGACGGTGGCGTAATGGTTAGGGAGTTGACCATATTTGTCACTGTGAACACACCACAGCACAGCACACAGTATGCTACGACCAACTGTGCCCCCTGCATTTGACCCACCCATGAAGGAGCAGTGGGTGCCTAACAGGCTTGTGAATGGTACCTTGCTCATGAGCACCTCAGTGGTACCTTTACCGATCCAGAATTGAGATCGGCGAACTATCTGTTACACTACCAACTGTCCCAAAGGCACCACTGGGAAAAATATGTGATGGGAGCGTTGCAGGTTCAAGTCCCGGACCAGTAAAGGTACCACTGAGGTACTCATGAGCAAGAATGTGTGATACGTCTATTATCCATATGGCAAAGTTATTTAATAGGGATGCACGATTCAGTATTCAGTATCATTATTGCAATATTATAATAATTTGAGATTATTTGATCCTAAAACACTAATTTCATTACATGCATGTTCATGCTTTTGTAACATTTTAAAGCCTATACACGTTTTTACTTGTACTTGTAAAAAATATCAGCACTTCCACATCTACCAGAGCATTTGTCTTACATGAGTATCTATATTTCTGGTGAATTGCATGTGTGCCTTTTCTCACCTCTGGATATTTTTGGAATCTTATTTTTTTATTATTTTGTTCTAACCCTAATCCTGACAGTTTGCAAAGAAGTAAAAATATTTACCTTCATTCACCGGCTGTTCTTAGAAAATGTTATGAAATCACATTTACACAGTTTTCAAAAAGATTCTGACATTTTTTACTCTATTTGGAAAGAAACAAAGCATGTTAAAGAGCATATTTTGTTCCAATTTTATTCAACTTTTACACTTTGAGCACATTTAATGGCATACATTTATGTCAAACGATTGAAATTGTACTTCTCTTGACTGCTATAATATTCGCACAGCTATTGAACATTGCTGTAAATATCACTATTGTATTTTCACACTAACTATCTGCACAAATTATTGAAAGTATTGACAATATCTGCACATACTAGATCCAACTTGAATGCTAGTTCAAACTTGATAAGAGATACTGTTTAAATTGTTCTAATTTTTAAAGTTGAAACTGTTACTGACTTCATGCACATCAGTGTAAAAGACAACTCCAAGACCATAATTGTAGGCTGAGTAACGCATCCTAATTGTCTCTCTTTCTACTTGTAGTTTAAAGTTTATATTTTATATTCTACTTAAACATTGTTTATTCTATGTGTCTTATTTGTTCTTTGGTCTATGCACTGTTAAAACTGGAGCCACGTCGTCTCGTCTCTCTAATTGTACAGGATATAGCAGAGATGACAAAGTTAACTTTGACTTTGACTTCTTGCAGTTTTGTTGCAGATTTTCTTCAACATTTATACTTTAAGTGCATATTTAGAGCCCAAACCTTTTACTTGAGTAACCAAGGTTGATCAGTCGTTAGATTTTACCAGAATTCTAACACAAGTAACAGTACTTCTACTTGAGTATGGTGTGTGTTTTGCCAAATTCTGGATATTTTCTTTATGTTTTTAAATGAGAAGTTTCACACTTATATACGGCACATCTTTGACTCTAAAATGTCCTTTTTCTGCATATTTATGTGTCCACTTTTACACATTTTTAGCAACAAGTTGATTTTCTTTACACTTTCCAAACATTCAGCTGGAAATTGGTTTAGTGCAAGTGTAAAAGTAAAATGTTAAAACTGAATGTCAGAATGTAATTCAACGTACAACTTTAATATTTACAAATTGTTTTGAAAATGCAATATTGCAATATCGATACTGATTATTGGATCGAGGGTTTTTGCACGTTCTTGTCTCAGCTCAGCTGAAATAAAACTTACTTGTAATTCTGCTTGCTCATAAATAAAAACGCCAGCTGACAGACATTTAATGAATTAGCTCCAGATTTATTTATGACCCAAGTGACCTTGTTAAGACCCTCGAGTTTAATCCGTCGTGACGATATCATTTTTTGTTGTGAGATAGAAGACCAAACTGAATTCTTGCCTTTTTAAAGTTTTTGGAGAGTGACAGCAGCAGCAGAAGGTGTAGCTCTAAAACTGCAGGTTACGTAAAAGCGCTTTGGACAGATCTTTATACGGGATGTGTTTCCTGTTAATTAATCACCCTTCCAAACCAATTATATTCTGTCGTGTAGTTAGGACGGTGTTCGTTGAACGCTGACAAATTGCTGACGCAAATATTTGCCTGCTTTCAGAGAGAGAGAGAGAGAGAGTGAGAGAAACGAATCTAGCACTAAGACAAAGTTATTGTCACAGATACTTTGGGAAAGTATGTAATTTGGTAATTTATGTCAAGCCGCTGCTATAATTGGGAGTGGGCAAAGGGAAAAGCTGATTTAGCTGAAACCACTTAATTGCTTGTGAAATTGCCTCAGCAGTTCTCTCAGCTCTAAAGTTAAGTTTAAGAACAAACAGATAATGTAGGCACAAAAAAATGTAAAAATGTAATGTGCAATCAGTAATTTGATTTAATAAAAATGTCTAATAATAAGTTGACTAAACGCTGCCATGGCTATTGATATTAAATATTAGACTGCAAACACAAATATTGCAGTTTATTAATTCTCAAAATCAATAGTTTGGGCCAATTTCCCAGTTGAGGATTAAGCCTAGTCAAAGACTAGCTTGGATTTTGAATGGTAAATCTCCATTAATACTCCAACTTAAACCGAGACTAGGCTTAATCCATGAGCAAGAAACCAGGCCTTTGTTTATACCCGAGGAAATTATGAATACTTTGTTCCTGTACCTAAGAAAAATGTTTACATATACTCACTTTATTTAATATTTATTCATCACCACTTCTACTTTTACCTGAGCATTTTTACATGAGTACCTATATTTCAACTTGTAGTATTCCAGTGTAGTATGTGTGTACTTTTTCCAACCCTAAATATTTCTGCAGTCTCATTTTTGTTTGTTTTTTACTCTACTCCTGGTTGTTTGTGATGAAGTATAAATATTGGTCTTCATTCAGCAACTGTTATTAACATGAAATTTGTTCTTATATCACACTTACGCACTTTTTGCCAATTTAATTCAAAATACAACTTGAATTTTTACAAAAACCTAGTTTTGAAAATGCGGTATTGCACTTTTCACCACAATTTTGGCTTTCACTAGCATTTCCTTATATTTAGGACAAAAGAAGTGAAGAAATCCTCCAAATGAGCTGAAAAACACACTGTAATAGAGTAACAGTATCAATACTCGTTAAAAATGAAGTACTGACTCAACTTGTTTACTTGAGTCAAGAGTGCTGGCTCTAAAAAGCTATAAAATACTTTTAAAGTAAAAAGTTGGCTCTAAATTCTACAAAAGTCAGAATCTTGGTGAGAACTGTGTAAGTGGAGTTTAATTTTTTTTCTTACACAAGTTTCACTAAGATTCTGACATTTCTGATTTGAACAGAAATTATTGATGCTCAAGTGTGGATTTTGTTGTAATTTTGTTGCACATTTTGTTCATTTTTTGTTGATTTTAGAGCCTGTATTTTCCACTCTAGTAAACAAGTTGAGTTATGTTTAAACTGAGTATTTGAGTATAGTGTGTGCTATTTTTGCCATCTCTTGATAATTTTGATAACTTTATGCTCATAAACAGAATGTCTTTGACTGCAGATCAGTCCCTCCAGGATTTCACGGGCCTTTATTGAGATTGCTGGGGCCTAAAATGCCTGACTGTGTGGCAGCTTTTGTAAAAACTTGTGCTGAATTTTGTTGCAATAAAGCTGCAGGAGTAAATCAAAGTTGTGGAAAAATAAGGCATTTTGTTCTCCTTTATAATGATTCTTTAACAATTAATTAAAATGAAGGAAACAAAACCACTATTATTTTTATTAACCATTAATCATTTAGTTATTTTTTAAGGTAAATGTGAGGCGTTTTAATTACACGTTTCTTGCGTCTTCTGAGTTCGCTGACGTATGGCTCAACGCTTTGCGGGAAATTACAATTATTTGGTCAAAGATTGCAGAAAAGTTGCACGGTAGTCATGGATTCGTGGTAATCGGCTGAATTTGCATTAATAGTTGTGATCGCAGCATCGGTCTGGTAAAAGTACTTTCTTTGAGTATTAATGTTCTGGCAACTTTGCAACAACGTTCTTTTATTTGAGATTTGTTCTTAAGCGAGAAGGGAATCTACCAATGCTAACGAGTTCTTTTATTTTAATTGTATTGTATGCTTTAGATGAGAAGCTCATGCTTGTTTACACAACATCTTTGACTGTAAAAACTTCTGGAGTAGAAATGGACATCGTTGGACCTTTAGTTGCGTTTGTCAGGAAAGCGCAATAATTACAACAGCCACTCCGGAAAGCAAATAATTACGCGTCAAATTAGCAGGTAAGCCATCAGCTAATTCGGCTTGTCAGAAAGAATGAGGATTAATTTGCCAGGAAATATTAAGAGGTGAATTATCCAGCAGCTTGTTGCTCATACCAAATGAGCTGGAGGATTGATGGAGTGGAGTTTTTATTTAACTGGGAACATAATCCCTGTCTCTGTCGTTTTTTTGCTTCTTGTTACTGGAAGGTGTCTCTTGTCAGGAGCGTGGTGAAGTCAGTCACGCCGTCTTTCAACTCGTTAATTAAGAGCGCTGACGAGCAAGGACGAGCCAGTGAGATGAGTTACGCCACTCTGAGTTCGCTTTCGAGGTCACAAAGTCCTTTGAGGAAAATGTAGCTTGATAAATTACTCCCAGAGCTGGGCGATAAAACTGCAAAACATGTATCACGATACAATGCTTCATGTCAGTCAATATCGATAATTGGTGATAATTTTAAAAGACTGATTTTTAATTTTTATCACCGGGGGTAAAAAGGTTGAAAGAAACAAATTTCCGGAATGAAATGTTACAATATGAGCTATTTCAAAAGCGTTAAAATAAGGCCATAATGACTGGTCGGCCCAGTTTTGAGTTTAGGTTCAAGGTACAAGGTACTTTATTGTCATCAGTCGCTTTATACATGTACAAAGTGTGATGAGACAGCGTTTCCCCATGGCCCCGGTGCAACATAGAGTAACACTGAACATTACATTCAAAAGGACAAAAGGTGCAACAAGCAACACAATAAATACAGAACGAACGCAATAAATACAGTAAGAAAGTGACGTTTAGTGAAGAGACGGAATGTAAACAAGTATTGCTTAGTGTATGTTTTTAAGGCACATTGGCAGCATCAGCATCTAAGCAGCTTATAACAGATGGAGTGCAAGAGCATCATAATACAAAATAATCACAATAAATAGACAGTATTAGTAGACACTTTAGATTTAGTCTTATACTTTAGACCAAAATGCCACTGGTAATTCCTATTTTTAATCACTTTTAATTATTTCTATTCTTATTCTGTTTTTGTGCGCGGAATATCTTACAAATACTTTCACATACAGAGGGAAGAGTTCGATACGTATTGAGGTTCTTGGGCCGCGGTTTTGGTAAATTAATGTTATCTTAGCTCTAACATGCAGTAGGTTCTTTGCCTTTTCTGTTTCTAGGACTGAACTGATTATTCCAATAAGTCAAATAATTAGATTACAAAAAAATGCTACACCATGCTCCGCTTGTGCTTCACATGGACGCTTATTAGTGACGCAGAGGTTCGTGGCCCAAGAACCTCAATACGTATTGAACTGTTCCCTCTGTATGTGAAAGTATTTGTGAGATATTCCGCGCACAAAAACAGAATAAGAATAGAAATAATTAAAAGTGATTAAAAATAGGAATTATCAGTGGCATTTTGGTCTAAAGTATAAGACTAAATCTAAAGTGTCTACTAAACTCAAAGCTGGGTCGACCAGTCATTATGGCCTTATTTTAACGCTCTTCTAACGTTCTACTCACAATGCAGCCGTTTATTGAGATTTCTAGCCTTTATTCCGGAACGTCCGTCCACTGCTTTACTGTGACATGTCTCCGAGTGGTGCGCTGGGGATTGTGGGAAATATAGTTCTCTTCCAGAAATGCCAAAAGCAGCTGATTTTACAGGTCAAAATGAGTGCAGATTGGTTCAAAATTACTCAAAACTTGGAGTTTTAAAAGTAGTTCAACCAAGGAGACCATTCAGTTTTAGATTGACAAGTAATTTTATTTGGCAAAAACAAGCTGTCTTTAGTGTGTATGTGATAAGTTTTGGAGGAAGCCCGTCACTTGGTCGTTGGTTCCCTCGTCTCTGAAGCCGGCAGATCTGGCTGGGAGACCAGGCAGGAAGGCGAAGGAGCCTGCCCCGGACCAAGACGGGAAGCCGAAGGTGGTGGAGGGGAGGAGGCGGGCGAAATCGAACAGCTGGAATAGCAGAGAAGGAGGCCAGTTTACTGCTTATATACAGAACTAGGAGTTATGCGATTGGACGTGCCGACGCTCATTAGGTCTCCTTGTTTGAACTTCCGTATTCACTTTCATTTTTGAGGCAATTTGGACCAAAAATACAGAAAAACATTGCATCCCTAATATATCAATAAAGGGTGTGAAGAGATAAATGATCATATAACTAGAATATGTGCTTTTATTTGTCCGAAAGACATAAAAATTCAACTGCAGAAAAGTGTATTTAGTGTATGAAGTGACTGGACTCTCTCTTGTATGACTCCTCATGCATCTCCTCACGACATTACTGTGCATCAGCTGATTGAATATGGAGATGCAACACATCACTCATTTATATCTTCCAGGTGTAATGAAACCCTTATGTTTTGTTTTTGTGCAAATTTTGTGATCCTCTGTTTCAAATAAAGAGATAAAGAGACTGAGAGAACTGCAGTGAGGTTGTCAAGTGAGGGAGAGGTTTATGTTGGAGTAAAAGAGGAGTGAGTAGAGGAGGAGGAGGAGGAGGAGGATGAAAACGAGGCTGATTTTCAGGCGAACAAAAAAGAGGAACAAAGAAGTCGCACAGACGAGCGCCCGGCACGCTGCTGACAATCCCATTCACCTGCAAAATTGTAAGCGTCTAAATGGCAGGTAGTTTCAATCGCATGCCGCATCTTAATCTCCCCCAAATCATACATGGATTTTTATTTTTTTGTGAGCATCTCTTTCCCTTTGTGAGGTTTATCCCGTTTTTGCCTCGCCGTATTTTTCGACCTGTGCTGGCGTAAGCTGCATAAGACTATTAAAGAGCTGCGATTGTTTCCACACAATAGCCCGGCTTTTCAGGCGGTTTCGACTCCCGAATGATAAACTTTCGTGTCGCTTTGATGCTCGACGACAGCGATGTTAGGAGAGGGAGCTTGCAGAAGAATTAAAATATCTTACATCGAGTCAATATCAATCAAATTTTGGTGCTTCCTATTTAATTACCAACTTTTTATAATTATCATGGAGAGGAAAATGGTTGAAACAAACACAAACGTTTTTACTCATTTAATACAAATGGTGGCACAGACAGGCATGTGATAAAATGTATGTCAGAGTGATCTTTAGATTTACAGTCTCCTGCAAACAGTGTAAGTGAGGAGAACAAGTCTTATACTTATTTATACATTATGTTTTCTTATACTTTTTGATTTATATTTTTATATATTCATGTTTTAGAATTTTTTAGAATGTTCTAGAATATTCCATGAGTGCAAGCTGTGAATAAAGCATTGAACCTTGTGTGTGTATTTTATTTATTTGTATTATTTTTCCTTATGATTTTAATCTATTTTTTAAAATAGCTGTTTTCAAGAATATAATGTCTCTGGACTGAGTATTTTATATTATATATGTATATAATATATATATATAATTTCTATATAAATTTAGCATAAGATGCCTTTCGAGAACAGAAAACCTATTTGTATTCCTTTTTCTTCTTTTGTACACACTTATAAGAAAGAAGCTATATGGAATGAAACAGTGAATATATAGAAATTGTGAGATTTCAGAAAAATCATACTTAAATATATATTGTCATTGCGATGGAGGATGGAAGGGCGATGAGGACACTGGCAGGCAAACAAAAGGGTTTATTGAACGGAACGGGCAGGTGAATACACAGAGGGCAAAAATAGAGGAAACACAAAAAGTCCGAAGTCACACAAAAAACAGGAACAAAGTTATGTATATATATATATACTGTATGGTCTTATGAAAAGGTCTTCAAATTAATCTGGTCTCCAAAAAGACAAACCAATATTTTTGATGTTTTCAACATAATCATACGTATCCAAATAAATAAACTGACTCCGACTCATTATGGTCACTCACACACACACACACACACACACACATACATATATATATATATTCAGAGTTTCATAATTATTAGACATTAGCGCAATACCTTTTTTAAAAGTCAATACAATCTTGCATATTGTACATTTGGATAACTGTTGGTACAGTCTCCTAAGTCTCTACAGTCCTAGATCTCTAAACAGACAATAATCCTTTAAAAATATCCGAATGCATGATTGAGATTATTCTCTTCTGCTTAAGGAAATATTTGACTTAAATCCTGTTTTTCAACTACAACAATGTAATAATTACACCCCCATATGTAACTAAATGATTTATTATTAAAATAACATCTCAAACATGATTCCTTTAAACACAGTTGTGTAATTTAGTGACGCTCTCTAATCCTGCGGCGCTTAACCCATCGTTTTACAGAATTGTGAGTGAGAGCCGTTGTTATTAAGGCAATAAATGCAGCAGAATATGCAACTTTAGAACAGAAAACTAAAGATTTTGCTGCAAACATGCATTAAAATGGTTCTTTTACATTTACATTATTTAGCCACTTCAGTTTGCTAAGTACAGGGTGAGTCTCCTGAAAGCAGCGTGAGTTTGTTTTAAGAACAAATTTCTTCTTAAGAATGGTTGGCCCATTATTATACTTACATATTAATATTTTGAAATACTATTTCCTTTGTAAAGGTTTCTGAGAATTTTCAATGAGCACAACTTGTGAGTTTGGCAGCCTTTTATTCGTTTTATATGATTTTTTCCTCCATGATTGTAAGATATTTTTATGAATATGACATTTCTGCATTTCTCAGAAAGTGAGATTTCTGCTTTCTAAAACGAGTTGTAATCAAACGTTACAACACAATGGTGATTGTGACCTGTGAATAGATGCAGACAGTGCAATTTCGCTTGGGGGCAGAAAATAAAATATAAATATATAAAAAAATAAAAAAGCAAGTTTAATAGTATGCCATCAGGAATGGTGCAGTCGAGGCAGTTTCCACTGGTAATGAACTTGTCAGGCCTGTAGCGTTTGTCTGTGTTGCTTTCGTGTTATTATTCTGCTTTCTGCATTTGTGCTCGGCCTGCGTATTCTATGCAGTTTCTCAAAACAGCCCCAGCAGCTTCACACCGAACATGTTTACCTCTGCTCACTCCCACTGGAGCTGGGGAATAGTGCCCGACTAACATCTAAAACAGATTGTGTTTTGGTGTTAGAAGGCACAATGTGGAAGTATCAGAAATGTTAAACGTGTTGCTCTGAAAAACACACGCAGGACGCTGACAAAAAGGAAAAAACAACAAGGTACGAATTTGTGCCACTCAGCATTTTTGTGTGTGTGTGTATATATATACTGTATATACAGTACTGTGCAAAAGTTTTAGGCAGGTGTGAAAAAATGCTGTAAACAAAGAATGCTTTCAGAAATACAAATAATGATTGTTTATTATTTTCAATTTACAAAATGCAAACAAAAGAAAAATCTAAATCAAATCAATATTTGGTGTTACTACCTTTTGCCTTCAAACCAGCATCAATTCTTATAGGTACACTAGCACAAAAGTCAGGAGATTTTGTAGGATTATAGTCATTATATATTATTTTGTAGGATTATAGTCATTATATTATTTTGTAGTCATTATATTATTTTGTAGGATTATAAGTTATAGATCTGTGGTTAGTTCTCAAGATGTTTGGAACAACCTACCAGCCGAGTTCCTTCAAAACTGTGTGCAAATGAACCTAGAAAAGTTGATGCTGTTTGAAGGCAAAAATAATCACACAAATATTGATTACATTTATTTTATTCATTACTACATTTTGTTGATTGATGAAAAATAAATGATTAACGCACTTCCATTTTTGAAAGCATTCTTTGTTTAACTATCTATCTATCTAGATAGATAGATAGATAGATAGATAGATATTATTATTATTATTGTGTTATTATTGTGCATGTGCATGTGCATATTATAAATTAACTGAATCCAACCCAGATTGGATGTCACTCCAGAAATGCTGCAGGCGCCTTAACCACAATGCAGAGTAAATGACACAACATAAAGGCAGCTAGTGGTAACATAACTACAACACAATGCAAATATGACACAACCCCACAACAACACAAGGGTAGCCAACACAGTGCAAGCGTGACACAAGTCATAACGCAAGTGTAACACATTGCAAGTGAAACACAACAAATGCAAGTGTAACATAACACAACACAAGAAGATTGAAACACAACACAATGCAGGTGTATCACAACAAATGTAACACAGCAAGACAATGAAGGTGTGACACAGCACAACACAAAGTGTAACACAACAAACGCACATGTAACACAACAATCACAAGTGTGAAAACACAAGTGTAACAAAGCATAATGCAAGCATAACACAACAAATGCAAGCGTAATTTGACAAACGCAAGTATAACAACATAATTCAAGTGTAACACAACTAAACCCAAGTAATAACAACACAAGTGTGACACAACAAACGCAAAGTGTAACACTACACAGCTTCTGTTTTCTGGAGGTCACATGCTTCTGGATATGGTGCTGAAGCCCAGTGGAAACGTGAGTGTAAATTGATATTTGACATGTAAACGGTTGTCGTGGTTTAATCGTTCATAGTTACATTTTCCCCAAAAACATGTACCTCCCAAAAAACACTTGTGTTGTGTTGTGTCACACTTGCGTTGAGTTGTGTGTGTCTGCAGTTTTTGTGTATTTGCAGTATGTCTATAGATATGCTGTGCGTGTGTTGCGCATCATTGTTCGACTTTTGTTGAGTGTTTTAGTTGTTCATAACCGCAGTGTATTTGCGTATTTATCAACCTGATTAATATGTTTTTGTTGCTTTTGATTCGTTTTTATTTTTGAATTAGACTAGGCTCTCTCGGCCAGCGTAGAAGCCTCATATGCAGTAAAGGCGACATTAAAAGTGAACTGGGCACTGAAACAAACCCAAACCATGAATCGGTCACTGATGCGTATCTAATAAAAAGGGTTTAATAAGCACCTTATCATCAAAATCAAACAAAAAGTCTGACAGTGTGTCTGCTCAAAAATATTCTGTATCACATACGACTGTGCATGGCGTTAGCGCCATGTTCATGTTCGTTGCGAGTCTCAGGTCAGTTTAAGGAGTGCGCTGATTTAAAATTAATGTGTGCTTGGCCAGTCAAACATGACCTTATTTAATAAGTGGCATAATTTTTAAAGACTTTTATGGCCTGTATTAAGAGATGCTGACCTGCAGATACTAATACAGCCCAACTATAATCAAGTTATCATTTTCACAAGATTTATGATAATAATAATAATAATAATAATAATAATATGTAATAATAATATGTGATTTTTTGCTGAAGGTAATTTTTTTTAAGTTGATTTAGGAAAATTGTATTATAAATCTACAGCTGATTTAGTGTCTATGAGCTTAAGGGCAAACTTTATATTATTATTATTACATATCACATTATTACTATTACATTTATTAGAGCACATTTTAAATAGCTTTACAAATAAATAATAAAAACACAAGCATAAAAAACAATTAAAGTGAAAAGACAAGAAAAAAATATATGCAGTATATATACATGTAGAAAAACTGATGTGTGTGTACATTTACATTTACATTTACATTTACAGTATTTAGCAGACGCTCTTATCCAGAGCATTTACAACAGTGCTTTGTAGTCCACAACTTTGTTCCTGAATCCATAATATGTCGACATCTGTGATTAAAAGCAAATTACCACAGACTAAGTTTTATACTTTAGCGAAAAAAGAATGGGTTAGAGGAAAAAGTTCAGACAGACACATGTTAGTGGGTTTTTTTTTAAATAAAGGATTACATAAAGGTAAATTAGTCCCCTAGATACTCTTTGAAGAGGTGTGTCTTCAGACGACGCTTGAAGACAGCAAGGGACTCAACAGTTCTAAACGACAGCGGAGATTGATTCCACTAGCGAACCAGCACTGCAAGAGTTTTGATGCATGTTTTCATATATATATATAATATATATATATATATATATATATATATACATACTAATATATATGTAAATATGAAACACAGTCCTGCATTACACATGAGTTTATATTACACTTAAATGTCCAGATAAATATGTACAAACTCTCATATCAATGTCCACACACTGAAGACATACTGCAAAGTTCTGACACAGTTTGGGGATAAAAACTATTCTAAAAATTGTTACTATATATAATCCAGTACAGGTTCAGCTACACACACACATATAATATATAATATTTGATATATAATATTTGATCTATAATTCATAATTCTAGGGTTTGGATTACACATTGTTTATAATTATATATTATGAATGTTACAGTATACGTGGCAATAAATTCATTCTGATTCTCACTAAGGAGTTTCCTCTAACAGAAAGAAAAATATCATGACATGAATGTGTCAGAAGTAGAGAATGTGTGCAATTTATTTATATAAATAACAAATTAATAAATCAACTAGTGCAATAGTGCAAATATCACAGTATAAGAAGCATGAATTGGCTATAGACGTTTTCCGAGAAATACAGTAAAATTTGCCTAAAATATTCATTTAAAAACCACTCTTTCAATGTTGGATGGGACGTCCACAGCTTTATGATAATATGTCTGTAAAGCGTATTTCAGAAACTCTGCTAAAGGTGTGACAAGACCATTTTCTAAACCACTGAATGGAAACTAAAGCCGAGCTACACAGATTTATGCGTAGCTCACACCAGCCATGACATTTCTACACAAAAAGCATGTCTTAATCTCAGAATGTGAAATTTGATTTTGGAAAAAACTATAAAAATGTGGAAAATATTAATCGAATAATTCATGCTGTAAAACAATGAACAGTACAGTTGCAGCGTTTATTTACATGCATTTATTTGTACTTTAATTTTAGTGATATATATAGTTTTTAAAATGATGCTTTTTACACCTACACTCACTCGCTGCATCTTGAATGAATATGTAAAGACTGAAATAATTTATCAGCGTGGAATTAAAAAAAAACTTTTATCATATTATGCAGGAGCTCACATTAAATGGGTTTGTCTCTTCAACATGGGCTAATGGTGTTCTTGGTTGTGATCCAAAACTATTTCGAGAGGCAATGCAAGAGTAATTTAGACATTTTAAGGCTGGACTGTATTTTCAAGCAAGGACAGAGATCCAATTTGAAATTACCCTCAATGTCTGGTGTGATGTTGAAGAGATTAAACCAGTCTCAAGTGCGAATTGTCAAAACAACTCATAAAAATCGATGTTTCTCGTCCTTTTTATATTAAATAAGATTTAGTTTGGAGATAAAATATATTTTATACTTTGCATTTGCAGGTTTTTTGTAGATAACGGGTGGTGCCAGCCCGTAGAGGAACAAGTGAGAAAAAAATAAACACAAGTTTCGCACAACAACATATTGTTTGCTCACAATAACATGCACAATATGTTATTTCATGTTCACAAGAAAGTATCACCTACTCACAAGATGTTAATGTGTGTTCACAAGAAAGAAACATTTACATCATTTAGCAGACGCTCATATCCAGAGCGACTTACATTTCCTAATTTCAGGGACAGTTCCCCTGAGAGCAACGTAGGGTTAAGGGTCTTGCTCAGGGTCTTGCCCAATGTTGGTAGTGTCGGAGGTCGGATTCAAACCCACAACCTCTTGGTCCAAAGCCGAGTCTTCTACCACTAGAAACCACTCTTCCACCAACACAAGAAAGTATATCACGTGCACTACATTTACATAAGACCTTATTGCATGTTCACAATAAAGAATTGTTTGCTCACAAGATGTAACGTGCACAAGATGTTATCACATTTTCACAAAAAAGTATCGCTTGCTCTCAATAGCCAGGTTTCCATCCAAGGAGTTTTTGCGAAAAAATATTTAGCGCTTCAAATTTTTTACCGATATGGCTGAAGGAAATGCTAATTATCGATAAAATTTTGTAAATGTCGACATAATATTTTTCCGTTTAACTTTAGCGCATAACTTCTATATCGATACTTCAAATGTCGTAAAAACTACTTTGGAAACACTTTTTGTCGGAAAAAAAGGACTTAAACGCAAATAAATGTGTCACATGATACATTTTCATCACATGGGTTTCGTCGCTCTGGGGCACTTTCTTCGAGCTCTAGGGCTATCAGACAAGCAACTGCTTCGTTCTGCTGTCGTCTTCAGATATTTTGTACAATTCCAATTATTTGTGAAACTGAAATAACAGTAAGCTGGCAAATTTCAAAAAACTGTCTGAATAATCTCTCCATCACTTTGTTTCTTTGTTTAGCGGAGGGGGGTGTCACGTGGAAAACAAAAGGTAGATAATTTGCGACATACACAAAATTATGTATGGAAACGGCTCAAGGGCAGATTTTTTTTGCGATACACCAAAACCTATGCGACAGTTCGTTTTGGGGGGATGACGTCATCACGCACACCATTTTATCGATAAAAAGCCAGTTGGATGGAAACAGGCTGGAAACAGCAATTTCGCACATTTGTTTTACGCATATTCTGTTTGTCGATAACAAAACGTTGCAAAAAACTGGATGGAAACTTGGCTAATGATGTATTGCATGTACAGGCAAAAGTATTGTGTGCCCACAAAAAAGTATATGAATACTGAAAAGTCCTTCTCATGATCTCGTGATAACATCCCGTGTACATGTTGAACACTGAAATCACACATTACTTTTTCATGCACGTCGTACTCTGTTCTTTAAAAAAACAGACAAGTTCACTGGCTTGACGTGGTTGTGCTTCGCAGTACTGCAGAGGGTAGAACTAATTTTCGGGAAAGGAGTTGGTGCTACTGGTTTGTATCGACTCAAACTGGACCCAGAACGTAGCCCTGAAGGACTGTCAGGATTTTCAGGAATCCTTTCTGCAGCGCGAACTTGTGTCAAGTCATATTAACAGTCTTTGAATTTTGTAGAAAAGCGTGCTCTGCGGTTCCTAATCGGCTTTGAGAAGACGTTTGCCAAGCACTGATGAATAAGTGGATGTGTGGCGCGATAAAACAAAGACCTTTTATTATTAAACTGCACCTGCCAGACAATGTTTGAAAAGGGACTAGAGCGTAAGCCGAACACACACACGTTCTCCAGCTACGGCTTATTTGCGATTGAAACTGTCTCCCGAATTGAACTCCACTCAAGTCTCGTGCCAGGAGTGTTTAGTGCGGAGGTTTAATCACGCCGTACGCTGAACGCACCTTTTTCGTCTCAATTTTTCTAACAAGGACGAATTCATGTGTGATTTATCAAAAATCAGGTGCAATGCATCGGAGCAACGTACCACTGATGTTGGTGGTGTAACGGTAGGGTGTTCGCCCCCCGTGATCTGAAGGTCGCAGGTTTGAATCCAGGGCCAGTAAAGTTACCACTTAGGTACTCATAAGCAAGGTACCATCCCCAAGCACTGTTCATTGGGCATTTGTCCAATTTGACCACTGCTACTTCATGGATGGGTTAAATGCAGAGCTCACATTTGGTTGTGGTGCACTGTGTCCTGTGCTGTGCTGTGTTCACAATGAAAAAATAATCACTCCCTCACTTTTTCTTCGCTTTTACCACTAAATGTCCAAGTACCAGACATACTTGGTCGTTTGGAAGACATGCTCCTTGTCTCTAAAATTGTGCTAAAAACTAAAACTCGAAACTAACACTAAAAAGGCACGCTAAAAATCTGTGATCTAACACTGGGACTTTCAACTCTCAATTTTGTCGTATCGCTATGATCATCGTAATATTAGTTGATAGCGTAAAGTTCGGGTGTTCGCCCCGTAATCAGAAGGTCGCCGGTTCAAATCCCAGGACTGGTAAAGGTACCCCCGAGGTACTCATGAGCAAGGTACCATCCCCAAGCACTGCTCCTGGGTGTTCCCCATGTCAGTTGCCCACTGCTCCTTCACGGATGGGTCAAATACAGAGGTCACATTTGGTTGTGTTGCACTGTGTGCTGTGCTGTGGTGTGTTCACAATGACAAATAATCACTCACTCACTCTCTCACTCACAACAATGTTCGAAAAATCTTAAGTCCAGGGACCATCTGTCTGGTAGCTCAATAAAAGCTAAAATAAGGAGTCTGAATGTTGAATGCACGTTGGCCGAGAGAGCTCAATTAAGTTTTATTTTTATTTTATTTCTATTTTAAATTTCATTGGGCTCTCTCGGCCACTGTACGAATGACAGTGTAATAAAATATTTTAAATAAATATAAAATTCCAGCTTTCAGACCGTGTTGAGAGACTGGAGGGTGTGTGGAAGGTGGACCCAATGTCAGACGCTCATTATTGGGTTTGTTCCAGGGGAGACCAAAAAAAAGAAGAAAGGATCAAAGAAAGGCCCGCTCAATTTCCATTTCAGTAACTCCTGTCCTAGAAAATGAGCCGGGGCTGTCCCTAAAGACGCACCCCCAACCTCCCCCCACCCCCTCCTCGTTTGTCTGCATTAAGAGCGCACAGGAACGGGCTTTTTAGTAATAAGTGGGACAGTTTTATATTTAGTGGCGTCCGCTTGCACCTTGAAAGTGGGCGAAGCTAATCTCCTCCAGCCTGGCTTCAACAGCAGCAGCTCAACTGGTCATTTTACTGAAACTGGGGTTAAAGTCTGGCATTATTAAGTTTGTTTGCAGCGTGGTGATGTTAGAGATCCTTAAATTTGCATTTACAATCAGTTGTTCATTCATTTTTGCTTGTATTAAAACCCAAAATTTTGTATAAATGTTTCCAAAACCAAAATGAAAATGCAAACTATGAGCCTTTTTCTGATTGACTGTTTTACGTTCAAATACAAAATGGACAAAATGAAAAACACATTTTAAAATCTCCGTCCTGATTGAGCTCAGAAATAAAAATGTCCAATGATGGTTTAGTCACACACACATCAAATTGTTAATTTTAATCATATTTTTCACTTTTCTGTTACCTGAGACGTGCAAACATTTAACTAACTAAATAGCATGTTTGCTGCGAATGTGAGCTCACACATGGGCGGTGTGCCAAGCCATGTAGTACTGCACTTAATAGTATGGTAGGCAAGGTGCTCTTATCATACTTTTCTATGTGGTAGTATGCATCCCAGGAAATAGCAGGGGTTGTAGCTTAACGACTCTCTACGCACTAGGTAGTGCACATAGAGCGTCACATGTGCCCAATTTGACTTTTGAAGTGACTTTATCTTAAAATGTTGTGCACTACACTGGAAATGCTCCGCCCTCGCTTCACTCTGTTTTCACACTCGATTGACTTGGTGCTGTTAGAAATGTCAGAGTTGTGGCGTTAGTTTTGTGCCAAAATTTTGAGTGTGCAATGGAACTTTGGCGAGCAAAATATCTTGTCTTCACCTGCTCAACTCTGCCTTCTACATTTATGATGTAAACATGTAAAACATCGGATGTCGGCATTGCTCTATTATTCTCACATCATGCATCCCTTGTCTTCAAGCGACTAACGAGTCACACTCGTAGTTAAACGTTGCGACTTTGGCCGGAGCCGAATAACAATTTCTTCTTTAAACGTTTTTTATCGTAACACTTATTTCGACCAAGTAATCAAGCGCCGTGGCATAAACAACGTCTCTCCTCATTGTCTAACAACATTGGAAATGCTATTTGCTTTCCATGCTCGGTCTAGATATTAATTGCTTCCTAAAGTGTAAAATCAATGTCAATTACGTGTAGCTCAGCGGCGGCGCGGCTTAGCGCTTATCCAACTCCACCATCGCCGCCTTTCTGGAGATCCATTTTCTTCACGAGAGTGTGTTCGACCCTCAGGATACGTCCGGGAATTAAAAGGTCTCTTTGTGTCGCCTTAATGAAAATGATGCCTTCAAGCCATCCAGAGACACATTATAATAAACACACACACACACACACACACATACACACACACGGTCTGAACAAAATGGGGGTTTGTACGGCTCAAATGCCTCTGTCGATACCCAGACGGGCTGAATGATGAATGTTTGGATGAGAAAGGGAAGAAAAGAACAGCAGCTTGAAGAGAATTGTTATTATTATTATTATTATTGTTGTTGCTCTTTTATTCTTCCACTATAAACCTTTACGTCTGTGTGTGCAGCTGCTTTATTTATTGTTGCTTCATAATCCTTATTTGGTGAAAGACTCTGTCTTTTGTTTTCTAGACTGTGTATGTGGACATGAGTGTGTACAAGCATCTGAGTGTGTATGTCGGTGCGAGTGTGTATGAGTGAGTGTCTATCTCTTAATCTATCTATCTGTCTATCTGTCTGTCTGTCTGTTTATCTGTCTGTCCACCCATTCATCCTTTTTCACCTATCAACCAATCCACCTGTCTGTCCATAATCTGTCTAATCTTTTATTCATTGCTCTTTCCGTCTGTCAGTTCATCAATCCATCAATCAGTCATCTATCCATCTGTCTGTATGTCTGTATGTAAATCTGTCCATTCATATAACCCACCCACCCATCCACCATCCATCCACCATACATCCATTTATTTATCCATCCACCCATCCATTCACCATACATCCATTCATCCACCATACATCCATCCACCCATCCACCATCATCCATCCACCATACACCATACACCCATCCACCATACATCCACCATCCATCCACCATCCATCCACCATCCATCCACCATACATCCATCCATTTATCCATCCACCCATCCATCCACCATACATCCATCCATTTATCCATCCACCCATCCATCCATTCATCCATCCATCCACAATCCATTCATCCACCATCCACCATCCACCCATCCACCATACATCCATCCATCCTTCCACCATCCACCATCCACCATACATCCATCCATCCTTCCACCATCCACCATTCACCATACATCCATCCATCCGCCATCCATCAATCCACCATACATCCATCCATCCACCATCATCCATCCATCCACCCACCATCATCCATCCATCCACCATCATCCATCCATCCACCATCCATCAATCCACCATACATCCATCCATCCACCATCATCCATCCATCCATCCATCCATCCACCATCCACCATCCATCCATCCACCATCATCCATCCATCCATCCATCCATCCACCATCATCCATCCATCCATCCACCATCATCCATCCACCATCCATCAATCCACCATACATCCATCCATCCACCATCATCCATCCACCATCCACCATCCATCCATCCATCCATCCATCCATCCATCCATCCACCATTATCCATCCATCCATCCATCCCACTATTTGTTGTGTTTCTCCTCTATATCCTGCAGCTCCATTTCCATGGTTGTTGTTTAAAGCCATGAGGCACAACCTGTAGTCTAAAACAATGCAGCATTCATCTGCTATTTTTGTTTTAAATTATTGATGCACAACACCTGATAATAATATGTGTAACGATACATTGATTTAGTGATCAACATGCCCATAGCACTGATCCAAAATGAAACCATCAAACATATTGTAACATCACTTTATACCGAACAGGAAGTCTGTTTTTATGAAAAGCAAATATTCTTTCCTTTAAATGTCTGGTTGAGCTCAGGATTAAACACGGCTGATTATATTTTAGTCACACATGCAGCAGTCGTGTCAAAATGTAAAGAATGGCAAATTTTCATCAAACACGTCATGCTTTAATTTTTCTGTTGCTTTACACAAACATAATTAGAACATAATAAATCTGCAAAAACCAGTCTCAAAATTGCACTCTTCAGATTAATACGTTTTATACACTTTTTACTATTATTTTTATTTTCAGTCGCTTCCCCAGAAAATCACCCCAAATATTTCCCAATGAATAATTTATTCCAAAAAGGAAATGCTTGTTGATATTTTTGGTATTAAAATATGCAAATAATATAAATATAAATGTATTTTTGCCTTTTATCAACAACCCTGTTTGTTTGTTTTTTGTGGTGGTTGCAAAATCTGGATGTAGCTTTATTAAATATAAATTTTGCTATATTTAATACTTAGTGGTTTTAAGTTTTAATATAAAAATTAAAGCAGTAACCCGTATATGAATGACTGCACTTGGTGACACCTGTACACCATTTGGGCTGCATTTTTTGCCCCCTGCCCCGTTACCTTTGGCGTCTGGAATCAGCTGTCATTTGCTCTGGGCTCTGTATGAGATCACACACACACACACACGCACACACACATGTTCCCGAAATGCCATCCCGGCTCTGTGTTAACTTCCCCAGCCACCGGGGGCAGCGCTAGTATCTGCTGCTGCTAATGAAACACTCTCCTGCCGTGCCACCTTTCCTTTGTCTCTGCATGGACAAGTGTGCCGAGGACCGGATTCTACCCCTGGAGGGAGTGTGTAAATACGTGTGTGAGTGAGTATGTATGTGTATAGGAGTGTATGTGTGTGTGTGAGTGTGTATGTGTATAGGAGTGTGTGTGTGAGTGTGTTTCTGTTTCTCTTTCAGCTGGTGTCATTGTCTTGCTCCTCATTTTCTCTTTCTGTCTATCTCTCGTTCTGTCTGTGTCTTTGTCTCTGTATGTCGGTCTCAACATCCTGCTACTCTGTCTATCTTTACCTTTTCCGGTCAGGGATTTGAACGGCGACCCTCCGATCATGGGGCGAACACCTTGACCGTTACGCTACCAACTGCACCACTATATTCTGTCTGCTACATGCAGTAAATGGAACTGTATCAACCTCCCAAACTGTTGTTTTTGTCTCTTTGGGGGGTCTGGGTGTTGATCAGATCCCTCTGATACCCCCTGTAACTCGAACCGTGACTGTATGTGTGTACAAGTGTATATGTGTGTGTGTGTGGATGGTGGGATTTTCACCCTTTTAGTTCCATTATTTTTTTGGCCTGTGTTGCCCATTGTTTCCTCTTTGGCAGGGTGTTTTGCCCGCTCGATGCCAAGTGTTCGTCCCTGGCACCGCGTTCTCTTCACCTTCAGCGTAACAGCAACACTACAGATGAGAGGAGCGCTGTGTGCTGCTGAGAGGGACAGGCTGTGTGCATTATGCTTTTTGGGAGATGTGGAGGATGGAGGCTTTTACTCTGCTCTTACTGTCCTGCTGTCCTGCTGTCTATCTATCTATCTATCTATCTATCTATCTATCTATCTATCTATCTATCTATCTATCTATCTATCTATCTATCTATCTATCTATTTATCTATCTATTTATTTATCTATCTATTTGTCTGTCTGTCTCTGTCTCTCTGTCTCTCTCTCCCTCTCTCCTTCCTGCTCTTTCTGTCTTTATTTCTGTTTCTGTCTAACGCTGTCTTTTTGTCTCCATCTTTCTCTCTTCGTCTTTTTCCTTCTCTGTCTATCTGTCTTCCTGTTTGTATGCCTGCACGTCTTTCTGCTGATCTTGCTTGTTCTGACCCCTTTCTGCTATGTCTATATGTCTGTTGCTCTTTCTATCTTTCTTTCTGTCTATCTCTATGGCCTTTTGTCTTTCTCTCTCTCTTTCTTTTTATGTCTTTCTGTATATATGTCTACACATCTTTCTGCTTGTTCTGTCTAGCTGCGCTTCTCTCTCTCTCTCTCTCTCTCTCTCTGAGTCTCTTCTTCTTTCTATGTCTATGTCTATTGCTCTTTCTGTTTCTGTCTCTCTATGTCTCCCTCTCTCTGTCTGTCTGTCTTTCTGTGCGTCTTTCTGCTCGTCTTGATCTTACTGTCTAGCTGCGCTTCACTTTCAGTCTGTCTCCCCTGTCTGTCTGTCTCTCTCTCTTTCTCTCCCTGTCAGTCACTCTCTATATCTCTGTCTGTTCTTCTCACTGCCTGTCACTTTCTCTTCCTGTCCTTCTGTTTCTTTCTTACTGTTTTTCTGATTGTCCCTTAATTTCTCTTTCTTTCTCCTTTATCACCTTCTCTGTCTGTCTGACCCTCTCTCTCCCTTTCTGTCTGTCTCTTTTCTGGCTCAGCTGGTCTTTCAGTCTCTCTCTCTGTCTCTCTCTCCCTCTCTCTCTCCACCTAACTTTAACTTCCGTCTCTTCTTGTGTTCTAAATGAAAAGCAGGAGTGTTATGTTTCTGGTGTATTTCTTGCGTGGTGAGAGGAGTGTGTGTGATCACGCCGGCTTTATTTCAGTGAATATTTGAGGTTTTCTAGCTCGTGTTTCTGCCCCAATTCAGCTCGGTTCAGTGATGTTTATTTAATAGTATTGCATGAACTTCCTGAATTATTTCTGTGAGTACTCAAAATCTTCTATGAACTCTTTCTGTGCTCCATTCCTAACTTTACCCAAAAGGAACTCTACGTGTGAAGTGGGCAAATTCTCCTTTGACAAACACAATTCTGACAAAGTTAAAGTTATTCTTCCATTACATCATTTCAACTACTGCCTCCTCTATAGTGTGCAGTGTGGGTGTGAAATTAAATTTTAGGAAATGCGACACTAGAGCAGGTATCTTACACTACTGCATTGTCATGGATTATACTTCAGCTCGAACGATAAATCGAGGTGCCAATATTATCGCCCGATATATGAGCTAACTGCTGATAAATTTGTAATGGCTGATAAATAACCCTTAAAAAGAAAGTAAAAGACAGACGACCGTGTTATGAGTTTTGTCATGACATAGTTTGTCCACTAGAGACAAACCCAACTTGTTTTTAATTTTTCATACGTTTACATTTTTAGGAGTCCAAGCACAAAGTGCTATTATTATTTTCTCTATTAAAGGATTGTGCAACTTAAACTGTAAGTCGCAGTAAGCTGAAATTTGACGGGTAAGTGGGAATGGTGGACATATCGGCATAAGCCGAAAAGCGTAGTGATCAGCCTATATAATTGGTGCTACAGAGAAGGCAAAAACATTTTGACCTCTAACTCCTTGAACCGTGTCCTAGATTGAAATTCCTGCTTTATCTGATTCATTGGTTACGTCAAACAACTTCCTAAATGGGCTTCCTATTTTGAGATTTTGAGCTAATTTTTATAATACATAAAACGAATTTTTGTGAACTCCTGCTAGGCTAATTAGCTGATTAATGTAAGTTAGGTGTCGAATGAATCTGTGCATTTAGCCCAATATTGTAATCCCTACACTTTTTTGGGATTTCACAATGGGACAGCAAACATTAGTGAATTAATTGCAGTGGGCGTGGCTTGTTTGGTATAAACAATCGAGGCTAAGATTCTAAGGATGTGATGTACAATGGCGCCAAATGAACAATAGGGGGTGCAATAAATGCTATGTCTTCATGCAGCTTAAACTGTAAATCGTTAAAAGGTTAAACTTGAAGGATATTTAGTAATGATATGCCTCTCTAAATACAATGAAATAGGTGTTGCTACAGACAAGGCAAAGGCATTTTGGCCTATAAAGAAAATTCTTGCTTTAGCTAGTTCTTTAACTTAAGCTAGCTGCTTTTTGCAACTTTTGCTTGGACCCCTCTCCTTGCCACTTGCGTCTACAGTTTTAGTTATATTTTTGTTTAATGTCTTGCCAATACTACTTTTTGTCCCTAAACTTTGTAAATCCCTCCAGGAGTTCGTGAGCCTTTTTTGAGATCGTTGTGGTCTAAAATTTTTTGTCCATCCTCAGCATCTATCAAGCCAAACGTTAGTTGTTTAGTGATCAGAGGATCGGAACACCACGATAAATAGCTGTCAAATCAAAAAGACAGTGACGTAACCAAATTACGCTCTCCGGCAGGTGAATCTCAATGCGAATCCGACGCCACTTCCGAGCCTCGTTTTCCTGTGAGGATACGGAAAGGGAACAAAACCAGCGACACAATGCTCCCCTTAATTGGTCAGTGTTTGCGCACAATGCCGGTGGTTTGCCATAATTGTTTAGCGCTCGCCATTGTTCTCTGCGTTCCGCTTAGCCATTGTGCTGCAAAGTTGCTTTGTGCTTTTGGGCGAGCGACAGCGATTGACGTTGGGCCCGGGAACTCTACCAGAGAGACCGAGCTGCACAAAAGAACGCTCTCAAATCGCTCGCTCTGCTAGCGTGAATTCAACCAGGAGCGATAATGATATTGTCTCATTGTTCCAACCGCAGCGTCGCTGCTGGATGAGTCGGACTGAAATGAGGGATGTTTAGACAGGGTTGGGAACGTTACTTTTAAAATGTATTCCACTACGAAATACATGCCCTAAAATGTAATGTGTAACACATCCCCTTAGATTACTCAGTGTGACTTTTGTGAACGTATCCTAGGCTAAATAGGTGATTAAGGCAAATGAGGAGTCAAATGAATCTGCCGACTTTGCCTGATATTGTAACACAAAGCTTTTTAGAGTTTTTATAAAGAGACAGCTAAAATTAGTCACTTAACTGCAGCAGGGCGTGACTTATTTGGTATAAACAATCGAGGTTAGGATTTTAAGAATGTGATATATAATGACTCTAATTGAACAATAGGGGGTGCTATGAATTCTATATGTCTATAAGTAGCCTAAACTGTAAGTCACACAAAGGTTAAATGTGATGGATAAGTTGAGATGATATGCATCTCAAAATACAAATCAAAATACAATTGCAAATCTGCTTTCAAATCTTCCCCTTTATTACAGACAAAACTCATATTTTAGCTGATAAATAACAACAATAACTAGCAATCTATTCACAATACAGCTTTTTACTCGATTTTTTCAGTGTTTATTCCCGGGTGCATGTTCATCGCATTATTGTGACGCGGCTCCGAGTGGCGACTGTGGGAAATGTAGTTCTCTCCCAGAAAGGCAAAAAGCAGCTCATTTTATAGGCTAAATGCATCCAAATCTGCTCAAAATTACCCCAAACCTCAGTATTTCTTCATTTTCAAATGATCTGAAAACATTTTTTCCATTTTATAATGTTAGAGAGTAATCAATAGGAAAAAATGAATATAGAAAAATGCATTATTTGTTATCAAATCATTTTATTCTGTATCCAGATGGATACCAAATGGATGAAGAACTGTTTCCACCTACACTAACCTTATTTTTTAAGTTATAGAATGTCTCTGCATAACAACAACTCTGCAAACCAATAAAACAGACACTGTTCTTACTATTTCTAGTAATTATACCTGAAGCACTTTTATACCACATAGAGCTAAAAAAGCAAATATTTCTACAGGTGCAGGTTAATTTTTTTTTTTTAGAAATGTGCTGACTTCATGACAGTGTCAGCATTTACACATCAAACTATGACAAATCTGAGTAGTGCAGGACGTCCTAAACACAACAACATAAAGCATGTGAAGAACTTCTACACACACTAGAATAACGTCTAGGGTGTTTGTGGCCTAGTGGTAGGACACTTGCCTTTATACCAAGAGGTTGCGGGTTCGAATCTGTACTCTGGTGTCAACGCTAGGTCCCTGAGCAAGACCCTTAACCCTAAGTTGCTCTCAGGGGAACTGTCCCTGAACTTAGGAAATGTAAGTTGCTCTGGATAAGAGCGTCTGCTAAATGCTGGAAATGTAAAACCCAGTCCGTCTAGGATTTTGTGGGTCTTTTTTGAGATTGTCACCTGATTTTGCAGCAGAAAAAAAATGAGATGAAAGTTGCTGTGTTTTTATGTGTTTTGTTGCTATAAACTTGCGGGAACAAGTCAAAGGTGTGGAAAATTTGTGATTTTGTTCCCCTTCATAATGATTCTTTAACAATTAATTAAAATGAAGGGAATAAAACCACTATTATTTTTATCAACCATTAATCATTGTTATTTTTGACGGTAAATGTGAGGCGTTTTTATCACACCCGGTTCCTGAGTCGTCTAAACGTAACAAGGAAGTGAGTTTGCTGACGTATGGCTCAAAGTTTTGCAGGAAACGACAATGATTGATCAAAATTGTGGAAAAGTTGCGGTAATTGCTCAAAATTGCACAATAGTAATGAATTTGTGAGGATTGGCTAAATTTGCATTAATACTTGCAATCGCAACATCGTGAAAACCTGGAGGGTCTGATGAGCCTAAATACAGAGGTAGAGAAAAATACCCAAAACTTTCTACGGTGCTGTAAAGATTAAGAGGTGTGTCCCAATACATTTGTCCATATTGTACATTTTAAGAGTTTTTATTTCATACTTAACCATCCTTTTCAGCTTTGCAGTGCTGACCGTGACCCTTTTAAGCTGTATTAATATCACCAGGCACCAATTTGATTGATGTTTTGTGGGTTTTTTATCTTTATCATATCTTTTTAAACCAGACTTTGAGTAAGCGCACTGAGGGCCGTATTATGAGCAGCAGCAGCAGCTGTAATGAGCACATGTTTTCAGCACCGAGCTACGGCCCAAGAGATTAATTAAGCCCCTTTGTATTGCAGCAGAAGAATAGGAAACAAGTTAATCGCAGGCGAAATTGACTGATGTTAAGCAGAAGAGAAGCCCTAGATCAAACGTTACGGCTCAATTTGCTTTTTGGAGCTTTTAAAGAGTAACCATTTAGCTCTCGAAGTCGTAGCACTTATGACGTTGTCCTGGGCATTTAATTTGTTCATGTTCCAGTAAAGAGTTTCCTACATTTTTGGAGAAGAAGGAAAAAAACTAGGGCATTAGAATCTGTCTGATATTTGGAAATTAATTTTTCATATATAAAAAAACAAACAAACAAAAAAACACCTATTCAAGACCTAAAAGACAGATATTTTCTCAATTTTTGTTTCCAAAACCACAAAACAACAACCCCACCCATGGTTGTTCCCAGCCTTGCGCCCATTAGTTCCCGGGATAGACTCCCGTCCCCCCGCAACCCCAGTTGGGATTAAGCGGTTCAGATAATGAATGAATGAATAATTTTGTTCTTTGGGAGTAAGAGGATTATTTTACAGTCTTTACAGTGTGTAACACTCACTTCTGGGTAATTTCACTTGTGTTTGATTAATAAATAAATAAATAAATAAATAAAATTAATTAAAAAATACATATTCCATTTTTAATTTAACTACAAGTAGAAGTATAGATACATGTGTTTAAAAAGACTCCAGTAAAAGTTGAAGTATTGACTCAACTTCTTTCCTCAAGTGTAAAGTACAGGCTCTAAAACATACTTAAAGTGTTAAAGTATTAAGTTCCCTTGCGAAGGACGAAAGCAGCATTTTAGGGCAAAGCTGACTGGGCTCCATATCCAAGCGTTATGTAGAGCACAAGCAGAGAAAAATAAAGCCACATGATACATCAAGCTGCACTGTTCATTACCATCATTATACCTGATGATCACCTCTATCCTCAACACATCATACAACACATATTATAGAGCTGTAAAGAGCGCTGCAGAAATAAACTCTACTCAACTGAAGTGAATGTGGTGGAGCTGAGCTTCTTTCTGCACTGCAATCACCACATCATTTCCCACCGAGTTGCCGCCTGCTTTTAGCTTCTTATTCTCTCTCTCGCGCTTTATCGTGACTATCGTGTTGTGCGTCATGTGCAAAGACCAATACACCAATGGGATTGTCTTTTCTGTGTGTGTTTACTATGTTTTTAAGCCTCAACCGATCAGTCAAGTTGTCTGGATGGAGCACATTATTGATATGGAACAGGTCAAATGCAGCAAAATGTCCTAATAAACCTCATTTAAATGAAACCAAACAAGAGTAACAAGCCTGATTTGAACATGTGAGGAGTAGAAAGTACAGATATTCATGCTAAAAATGTATATAGTAAAAGTTAAAAGTTGGCACAAAAATAATATAGTAATCAAGTACAGATACCCCAAAATTCTACTTAAGTACAGTAACCAAGTATTTGTACATCATTACTTCACATCTATGATTTTTTTTTTCATTTTGGTTTTGTAAAGAAATATTCATTTTGAGTTTCTTTTTCATTGTTGTTGGTTTTAATGTGCAAAACGAATAAACGAGCCGCACAAAGATTCATTAGATTTTCCGAATGGGAATTCTACACAAACGGCAATGCAAATTATCCAGAGCGTTTCTTCCTCTCGGCTTCCATCCCGAGGAGCTGGTATGGGCCGTGTTTATTAAATTTGTTAAAGTGCTTCCGAGCAATGCACATTTTATCCTCTTAACAGTCAAATTAGTATATACTCCAGCAATTACTTAATGTACCCTAATGAGATTTCCTCCACAAAACGGCAGGATTCATTTATTTTAATGCGCCGTTCTCCCTCACAGGGAGTTTATGCATCACGTCCCTCCGGAGCCCCAACTGAGCTCGAGTCATAAATAGTGAAAATGTGTGTGTATGTGCAGTAGAGTTGTTCCACACTACCGAAATGTGTGTGTGTGTGTGTTTGGTGGTGAGGATCCCGCAGCGGTTGTTCCTCAGGGAGGGGGTCGATGACGGCGGTGGTGGAGGCGGCTCGGAGGTTGATGAACTCGACTGTGGCGTGAAAAAAAAGCTGAAATTCATATAAAATGCATTAGAGCTGCCGGATTTGTTTTTACACGCCTTCTCGGCCGGATCGTGCTGCCGGGTAATCTGTAGACGGCCTGGGGTGGGGGGATATACGTTTCATGTGCTCATGGGAATGTATCATGAGAAAGCATCATGTGCTCACGAAAAGTATTGTATGTCCACAAGAAATTATCATGTGAAAGCATCATGACACAATGTTCATGTGCTCACAATAAAAAGGGTTGAATTGCATGTTTCCCATGATACTTTCTCTTGTCCATAATGTGCTCATGAAAACGTAATGTGTGCTGCTGAGGAGCTGTGGCTCTGGGTTTGCTGAACTGGCGTGAAAAATCATCGAAATGTGTATAAACTGCATTATTTGTTTGTCAAATTTGTTTTACACGCTTTCTCAGTCAGATTATGTGCTCACAAGAACGTATGCACGCAAACGAGAAAGTATCATGAGAAAGAATCATGTGCTCGCTAGACAGTATCATTTGAATTCAAGAACGTTTCATGAAAATATGTCATGTGCTCGCGAAAAAGTAACATAACACATGCTCACTAGAAAGTAACACTTGCTCACTAGAAAGTAATACATGCTCACTAGAAAGTAACACACACTCACTAGAAAGTAACACATGCTCACTAGAAAGTAACACTCGCTAGAAAGTAACACACGCTCACTAGAAAGTAACACATGCTCACTAGAAAGTAACACACACTCACTAGAAAGTAACACATGCTCACTAGAAAGTAACACTCGCTAGAAAGTAACACCCGCTCACTAGAAAGTAACACACTCACTAGAAAGTAACACTTGCTAATGAGAAGGTAACACACGCTCACTAGAAAGTAACACTTACTCGCTATAAAGTAACACTTGCTCACTAGAAAGTAACACACACTCACTAGAAAGTAACACACACTCACTAGAAAGTAACACTTGCTAATGAGAAGGTAACACACGCTCACTAGAAAGTAACACTTACTCGTTAGAAAGTAACACTTGCTCACTAGAAAGTAACACTCACTAGAAAGTAACACATGCTAAAGTAACACTTGCTAATGAGAAGGTAACACACGCTCTCTTGAAAGTAACACTTGCTCACTAGAAAGTAACACTTGCTAATGAGAAGGTAACACACGCTCACTAGAAAGTAACACTTGCTCACTAGAAAGTAACACTTGCTCACTAGAAAGTAACACTTGCTCACTAGAAAGTAGCACATGCTCACTAGAAAGTAACATGCTCACAAGAAAGTCGCACATGCTCACTAGAAAGTCACACTTGCTCACTAGAAAGTCGCACTTGCTCACTAGAAAGTCACACTTGCTCACTAGAAAGTAACACATGCTCACTAGAAAATAACAATTGCTGACTAGAAAGTAACACTTGCTCACTAGAAAGTCACACTTGCTCACTAGAAAGTAACACATGCTCACTAGAAAATAACAATTGCTGACTAGAAAGTAACACTTGCTCACTAGAAAGTCACACTTGCTCACTAGAAAGTCGCACTTGCTCACTAGAAAGTCACACTTGCTCACTAGAAAGTCGCACTTGCTCACTAGAAAGTCACACTTGCTCACTAGAAAGTCGCACTTGCTCACTAGAAAGTCACACTTGCTCACTAGAAAGTCGCACTTGCTCACTAGAAAGTCACACTTGCTCACTAGAAAGTCGCACTTGCTCACTAGAAAGTCACACTTGCTCACTAGAAAGTCGCACTTGCTCACTAGAAAGTCACACTTGCTCACTAGAAAGTAACACATGCTCACTAGAAAATAACAATTGCTGACTAGAAAGTAACACTTGCTCACTAGAAAGTCACACATGCTCCCTAGAAAGTAACACTTGCTTATGAGAAAGTAACACTTACTCGCTAGAAAGTAACACTTGCTCACTAGAAAGTAACACTTGCTTATGAGAAAGTAACACTTACTCGCTAGAAAGTAACACTTGCTCACTAGAAAGTAACACTTGCTAATGAGAAGGTAACACACACTCACTAGAAAGTAACAAATGCTCACTAGAAAGTAACACTTACTCGCTAGAAAGTAATACATGCTCACTAGAAAGTAATACATGCTCACTAGAAAGTAACACACACTCACTAGAAAGTAACACTTGCTCACTAGAAAGTAGCACATGCTCACTAGAAAGTAACACATGCTCACTAGAAAGTAACACTTGCTCACTAGAAAGTAACACTTGCTCACTAGAAAGTAGCACATGCTCACTAGAAAGTAACATGCTCACAAGAAAGTCGCACATGCTCACTAGAAAGTCACACTTGCTCACTAGAAAGTCGCACTTGCTCACTAGAAAGTTGCACTTGCTCACTAGAAAATAACAATTGCTGACTAGAAAGTAACACTTGCTCACTAGAAACTAACTCACGCTTCCTAGAAACTAACTCACGCTCCCTAGAAAGTAACAGTTGCTCACTAGAAAGTAACACTTGCTCACTAGAAAGTAACACTTGTTCACTAGAAAGTAACACTTGCTCACTAGAAAGTAACACTTGCTCACTAGAAACTAACACTTGCTCACTAGAAAGTCGCACTTGCTCACTAGAAAGTAACAATTGCTCACTAGAAAGTAACACTTGCTCACTAGAAAGTAACACTTGCTCGCTAGAAAGTAACACTTGCTCACTAGAAAGTAACACTTGCTCACTAGAAAGTAACAATTGCTGACTAGAAAGTAACACTTGCTCACTAGAAACTAACACTTGCTCACTAGAAAGTAACACTTGCGCCCTAGAAAGTAACAGTTGCTCCTTAGAAAGTAACACTTGCTCACTAGAAAGTAACACTTGTTCACTAGAAAGTAACACTTGCTTATGAGAAAGTAACACTTGCTCACTAGAATGTAACACTTGTTCACTAGAAAGTAACACTTGCTCACTAGAAACTAACTCATGCTCCCTAGAAAGTAACACTTGCTTCCTAGAAAGTAACACTTGCTCACTAGAAAGTAACACTTGCTCACTAGAAAGTAACACTTGCTCACTAGAAGTAACACTTGCCAACCATGTGATTATGAGAAAGTAACACTTACTTAGAAGTAACACTTGCTCACTAGAAAGTAATATTTGCTGATGAGAAAGTAACGTCTACATATGCACTACTTTCTCATCAGCTTGCTATACCATCTTGTGAGTACGCAGTCATTTCTCATGAGCACGAGTTACGTTCTCCTGTTATTTTTCCTCTCTTGTCCCTTTAGGGGCTCGCTTGAAACGTACTTCATAAAAGGAAAAAAATATGTTCTCCAGTCACATTCTGAAGGCCGAAATTGAAATGTGGCTATGTAATAAAATGCCAGGCTAACCCCGATTGTGCCTTTTTTATTTTTATTTGTATTTATTTTTTATTTATTTGTGAAAGAAGCCTGTAGATGGAGGATTTGTGCTAACGTACTCGGAGAAGGTGATTTTATTCGTTTTATGGATTCACTGGAGCGTTCACTATTCCGCTTACTCTCAATCACTCAGCTTTGTTTTCCGCTCCATGATGCTATTTACTTTTAGCCGTTTTTGCTGCATTTTATGAAATCTTAATAGATTTTTGAAATAAACTTGGCCCAAAAAGTGGAGGTGTGGGGAAAAAAGTGACGACCTGCTTCCATCTCTTCATATGAGAATCCATTTTCATTTTATTACTGTATGAAACGAGACCTGCAGGCCTAAAGATGGCCCAGAACCTTTGATGGGCCTATTTTGCTTTTTCTCCCTCCTCCACCTCCCTTTTTTACTCTCTCTCCCTTTTTCTCTCCCCGCTCATTTCCATTATGGCCCTGAACTTTAAAAAGCCTGAGCTGGAACTCGCAGCGACGGCTCTGAATGCAGAAAGCTTCATCCATTTGGCCGGCAAATCGAATTCAGCTGCAGCTTTGCATCCCGTTTAAGAGCAACTACACTGTAAAAAAAAAAAAAAAAAGTTTTAATCAGTAAGTCATGTTGCATTTTCTTTTAGGTGAACTTAAAACAATAAGACAAATTCAGCTAACTTTTATGAGTTTATCATTATTACAACTTTTGCGGGTTGCAGGTTTTTGCATCTGGCAAACTGCAGGTTATAAAGTGAATTTGAAGATGCCAAATTAATTAATTAAGAATCTGTTTAAATGCGAATGTAATTAGAATAAGCTTAAGTTCAAATGCTGCCTTAATGTAACCAAATTGCATAAATAATTATTTCAACTTGCATTGTTAAGTCTAGTTTTAGTTTTGTACTGCTCTCTGTAAGACATACCCATTTTGGTTTTTCACTAAGAAATTTAATTCTTTGTGAATGTTGCATATTAATTATTTATGCTTACGACTGGAATGATCCTCGATATATTGCTATTTATTGCTTATTATTTTATTCATTTTTTAACCATTTTTCATGGAATTTTAAAAATCTCAAGAGATCTAATAAATAAATGTGCTCTCAAAAAAGTATTGCGTGTTTTAGTATCATGTGCTTATGGGAAAGTAATGACAAAGTTATGTGTCCACGAGAAAGTAACGTGCTCATTAAAAAGTAATGTGAGAAGTAGCGCAAGCGTATGAGAAAGTAATGACAAGTATGTAATCTGTTCATAAGAATTCAACATGCTCCGGAGAAACTAACGTGCATCAACGAGAAAGGAACTTCTGCTGAATGCAAAGTATATTGTGTGCTCTGAGGAAACCCTTATAAAATAAATTGGCTTCTGGCAAACAGTTGTCATTAACTTTTGTCAACGTCAAGGGGATATTCTCACATGCAAATTAGATTTGTGGCAAACTAGTGGTGGACTTCTAGCAAACTTTGTGGAAAATTTATGCACCTGGCAAATTTGTCACCAAACGTTCACAAGTTTGTCATTACTGGCTTATTGTTTTGGTAAATCACTGGTAAATACATTTACCACTAGTAGCTGACAATGGCAAAATTGTGGCAACATATTCTGGCAAACCATACTGTTTACCAAAAATTAAGTTTGCTGCAAACATTTTGTTTTTGTAAGTAAATCTAACAAAATAGTTAGTCTGTGCTCACAAGACAGCAACACATACTCATGAGATGGTTATTTGCTCTCATGAGAAAGTAACGCATGCTCATAAGAAAGTGTGGCTTGTTCACGAAAAAGTAACGTGTGTTCATGATCAAACAATGTGTTCCCATGCAAAAGAAGCACCTGCTTATGAGAAAGTCCACAGGGAAGTAACGTGTGCTCATAAGAAAGTAACTTGTGTTAAAAGTAATGAGCACTGGAAATTACGGGTGGGTACTGCAAGGACCTCACGATAAAATACATATCAGGATATATGGGTCACGATATGATTATATCAGCATATATATTGCGATACTATACATATTGCGATATATTCCAATATTCTACAGTTTACTGAAAACAGAGCTGAAATGCAAGTTGCTGTGTTTGATCTGGGTGGTCTTAATGAGTCACATTACATTAATAATTCAGCCAAAACAACATAACTGAGAGCTGAATTATAACTTTATTGTCTTTGCATTTTAACACACTGAACTAGTGGACACCAAGAGCGTTAAGATAAAGTGCATAAGATAAAAAATAAGAAATTAGTGCTCAGTCAGTTATCTGAGGCTGCTTGTGGTGCATGATTCTCCCCCTCGGAAATATTGATTTTTGAAGCTAGAAATCAATATAGTATATTGTGAAAGGAAATATTGTGACATATTGATGAAACAGCCCTGCTGGAAATGTGCATGCTCACAAGAAAGTATTGCACGGTTAAGAGAATGTTCTTTTAGTTCATGAAAACTTGTATATTACTGGAAAGAACCACAATATCTTGCTATTACGTATATATTCTACTTAAATGGCCATATTAATATATTCACTCTTAAACATAGCCATAAAAACTTGTATAAAAGTAAAATTTGTCAAGATTGATTTATGTTTGAAAGTAAATTAAAGGAATGTTTTAACATGACTTCATTGATCAAATCATTGATTTTACAATGTAGGCAACAAAACGTCTCCACACCTTTAGGCGTAGGTCTGCAGCACACTTGTAGTCCACACTGATGTTCATCTCGTTCTCTCTCTTCCTTTTTTCTCTCGTCAGGAGGGATTTTCGAGCAGACGGAAGGGCCGGTCCCGTTGGTCAGCGCGGAGGAGCTGGCCTTCAAATTCGCCGTCAATAACATCAACAGAAACAGGACACTATTGCCAAACACGACATTAACATACGATATCCAGAGGATTAATATCTACGACAGCTTCGAAGCCTCCAGGAAAGGTGAGCAATGTTAATTGGACTCGGCGTGAAGCGGCGCGTCGCTTCGGGGTCAGGGACTCGTCTACATTAGTCCAGACGTTCATTCCTGGTATTAATTTCTAAGTAATTAAATATCTGCTCGCGATTAACTTTTCTCTTTAGTGGATCTTGATGGAGCTCAAGTCTTTTGTACTATTTCATTTTCTAAGCCATTTTTATTTCTGTACAGCTTTTGCTCAGAGCGTTAAATATAACAATCAGCCATAACATTATGACCACCAACTTAATGTTGAGCGTATCTGTCTTTATGAAATCACATACACAAAAGCAGCAAACAGCAAAGCAACTGTATGCTCTCATAGCTTTCTAACAACAGGATCAGGATATCATCATATTTTTATAATATTTATAAATTGTACCTAATAACAATCACACAAACACACACATATATGTATATATGTATCGGAATCGTCTTTTCAGCATTGGCATCGGATTGATCTTAGATGCTTAGATTTGCCTGATATTTCTACCTGGTAAGTGATGACACATTTATTGCTTGTAGAAAAGGTAGTGCTTGTACCAGGCATGTCCAGAGTCCGAGGAAGGATTTTATATGGACCACGCCTTCTGTCTAAAAGTGTAAGGCGTTATTTTGTGGCAAAATTCTGAGCACGCAGTTGAACATTCACCAGCAAGATCTCTTGTCTCTACACTCAACTCTGCCTGCGCAATGAGGCTGATGTTGGCTACTTAGGGCTTGTGTCCGCCAAACTCGTTTTTTGCATTGAGAGCGGTCAAAACCTCCCTTCCTGAGCACTTTCCCTGCACTTTATCGGCACTTCTCTCAGCGCTTGTTGTTGCTAAGTTACGAAAAGCGTTATCGGGTACTTCCGCGTTTTCATGTAAACACTGTAACATGCTCCTCTGAGTTCCTCTGAGATCAGTAGGTTAGCTGACATAAAAGTGAAAAAATTGTCTTTTCGAAGGAGAGAAATTGTATTATCTTGGCATTAGCGGCAGCGTTTGAACTGGTTACCTTCTTCAGCTGCTCCAGATACGCCGCCATTGTTGTTAGTGAGTTCTCGATAGTGTATGCCCCGTGCCTTCCTCGATTTTGATTGGCTAGCAAGAGAGAAGTGACATTGACGAGCCCAGCGCTGTTGTGAAAGTTGGACGGATCTCTACCGCCATTTTTTTTTCTCGCTGAAGGCACCTAGCACTCTGAAGCTCATAGGATTGTATAAAAAATTATGTTTTGACAAATTTTAACGATGTGTGTTCGAAATGATCCGCCCTCACTCGAGTCTGCGTTCATGCTCGCACAACTTTCTGCTGTGTTAGAAATGTGAAAGTGAGTGAAAATGAAAGTGTCAGAGCTATTGGCATTACTTTTGGGCCAAAATTCCGAGTTCACGAGCAAAATCTTTTGTCTTCATGTGTTCAACTGTGCCTGCGCTCATGCTGAACCTGATTTCACCACATTCACGTACCACGTTACAATCACACGTCCCGGTATTACATTTAATTCATATTTATCTTCCCCGAAAACATGTTCAAAGTGATTTTCTAATTTAGAAAATGTCATTTACAATGAATGGGCTATTTCTAGTTATTGTTATTTGTTGCTAACCCGTGTCCTAGCCTAATTGTATCTGTTAATGTTCTGTAAATTCTTTCATTTTGTGGAATTTACGCCTCTAACATCTGCTTATTTCAACATCTTCTCTTTAATAGTGCATCCCAGACCATGTGTATTTGCTGCGTCAAGAGACTTTGCTTGACAAGCTGAAAGCTTTACATTTTTGTGTTTGAAGACAGCTGATTAAAAACTAAAAAAGAAGCAAATAAATATTGCATTTCTTTATAATTCTGATTTTTCTAACTAACAAATGTGTTTATTGGCATCAGCAAATATAAGCATGAGAAACATCGGATATCAGCATCGGTCTGTAATTCCCATATTGCTGCATCCCTAAAACACTGTATATAAAAGTGTTATTTATAAGATTTGTGTTGTGTGCAGCATGTGACCAGCTGTCTCTAGGCGTGGTGGCGATTTTCGGGCCGTCTCACAGCTCGTCGTCCAACGCAGTCCAGTCGATCTGCAACGCGTTGGAGGTTCCTCACATCCAGGTGCGCTGGAAACACCACCCCATGGACAACCGTGACACCTTCTACGCCAACCTGTACCCCGACTACTCCTCACTGTCCTATGCCATCCTTGACCTGGTTCAGTTCCTCAAGTGGAAAACCGCCACCGTGGTGTACGACGACAGCACTGGTCAGTTCTAACACGCACACACACACCACTGATTTATGCATTAGTTTCGTCTTACTCTAGTTCTTCTTTATCTACTTATTAGGTGCGCTTGGATAAAGAATCAAAAATTGAAAACTGTATTAATAATAATAATAATAATAATAATAAAAAAGAAATGTAACAAGAGGTTAGATAACACCTGCGTTATTTGGACCCTAATAATAATACTGTCTAATTTTTCTTAAATTGTGTGTCGTCTAATTTATTTTACAAACCCACATTTCAGAAAATTTTGGCATCAAGTTCCGTTAATTTGGTTTAAAGGAAACCATAAAAATTCAGCGATGCATTTTCATTATTATTATTATTATTATTATTATTATCATTATTATTATTATTATTGGTAGTATTTTTAATGCTGTATAAAAGTGCCGTCTTTGATAAGTGTCTCTGCTGTTCTGAGTTCAGCTCGGTGAGAGTTTCGTGTTTTCCATCTTTAGGTTTGATCCGGCTGCAGGAGTTGATCATGGCTCCGTCCCGATACAACATCCGGCTGAAGATCCGCCAGCTGCCGCTGGACTCCACCGACACTCGGCCCCTGCTGAAGGAGATGAAGAGGAGCCGAGAGTTTCGCATCATCTTCGACTGCAACCACGTCATGGCAGCTCAGATCCTCAAACAGGTGCCACACTGATTTACTATTTTAAATTATTGCGCCTCAATAACGCACCGGGCCTGGGCACCACATGGGCAGTCCAGAAAACAATGTCAAGCAGAAATACATTGCAAAAATGCAGATTATATTTAATATAACACTTTATCCAAGAAGCGCACATTCCTGAAGCATCCATTAAGACTGAATTATTGTCTTATATGTTAGAAAACACATTTTGCACACTTTGAAATAAATCAAACCTTACTTACTTATTAAAACTCAATTTTGTTTCAAAAACAGAAATGCAAGTTTTGCAAATTTTGATATGAACTATTCCTTAATTGTGCTATATTAACAAAATTGTACCCTCTGGTTTTCTTTTTTTAATTATTATTACAGCCATGTAGTCTCTGGATTATTATCTTATATGTTAGAAAAATAGAAATGTAATATTTTATCAAATTTAAGGTAGTATTTCCTCCATATTTGATATATAATCAAACCTTAATTGTAATATACTAAGCATCTCCACGGCCTTTGAGTCAGACTGCAGTCTGAAAATAATTAGCAGTAGAAAAACAATATGAACAGTGTAAACCAGTGTAAAAGAGGAGATTTTAAAGTGGCAGACCCCAAAAAGACCCTGTAATAGGTGCTTCCAGAAATTTCTCCATTACACACGGAGGTATCACGGCGCTCTTCACAGCCATCTGGAATTCCACCTGCAGACAGATTCGACAGACTTGCTGTCCTTGTCACATTTCCCATTTCTTCCTGGCCTAAAGGCGAACGAGTGTAACGACAGGAGTTCAGGAGAAACTAGCGAGGAGAGAGAGAGAGAGAGAGACGGACGAGTGCAGGAGTCGGTGTGTTTAGAGGACTTGGGGCTACAGAAAGCACTTGCTCATAAGCCCAAATATGAAGTAATAAGGCTTAGAAAATAACTGCAGGGCGTTTAAACTGGATATTATGAGAGGAGAAGACTGGGAGAAACCAGCGTCTCAAACATGTCTCAAAACAGCCATTAGCACCTCTCGATTATTATATGTCTCAAAAATTTAACAAAGCAATGTTTTATTACATTTAAGGTGGTATTTCTACAAAATTTGATAGAAAATAAACATTAATTATACAATATTTACAACTTTATAAAATTGTATTGAACTCCACTTGTGTTCAATATGCTCTGTTCTGTACATTTGCCCTTCACAACAAATTTCAAAATACTTTCACTGCTGCATTTAAAATCAGATTTGTATGAAGCTTCAAAAGGAAGGCGGCACGGTGGCGCAGTGGTTAGCGCTACCGCCTCACAGCGAGAAGGTCCTGGTTCGAACGGATCAGCCGTAGGGTCTTTCTGTGTGGAGTTGCATGCTCTCCCCACGTGTTCACGTGGGTTTCCTCCGGCTCCCTCCACAGTCAAAGCATGCAGTATAGGTTAACTGGCGACTCCCGTCAACTCCCGTAAGGTGTGAATGTGTGTGTAATTGTGAGTGTGTCCACCCTGCGGTGTGTTGGCGCTAGCCCAGGGTTGGTCCTCGCCTTGCGCCCGTAGTTCCCGGGATATGCTCACAGTTCCCCCGTGACCCCAGTTGAGATTAAGTGGTTTGGATAATGAATGAATGAATGAATGAATGAATGTGAACTCTTTCATCAGGAAAAAAAAAAACGTATCCTGGTTTTAGATTAAAATCACACTTACAGTACAAACCATAATAATCGTGATATTGATGTGCGTCGTATTGTCAGCTCTAAGTTAGTGTGAGTCTTGCATTTCGGCCGAACGTGGCAAGCAAGACAGGCTTTGGCTTCTGCGAGGACTTTTCCCTCACTTAACCTTGGCTTTTTCTTAGTAACAGATGGTATAATTAAAGCGGAAATATTGCGATCCTGGGAAATGTAGAATTTCAATGAAAGATGGGTAGTGGTAGTGAAGGAATGAAAGCTGATAAGAGGAAGTGGATGTGGGAGATGAAATGATCACTCTCGTTGATTAAAGAGCCCGTTTTCCTTGTTGGAAAAAGAGATTGCTGTTCTGCTGTCCAGTGTTTGATGAAGCTACTTTTAAAGGGTAGTGTATTAAACTACGAGCCACTAAACTGCAGACAAGCTCTTGTAAGATACACTGCAAACTGCATAGAAAACGTAGTTAACTACGTCCAAGCTGTTTTGCAGCCTCAGATTCTTGCTTTAATTTTGGCCAAGGTGGACTCCATCCTCCAACGCCATCTCACAGCTGCTAAGTGTGCACTGTGGCGCTATGAGATGCCACTTTTGCCAATCCCAAACTCCTGCTAGTAAATAGCCATCTTTGTACAGTGAGAAAAAATATATGGATATTTTAAATTTTCTTAAGTTTTGTCCATCTACAGCACTACTTATTTTTGAAAAAGTTAGTTACTTTTAAAGGTACAGCTTTTTAAAAGTCATTTTGCTACTGATAAGCAGTTGCGGTAGTAGCATTTCTAGTTAAAATATCTGTAACTTTTATAGCTACTTCATTTCAAATATAGTTAGTTTTAAAAGCTACATTATTTTAAAAGTAGTATTTAACTTGAATGTTATCTTATTTTAATAGTAGTAAGTAACTTTTAAAGCTGCAGCATTTATTAAGTAGTTTACTTAAAAGCCACAGAATTTTAAAAGCAGTTAGTAACTTTAGAGCTACATAATTTTAATAGTAGTTCATCTTAAAGTTACTGCATATTAAAAGTTGTTCATTTTAAAGCTACATAATTTTAATAGTAGTTCATTTTAAAGTTACTGCATATTAAAAGTTGTTCATTTTAAAGCTACATAATTTTAATAATATATAATCTTAAAACCACTGTTTTTTAAAATGTAGTTAATTTTAAAGAAAGCTACAGCATTTTCCCCAAAACTTCAGTTCCAGCTTGCTACTGATTCCTTTCTTCGCTAGTGACTTCGCTATTGTAAATAAGTAGTTACTTGTAGTTACTGAGCTACTTCTCAGCGTCTGTGACTCTCCGTCATAAACACTGACGGCGAGGACGGTCTTGTCGTCTGTTTATTTCTCTTCCCAGCGCTGACTGCATGAGTGATGTCGGAAAGACAGAGAGAGAGGGGGGTAAAAGACGAGTGCAGTCAGGTGTAGAGTCCCCGATTCCTCGGCTCCAGAACATTCTGTTTCCGTTTGAAGTATTGGTGTTGTCTGTCATATTGATTGCAATTTGATATGTTGACCCCTTTTTGTAATCCTCTCCTCCCCTCTTTTCTCTCCATCCTTCATCCCTCCCTCCTCCACCTCTCCTCCGTCCTTCCTCGTCCTCCCTCCTCCTGTCCCCAGGCCCCAGATGATGGGGATGATGGCCAGGTATTACCACCCATCTTCACCACCCTGGTAATGTACTACTTTTCTTTCGGTTTTGAGTGTGCATTCACCAAGTAGTTTGCGGTGGCGTTACATATTGTTGTCGATTTTACTCACCCAATTTTTTCTGACCACTACTGCTTATCATCCCTCGTTCTCCCCATTCACTTCAATGCATTTTAATCAAAGTCTTCCTACTCGACCAGTTTTCATGTTACAGCTTCTAAGCCAGAGCAAATCATGCTGTTATTGTTTTCCTGTGAAATGCAGCTGTAGTTAATTTCATCCTGTTTCACCTTGTCTATTTATGTGGTGGCTTTAATTGCTACCAGGCCTTGGATCTGTTTGATGTGTAATTTTAACACCAGTGTTGGTGAAACTACTTTTGAATTTCTTTTAGGAGAATCATTATTTGTCATTGTGAACACACCACAGCACAGCACACAGTGCACCACAACCAAACACGACCCATCTGTGAAGAAGCTTGGCCCGGGCAGCGGGCACCCCCTAATCAGGTGGCCAAATCCCTAATATTTACAATATTCACTGTACTGTGTTCCTATTGACAAAATACCTTGTTCCCAAATCTCCGTAAAAGTTAGCAAATGTTTATTAATATTTACATCACAAATGTTAAGATCTTTTACCTGGTGTGAAAAGCAGCAGACACTCGATTAATATCGTCAGTGGAGAGTTTAACGACGGTAGAAGAGTGTATGTTAATAAGGCAATATTAATTGGCTGCAGATAAGAGACTGTTTACAAAGTGACACTGCGCTGTTCGAGTGGCCTTTTAATGCCTCCAACGTGTTGGGCACTAAAGCGGTCGCTCGTCCTGTCGCACACTTGAAGTAGCTCTGAGTCCTTAAGCCTCATTGTCGTCGTGCTTCCGAATGCAAATTACAGAATATTTTTAGCTGTAAATTAGATGTCTTGAGGAAAACTGCTTTTGTTACAACTGTGAGTAAAGAGTAAAAAGACATAGCAGAAAAATGAACATAAACACTTTTGTTAAAAATATATTTATATTATATAATATTACATTTACACACATATACAGTATATAAATTAATGTTCTTTCTCTCTCTCTGTCTCTCTCTATATGAATAGATTTAAATAGATATAGGGAGAGATGCTATATATTTATGTATGTAAATGTCAAAGTCAAAAGTCAAAGTGAACTTGTGTCATCTCTGCTATACACTGTACAGATATACAGAGGGAGCAGACGACGATAGCTCCAGTGTTTACAGTCAATATAGAATAAAGAACAAATAAAGAGCACATGAAATAAAAGCAATATATCAGCAGAATACAAAATATACATTTTAAACTAGGAATGGAATATTAAATATAACTTTAAAATAGAACTAGAAATAAGTAGAGGAGAGACAGTTTGGATGCAGTATTACCTACAAAAGTGGAAGTTGACTTTTACACTGGATGTGCAGGAGGTTAGAAACAGTTTCAATATGAAAAATTCTATATCCAGTCTATTAATAAAACTATCTCTTAAAAAGTATGATAAACATTTAAGTTTTGCAGATATTTAAACAGTAGTGGAGAACCAGGGTCTGTGCAATATTTTTCAATAATTTGTGTAGAAACAGTTAGTTAGAAAGTGACCAGTGATATATACATTCAATGTTCAGTGGTTGTGCAAATAAGTAGCAGCAGTGCAAAATTAATTATTATAGCAGTGTTGTAGTAATAAGAGTCATGTGAGGAGGATTACTATGTCAATCGTCTGGCATTAAGTGTGTGCCAGATCAGCAACAGTTTGGAGTGATAATACTGTACAGTTTGAAGACATAAACATTTTTCTTAAACATCTTTCCAGGGCATGCCATACAACACTCATAATAATAATAATAATAATAATAATAATAATAATAATAATAATAATAATAAATAATAATAATAATGTGTGTGTGTGTGGTGTGTGTCTACCGCATTTTAAAAGAAGTTAATTCTTGAAGCTACAACATCTTTAAAGTATTTAGTTAATTTAAAGCTACAGCATGTTAAATGTAACTCTGCTTTTAAAAATAAGTAGTTAATATAGCAGTTTAGCTACTTAGTTACTTGTATATACTTTTGCCAATCAGAATATCTATTTCTATTTTATAATGATAGTGTTTTGCGATGCTTCATTGCTGTTTATATTTTTTAAAAGTTAGCTACTTTTATAGCTAGAGAATTTGAAAAGTAGTTTTGCTCCTGATAAGCTACAGAAAAGCAGTTATGTTAATAGCATTGCTAGTTAAAAAATAGTTACATTTAGTTACATCTAGTAAATGTAGTTAGTTTTAAGGGTACAGTTTTTTTAAAGTAATTATTTTAAAGCCTTTATACACAGTAAAGCTGTAGTTACAAAGTTAATTGAAATAGACAGTAAATTATACTCTATATACTACTTGTGCATACGTATTATATACATACATCATATTTTGACCAATAGTAAGAGACAAAAGTGAGTTTTTATGACATTTCATGGTGACAAATAATCAGTCACTCTGTTTATTTCATTTTTACTTTTTGTCAGCTTATGTTTTAGTGATATTTCAGTGTGGAAGTTTTGTAAGAGCTCTGAGTTCAAGAATTTCTGCTAATGATGTTCCATTGTTATCTGTATATGACAGCTTTCAATTTGAAACTCCTTGAAGCAGAAACTTGCCCTTTTTAGAGTTAGTTGAATAAGCAAGATTCAGGAAGAGTCGTTAAACCAAAAAACGGTTATATTTCTAATACTTGATGTTTAAACTTTATACATTTTAAGTATTCCAGCTACTATTAGTATCTATGTTGGAATCGGAATGTTGACCATTTTTCAGTCAGTAAGTAACATCCTCATAAGTGATGATGGCAGTAAACACTGGAATTAGATTTCCTTCCGTGCGTCTTGTTTTTTGGGCGGTGTTTGATCACAGCTCAGCTGTCTCGCATGAGAACGTTGCTGTGAGCGTTAACGAGCTGCTGGAGCCTCGCTGGTCTTACGCAGCTTCTCAAACACTTTATTTACTCTCAACAAGTAGAACTGTGAGAAATGGAACGACGCAAGTGTTAGTCGCTTCCTGCACAAGGAAGAAAATGGGGCAAAATCTGGACGCAAAGTGCCGAATTGAAGGTAGAGCTCAGAATGCTGTAGTTTGCACTAATTGTGATTGTAGAGTAACAGTAATTTCACTGTCGTCTTTATGCTGCTTCACAATTTTTGCGATAGTGTAACGGTTAGAGCGTTCCTCCCGTTATGGGAAGGTCACTGGTTTGAATCCCAGGACCGGTAAAGGTACCACTGAGGTACTCACGAGCAAGGTACCGTTCCCAAGTACTGCTCACCATGTCAGCTCCTCTCTACTGCTTCACGGATGTGTCAAATGCAGAGCTCACATTTGTTTGTGGTGCACTGTGTGCTGTGTTCACAATGACAAATGATCCCACACTTCACTTCAAATTCTTTAACACATTGGACGCAATGACTTCAGAGTGTAATGGATGTGTCAGGAGATTGATGCCAGATGGAGAACGGAGTCCCCAAATTCCACAATATAATCACACAGATTCTCAAAAGCAGGCAAGTGAAATCACTATAAAATGGTTCAGCATCAGTTTGAACAACACTTTAAAACTTTTAACAGATTACTTTTTGCTGTGCTGTTGTGAAACTCAGTCCAGATGGGTGATGCTCAGAAAGCATGAGAGGACAGATAACATCTCTCGAGCTTGAGAGAACACGTTGGATGAGACACAACAAAGTCAGCAGAGTTAAATTACAGATAATAGCGTGATTGCGCTGGCCGTGTGGGCAGTGTGCTCAGAGCAGCGTCCGTTCCGCAGCTGTTAACTTAAAACTGCTGGTTTGATGGCGTGTTTTTGAAAGCAAATGAGAAAAGTTTAAAAAAGGGGTTATAACCCTAAAAAATACGCTCTAAAAAGGCAGCTTTTCTCCAGCTAATCCTAAATGAGGAAACTGATGAGCTACTTATGATTAAAGCTCCTGTTGGGGCAGTTGGTAGCGTAACGATAACGGTTTAACAGTTAATTAAAATGAAGGGAATGAAACCACTATTATTCTTATTTACCATTAATCATTTAGTTATTTTTGAAGGTAAATTTGGGGTGTTTTCATCACACACGTTTCCTGCATCTTCTAAATGTGACAAGGAAGTGAATTCGCTGACGTGTGGCTCAACGTTTTGCGGGAAGCGGCAATGATTGGTGAAAAATTCCAATAATTGGTCAAATTTGCATGCTAGTAATGAGTTCATGGGGATTGGCTGAATTTGCGTTAATAGTTGTCATCACAACATCGCAACGTACCGGAGGGTCTGTATAACTACGTAAAAATCTTCAGCTGTTCATCACATCAAGAATTCCACAGTTTTCCACTTTTCATAGGAACCTTTTTAAGAAGAAACGTAAGTAAAACTTAAGTAGATATTAGTGAATAAGACCTCTCGAGATGACGGCAAAATCCACGAAATGTACCTCATTTTACTATTTATTATGTCTCCTACCTGAAAATGAGTAATTATTTGTCATTACGAACATAGCACGGCACCACAAACTAAATGTGACCTCTGCATTCGACCCGTCCGTGAAGGAGCAGTGGGCAGCTAACATCTGCTTGGGGATGGTACCATGCTCATGAGTACCTCAGAGGCACCTTTACCGGTCTGAGACTTAAACCGGCAACTACTAACGCTCTAGCATTTACGCTAGCGACTGCCCCCCAACTGTGTAATTTGTTCATCATGTCCGCCTAACAGCAACCAATCAGGTCCCTCGCACAGTAAATTCAATGTCATAAAGAAGAATAATCTAAACACACTCTTACAGCGCTTGCGAGAGTTCGACTACCGACTTCATCCCTCAAGCTGCGAGGCGTGACAACAGTATTGTTCCGCTGTGTTCGGGTTTGTGTTTACTGCAGTAAATCACTCTCACGCACACACACACACACACACACACAGCGCAGCGGCAAAAGCTTTGTAGCACTCTGTCAAATGCCAGACTTGAGTGCTGAACAACTTTTTTGGAACGTATTTTTATTTAGTTTAGCCAAGTGCAATCATACAGCATCGTTACGTTTTGTGAGACACGGGTTTTGCCGTACTCCCATGAGGTCTCATTCACCGGAACCTTAAATTTTGTTCTTAAGAAAATGCCTATGAAAAGTCTTCCTGGAATTCTTGACGTGTTTTAAAACTAGTAAATAGTTCAAGATTTGAGCATAGCTATCAAAGTATAAAATAAAGAAATGATTCATTCCTAAAATGGTTTAAATTCAAATCAACTGATTAAGGCCATGTTTGCACATAGCAGGGTATTTCCAGAAACGACTATTTCCACTTTGTTTTTCAAAAATATCCTTGTTTACACCAAATCGCTTCCCAAAAAGTATTTATTTACACGAGTCCACATAAATACTGGAGCCGGCTGATTCATGACTCATCCAGGTGAATCACAGGATCCGTTAAATAACTCACAAGTCACGAATCTGAGGTCTCCGTTAACCCGAACCCATCGAATCCTGACTACACCTTGACTAAAATATAAACCCCATCACGTACACGCCGTACATACCGTAATCATCTCAAACTCATTACAGGATCAATACATAGTAGCAAGTATAGCTGCTAAACATGTCATAACAGTTCGTTTCTCTGGTAACTTGTTTGCTATTTTTCTCTTTTACGTTAATTATGTCTCGGACAGCTGGTGGCGTAACGGTAGGGTGTTCGTCCCGTGATCAGAAGGTCGAATCCAGGGTCAGTAAAGTTACTACTGAGGTACTCACGAGCAAGGTACCGTCCCCAAACACTGCTCCCCGGGCGCTTGTTAACTGCCCACTGCTCCTTCACGGATGGGTTAAATGCAGAGGTCACATTTCATTGTAGTGCACTGTGTGCTGTGCTGTGGTGTGTTCACAATGACAAATAATCACTCACTTTCATCAAGTTTTCCCGCTACGCTAACTAATCGTAACGCCGGCTGGCAGAGGCTGCTGTTATTGAGCATTTGTTTCATTGGGTTTGTTCTGACTTTTAATGAACGTGTTGTCACTCATTTTTCACCAGTATCAAACATAGACAGCATTACTACACTGCAGCATTCTCCACATGATTATGATTTTGGAAAAATAACAATAAAACACAGACACTAATACTACTATTAATTTAAGAAATCTATTAACTTTTTAAATGTATTTTTGTTTTATATTATTACCTCACACCGACAGGAGAAACCACTGTCATTCACCAGATGTGTACTGAAGTGAAATGTGGAAGTATCTAACGCTGCTTTCCGGTTCGAACGTTGGACATTCCACATATGTCTGAATTTCTTAATTTGTTGAGAGTCATCTATATACTGTATATATATGATTAGCCGGGTAGTTTAGTTTATCAAATAAACCACTTGCACTTCAATTTGTATTATTTAATAAAGTTGTTTAATTTATATTGTGATTAACTACAGTACTGTGCAAAAGTTTTAGGCAGGTGTGAAAAAATGCTGTAAACAAAGAACACTTTCAGAAATATACATAATGATTGTTTATTTTTATCAATTTACAAAATGCAAAGTGAGCAAACAAAAGAAAAATCTAAATCAAATCAATATTTGGTGTTACTACCTTTTTCCTTCAAACCAGCATCAATTCTTATAGGTACACTTGCACAAAGTCAGGGATTTTGTAGGATTATAGTCATTATATTATTTTGTAGTCATTATATTATTTTGTAGGATTATAGGATTATAGATCTGTGGTTAGTTCTCCAAGATGTTTGGAACAACCTACCAGCCGAGTTCCTTCAAAAACTGTGTGCAAGTGTACCTAGAAGAATTGATGCTGTTTTGAAGGCAAAGGGTGGTCACACCAAATATTGATTTGATTTAGATTTCTCTTTTGTTCATTCACTGCATTTTGTTGATTGATGAAAATAAATGATTAACACTTCCATTTTTGAAAGCATTCTTTGTTTACAGCATTTTTTCACACCTGCCTAAAACTTTTGCACAGTACTGTACATGTGATTAACACATTTGGTCAAACTGTGATCAAAATTTGTGTTTCATTGGTCACTATTTTGCAACAGTGTTATCCTGTTATAACATAGAAATTAAATCCAATGCTGGATAAACTCCTTAAAAAACACACACTTATAAACCGACTATGTGCAGCACGGGAATACGTTTAAATGCGTGAATTATGATATATAAATTGTGATTTACAACATGTTTTATGAATAGACATGCTAGGCGGTTATGAGAGAGTGCATAATTCCTAGGGCAAAACAGCTGCACGGCGGTGAAATTTGGTTTTAATGTTTCTAGTTTATCATGTGAGAGGAGCGAGTCTCCAACTCAGTCGAGCGTGAAGAGTCAACAGAGTGCTGTTCGGGGCGTAATAGCTTCTCTTTCTCCTCTCAAATCATCCAACTGGATTTGCCCTCAAGAGATCTTTTCAGCTGGAGGTGAGATGAGAGTCGAGACTTCGTCCTCTAAAAAGCAGGTTGCTCCTCCAAGGCCTGCTAATGCATCACAAAGTAGAGGTCAATAGTGTTGACTTATTTAGTTTATTAGTAAAATAAAATTGCAGTTCTAAACTGGAGAGTGATGGTGCATGAGATGCCCAAAACCACCAGTCTGCATTAAGCTCTTGTTCGATGTAAAGTTCCTCTTTTTCACTTGATGGAGTGCTTTAATGTTTATTCCTTCTTCATTATGCATTGGTGCATTGTTCTTCACATGCATTCTGCATATTTTGGAATAATTTTTTAGGCTAATGCATTCGATGGCTGTAAGCTATTACGAATATTTAACATCAACTTCAGCTACAGTGCCAGATGGTTGTTACTGTCTACATAATGACAGGTTTTAGATCCTGACATCTGGGTGCACAAAAAACAAATCTAATTATTACCTGGTCAGCAGACGCAAAGCAGCGCGGCACAAACACGGTAACGCGAGACAGCTTCCGTAAGACAGCATTTTATTGTTATTCTAAATGACGGCTGGTTGTAGTTACATGTCAGCATCGCTCAGGATAACGTCGGGAGAAAACCACGTCGCTTCCCCTTTAATCTCCCGTCTGGAAATTCATCACGAATGTGGGATTTATTTTCTTCTCAAGGTAGTGGATAATAAAGAGCAGTTTAATTTTCTGTGGCTAGGGGCAGGCATTTCTCCAGCATGGGTCTTGCACGCTCGCGTTCCCTCAGTTGAAACCCCACAGGGTCTTAATGAAATTGTCTATTAGGTCGTGCCAAATATCTCTGCCACCCTCTGCTTTTGTCGAGCTATTTGTGTGCACGCTTGTACTTTCGACAAGAAGCGAGCGACTCTTCAAACAAAAGATAAATGTTGAGAATGCGTTTTTTAGAAGTTGAGAATTAGTCATCAGCGAATCTCATCATGTTCTCATCAATCTCACCCCAGCTTTCACCTTGTCTTATGATCAGTATTAGTATTGTATTTTATTGCCAAAACCTTTCTTTGAAGATTAGATTAAATTAGGTGTGGCTTGGTGTGATGATGGAAAACAACAAACACAACTATAAATATGAAAAGGGAACGAAGTAAAAAATAAAGTGCAAATGGAATCTGTGACCTTAATATGTTCAACAACAACACTGAGGATGTGTCCTAGATTTCGTTCAAAAGTCTTCTTGCAGATGGAACTAGAAGGTACAGAGCCCTGAAAAGGGTCAAGTGAGAATAAAACATGAATTCTGTGTGTTCACAAGAAAGTATTACACACCCATGAGAAATAGTGTGTTCTCACGAGAAAATAACATGTGGTGATGAGAAAGTAATGTGTGCTAATGTTAGGTAATAATCAGTATCATATGCTCACGAGGAAGTAACTTGTACTAATGAGGAAGTATTTCTTGGTGAGTGATTATTTGTCATTGTGAACGCAGCGCAGCAACACAGTGCACCACTACCAAATGTGACCCTCCACGGCAAAACCAGTCGCTTGTCGCAAATTTTCAAAATTGAGTTATGTTTTATGAAAGGGCATGAATCAACGTTCAAAACGATACCTATATGGAATGAATGGGACGACATGTGACTGAGATATCAACATTCAAAGGAGTCGGGTTTCTCCTGTCGCGCCAAGTGAGAAACGGAGAAATCTGCCTTTGAAGTTGACTATCGCCGTAGCACTCACAGACGCTTGGTGCGGTCGCGGCTACGTTTGTATTTACGGTAGCCTACGCTGCATTCACAGCCACACGGATAGCCTACCTGCGTTAGGTTAACTGAACTCGGGAGACGAAGATGGATTCCGGAGAAATATCTTCACGCTAGTCAACCAGTGGATTTACCGTAAATATTGAAGTAGAGCGGTCAAAACAGAAACTTTTAACATTCTGCTGGAATTGAATTCCTCACCTCAAGAAAGTCACGTTTTTAGGATGGAAAAGGTAAGTTTTTCAGCCAAATTTGTTCACAACAGTACAGTATAGAACTAAAAACCAAAAATCCAAAATTTTACCCCACACAACATAAACGCTCGTTTTTCTCGGAAACCTCCGTTGCGACAAGTGACTGGTTTTGCCGTGGAGGGTCACAAATGTGACCTCTGTATTTGACCCATCCGTAAAGGCGCAGTGAGCAGCTGACATGGGCGGCGCCCAGGGAGCAGTTCTTGGGGATGATACCTTGCTCATGAGTACCTCAGTGGTACCTTTACCTGTCCTGGGATTTGAATTGGCGACCTTCCGATCACGGGGCGAACACCCTAACCGTTTTGCTTGCTTTCTTGTGGAGATGGGATTCTTTCTCAGGAGCAGGTGTACATCCAAAACTCGCGTTTATTTTGTTTTCTCATTTACTTCTTCAGGGGCTCCGTTGGATCAAGTGATAAGGAAAAAAATGAAATGTCATGATGTGAGGTCACGTTAGGTCGCTCTGTGTCTCATGTTCGATTTATGACCTAATGACCTCTCCAATCGGATCCGGATTCATTAAAACCTCATCATCTCCCTTTTTTCCTTCTTTTTATTTTTTCCCGCCCCAGTGGTTTTATTTTCCGGGATTTAGTGTCACGTCATTGCTTTCCGGAATGCGAAATACCGATGCTTTTATTCGCGTGACGACAAAAGGCATTGAGAGCAAAGACACTGATCCGTTTTTTGGGGGCTTTTTTTTTTGGTGGTTCTCCGTCAGGTGGGCCGATCACGCTCTGCTGCGCCGAACAGGGGCAAGAGCAATGAAACGAGGGATTATGGAGGAAATAAGCGTTTCAATCAGCCATCGAGGCCGACTGCCGGCTTTCTGTCTCCCAAATCATACACTGAGCTGTTGGCATCCCCAATCCCTCATCTCACCTGGAAATACCGCATTATCCCCCTGCCCCCTTTCCTGTTTTTTCTCCCTCCCCCTCTCTATATATTTCTTTTTTTACCCTCTGCCATATCTCCTCCCTTTTATTATGAGACAAAGAGACAAGTAGCCTGTCTCCTACCAACAAAGCTCAATTCAAGCCTGGTTAAATGAGATTCTCTCTCTCTCTCTCTCTCTCTCTCGCTGCGCAGGACCTCATGGCCATCAATCTGGAGCCGTACCGCTTCTGCGGTGTCAATATGACCGGCTTCCGCATCCTCAATGTGGACAATCCTCAGGTGGCTTCTATCGTGGAGAAATGGTCCACGGAAAAACAGATTCCCCCAAAACCAGACTCGGGCCTTCTCGAGGGAATCATGACGGTATGCATTATTTCCTCCATATATTGTATGTATCAATGTACTGTATGTATATACATATATATATATATATATACTTAAGTTGTATATCAATTCAACTCAGTCCTGTCATCTTTCTAAATAGAGACAAAATTTACTATTAAAATTACTAAACAAAAATATGCATTCAATAATGATGAGGGTAGTGGGACACTTGTCATATATATATATAATATATATATATATATATATATATATATATATATATATATATATATATATATATATATATACTACTACCATTCAGCAGTTTTAGTTCCTTCCCATTCAATGTTTTATTCTTTATTATCACTGACTATTGACATTGTAGATTCTCACTGAAGGCACTATGAATAGACACATATGTGGAATTATGTAGGAAAGAAAAAGTGTGGTAGAAATAACCCCAGAACATGTTTTATATCTTAGATTCTTGAAAATAACCAGCCTTTGCTTTGATCACTGCTTTGCACACTCTTGGCATTCTCTCGATGAGCTTCATGAGGTAGTCACATGATGGTTTTCAACAGTCTTGAAGGAGTTCCCAGAGATGCTCAGCACTTGTTGGCCCTTTTGCCTTCACTCTGCGGTCCATCTCATCCCAAACCATCTCGATTGGGTTTGGTCAGGTGACCGTGGAGGCCAGGCCATGTGGCGCAGCACTCCATCACTCTCCTTCTTGGTCAAATAGCCCTTACACAGTTCATTCATAGTTTTGATGCCTTTAGTGAGAATCTACAATGTAAATAGTAATGAAAATAAAGAAGAAACATTGAATGGGAAGAAGGTGTGTCCAGACGTTTGACTGGTAGTGTATATGTAGTTAACTTGTAGTTTAACTTCTTGTGAAATCACATTTAACACAGATTTTGCTGTATTCATTGGTTAACTTTTAACACCTTTCACTGGTTATAATGCTGATCAGTGTAACTGTTATGTACATTTAGAATATATTTTTCTATATATTTTTATTACCTTAGTTTTAAGGTATTTTTCTTGAATTTATTGCTCATTGGTTTACTTTTCACAGCTGATTCAAAGTAGATTTTACCAGACGTCCTACTCGTATAACTGTGCGCATGACAAATCTTAGGATCTCAGGAAACACTACTAGAATAAAACACAAAAATTACATCCTTTGCCTGATGCCGACAGAAAGTCTCTTCACAGTTAAACTCGAGCGAACAGAGGATAAAGGTTTCTAAACTGCAGCTAAAACTCACTATGAATATTTGAGCAGCAGTTGTTCAGCTTCTCTCATTGCAATTTTTCACCAAGGCTGAAATGCTTCCACAGACATGGTCCAGGTGTAATTGTTCCTAAAATTCTTCTTTTATCATTTTTTTTCAATTATTATGGGAGTATTACCCTTGAGTCATAAAACTGGAAGCTCTGTACCATTACTCTTAACTTTGACTAATGTTGACCAGTTTTGAAAATGCTTTCAGTGTTGCATTCATTAAATTTGTAACAAAGTGATTATTACATTATTCACCTTAAATATGTGCTTACAAGACCTTGTGAAATCAACAAAAAAACATTATTTACATATTAACAATATAGGACAACTTTAAGAGTGAACAATGTTAATTTTTGACCAGATTCAACAACAACAGTTACAAATTTGCAGTTACAAGACGAATGTTCAGAATTCGCTATTCCACTAAGCGTGCTATATAATTGCTGTAGATGATTTTTGACATTTATTTTAGCTTTGTAAGGTATTGTAGCTACACATTTAAGGTGTAGTGATAGTGGTGTAGTGGGTAGGATACATGCCTGTGGACTAAGTCAAAGTAACAAACAAAGAACAAATAAGGCACATAGAATAAACAATATATACATAGAATATAGAGAGGTTGTGGGTTCGAAACCTACCTGCAGCACATCTTTGTTGTTTGCACTGTGAAAACTGGAGCCACATCATCTCGTCTCTCTGTATACCTGAACAGTATGTAGCAGAGATGACAATAAAGATTATTTTGACCATCATTGCATTCCTCAGCAAGTCCCTTAACCCCAAGTTCGTCTGAGGGAGAATGTCCCTGAAATTAGGAGATGAAATCATTTTGTTACGCATTTCCCAAAAACACAGTTGCTAACTACACTGGCAACTAACATAGTTTTGCTAACAAAGTTAGCAATACGTTAGCAACTATGCTTTTGGAAAACGTACCCCTGGATAAGAGTGTCTGCTAAGTGCCTCAAACGGACACTAACTGAACCTTCGCAAACTGACCCTAATTGCCCCAAACTCAACCTACTCGAACTGCTCCAAACTGAACTACCCACAAACGGCCCAAATTGATCCACCCCTAACTGCCTCAGACTGCCACAAACTGACCTGCCCCTAACTGAAAAGGTTCTCAAACCCCGAATCGCCCCAAACTGAGCCTGCTCAAAATGCTCTAAACTCAACCGCCATCAACTGCCCTGAACCACCCCATACTTTCCTGAACGGAGCCATAAATATTAATGTAGTATGTTGCAAATTTAAGTGAATTTAAGTGATTATTTTGTCATTGTGAACACACAACACACGGTGCACCACAACCAAATGTGACCTCTACATTTGACCATCCATGAAGCAGCAGTGGGCAGCTTTTTTGGCAGGGCCCAAATGCCCAAATTGAATTCTACGTTAAACATTAACATTTTTGGGGGGAATGTTTGCCAAAGATATGAGCAAAGGTACAGAGGAGATTTCAGTTTTGACTCAGTGTAGAAAGTCTGAATTTACTTTACATTAACACAAAGATCTGTATTTGATGTTTTTTCCTCAGCTCCATAGGCAAATCTATAAAGAAATATGTACCAAGAAGGGAGCAACATAAATAATTCATCAACTCCTTGAACCGTGCTGCTTCCTCAGGAATTAAACATAAAAAAATACAAATAAAATATACATAAACAAAGATATGGATAAAGGGGTGGAGAGATGGAGAACATTTGTTTTGCATCTAGTTTGTTTAATTCTTTGTTTTTACTTCACCTGTTTTGTATTTTTTAGTTTGTATTCATTTTGTTTGGCACCTATTGTGTCAAATGGTATTTTAGTTTCTTTTTGTGACTTGATAAAAGTGGAAGTTGTGAGTTAAATCAGCATGTTTTAACGACCGGCGGGTGAACCCAAATGCAGAGTCGATAGAACCAGGTCACAGGCACAGGGGTAAATTGGCAAAAAGCAAAGAGTTTATTAAAGCACTGGTCAGAACCAGAAAACACTGTCCATGAAGCAAACAAATCCGAATCGCCAGAAGCAGAGGAGTAATCCAAAAACCGAAAGCAAGGGTCAAAACCGAGGCAGGCAAACACAAAGAATGCTTGGTATGTAGCACTAGGCATAACAATACTTCGCAGGGAATGGTTGTAAATGAAAAGTCTGTAAATACAGGTGATGTGGATGTGATTGGTTTAGAAATCTGGTGACGTTGATGTGGTAAACTGAGGTTGTTGTGAAGGTCTGGAACTGGAGTCCTGGTCAGATGGCCTTTCTGGTGAGGTGGATTCCTCCCTCGGTCTGGGCTGGGATCTTACACATGTGATATTGCATCGTGTTCATCACTGGCTCCTGAGTTGAATCAAATCAAAATGGTATCGTAGCACAGGTTAAGAAATGTCCACTGAATCAATATATCATAACATGATTAAACCTCTGTATGTTATGCTCTCTCTTGTGTCATGTTTGCGTTTTCTATTTTTTCCAGCACAAAATGGGAAATTAGAAAATGACTCATTATTGCTTTTTTCATTATGACACAAATTTTGAATTTTATATTGAGAAATGTAATTAAAATCCATAACTATTTGTTCCAAAAACCCATGTATATATATGTCAAAAAATGAAATACAATATATACATTGAAGTTATTACATACAATCATACAACATATACATAATAATGTGAACCCTTTATTCCAGACAGATGCTGCTCTGACATACGATGCGGTCCACATCGTGTCCGTCTCGTACCAACACGCTCCTCAGATGACCGTCAACTCGCTGCAGTGCCACAGACACAAACCCTGGAGGTTTGGCGGCCGCTTCATGAGCTTCATTAAGGAGGTAAAAATGCCCTGTACCGCCCAAAATCCCCCAGACCAAACTGCCCAAAGTGAACCACCACAAAGCATCCCGAACTGCCCCAAACTCCCCAAGCTGAACCATCCGAAATTGCCTCAAACTACCCAAACTGCCTTGATCTGAACAGCCTCAAACTGCCCTGAATGCCCCAAACTGCCTCAAAGCGAAAAGCCCTGAAGCGAACTGCCCCATGCTGTAAATACCCGACACTCTAAACTGTCCTGAACTTAACCTAAATTGAACTGCACCATGCTGCTCTAAACTACCCCAAATTGCCCAGAACCCCTCGAACTGTTCCAAATGCCTAAATTGCCTTAAAGTGAAGCACCCCAAACTGACTGACCCATACCATGCTACCCTGAACTGAACCATCGCAGACTGCCCCAAATTGCCCTGAATGTTCCTGCCCCAAGCTGCACCGAACTAAACTGCCACAAACTGTCCAGAATACCTCAAACTGCCTCCAAATGAGCCGCCCTAAACCTGCCCAAACTGAACTGACCTGAGCCACACTGACCTGCTCTGAACGGAACTGCCCTGAACTGAACCTCCACTTACAGACCCAAACTGCCCTACACTGCCCAGTAATGAACTAAATCGAACTACTCCAAACTACCTCACCCTGAACTGGCCTGAACTGCCCCAAACTGAACCAAATCGAACAGACTGCCCTGAGCTGAACCACCTTGAACTGAACCTCCAGTTACAGCCCCAAACTGCCTACACTGTCCAGAAAAGAACCACCTTGAGCTGCCCTCAACTGAACCACCTCAAACTGCCCTGAACTGCCCCAAACTGCCCCAAATTGACCCGAACCCACACTGCTCCAAGCTGAACGGCCTCGAACTGCCCTGTGCTGGACTGCCCAAACACATCTATACTGTTTAATTTCCTTAACCACAGCTGTTCCGATTAGCGCTGCAGGTTAGGGATCGGCATAAAATTACAGAAATGTATTTAAACACATCAAGTAAACAGTCTAGTGGTGCGTTTGGCTAAATTTTGGGGGTTTTGTGGAGTGTTCCCTTGCTTGCTCCTCCCACTATCAAACAACTCTCGAATATCAAACCGACTCTACCACCCCAGATTAGTCTTTCTGAGTTCTCTTATGCTTTATCATTCTGCATGTTCTTTTCCTTTGTGACTGGTAGAGAACAACTTGAAGCTGATTTCAGTGATCCCTTTTTGAACACCAGATCCTGAACCGGCTTGTCGTTCGTCAGTATTTGTGTCCCACTTTTTTTCCCAACAGAGTCTGCGAGTTGAGAACGGCACAATCAGCTCGTATTTCGGCTCGGCTGAGACGTGGTGATCATGACTCATAACAGGCGGCTTTAGAGTTGTAGAACGCAGTGCAGCGAGAAAGAGGAGGAGAAGAGAGTCGCCCAGTCGTGTCGAGAGCGTTGTATCTGCACGACTGAGTCAGAATAAATTTCGCTGTGAAGTCCCAAACCTAAAAACGAGAGCATGAGAGTCACTGTTGTGTTCCAGTTACTGAAAAATATGTGTGGAAATTAGGCATGGCCCTGTATGACATTCTGACATTATGATAAGGTTATAGTATTAAGGTTTAGTGAAGTTTTAAAATTTTATATTTTGCAATGTATGGTATTTTATGAGTGAAAGAAAACTCTCATTAGCTGCAGCTCGACTCATTTCCTGCACTCAACCAAGGAAGGGCACAGGAAGCACTCTCATTGGCCGCACCGCAAATTGTGTCCTGCACTTTCATTGGCTGAAACTCGACTTGTGTCCTGCACTCTCATTGGTTGTAACTCGACTTGTGTCCGGCGCTCTCATTGGCTGTAACTCAACTTGTGTCCGGCGCTCTCATTGGCTGTAACTCGACTTATTTCCTGCACTTTCACTGGCATCAGTTTGACCTGTTTCCTGCACTCACTCGTATTTGTTGCAGCTGGACTTATTTCCTGTAGCTCGAATAAAATGAATAAAAAGCACATTTTTTAAAAACATTTCAGTTTAGAAGGCAGTTAACATTTCATCTTCTTCCAGAAACTGGCCAGTATCTAGTGTGGATGAGACAGTGTGTGTGGTGTAATTTTTTGCAGTTCTCGCTCTTTCTCTCGGGAGGCGAGCGAGTGAGCTGGTCGTTAATTACGACCGGAGTCTTTTGGGAACATGTGACTGAGGCATTGGGATGTAAAATGTAATTAAAAAGGAAATATAAGCTGTGTGTGAGGGTAATGGCATGCAGGCTAATGTTGCTGTGTGTACCGGTGTCTGTGTGTGTGTTTTCTCCGCAGTCTCACTGGGACGGTCTGACCGGACGCTTGTCCTTCAACAGGACCACTGGGTTGAGGACAGATTTCGACCTGGATATTGTCAACCTGAAGGAGGACGGGCTAGAGAAGGTAAAGAGTTAAAACCTTACAGAATGAACAAGTGATTAAACAAAAAAAACAAAACAACAACAAACAAACATGAAAAAATGATCACATTGGAGGTATAGATGGACAGATAGAATGGATGGATAGATGACTGTTTGAATGGATTTTTAAATAGATGGAAGGAAGGAGGGATGCATGAATTAACATATAGAATAAAATGATGGATGGATGGATGGATAGGTTGATGGATTAATATATAGCATAGATGGATAGACGAATGGACGGATCAATATATAGCATAGATGGATGGGCGGATGCGTGGATAAATGGCTGGATTAATTAATGAAGGCACAACTGGACTCTTGGATTAATGGAGCCATGGATGGAATAATGGTGAGATACATTGATGCAGGATCACTATTTGGTGAGATGCATAAAATAAGTTAGGATCTGAGATCTTGTCAAATAGTGATCCTGCATCAATGTACCACAACCGTTATAACTTGATTTTGCCAAATAGTGAGCCTTCAACACTGTAGCACAACTGTTACAACTAGTTTTTAACTAATTATTAATGCTTTATAAACACCTACTTCCTAATTAACAACCAGTTGGTAGTGTAACGTTTAGTGAGTGATCAGAAGGTCACTGGTTCAAGTCCCAAACCAGTAAGGGCACCACCGGTTCTGGAGCAAGGTACTGCCCAAAAGCACAGCTCCCCAGGCGCTGATGGAACTGCCCACTGTTCGTTCACGGATGGCTCACAATCACAAATAATCACTCACTTAAACCTGATTATAAATTATTTATTACCCGTTATATGTGGAGTGTTATTGTAAAGTGGTAGCCTTTTATGTATTTTGTGAATAATCCAGTTTTCCTCTGTCAGAATCGTGTGTTTTGGCATGGGATGGAGTTCTGTACATTGTATTTCTACCCGATGGTTCTCCACAGACGAGTGTAATAACGTGACGTAAACGGCCGTTTCTCTTGTTAAACACCGATCTGCCAGGCGTTATAATGCTGCACTAAACCTTCCTCAGCACCTCGTCTCGCTTGCTGACCGTTTCACAACAAATAAAGAACAATTGATGTCCATCATAATTTAGCCCTTAAGCTATGAAGCAAATGGGCTGTTTAAACATAACTCAGTGCATCATAAAGTAAATTGGATTATGGTATCCCATGCTGTTAATTGCAGTCTTTGCTAACAACAAGCTGAGATTAGATCTGAAAAGCTTTCAGTGGCAATGAGGTGTGTTAATATGGCTGAGGTGTTTGTTTTAAAATTACAAGGAGGGATCCGAGAAGAAGTTAAACGCTATCGGGCGTGAGAGCTGTGAAATCAGAGCAAATTACACAGGAAGGTTACACTGAACAGAGTGTGTTTGTTGATTCAACGTGTAATACTTTCAAATGAACGGATTCTACATTATTTTGACGTATAGAGTGGATATAGAAATGTCTACACACCTCTCTTACAACTTTCAACAAAATATCTTGGTAGAGAGCGGCACGGTGCTGCCTCACAGTGAGGAGGTCTTGGGTTCGATCCCAGGGTCATGTGCGGAGTTTGCATACTTTTGTAACTTTACTTGACAACACCATCATTTTTGTCATTATACTGTTACTTTTCCACTGTTATTTTTGCAACATTTTCCTGACTGATACATTTCAACAATTAAATGTTTTTGTAGCTTTCACCTGACTGATTTTCAACAATGAATTCATTTTTAACCTGTTGGCTGTTAATAATATTTTTCATAACCTTCTGCTAACATATATTTCAACAATTACATTTTTCAAACCTTCTCCTGACTGATACCTTTCAACAGTTACATTTTAATATTATTCTCCTGTTACATTTTTAAATTATTTTGTAACATATTCTTGACTAAAGGCTTTCAACAATATTTTTTGTTACTTTCTCCTGACTGCAACTTTTGAACAATTACATTTTTGTAACCTCTTCACTTAAGTCTTTCAGCAGTTCCCTGACTGAGATCTTTTAGCAATGTAATTAATTTATTTGTAGCCTCTTGACTGATAATGATATTTTTCTTTACCTTCTCTTGACTAATACCTTTTGTTAATGACATTTTTGTAACCTGTTCATGACCGATACCTTTCAACAAAATTCAAGATTCTTTATTTGTCACATGCATAGTTATACAAGTACAACACAGTGAAATGTATCCTGAACCGCTCTCTTTTTAACTGTGCAACAATAGTAAATGAAAGGTTTAAAGCAGAACAAGGAATACAAGTTAAAAAGATATGTTATATATATGATATATTATAGATATGTTATAAGTGATAAAGGTAAATTGCATTGTGCAGTGTCAGCACAGTGAATTTGAACTTATTTTTTAGAATCTTTCAACGACTCTGTCATCATTAATTTGTAACCTCCTGATTGATAATATTATTATTCCTCTTTGTAAACTTCTCCTATCAGACATTTCAACAATGACATTTTTGTAACTTTGTTCTGAGTAATACAAACTGTTCCAGACTGATACCTTTCAACAATTACTGATAACAATGATACCGATAAAAATATTGACAGTTCATTTTTTGTAACCACTTCACTGATAGCTTTTAACAATGAATTAATTTGCAACCTACTGACTGATAATGCATTTTCGTAACCTCCTATTCATAAAAAATAAATATTCTGCAACATTCTTCTAGCATATATTTTAAAAATGATTTTTTTGTAAACTTCACATGCTTTTTTAAACAAAATTATTGTAACCTTCTCCTGAATACTTTTCAACAGTGAATTTGTAAGTTCTTTATTGATTAAAAAAATATCTTTTGTAGCCTTCTTCTAACATACCTTACGAAAACAAAGAAAAATTGTCACTTTCTCCTGCCTGATACCTTTAAACAATGATTTTTTAAATAATCTTGACTGATACCTTTCAACAATTAATTTTTTATACCCTGTACCTGACTGCTACATTTCAACAATAACATTTTTGTATCCTACTCAGAACTGATACCTTTTGACAATGCAATCCATTTGATGCTCTTTGCAGATCATGACTTTTGCTGTAAGTAACTGAGTAAATGTCAGGAAAATCCTGCGTGGACGGCTGAACTTTATTTGGGGTTAATCTGAGTCACTTTAATTAATGTCAGGTGTGCACTGACTTCTATTAAATGTGTTTTAATGCGATTAGAAGAGACGGTATAGACTCATGGAGCTTTCTAATTAATTTTACCCTAAAACATTTATTTTTCAGTCTCATTGTGCAGGTTATAGGTCTCATTGAAGGTGTTTATTTTACAACACAAAAACGTAGAATTATAGGGTTGTGTAGAATGTTTTGATATTCACTGTAAACTGTTATATGATCAAGTGTTCGGTATTATTTGAAGTGTTTACATATTGAGGTATTTAAATTAGAAGCCTATTATTTATACGATATGGATTTTTTATATGTTAAAAATTAATGGCGCGTCTTTTTGCCAATGCAAATTTATATATTTAAAATTTTCCTAGAATAGTCGTTCACAGACATTGTAAAAATGCAATACAAGCCTCTGTCTTTTGTACGTCTATAAGGTGCGAGACACCCTTGAGATTTCCCTAAAAAAGCAAAGCCAAATCGTTGTGTCAGAGCAAAATCAGCTTAGTCTATCCAGGCCTTAAGTGTTTGAGCGTTTGGAGAAAGAGACGAGGGAACTAATCCCTTTTAATTGAATATTAGCCTCCGTTTTATCTCTGGAATTAGGAGTACTTTCCTGGCTGGAAAATTTGCTTTATGTTGGCATTAGCGGTGAAGAGCAGAGACTCGTGCTCTCCTTCCATTGGTAAATAGCTGGAACTCTGCAGCTAATGACGTTTATGAGATTGAACCCAAAACCTTCTCTCTTTTTTACTCTTTTTTGCTGTGGTACGGTACAGGAATTCTGGAGTCATTGGGCCTCATTCAACAATATTTTCTTCCATTCTTTTTCTTGATTCTAAAGTCTTTATAGGATCTGAGTGTTCTTGAACTGCCTAATTGTTAGCAAGTTGGGACTTATAGTGAAACTTATAGCAAAAACATCAACACATCGACAGACATATGTATTGATCATTAAAATATACTTATTTAAATATATTAGGCAACAAGAGTATGATATAAATTATCAATGACGTATATATAATGATAAACTCTATATAAACACACACACATATATTCTCATTTATACATTGTCTGATATCTATGTTTCAGTATGATTTGGATCAGTAGTTACACAGATAAATAGGTTAGATAGATAACATTATCATCAGCATTTGCTCTAACTCTGGTCTGGCTGCAGAAAAACATTTACATTAAATAAATCCTCCCTTTTTGTGTAGATGCAATGCAGGAATTCTAATGGAGTCATTCTCTATTCCGAAATTCCTCTGCATGCCATGCAGGTGTCAGATCCGAATGCGGGATTCGGAATGTGTGACTTTCCGTGAATCATTGCCACAAAAAGCAGCTTCTTGGGTTTGTCGCTGGAGGAGGGAGGGTTGGTGAAAAATACACCTAATTCATCCAAGTCTTAGCTTTGATATTAGTGAGATTACACACAGCAGATCATATAAAGCTTTTCTCTCGGTTCCATTCTCTGCTTTGTGTGTGTGTGTGCGTGTGTGTGTGTGTGTGTGAGTAGTGTTTATCAGAAGTGTGTGTTTGTGTGTTTATTTTAATTATCTGAGAGCATTTTCATTTTTCCAGCACTTCAGGCAGATGCTCCAGATTGATTGTGCATTTCTCTGAAGTGCGAGTGGTGGAATTATTGGAATTAGATCAGATATCACACACACACACACACACACACACGGGTACAGCATTAAAACCTGCCTCAAAGTTAAGCTTGCGTACATGTGAGTGCATAAGTGAGCCAAATATTGGATATTTTAAAACGGTTTTTAAAACTTTTTGCAAAAATAATCAAAACTGCTTAATTCATATTGGGATCGTGGTGGTGAGGACAGGAGTCTATCCCGGGAACTACAGGCACAAGGCTGGGACCAGCCCAGGGCAGGCGCGAACACACAGCAGGGCACACACACTCACACTCTCAATCACACCTTACGGGGCCAATTTATAGGTACTGCATATTGAAAGTGAGTGATTATTTGTCATTGTGAACACACCACAGCACAGCACACAGTGCACCACAATGAAATGTGACCTCTGCATTTAACCCATCCGTGAAGGAGCAGTGGGCAGCTAACAAGGGCAGCGCCCAAGGAGCAGTGCTTGGGGATGGTACCTTGCTCATGTGGTAACTTTACCAGCCCTGGATTCAAACCTGTGACCTTCTGATGAGGGGGCGAATACCTTACCGTTGCGCCACCAACTGCCCCAACTGCATGCTTTCCTACTGTGGGAGGAAACCGGAGCACCCGGACGAAAACCCACTCCACACAGAAAGGCCCTACGACCGATACTCGAATCCTACCTCCAGCACTACGTACACTGGGGCCCTGCGCAAGACTCTTAACCCCAAGTTGCTCTCATGGAGACTTTCCCTGTAATTAGGAAAATGGAAGTAAATGCCATAAAAAAATTGCACAGCCTTGGTCAATGTCGTTTGTCATCGGGGTGACGCTACAAGCCGGTCCTCTTTGCATTCATCAAAGCAGGATGATGGAAATTTGCAGCACATTCTTCCTCAAGTCTTTATTAACGATAAGCAAACAGTGTTCTCCATTTGTAATGCACACTATGGTAATTTCCGCCACTGCTTTTGTTCGCCGCTTTTTCTCTTCCCAAATTGAATTGAAAAGCAATTTCCCCTCTCTCATCCCCTCTTCCTCTCATCCTCCTGTCCTGACCCGATCGTCCTTCCTTCCTTCCTTCCTTCCTTCCGTCTGTCTATCTTAAAGTTTTCCTCAATTGCAAATCACAAACCTGTAACAGTCTCAAAACTCCTCCTCCTCCACCCCACTGGCCACATTGCTGCGTCATTTCTTAGCATTTTTCTCAACTGCTAAAATGCATTTTCCAATTAGTCCTACGACAAATTGGTCCAGGGCTCGAACCCAGGACCTTCTCGCTGTGAGGCGGCAGCGCTAACCGCTGCGCCACTGTGCCACCCCAAATGCAAGTTGTTCTGGATAAGAGTGTTCAAATTTGCCCAAATGTTAATGTCTATATATATAGTTCTTTCTTTATGGGGACAGTATTTTACTGATGGCATATTTGCTGTTATGGTACCTGTTAATGTTTTGAATATTTTGGCTTCTTTTCCACTTGTCACAGTGTTGAATTTTTAAGTGAGTGATTATTTGTCATTGTAAACACAGCACAGTACACAGTGCACCACAACCAAATGTGAGCTCTGAATTTCGTCCATCCGTGAAGGAGCAGCCATTTTTGACAGCACCTGGGGAGTAGAGCTTGGGGACGGTACCTTGCTCATGAGTACTTCAGTGGTACCTTTACCGGTTCAGAACTTGATCATGGCGGCCAACTCCCTAATCATCATGCTACCCACCTCGCCAATAGCTGCCTTTAGAGGCTTGGGAAATGCATTTATAGCTTTGAGAAACATGTTGACATTTTGCAAAAACACTATTAATAACTGGACATAGTGTGAAGTGTATTGGAAACTTTTTTTTTTACTGATGACGTGTTTTGTTTTGAGCCTTTTTCATGTTCATGTTCTAAAATGGATTTTAGCAACCGAAAAACCTGTAAAAATCTGTCTGGTGCTGGTTGGGTTGTCAGGTGGCAATACTTTTTGGTGTGTGACATGCAGCATCAGCTGATGTTGCCAGGGCAACGGTCAGAGTTTAGGGGGCCGGAATGGGGAAGGTTTGAGGTATTTTTGGAAGTTCTAGAGTTGTGTTTTGTGTTCAGGTGGGGAAGTGGAGCGCTTCAGGAGGACTCAACATCACCGAAGTTCCTCGCAAAAACGGCCTGAACATCACCGACTCTCTCTCCAACCGCTCACTGCTCATCACCACTATACTGGTAATCACTGTCTCTCTCCTCTATTTCCTCCTTTTCTTTCCTTCCTCCCCTTCATATCTCCATAATCGCTTGTTCCCTCCCTCCTATTTCCCACCTGTTCTTTTTTTGCACACCTCTATTGATCTTTCCTTTCTTCCTATCTTCTTCCCTTCCATCTTTGTAGCCTTCCTTACCTCAGTTCTTCCGTTGTTCCTCCATAATTTCTTCCTTTATTTCTTCCTCCACCTCATTTCTTTCTTTATATTACTTTCTTTCCTTTTCCTCTTATCCTCCTCATTTCTTATTTCCTCCATATTGTTATTTTTCTGCATTTATTGTTCTTTCCCTAATTCACCTTCTTTCTCAGTTTCTTGATTCTTAACCTTCTTCCTCTCTCACTTGCTCTTTCTTTTCTCTTTTTTTCCTTGCTCTTTGCTTTACTTTCCTACTATATATATTCAGCAATTCCTGAAAATTTCACTAACAAATTTTAATTGAATCAAAAATACAAACAGTTTAACTATTCTATGACGCATTTTCAAAATTATGAAAAGAGAAATGTACAGGCACTTGTAATTTTCAATGTCAAAAAAATAACACTTTTCATTACAAATTTCTAAATCTGTTGAACAGTCTATTTCAAAGCATGTCCGCCTCCAGCTTCCTCGCAAGCGCCAAGTCTTTTTGTGAAGCCCTGTATGGCCTTGTTGATGGAATCCTGCGGCCGCCGGTCCCATATTAACTGACTTTTTTCACCTCATCAGTGTTCTTTGGCTCGAGGTGAAATGTCTTGTATCGTTGAAGCATAGCTCCCCAGACATGATAACCACAAGGCTTCAGGTCTGAAACAAGGTCATAATGATGTCATAATTATTTGGGAGTAGTGAAATTCTTTCTCGGTTAAAAAATGTCTGCAAGAAGTCACTGATATTGGACCGTTAATCTGCAGAAATGTAAAAAAAATGGCATAGAATAGGCAAACTACTGTATTTTTTTCTGTAACACTGCAGATTTGTTGAAAAATATTTCCCCTGTAAAATCTTAATCGCAGATTAACGTAATCACTCTACTTTGATACACTGATACTTTGATAGAATAAGGGTAACATGTCCAACAAACTTTTCATAAGTGGAAGAAATCGTTGCATTTATCAAAGCAGGATAATATATACAATGTTGGGAGTAGCGCAGTTATGCTAGTCATTACTAATACAATTTCACTAATATTATACGTATTACATATTTCAGCAGCATTTATTACAACACACTTTTAACCCAAAATTCAGTGCTGTTGTTTTTATAATAAATCACCTACACCACGATGGTGAGCCCTTTGTCACCAGAGAAAAATTATGATACACCACATCGCCCTCCACTGGATGTAGAATGAACTGCAGTAAACCACAATGCCAAGTCCTACTTCCACACTTATTTTGGTGAATGTAATACAGGAGTTGTTTAACGCATTGCAATTCAGAGACAGTAATATTGTAAGAGAACCAATAACTTTGTAATAATAGTAACTAGTGATCTACTGTATAATCTAGTACATTTTGGAAGTAATTTGCTCAACAGCGGTTATATAATTATAAATTTCATTCTTTTTCTCGTCCCGGTTTTAACTCGAGAGTGCACAAACTACAGAGCTGGAGAGTTTTAGGAGTTAGTGCGCTGTAATGCGCTGTTATATTGTGATGTAATGAATTGGTTTGAACAAGGACTAGCAATCTATAACGTGTTACACTTTGGAAGTAACCAGGGAAGAGGGTGCAACCTGATCATTAAGGGGTGCTATAACTGAACCATGTTAGTATCTCAAGAAGGGCTCAAGATAAAAATCTGAGATTTGGTAGACTTCATCTATATGCACTCCTGAGTCAATTCCTTAGTACAGCCTGCACTAAGCCTTCTGCTAAGTTTAGTAGAAACCCTTTGGACTGCTGATGTGGGAAGGTCCTCTGACCACACAAATCAAAGATGACACATGTCCACCAAGAGGGTGCGCTACAATACGTTCATTTACGTTTTAGCACATGTCTCTGGAACCATATGGAATGCCAGCACCTGGTGCTTGGACCCCATTGATAACTGCTTGCAGTTTCAGTTTATGTTTTACTGCTTGAGCTCCGTATCTCTTTGCTGTTCAGTGTTGTGTGTGTGGCGTCTGCTATTCGACGTCAGCGTTTCTCTCCTCGAGCGTCATTGACTCAGTCAGATCTATACAACCTGGCTCTTTTTCTCCAGCTCTAAACATATTTTAAGTATCTTTTCTCGCCACGATATCGGCTGCCTTTGTAAGCGGGGAAGCAACCTTGAGGTAGACGAGTGTGCCTTTTGGGTATTTGAATTTTGAAGTGGAAAAGAAAAATAAATAAATAAATTATAGAGCCATGACACGCTTCGCAATACAGATATGTGAAATCGATATTTTCACCCAGAGCGCTGAAATTCCTGAGACACTAGTGCTGCTCAGATGGCTGGTGAGAGGAAAACTAGTTTGAACGCCAGGGAAGGCACCAGGAAAGGCCGTTACTTGACGCAATTTGAAATAAACAGGCGTTTCCCTGCATTTATGGCTGTCTGCGCAAGGTTGGGGGGTGGGTTTGTGGACTTGTCACTTCCAAACTGCCTTTGCGAGCTTATTTTGGACAGACGTGTAAGTTGGAAACCCTGTTAAACACTGTAATTAGAGTGCCGGACCGGGCAGCAAGGCTGTAATCAGCACTTTGCTACTGCCAGAGAGGGGAGGGTCGCAATCCGTTACGCAGACAAATCAACCAGCTGGAGTGTGGTTTGCATGTTGTGGTGGAAATTCAGAACATCTGGTTAATAATAGGGGTAAACATTTGCGGAAGTGTCAGGAAGGGTATCTTGGGTTTCTCAGGTTTCTAGGGGTGTCATTTTGAGGTTGCTATGGATTATTTGTAGGATTGCCACAAGATATCGTGGTATTGAAATGTGATGATATTTCTCGTTGAGGTGAAAAGATGACTTGCAAAATAGTATGATGTAATTTTTGGGCCAAAATTCTGAGCAGTGGTCAATCTCCATTGCTACTGCTGTTAAATCCAAGACTAGGGTTAATCCATGTTTAAGAAACTATCCCTAAGGCCAATTTCCCAGTCGAGGATTGAGTCTAGTCCTATAGACTAGTTTTGAGTTTGAATAGTAATTCTGCATTGGTACAAAAACTTAGTCCAAGACTAGGCTTAATCTATGAGCAAGAAACCAGCCCCTAGTGTTTAATATTCAGATCTGTCACATCTGTTCAAAGACACGAGTCTAAGATCACACCAGCGTCTATCAACACTCAGTTTCACTTTGCACATGAACTCGGCTTGCCAACGTTCCCAGTGAATTTTGCATTTTGTTAGTTTTTGCCAATAAAAGCAGCACAACGATGTTGAGACGCAGCAAGTTTCAGATCGTGCCGAGTTCCGTAATGACATTCTATCAAAACGACCTCATCAGCGCAACAAATAAAGACGGCTGGCGTTTTTAATGGCGAGCTCAACACCCTGAAAAGAGATTAAAATATTTAATGTACTTTACCACATGCATTGTTTTCACTCCATTGCCTGTAACTGTTTTTCTCTCTGTTTCCACTCCCTCGTTTCCTCGTTTTCTTAAGTACACCCATGCAGAGAGAGAGAGAGAGAGAGAGAGAGAGAGAGAGAAGGAGAAAGAGAAAGAGAGAGAAACTGCTTTTTTACAGCTTTGATATGAGTCCAAACCTTGGGGAATTTCACATATTAGGAGGCAAGGAACAGATGGTAATGACTTTTTTTTCCCCCCCTGTAACAGACAAACTTCTTGATCAAGATAATTGGACAACTTGTATAAAGTTTTCCTTGGAGCTGACTGGCTTCAGTTTCACTATAAATTGCCTTATAATCAAGAATTCATTGGCTATGATTAATTTAACAGTGTGTTGGTTTCCATCATTAACAGTCCCAAATTAGGAACTTATCACTGGAACGATGCCAAACAACAGCCACTCAAGAGTCTCACCGAGTGATAAAAGAGAAAAAGGAGGGTTTCATGCAGATATATATGACTTTATTTGAGATACAAACAATAAAAAATACTTAATATCTGTATATGATAAAATAGCATATGATCTGTATCTAAATAATTATAATTGAGATATAATATACAACTATATTAAATAATATTTGAATAATTATATATAATATATATATATATATATATATATATATATATATATATATATATATATATATAATGAATAAATAACTAATAAATATACTTCAATTCATAATTAAAATGGGATATGAGCATGATATACATCGATATATTCATTCATGTTTTTATTTATATCATTTCTATGATATAACGTATTTACATATTTGAATTTATAATTTATTTTAATAGAATGTTTATATCCCAGTATAAAATTTAATTACAAAAATAAATACTCAATTTATCTTCATACAAATGAATGCTCGTGTCCCAGTGGCAGAGGTTAATCCTTATGATTTTATTGTCATAAACCATTTGGTCTTCCCTTTCAAATTTTAAACTAAATTAATTTACACATATATACACGGTAGCCGAGTTTGAGGTACTTGCTGTGCTCGAGGCCAGTTTGTCTATTTTTATTCGTACAGTATGTGTGAATTGCTGATGAATTAGTGGCAGTGGCCGTGCTGAAGCTTATGCAAATGGCAGAGCTCCAAAGGCATTTATTATCAAAACCCAAGTGGGCCAGGATGGAGAACAGCGGTGAAATGCGATTTTGAAATTGGCCTGAGCATCGTTACACATGTCTGAAGCTCCGGCGTGACTGAACGCAGCAGCAGCAGCAGCAGCCATCCTCTCTTTCTGCCCGGAAACATCTGGATTATTCTCTCTCTTTTTTCCTCCCACTTTCTCACGTTCAAGTGTAAAAGCGCTACAAAAGCTTGATTGTGATCACAGTAGACTCAAGAGAGAAAATAGAATGGATATGATTTTCTGTACAAGTTAAACGGTTTCTAAATGGTTCTGAGGCGTAAAAAATAACAAATGACATGACCGTTATAATGAAATATTATGTTATACATGTTTCAACGTGACATTACATTATTTTACATTACATTATTTCAATGCATTTTAGCCTCTTACTGTAGCACAGCGACACATACAACCTCAATAACGAGCATCGGGCAAATCATATATGACTACGTAAAACCAAAATTAAACGTCTGAAATTTTCCAAATTGAGTTATTATGTTTTCATGAAGGGCATAAATCAAGCTTCAAAACGATACCTATATGGAATGAATCGGACGACATATGACTGAGATATCAACATTCAAAGGAGTGGGGTTTCTCCTGTCACGCCAAGTGAGAAACGGAGAAATCTGCCTTTGAAGTTGACTATCGCCGTAGCACTCTGAGCAACTTAAGTGCGATTAGCGTCTACGTTTGCATTTACGGTAACCTCTTTAGCTGCATTCACACAGCCACCGCGGATAGCCTACCTGCGTTAGGTTAACTGAACTCGGGAGGCGGAGATGGATTCGAGGAGAAATATCTTCCGCAGCCTGGTCAGCAGTGGGATTTACTGGCAATAAATATTGGAGTAAGCGGTCAAAACAGAAACTTGCAACATTCTGCTGGAATTGAATTCCTCACCTAAAGAAATCCGCGTTTAGGATCAGAGAAAATTGATTTTTCCAGAGAATTTATTTCTAACCAGTACAGTATAGACCTTCCACTGTTTCAAAACACTAAAACAAAAAATCCAAAATTTTACCCCCGCATAACACTCGCGCTTGTTTTCTCGAAAACCTCCGTTGCGACAAGCGACTGGTTTTGCCGTGGAGGGTCACATATATAGGTTTAGCCAATAAATTATTCATCACCACAGTCCAAAAGCATTCACTGTAGGTTAACTGGTGACTCTAAATTCACCCCGCAAGGTGTGAATGTGAGTGTGATTGTGTGAGTGTGTGTGCCCCTCTTTGACGTAATTGGTCCCCACTTTGCCCGCCTTCCTGGGATAGGCTCCAGTCCCACCGCAACCCCGATTGGGATTCAGCGGTTCGGATAATAAATGAATGAAAGCAGAATCATATATAGTGTCTCCATCTGTGTAAAACAGGCAAAGAGATGACTTCTACTAATATCAAAAGAGCACAGGAAGCAGAACCCGCGTCTGTATGTATATAAAAGCTTTACGAGACATACAGCTATGTACTAAACTGTTGTTCAGCCGCGTTTGCGTTTCCCCAGTGGGATGCGTGGGATGGCCTTGGGGAAAAAGCTGAAACTCAGCAGTGCTTCTCGACTGCTTACTTTGTGTGTGACAGAGCCATACGTCATGTAAGAAGTCTGACAAAAGGCGCTGTGGGAAGCAGCGCTTGAGGCTACTACGCCGACCTGCTCAAGGGAGCTGGCTGGGCCGCCTCGAGGGGATCGCTGGTTCCCGGTAATCTATTCCAGGATGACAAGGGCCAGTGGAACTGAAAACAATCCTCCCAGGAACTCATAGACACGTAAGTGTGGGCGAACTATCACATTTACACCTAACAAGACTGCAGTCGCTGTCGCATCGCTGCTACCATTTTAAAACTTTATTTTTGTTGGTGCCACTTCAACACTGGGAGTCTGAAAAAGAAGCTCTGGATCTTTGCATATAACTTGGCTTATTTAATAACATTTCAAAATACTTCCTCTGTTGCATTTAGAAATAAATTTGTAACAAATTGATTACATAGATCCACCAACACTACAGTTTCTCTCAGAGTTGATAGCTTAACAGTTCGCCCGATGATCAAAAGAGCTGCGGTTGAATCCCAGGACGGTAAAGGTAGCACTAAAGCTGCCCAAAGCACTGCTCCCCGGGTGCTGCCCATATCAGCTGCCCACTGCTCCTTCACGGATGGGTCAAATTGTGTGCGTTCGTGATGACAAATAATCACTCACTTCACTTCAAAGTGTTAAAAATTGTCAAAAGTGTCAGTGGCGACATGATAAAAATGGTATTGTCTCATCTTACACCGTTGTAATAAATACATATTTTTAGATTTCCCAGTCTTTTATGGGCAAAAACATTTATGAAACACAACATCAGCATTATAAATATATCATAAATACTGATATATGATTATCCTAAATACTAATATAAACTACTGTTATGTATTTACATAATTTGTAAAAAATATATATCAATATATATTGGATATCCTAAGAACATGACCTCCATATTCCTTTGGAAGCGGTTCTAGAGTTAGCGTGTTGATCCTAGGCGTTTTAAAGGTGCCTCTCTTAAGCAGCTCCCCTTTCCCCTTTTGCCTTCCCCGATCGACAGCACGGCAGACTGGGAAATTGTAATAGCTTAAGTGGCCTTTAGTGTAGGGAGTGTTGATACGGTGGGGTAGGTCGCGTGGGGTGGTGGAGGTGGCGGGTGCTGGGGGCCGAGGCGAGGTGAAACACTGCAGCAGCATAATCTTCCACCACGCCCGGCCAGATCCGCTCGATAACACTCACCTTGGCGGAACAAAGGATTAGAGACTGATGAAGTCTGGTGAGGGCGAGAGCCAGGCTTTATTTTGGTACACAAAGGTAAATACACAGCGAAGGGCCTCGTCTCATCAAAACTAAATGATCCTTTTGACAATTTTTAATTCTATTGATATGTATGTAATTAGAATAGTATATAACCTGTGTTATATTATTATTTTCAGAAGAACCGACTACTCATTTATGCTTTATGTATTTAATGTGAAAATACTAAAGATAAACCTGATATCTTCTTCTAATAGAAAAATTTTGGTTTCATTTCTAGTTGTTTTACTTTTATTTGCCTTAATTTCATAAAAATATTTTACTCGGCTTTGAAGATTTGCAGATATGTGCATGGTGCACTTTCTTTCACATAGGTATAAATAGGTATTTAAATTTAGCTAAAATATTTTTAAATTATATATTTTATTTTATATATACAGTTGCACTCAAAATTAGCTAGAAATTTATATTCAATTATTCTGTGCTGTAGGTGATTAACTGAAAAATTGGAATCTTTTGGACCTATGGATCAGCAGTATGTCTGGAAGAGTGAAATAAAAGTATATGCTGAACAGAACACCCACACTACAGTGAAGCATGGCGATGGCGGTGGCTCTGTGGCACTGCTTCTTCTTCTGGCACTGGAAACTTGCAGTGGCGGGCAAGATAGATTCAATCAAATATCGAAAAATGTTATGCGTCTGTGATGAAGCTGAAGCATGGGCATCCCACTGGACCTTCAACAGAACAATGATTCCAAGCATACCTCCAATGACCACCAAAGCTTGAGTGGCCATCACTGTTGCCTGACTTCAACCCCATAGAAAATCTCTGGTGGGATTTGAAAGGTGGTTGCCTTGCTGCAAACCCTAAGAACATTAGTGAGCTGGAGGTGATTGCCCATGAGGAATGGGCTAAGTTTTCCAGCGCTGCCAGAAGCTGGTGTCTGTGGTACATCACGTTTGCAGCAGGTCATAACAGCAAAAGGGTGCTTTACAAAGTACTAAAGATGCTTGTTGTTAAGGGTTGAATAATTTAGAAACTGCAGTAGTCAGTAAAAGTGACATTTTGTGTTGAATCAAAATATCCACCATTAGCAGCTATTACAGCTCTGCATAATCTGGGCGTCCGAGCTGTCAACGGACCAATCAATTGTTGAGAAGCTGTTAAGGTGTGTTGACCCAAAAATCTTTTAAAAACCTGGGTCCAAGTTTAAACCGGCAACTTGAGCATCTGGCCTTAAAGGGGCCGCGTCTGACTCTGACATGGATATATTTGCCATTATTATGTAATCAAAATAAAATGATTATTGCTGGTATCCAAAGTTAATGTAAAATTTATGTATATTTGCACGAGAAAATGATGAGGATTTATGCTGATGTTGTCCAAAAACCCCACTTTTGCCAGGAAGCGTTTCCAAACTTTTGCAGGAGCAGTCGTGTGTATGTATATATATATATGTATATATGTGTGTGTGTGTGTGTGTGTGTTAACATTCTCATATTTTATTTTTAAAAAATCAATATACCTTAAAAATGTTATATAACACATATATAATTTAAAATGTGATATATTGCCAATTATTTATATTAATTTCATCATTTATTTCGTTTATTTTCATTTTTTAGACATGTATATGATACAAGTTCTCTTACAGAGGTATACAATGTTTGCCAACTGGTTCGTTCTATAAGCTCATTATGATGAAAAGAGAGTATGTGCATTTTTAGTAAAAAGAAATGAGATAAATTTCTGTAATTATAAAAGATAATTCAGTTAACTTTTTGGTTTCTTAATCAACACAACAACAATCCACATATTCTATTCCTCCTTTCCCAAAAAAGGAGCCTAAATGTAATATATGCACTATTTTTTCTTTCCTTTTTATGTCGATCAGATACGTCCTGTGCAGTACATTTCCTAGACCTCTTTGTTTGGCTGACACTAATTTTGTGTAAATATTCGGCCGTCTTCCAGAATTCTCATTTCTCAATCTCTTCATCGATAATCTCGCGATGGATTTGGCTAAACCCGTTCGGGCCTGCTCGAGCAATGCGCCCGGTGCGATATCCAATCCGCCGTGTGTATTTTTTCGGGAGCTCCATTTTGTGGCTGAGTGCCTTCGCTTGCTGCTGTCTATATAGATAGCTGATCTGAAATCAGCCAAGCTGAAAACAAACTAAGGAGCAGGCTCACAGAGCTGACCCTAGATTGAAGAAAAAAGGTTTGAGAGAGAAGAATGGAGAGAGAGAGAGAGAGAGAGTGATGTTTGTAATTGAAAATTCTTTGTAGCCAAGAGCAGTTTGGAAGCAGATATTACATTATTATATTATAAATTAGTTTGCAATATCATCAAAGAAATAAGTTCAAATCAGAGTTTGTTTTAAAGGATTTGCACTTGGAAATTGGTGATGGTTTAAAAACATTATTCATCAATCCTCATATACTCCAATACTCCCTAATACGACCTATAAATAAAATTATTATTGGCATATAAGAATGTGTTACCAAAGTGGCGAACAAAAAATCTAAATCAAATCAATATTTTGGTGTTACTACCTTTTGCCTTCAAACCAGCATCAATTCTTATAGGTAAACTTGCACAAAGTCAGGGGTTTTGTAGGATTATAGTCATTATATTATTTTGTAGTGATTATAAGTTATAGATCTGTGGTTAGTTCTCCAAGATGTTTGGAACAACCTACCAGCTGATTCAAAACTGTGTGCAAGTGTGCCTAGAAGAACTGATGCTGTTTTTAGAACAAAGGGTGGTCACACCAGATGTGGTTGATTACGTTCTCTTTTTGTTCATTCACTGCATTTTTTGTTAATTGATGAAAATAAATGATTAACACTTCCATTTTTGACTTCTTAATTGTAGCATTTTTTCACACCTGCCTAAAAACTTTTGCACAGTACTGTATATATAGATGGGGAGAGAGAGAGAGAGAGAGAGAGAGAAAGAGTGAACCTTCACCGGTGTCATGATTTGATTTGATTATGATTCTTAGGTCAAAGATTTGATTTGATACGAAAACTGATGCCATAAATTTTCTACTTTACTTCATTGCACATAGATCAGGCAGACATAGTTTCTACCGTGATGTTCTAGAATTTTTATGCCGTAGTCAGAAAATCACCAAACAACGCCATTATGATATAATTCAGGGTTTTCTTCTGCTTCTGTCCCAAGACCATGGGCCAATTTTTTTCCATTACTTTTTGAGCATTTTACACCATTCATTATCCATAAAGCTTAAAATCTGTCTGAAATGTTTTGAAAAATAAATTGAGTTTAATAATTTTTAAAAAGTGACTTTCCAGGTAGTGAAACAGGGTTGCATGTCACAGACCACCTGCAGTTCCGCCGGTTGAAAACCTCCGTTATAATCGATTATGGTCTGCCACTGCATGACACAGAATCGTCCACATCTGCATCGCAATACATCGCTTATGTGATTAATTTGAACACCACTAGTTAAAACACAGTATATTTTGTTACCCATACAAGTCTCAGTCCATCCTCTGTATATCATTTAATTTAGCAATAAAGTGTTTCAGACAGCCCTGATGTTGGAAGCGTAGCATCTTAATCTCTTCATTACTAGAAACGGCAACTTGGTAGGATTCATTCTCACATCAGTGACTGGTTGGTTGGTGGAAATTGACTGTCATAGTGCTGTTTTTGGCATTGTGTAACTCTGCGAACTTTACTTTTAGTCTAATTTTAGTGAATTTGAACGAAGGTTAAAAGTAGAATAACTTCAACTAATCGAATTATAAAAGTAAGTATTCTTACACCTGTAACATAATGTGAATTTATAAACTAATACAATGTCCAATAGAATCCAAAGAAATAATACAGTTACAAGTATAACTTTTCCAAAGTATTTAATAGTATAAGTCACCTGGCGAGGATTGTGGAAAAGGATTCTCTCCCAGAAAGGAATATATGAAAGATATATATAGTATATATAGCACTATATTATTTTGAGCCATATCGCCCAGTCCTAATTAGTAGTGGCTTAAGACTTTTTGCACCCTTGCTGGTAATGTATTCTAAGCTTATGAATTAATATGATTGGTTGAAATCTTAAGCTGCATATTCACTCATTAGCTAACGTCCTCCAGCTTTAAACACACATGATAATAAAGGAAGCATTGTAGAGTTAATGATATTCATCAGCTCAATTCATTTTTATTTATCAAGAGATCTTTCTTATTAAGAAAACAAACCTAATTTCTCGTTACTCTCTTTATTTGCTGCATACCAACACCAGTGACTGGGGAGACCTCCGTCTGATCCGAGCATTTTTCAACATGATAAAATATAAATTTGATATGAGCCTCGTTGAAACTATCACCTCCACGCCGTCACTCCACACTTTGCCGACCAAAGCTGACCGCTGTGGCACATTTTCTCGGCGTATCCTGCGCCGGTGTCGATTAAAGCCAAGTCGAATTTCCCCGTTTTTGTAGGTCAGCGTGCCCAGCTGAACAGAAATCCACATTGAGAGCGGCCAAAAATGTCACGTCCGTTGACTGCAGCTGCATGATCAAATAGCTGCAGATTGCAGCCGTTTTCCCCAGCCTGGATTTTGGGCATTAGGGTTGTTCAGAAGTTGTCGTCACAGACTTTGTAATATCGGCCCAGGCGTCGTATCATTGCCTGTTGAATTGATCTTGTATTGCAACCTATGAGTGGAACTGACATCATAGAATTATTAAAGAACTTATTTTTGTTACAATTAATAAACTCGTGCTTTGGTTTATAATGGCCATAAATTTTCGGCATCCTTTATGATCGCAGCAGTGACCCTTTGTTTACTCACTTCTTATTTCGAGGAAATCCAGATACAGGGTCCTAGGGTCAAGTTGAGAAGCACTGCTAAAAAGCGTGCACTCCGATCCTTGTTGAAGTTGATTTAGTTACAATAGACACTCTCATTAATCAAGCAGCCATAGCAAGTAATTAATAGCCAAGCTTAGCACATCATTTGTTCTGTAAGTGGTAATTAATCTTTTGCGCCGGAAGGTTACACGCCAGCGCCGTCTCATTGTCTCGGCCGAGATAACAGCCCTCGTCGTTCTCCTCTCCGCCTGCTTTTAATGAAAGTCACTTTATTTACACTCGGCCTTGCACTCGTCTCACCGCTCCAGTCGAATACGGATCTTAGAAGTTATTTGAGATAATCAGTGTAGTTTGGGGAAGCTACAAGCTACTTCTAATTAAATGTACAAAAGTTACAACAAAGTTGAATATAGAAGTTACTACAGAACAAGCTACAGAAAAAAACGAAGCTAACTACATCCAAGCTTTTACACCCAGCAATGCTTCATATTTGCACTGTAGGATACTCTTAAAGCAAATTGTAAAAAAATTAAACTTATAAAAATGTGAAAAGTAATTAGTGAAATATATATATATTGATTTTTCAATCTTGGCCAAGGAACTCCATCACTCAAGCTTCCATCTACTTGGCTGCTGACAGCACACTGTGATGCAATGAACAGTAGTAGTAATAGTAATGCTTCATGCTTGTAGGATACTCTTAAAACAATTACTCATAATGTTAAAAAATATGAGAGAATATACAGTACAGTGATTATATTTTTGATAAATTAAATCATAGTTTTAACTTCCATCAAAACACAGTGGGCTTGTCCTCCAACTCTATCTTTGCGGCTGTAAAGAATGCACCATGATGCAATGAATAGTAGTAATAATAGTACTTTTTTGTGGCTTTTTTTACAGCACTACATTAAATATTAGTTAAACTATGAATTTGTTAAATATAAGTTACTAGAAAACTACTCAAGTACTAAATGGAGACTTCATCCTGTTAAGCTACTGCCAAAAGTTGTTAAGTAAAGTAGCATCACTATTTTTGGACCAGCTAACGCTACTTTTCTCCAGTGAATTAAGTTAGTAGTTAATTGGTAGTTAAATTGGTTTAAAAACCACTATTTTTGCATAGCTACCACTCAACACTGATTATTAGAGTGTATTGATTTTCAGCTTGCATAAGACACACTCAAAGTGTAAGTTCTAGTTGTAAATACAATAAATACAAATTTTTGCTTTCATTTACATTTACATTTACATTTACAGTATTTAGCAGTATTTAGTGGACTTCATCCTCCAGCTGTTAAAAATACACTGTGATGCAATGAATAGTAGTAATAATAGTATTTTTGGCAACAATGTAGCTAGTAATATTCGTTTTTGAAAAGTTTCTGCAAAAGCTGCTGCATTTTAAATGTAGCTTCACCACTGTTTAGCTACTGCGAAAATTAGTTAAGTTTGTAATGTCACTATTTTTGGACTACTAGCAATTAATTTTACACAATAATTAAGGTGGTAGTTTACGATTATTAATTCCAATTGTAGCATCACTTTTTTATTAATGGCTACTCTCCAACTCTGATTATTAGATTAATGAACCGTTTGGGAGAGTTGGAGTGTAGATTATTACAAGAAACCTGCGGCAAGCGTTAAGTAAAATATAAGACAGGCTGTTAGTTTGGCTGTATCCTTATGTTATTTTGTGACAAGGTTGGTGATGAGTTTTATTAATTCTCCAGAGCAACTCGGGCAGCCTCACGGCTGGAGAGGAAGGTGGGTTCGATATCCGTGGTAGAGCAGAGCAGAAGAAAGGAAATCATATGTGCCATAAATATTGTGAGAACTCAGCAGCCTCACCTCAGCCTGGCATTTTATCTCTCTGTCCTCACCCCACCCTCTTCTTTTATTTTTCCTTCCTCCCTCGATCTCACTCACCTCCTGCGTTTCCTCTCTTGTTTGTCTTTCTTACATCCTTCTGCGTTCTATATCTAATTTAAATGTAGATGATGTACATCCACAACATATTGATATTTTAGTTTTGCAAAATTTCAAAGTGCATCAAATCAAAATCGTATTGTAGCAGACTTTGTAATATCGGCAGATGTGGGTGTTGTCTGTTGGATTGATGTAATACCGTATCGTGATAAAACTTGTGATTTACACCCCTAATACTATATAAATATTTAATGAAATCTCAGCAACCTCACCACCAGCCTGGCATTTTATCTCTCTGTCTTCCTCTTCTCTTCGTTTTTATTTCTTCCTCCCTCTGCTATCTGCAACTCTCCTTCTGCATTTCCTCTCTTGTTCCTTCACCTGCTTCGGCGGTTGGCAGGTATTTAGTCGGCCTTGACGTAAGCGGAGTCTAGATAATCCAGGATTTCTGCTTGCCGACCATTTGTGCCATTTTCTCTACTTAAGCTTGCCAATCAGAATGAAGACTTTGCTCAGGTCTTCAAAAATTCCAAATGGGCCGGACAAGTAGACGAAAAAACATTACAGTTACAAATTCTGCCGTTTTCAAGCCTCAAGGGCAAAATGCAATGATGAAGAACATTCAGAGGTTGCATTGCAAGGAAAAGTAGACGGGGAGTTCTTAAATAAAGTATGTATGCTATATTTATATATGACTATATGTATAATAATGAGCTGCTAAATTAATGTTAATGAATTAATGTCAGGAATGAGTTAAACATAAGAAAAGTAATAGCACAGCTCTTCTTAATGTAGATGCTCTTATGGGTTAAATAGGGAATGACATCCTTAATGGTGGCACCACCTGATAACCAAAACAGGGAATTACAGCCACAATTGCCTGAGGCCCATGAGGTTGTGGGTTCGAATCCTACCTCCTTTACCACCATTGGTACACAAGACCCTTAACTTAAGATTGCTTTTGCTTAATCCAATATTACACTGGAGCTTCTAGTGAAGAAAGAAAAGAGGAAGCAGTGAAGTGAGCCAGGGATTATTCTCTTGCACAACCAGTCCATGGTGTCCAGACCGTGTCCTTTTCCATGTTGTATTTTTGTTAAAGGCACTGGTTTCGACCGTGTTGCTGTGGCGTCAGTAGAGCAGTGTAGAAGGAGGAGGAGGAGGAGTGCGGAGTGCTTTGTGTTTGTGTGGTGTTGGGGGGAGTAGCAGGCAGCCATGCGTGAGGCCAGCAGCTGGTTTCATTAACCTCCTGTCCAACCCCGGAGAGAAGCGAGCAGCACCACGCCATGTAAATGCTGACCTTCTAAATATGCAGCCAGACGAAACCGTACAGGCGGCAGCCAGGGGCAGAGACGAGAGAAGAGAAGGAGAAAAGGAGAGTGAAAAAGAAAAAATAGACAATGAACAATAGAGGAGAAGAAGAAGAAGAAAAGAAGTAAGGTGATTGCTAGTTAATAATAATAATAATAATAATAATAATAATAAATATCAGGGTATTTAAGACATGATTTGAAAGAAGTAGGAAGAAAGAAGACAAAAAAAAATAAACTTTAAATAATAAGAGAATATGAAGAAATACAAATAATAAAACAAATCTTTATTAATTCAATGTTATTCAAGCGTAAAATGCAGTCAAAAGTGTTTTACATTTAGTATAAAATCAAGCAAAAAAAGAAAAATAAAGAAAGCATATAAATTATAACTAGAACATAAATAAGTAGAAAATTAAAAAATAACAAATAAGACATACAAAAAATACATGAATACAGAAATTAAAAGCGTAATAATTAAAATGGTTAAAACAACTTAATAATAATAATAACATTAATAAATATATAAAAATAAGAAAACAAATAATAGATAAAAGAAATATATGAAGAAAATTTAGACAAGAATTACATGGCTAAAAGAAAAAAAAGCAAAAATAAAAATTAAACAAAATGTTTTTAAATGTGTAGAAATTGGATATACTATAAATGTATAATTGATCCAAATTATATATTTAAAGCAAGAGGAGGAGAAGGAGGAATAAAAAAGAAAAAGGCAATGGTTGAGGAAAGGAAACTAGGCCACTCGAGTCAACAGTTGAATCCATATGGCACAGCTGACTTTGAGTGCCTGTGTGTAACAGATTTGCGGTGATGTTGGTAGAGGCAGCGACACAGGGACCAATAGCATTCGTATGACGGAGAAAGAAAAAATAAAACGTGTTTCTCTTTCCGTTGACACAAACGTCAAAAGAATGTGGTTTTCAAATGACATAATTCTTCATAATCATTTTTGAAAAGCACGGATTGGTGGCACAACAGTCAAGGAATTTTAGTCTAGTAGCCCTTTTTCAGACTATATCATCAAATGCGCGCACCTGTGACGATGCTGTTTTCATCAATTTCCACACAACGCCTGCACCGCAGTTTAAAGCGCTCGTCAACTATAGTTTAAAGTTATTTCAAGACTTCTTATATGGATTTTAGCCTTATTTTTTACACCTCGTGCTGCTATTTTGAGTTAATAATTGACCACTTGCACTTTTATTTGTATTATTCCACATTACATGATTTTATTTTGATTATATGTATTGTCCTTACCAAAATACATTGTTTAAACTACAGGAACTTATATTTTAAAACAGAGAGTTATAAATTAAACACACCACATGAATATATTTTTCAATAATAAAATGATAAGTGCCGCGTCTCTCTAAAAGCTGAGCTTCCTTCATCTAAGCAGTCTGATCAAAATCCGATCCCCAACTTTCCCAAACTAGGGTTCGTACTACACAGCGTTTTTTGGGGAACGCTGAACACCCGGGACAGATTTTGCAAGGGAGACAAGCTCCCCTGTTCATTCTTTCTTTCATTATCTGGACCCCTAAAACCCTATCACGTTCCGCGAGGACGAGATTCTATCCCGAAGACTATGAAACTGAGACCAACCCTGGTCAGGCGCTACTCCCCTGTTCTTCTCTCTAATTTAAACTCATGATGGTGTGTATATATTTTTTAAATGCTTTGCAGAGGTGATTTTGATTGTGTTCATTTGGTTTCTGATCCAGAAGGCGGATCTGGCTGTGGCTCCGTTAACCATCACCTTCATGAGGGAGAGAGTGATCGACTTCTCCAAACCGTTCCTCAACACGGGCATCAGCATCCTGTCCCGGCGTCCCAACTGCTTTCAACCTTCTTCTCCTTCCTCAATCCCATGACCCCCCGACATCTGGAGTCCATCTGCTGTCTACACAAAGGGGTCAGCTGCGTCCTCTTCGTCATCGCCAGGTGAGTTCAGAAAACCCGTCACCTGTACCTTACTTTCACTCAAATGCTGGTTTTGTCCTACACAAGGGAACTTTCTACTTTTATACTTGAAGTATGTTTTTGGGAAGTCTACTTACTTTTAAACTTAAACTTGAGTAAAGAAGAAAAAGAATAACCACACTGTTATCCGATGGTAAATATATTTTATGTTTAATGAGGTGTATCCTCAAGTTGAATATGTCGCTAGCCCCCAGTTCTGCATTTGCATGGTAAATGTTACATGTCGCGACACTCTGCGTTGATTTTTAGTAAAAGTGCAGTCACACAGTCCAACGCTTTCGGCTTGTCGCCATGTGTTCAGATTTCAGCGCAGTTTCTCCACAAATCGCGGCTTAAATCCCCCTGGCATCCATTATCATGGCAAACAAAGTAACACTATGAATTTTAAATAGCAAATGGAAATTGAAAGCTGCAATCATCTGTTTTTCTATCCAATTGCTGCTGTTAATGTAAACTGCATTGAAGCGCTGAGATAACTGTTGATTAATTTAAACCTTTCACCCAACTCCCTACATCCGCTCAACATGCGTGCTGGAAGTAAGGCGTGTGAATATACGAAATTTGGCACGTTGATCTGGCGTGAACTAATACGGGTAGCACTAGCGTCATTTAATTCGGTACCTTTAAAGTCAGTACCCTAGTAGTATAGCAATTTCAGTTTCTCTCCAACAATGATAGTGAGTAAATTTAAAAGGTGGGGAATTTTGAATCTCTGATCTTTGAGATTCAGAATTAGAACTGGTGTGGATTTGGCCTCATGGCGTCAGCGTCACCGCCCTTCTCTCCTGGGCAGACTTTGCGTTGTTATCGAGTCGTTGAGCGCAACACGATGAGTGGTGCTCGAGTTAATTTCGGAGGAAGTGAGCATTTGGCCGGGCCACACATTTCAAGACGAGGCAGCTGCTCCCATCATCTCCCTCTTCTTTTCTCTTTTGTTTCCGTCTTTGGACACGTTTCCTTTCCGCAGCGCGCCCGAAAAGACACGAATGAAATTTCGCAGCGGTGCCATTATTTTCTCTTTTGGGCCATTGGCTGGCTAGCGTTCTCAATTTCCCAGCGGTAACGCGCCCGTCAGGAGTGATTCTGTTAGGGCGTGGGCAGAGCACACTTCATATCAAAATCGGTTATTTTTTATCCGAGCAAATCGAAATAGCAGGAGCGAGCGTGGCACGGAGGAAGGTAACACTCCAGGTTTATGCCTTTTCTAGAATGTGTGGAGTGCGTAACCAATCAGATTTGTTCAATTCAGTTCCACTGTGACATCTTACAGAATTCAGGTCTTCTGAGTTCACACTAATTACACTGGAGGAATTTCCATTTGGATTTCGAAATTTGGAACCCCGGAACCACATTTTACTAATAATAAAACTGAAAAAATTGGTTTTGGTGCTGCAAAATGTAGGCCCCATCCACAAGTGTGTTGGAATCTTGGAAAATGAACACGCTCTGAACGCCCTCTCAGTTTTGTTGCATTTTGTGGCTGTGCCTGATTGACATCAGGGATGTGTTGCCTTGGCATTGGTTTGACGTTGTTTAACCCCAACCTGTTGCCCAATTTGTAGTTTGGTGTGTTTACCTGTTGGGGCAGTAATCAGGCTCTCAAGTATTTACCTGTGGCTCGTCTTTGTGGATAGTTCTGCATTAAGTTCACCAAAAATACTTCATTAAAACTGAGCCTCGAATTTCTTCTTTTAAAAATCGTCCTGATATGGCGACATAGACAAGAGAACAGAAAACTGCTGCCAATCCATCTGGGCAAGACCAATATGCTCTGACATTTTCAAAACTCGGTTTCATCACATTTCCCATATCCCAACACTTTTGGAATCATGAGACATATTTAGGCCTCCAGAAACGTCAACCAAGCGCCATGAAATACTTAATGGCATTTTCTTTGCGTTCCTCTAAATTGTGAAAAATGTGCATGCAGTGTTTATTTAGCGCCCGTCTGAGCGTGCTGCCGATGATCTGATTCACGTAATGAGCAGAAATCGGTCGGTTCAGTCCACCTTCAATCTAGCACAGCGCCAGAAAGCACTGATTCCAGGCGCCCGTGTAAGAGGCCTTACTCCAAACTGGTGACGAGCTTGCATAGGTCTGTATCCCAAGAGCAATGTCAAGTTTCAGTTTCTCTCATTGTAAAGATAACAACTAAACTATTGATCTCAAAGGAACACATTACAATGTTTGCGTGAAATGAGAACTGAATCTGAGGAGTTCCTGTAGATAGCAATCACAAAGCTGAAGAAGCGGCAAGAAGTGCTCTGGATGTGAGGTTTTTGCATCCACGTTTGGTGGGAAATGTGGCAATTGGTTGTTATAACGGTTTGGAGAGTTCAAGTCCCGGACAGGTAAAAGTTACCACTGAGGTACCCTTGAGCAAGTACCCGACCCCAAGCACTAACTCCCGGCGTTGCACACTGCTCTTTCATGGAAAGTTTAATGCAGAGGTCATTTTTGTTGGTACAGTGTGTTGCGATGTGCTAATGTTCACAATGACAAAATAATTATTCCTCACTTAAAATGTGTAAATCAATACGGGTTTGTAAGTTACTGACCAACAAGCCCATAGTTTTTGTGGTTGATTGTGGTCTAGAGGTTAGGATACTCGCTTCTGGACCAAGATGTCGTGGGTTCAAATCCTACCTCCAGCAGTACCATCATTGTGTCAACAAGCAAGAGCCTTTACCTCAAATTTGCTCTCAGGGGTGCTGAAATTAGGAAATGGAAGTCGCTCTGGATAAGAGAGTCTATTAGATGCTGTAAATGTAAAAATAAAATCAAACACAGATGTCTTCAACATTATTATTAATATCTAACTCTCCATATATCAGCCATAAAAGCAATTTTTAATCATTCCAAAATGTCCAGGTTCATGATTTATCAAAATGCCTTTATAACATTATAAACACCATTAAAAAGAGAAGCTTTGGGGTCTAAATATGAAAGCGAGGGAAGCCGCCGTGCTTCCCTTGATCTTGACGAGACACAGGAGAAAGATGATACCTCACTGTAAGCGATTACGGAACTGGCATTTTGAGGTCAGTGGTTTTTGGTTAAAACGTACATAAAGCCCACTGCTGCTGCCTACAGGTCTGAAATGAAAGCCGTCACAGCAAACCCAACCTCGGAATGTGAAAACTAATCTAGTATCCCGAGTGCCGTCTTATCGGGACCCTTAAATTGGAGAATCGTTTTTAAGGATGTCGCTAAAAAGGGAGGAATTAGAATTCCTCCTGCAGCGATGCTTCAATAAGACTCTGGAAAATATATATTTGGAATTTGAAAAAGATAAAAAAATAACAATGGAATACAGATTAAAATTTAAGGAATTCCAATACCTCACCAGTGAGATAAGCACTTCCACTCAGCAACTGGCATAATGGCGGATCGTACGTCCCTCCATCCTTCCATCTCCATCCCTCAATCCTCCCGTCCTCGAGCCCTTATCTCCTCACATACCTGCACATGGGCCAAGATTCAATTTTCAGTCAAGTTCATGCTCCGGGTTCCACCGTGACGTCTGGGTTTAGAGCCTGTGGAGGAAGACGCATTAGTATTCTTTTATTATATTATTATCATAACCTTGAAAACAGCGTCTCGATCATTTTAGGTTATATCTGACACAGCAGGGAAAAAGATGGGGGCAGAAGGCAGTGAAAGTGGTGATTATTTGTCATTGTAGGCTTTTTACCACAGCACAGAACACAGTGCACCCCCACTGCTGCTGCTGTTTCCTCCAGGTGCTCCGGTTTCCTCCTACAGTCCTCCTAGAAGCATGCACTGTTAATTGGCGACTCTAAATTGGCCCCGTAAGGTGTGAATGTGTGCGTGCCCTGCAGTGTGTTGGCAGCCTGCCCAGGGTTGGTCCTGCCTTGCGCCCGTAAGGGATAGGCATCGGTCCCCTCAGAGCCCCAATCCTGATTAAAGCGGACAGATAATGAATGAGGTTCTACAGTGCCGCGAGTATTTTCATGTGGGATTACAGAGTGTAGGTGTAGAATCCGTGTGTTGTGAGTGTGTGGAGTGTCAGGTGTGTTGTGTTGTGTGTGTGTAGTGTAGAATCAGGTGTGTTGTGTTGTGAGTGTGTAGGTGTAGAATCAGGTGTGTTGTGTTGTGAGTGTGTTGAGTGTAGAATCAGGTGTGTTGTGTTGTGAGTGTGTGGGTGCAGGTGGGCATGTTGTGTTGTGGAGTGTGTTGGAGTGTGGGGAATCAGGTGTGTTGTGTTGGTGTGTAGGTGTGATCAGGTGTGTTGTGTTGTGAGTGTGTGGGTGTAGAATCAGGTGTGTTGTGTTGTGTGTGTGTAGAGTGTAGAATCAGGTGTGTGTGAGTGTGTAGGTGTAGAATCCAGGTGTGTTGTGTTGTGAGTGTGTAGGAGTGTAGTATCAGGTGTGTTGTGTTGTGGTGTGTAAGTGTAGAATCAGGTGTGTTGTGTTGTGGAGTGTTTTAGTGTAGAATCAGGTGTGTTGTGTTGTGAGTGTGTAAGTGTAGAGATCAGGTGTGTTGTGTTGTGAGTGTTTTGAGTGTAGAATCAGGTGTGTTGAGTGTGTAGGTGCTTAGAATCAGGTGTGTTGTGTTGTGAGTGTGTAAGTGTAGGAATCAGGTGTGTTGTGAGTGTGGTGTAGTATCAGGTGTGTTGTGTTGTGAGGTGTGTAGGTGTAGAATCAGGTGTGTTGTGTTGTGAGGTGTGTAGAGTGTAGAATCTCGTGTGTTGTGTTGTGGTGTTTTAGTATAGAATGGGTGTGTTGTGTTGTGAGTGTGTGGGTGTAGAATCCAGGTGTGTTGGCAGGTGTGTGGGTGTAGAATCCAGGTGTGTTGTGTTGTGAGTGTGTTAGTGTAGAATCCAGGTGTGTTGTGTTGTAAGGTGTGTTGGTATGAGAATGGTGTGTTGTGGAGTGTGTGGGTGTGGGAATCAGGTGTGTGTTGTGTTGTGAGTGTTTTAGTGTAGAATCAGGTGTGTTGTGTTGTGAGTGTTTTAGTGTAGAATCAGGTGTGTTGTGTTGTGAGTGTGTAGGTGTATAATCAGGTGTGTTGTGTTGGTGTGTTGAGTGTAGAATCAGGTGTGTTGTGTTTGCTGAGTGTGTAGGTGCTTAGAATCAGGTGTATTTATGTGTGTGTGGGGAAATGCTAGAATCAAAATTAATGTTGTGTTGTGAGTGTTTTAGTGTAGAATCAGGTGTGTTGTGGGTAGTGTAGAATCAGGTGTGTTGTATGTTGTGAGTGTGTAGGTGTAGAATCAGGTGTGTTGTGTTGTAGTGTGTGGGTGTAGAATCAGGTGTGTTGTGTTGTGAGTGTAGGTGTAGAATCAGGTGTGTTGTGTTGAGTGTGTTAGTGTAGAATCAGTTGTGTTGTGAGTGTGTTAGTGTAGAATCAGGTGTGTTGTGTTGAGTGTGTTGAGTGTAGAATCCAGGTGTGTTGTGTTGTGAGTGTGTGGGTGTGCGTCAGGTGTGTTGTGTTGTGAGTGTGTAGGTGTAGAATCAGGTGTGTTGTGTTGTGTGTGTGTAGGTGTAGAATCAGGTGTGTTGTGAGTGTGTAGGTGTAGAATCAGGTGTGTTGTGTTGTGAGTGTGTGGGTGTAGAATCAGGTGTGTTGTGTTGTGAGTGTGTAAGTGTGGTATCAGGTGTGTTGTGTTGTGAGTGTGTAGGTGTAAGATCGGGTGTGTTGTGTTGTGAGGCTAATGTAGTGTAGAATCAGGTGTGTTGTGTTGTGAGTGTGTAAGTGGTATCAGGTGTGTTGTGTTGTGAGTGTGTAAGTGTAGAATCAGGTGTGTTGTGTTGTGGTGTTTAGTGTAGAATCAGGTGTGTTGTGTTGTGAGTGTGTAAGTGTAGTCAGGTGTGTTTGTGTTGTGAGTGTTTTGGTGTAGAATCAAGGTGTGTTGTGGAGTGTGTTAGTGTGTATCAGTGTGTTGTGTGTTGTGAGTGTGGGGTGTAGAATCAGGTGTGTTGTGTTGTGAGTGTGTAAGTGTAGAATCAGGTGTGTTGTGTTGGCCAAGGTGTTTTAGTGTAGAATCAGGTGTGTTGTGTTGTGAGTGTGTAGGTGTATAATCAGGTGTCAGGTGTGTTGAGTGTAGAATCAGGTGTGTTGTGTTGTGAGTGTGTAAGTGTAGAATCCAGGTGTGTGTTGTGTTGTAGGTGTTTTGAGTGTAGAATCCAGGTGTGTTGTGTTGTGAGTGTGTTGAGTGTAGAATCCAGGTGTGTTGTGTTGTGGGTGTGTAGGTGTAGAATCAGGTGTGTTGTGTTGTGAGTGTGTGGGTGTAGAATCAGGTGTGTTGTGTTGTGAGTGTGTGGTGTAGGTCAGGTGTGTTGTGTTGTGAGTGTGTTGAAGTGTAGAATCAGGTGTGTTGTGTTGGAGTGTGTGTTGAGTGTGAATCCAGGTGTGTTGTGTTTGTGAGTGTGTTGAGTGTAGAATCAGGTGTGTTGTGTTGAGTGTGTTAGTGTGAATCAGGTGTGTTGTGTTGTGAGTGTGTGGGTGTAGAATCAGGTGTGTTGTGTTGTGGTGAGTGTGGGAAATCAGGTGTGTTGTGTTGTATGCAGTGTGTAGGTGTAGAATCAGGTGTGTTGTGTTGTGAGTGTGTAGGTGTAGAATCAGGTGTGTTGTGTGTGTGTGGTGTAGAATCAGGTATGTTGTGTTGTGAGTGTGTGGGTGTAGTATCAGGTGTGTTGTCTTGTGAGTGTGTTAGTGTAGAATCAGATGTGTTGTGTTGTGAGTGTTTTAGTGTAGAATCAGGTGTGTTGTGTTGTGAGTGTGTAAGTGTAGAATCCAGGTGTGTTGTGAGTGTTTTAGTGTAGAATCAGGTGTGTTGTGTTGTGAGTGTGTAAGTGTAGAATCAGGTGTGTTGTGTGTGTGTAAGTGTAGGGAATGGGTGTTGTGTTGTGGGTGTGTTGAGTGTAGAATCAGGTGTGTTGTGTTGAGTGTGTTAGTGTAGAATCAGGTGTGTTGTGTTGTGAGTGTGTAGGTGTAGAATCAGGTGTGTTGTGTTGTGAGTGTGTGGGTGTAGAATCAGGTGTGTTGTGTTGTGAGTCTGTAGGTGTAGAATCAGGTGTGTTGTGTTGTGAGTGTGTAGGTGTAGAATCAGGTGTGTTGTTGTGAGTGTGTGGGGTGTGGGTGTGTTGTGTTGTGAGTGTGTGGGTGTAGAATCCAGGTGTGTTGTGTTGAGTGTGTAGAGTGTAGAATCAGGTGTGTTGTGTTGTGAGTGTTGAGTGTGATCAGGTGTGTTGTGTTGTGAGTGTGTTGAAGTGTAGAATCAGGTGTGTTGTGTGTGTGTAAGTGTAGAATCAGGTGTGTTGTGTTGGAGTGTGTTTTAGTGGCAAGATCAGGTGTGTTGTGAGTGTGTAGAGTGTGGGAGAATCAGGTGTGTTGTGTTGTAGGGTGTATGAAGTGTAGTAATAAGGTGTGTTTAATAGCATGGGGTGTGTTGGTGTAGAATCAGATGTGTTGTGTTGTGAGTGTTTTAGTGTAGAATCAGGTGTGTTGTGTGAGTGTGAATCAGGTGTGTTGTGTTGTGGGTGTGTAAGTGTGGAATGGGGTGTGTTGTGTTGTATGGTGTGTAGAGTGTAGAATCAGGTGTGTTGTGAGTGTGTGGGTGTAGAATCAGGGTGTGTTGTGTTGTGAGTGTGTGGGTGTAGAGATCAGGTGTGTTGTGTTGTGAGTGTGCAGTGCAGAATCAGGTGTGTTGTGGTGTGTAGGTGTAGAATCAGGTGTTGTGTTGTGGTGTGTGGGTGTGGGAATCAGGTGTGTTGTGCTGTGGTGTGTGAGGTGTAGAATCAGGTGTGTTGTGTGTGGGTATGCAGGGGTGTAGAATGGGTGTGTTGTGTTTGTGAGTGTGTTAGTGGCAGTCAAGTGTGTTGTGTGTGTGTGGGTGTAGGAATGGGGTGTGTTGTGTGGGGTAGCTGTGAAGTGTAGAGATCAGGTGTGTGTTGTGTTGTGCAGGAATGTGTGGAGTGTAGATCCAGGTGTGTGTTGTGTTGGTGTGTTAGTGTGGGGTCAGGTGTGTTGTGTTGTGGTGTGTTAGTGTAGAATCAGGTGTGTTGTGTTGTGAGTGTGTGAGTGTAGAATCAGGTGTGTTGTAGATGCTTGTGAAATTTGTGGGGCTCAAATTGTGTTTGTGTTGTGTGTGGGTGCTTGCAGAGTCGGGTGTGTTGTGTGTGTGTAAGTGTGGGGCTCAGGGTGTGTTGTGTTGTAGGTGTGTAAGTGCTGTGGGAATCAGGTGTGTTGGCAGGGGTGTGTGGGGTGTAGAATCAGGTGTGTTGTGTGTGTGAGGTGTGTGGGTGTAGAATCAGGTGTGTGTGTTGTAGGTGTGTTGGTAGTATCAGGTGTGTTGTGAGTGTGTAGGTGTAGAATCCTCGGTGTGTTGTGTGTAAGGTGTAGGTGTAGAATCAGGTGTGTTGTGAGTGTGTAGGAGTGTGGGGAATCAGGTGTGTTGTGTTGTGAGTGTGAGGTGTAGAATCAGGTGTGTTGTGTTGTGGTGTGTAGAGTGTGGGAATCAGGTGTGTTGTGTTGTGGTATGAGTGTAGAATCAGAGTGTGCAATGTGTGTGAGTGTGTAGGTGTAGAATGGGTGTGTTGTGTTGTGGATGTGTAGGTGTAGAATCAGGTGTGTTGTGTTGAGTGTGTTTTAGTGTAGAATCAGGTGTGTTGTGAGTGTGTAAGTGTAGAATCAGGTGTGTTGTGTTGTGGTGTGTAGAGTGTAGAATCAGGTGTGTTGTGTGTGTGAGTGTGTAGGTGTAGAATCAGGTGTGTTGTGTTGTGAGTGTGTTGGTGTAGTATCAGGTGTGTTGTGTTGTGAGTGTGTAGGTGGGTGTGTTGTGTTGTAGGTGTATGAGGTGTAGTATCAGGTGTGTTACATGTTGTGAGTGTGTTGGTGTAGAATCAGGTGTGTTGTGTTGTGAGTGTGTTAGTGTAGAATCAGGTGTGTTGTTGTGAGTGTGTGGGTGTGGGAATCAGGTGTGTTGTGTTGTGAGTGTGTTGGTGTAGTATCAGGTGTGTTGTGTTGTGAGTGTGTTAGTGTAGAATCAGGTGTGTTGTGTTGTAGCAGGTGTGTTGAGTGTAGTATCCAGGTGTGTTGTGTTGTGAGTGTGTAGGTGTAGAATCAGGTGTGTTGTGTTGTGAGTGTGTAGAGAGTGTAGAGATCAGGTGTGTTATGTTGGCGGTATGTTAGTGTAGAATCCAGGTGTGTTGTGTTGTGAGTGTGTAGGTGTAGAATCAGGTGTGTTGTGTTGTGAGTGTGTGGTGTAGAATCAGGTGTGTTGTGTTGTGAGTGTTTTGGTGTAGGAATCAGGTGTGTTGTTGTGAGTGTGTAAGTGTAGTATCAGGTGTGTTGTGTTGTGAGTGTGTTGAGTGTAGAATCAGGGTGTGTTGTGTTGCAGAGTGTTTAAAGTGTAGAATCCAGGTGTGTTGGCAGGTGTGTAAGTGTAGAATCAGGTGTGTTGTGTTGTGGGTGTGTAAGTGTAGAATCAGGTGTGTTGTGTTGTGTGTGTGTTGGTGTAGAATCCAGATTGTGTTGTGTTGTGTGTGTGTAGAGTGTGGGAATCAGGTGTGTTGTGTTGTGGTACTGTAGGTGTAGAATCAGGTGTGTTGTGTGTGTGTAAGTGTAGAATCAGGTGTGTTGTGTTGTGAGTGTGTGGGGTGTGGGGAATCAGGTGTGTTGTGTTGTGAGTGTGTAAGTGTAGAATCAGGTGTGTTGTGTTGTAAAGGTGTTTTGAGTGTAGAATCAGGTGTGTTGTGTTGTGAGTGTGTAGGTGTAAAATCAGGTGTGTTGTGTTGAGTGTGTTAGTGTAGAATCAGGTGTGTTGTGTTGTGAGTGTTTAAGTGTAGAATCAGGTGTGTTGTGTAAGTGTAGAATCAGGTGTGTTGTGTGTTGTAGGTGTAGCAAGTGTGGGATCAGGTGTGTTGTGTTGTGTGTGTGTTAGTGTAGAATCAGGTGTGTTGTGTTGTGTGTGTGTAAGTGTAGAATCAGGTGGGTTGTGTTTGTGAGTGTGAGTGGGAGTCAGGTGTGTTGTGTTGTGGAGTGTGTAAGTGTGGTATCAGGGGTGTGTTGTTGCTTGAGTGTGTTGAGTGTAGAATCAGGTGTGTTGTGTGTTGGAGTGTGTAGTATAGAATCAGGTGTGTTGTGTGTGTGTGGGTGTATATCCAGGTGCGTTGTGGTGTGTAGGTGTAGTATCAGGTGTATTTAATGTTGTGAGTGTGTAAGTGTGAATCAAGGTGTGTTGTGTGTGTGTAGGTGTAGTATCAGGTCGTTGTGAGTGTGTAGGTGTAGAATCAGGTGTGTTGTGTTGTGAGTGTGTAGGTGTAAGAATCAAATTGTGTTGTGAGTGTCAGTAGTGTAGAATCAGGTGTGTTGTGTGAGTGTGTTAGTGTAGAATCAGGTGTGTTGTGTTTGTGAGTGTTTGAGTGTAGAGAATCAGGTGTGTTGTGTTGTGAGTGTGTGGGTGTAGAATCAGGTGTGTTGTGTTGTGAGTGTGTGGGTGTAGAATCAGGTGTGTTGTGTTGTGAGTGTGTGGGTGTAGAATCAAATTGTGTTGTGTTGTGAGTCATGTAGAGGTGTAGAATCCCAGGTGTGTTGTGTTGTGAGTGTGTTAGTGTAGAATCAGGTGTATGTTGTGTTGTGGTGTGTGTGGGTCAGGTGTGTTGTGTTTGTGGAGTGTGGGTGTAGAATCAGATTGTGTTGTGTTGTGAGTGTGTAGGTGTAGAGATCAGGTGTGTGTTGTGTTGTAGGTGTGTGGAGTGTGGGAATCAGGTGTGTTGTGTTGTGTGTGTAAGTGTAGAATCAGGTGTGTTGTGTTGTGAGTGTGTAGGTGTAGAATCAGGTGTGTTGTGTGTGTGTAAGTGTAGAATCAGGTTGGCGTGTTGTTGTGAGTGTGGGTGTAGTATCAGGGGTGTGTTGTCTTGTGAGTGTGTTAGTGTAGAATCAGATGTGTGTTGTGTGTTGTGGAGTGTTTTGAGTGTAGAATCAGGTGTGTTGTGTTGTGAGAATTAGAAATGCCAAAAGAATCAGGTGTGTTGTGAGTGTTTAGTGTAGAATCAGGTGTGTTGTGTTGTGAGTGTGTAAGTGTAAGATCAGGTGTGTTGTGTTGTGAGTGTGTGGTATGAGTGTGTTGTGTTGGAGTGTGTTGGTATGTAGAATCAAGGGTGTGTTGTGTGTTGTGGGTGTGTGGGTGTAGGGAATCAGGTGTGTTGTGTTGTGAGTGTGTGGGTGTAGAATCAGGTGTGTTGTGTTGTGGGTGTGTAGGTGTGAATCAGGTGTGTTGTTGTGAGTGTTTAGTGTGGGAATCAGGTGTGTTGTGTTGTGAGTGTGTGGGGTGTAGAATCAGGTATGTTTGTGTTGTGAGTGTGTAGGTGTGTAGAATCAGGTGTGTGTTGTGGTGTGTTAGTGTAGAATCAGGTGTGTTGTGTGTGTGTAAGTGTGAATCAGGTGTGTTGTGTTGAGTGTGTTTTTAGTGTGAATCAGGTGTGTTGTGAGTGTGTAGAGTGTAGAGATCAGGTGTGTTGTGTTGTGAGTGTGTGGGTGTAGTATCAGGTGTGTTGTCTTGTGAGTGTGTTATGTAGAATCAGATGTGTTGTGTTGTTGTGAGTGTTTTAGTGTAGAGTCAGGTGTGTGTGTGTGAGTGTAGAATCAGGTGTGTTGTGTTGTGAGTGTGTAAGTGTAGAATCAGGTGTGTTGTGTTGTGAGTGTGTAAGTGGGAATCAGGTGCATATTTATGTTGTGAGTGTGTAGAGTGTAGAATCAGGTGTGTTGTGTTGTAGTGTGTAAGTGTAGAATCAAGGTGTGTTGGTGTGTAGGTGTAGAATCAGGTGTGTTGTGTTGAGTGTGTTGAGTGTAGAATCAGGTGTGTTGTGTTGTGAGTGTGGGGTGTAGAATCAGGTGTGTTGTGTTTGTGAGTGTAAGTGTAGAATCAGGTGTGTTGTGTTTGTGGTGTGTAAGTGTAGAATCCAATTAATAACTGTGTGTGTGTAAGTGTAGGAATCAGGTGTGTTGTGTTGTGAGTGTGTAGGAGTGTAGAATCAGGTGTGTGTGTGTGAGTGTGTAAGTGTGGAATCAGGTGTGTTGTGTTGTGAGTGTGTAAGTGTAGAATCAGGTGTGTTGTGGTGTGTGGGTGTAGAATCAGGTGTGTTGTGCTGTGGGTGTGTGGGTGTAGAATCCAGGTGTGTTGTGTGTGTGAGTGTGGGTGTGGGGATCAGGTGTGTTGTGTTGTGAGTGTGTTGAGTGTGGGGAATCAGGTGTGTTGTGTGTGTGTGGGTGTAGAATCAGGTGTGTTGTGTTGTGAGTGTGTAAGTGTAGAGAATGGTGTGTTGTGAGTGTGTAAGTGTAGAATCCAGGTGTGTTGTGTTGTGGTATGAGTGTAGAATCAGGTGTGTTGTGGTAACAGGTGTGTAGTGTAGAATCAGGTGTGTTGTGTTGTGAGTGTGTAGGTGTAGTATCAGGTGTGTTGTGTTGTGTTGTGAGTGTGTAAGAGTGTGTAAATGTTTCTGCTCGTCAGCAGACTGAGCTGTGTGAGGATTGTGGAGCTGTATCAGAAATGTCGGTTTATCTCTTGCATATTAAAGCTGTTTTACAGGAGCGCAGCTCGACAGCTTTACGTCCTGCACTATTCTTTTATGTCCTCTCTTTATACTAAATGACATTTTAATGCCCTCTGACCTACACTAATCTCTCTCTCGCTCTCTCTCTCTGTCTCACAATGAAACAAAGACAGATCAGAGAGACATTAAATGAAAGAATGAGCATGGAAGAAGTGAAAATAAATAGGAAGGGATGGAAGAAAGGGAAGTAATGAAGAAGAAGGAGAAGGAAAAAAGAAAGGAATAATGGAAAAATGAAAGGAGGAACGGGAGGAAGTAAGAGAAAAAAGCAAGAAGGGAAGGAAGTGAGAAGGAAAGAAGGTAAGAGAAAAGAGAAGGCAATGAAGGAAGGGAAGAAGGGAAGGAAGGAATGAAAAATGAAAGGGTGAAGGAAAGGGATAAAGGAAAAATGAAGGGACAAGTTAATGAAGAAAGAATGAATGGAAGGAAGGAAGGGCAGGAAGGAAGAAAAAAGGAAAGGAGGAATGTGAGGAAGGAAAAAAGAAAGGAATGGAAGGAAGGAGGATAGGAAGGGAAAAATGGGAGAAGGGAAGGAAAGAATAAGAAGTAAATAATGAAGGAAGTAAGGATGGAAAGTGAAAAAGAAATAAGGGTCTCTCGTTCTTTCCCACTGGAGACAGGAAGAGAGGAAGGAAGGAAAAAAGAAAGAAGAAGAAATGAGCAAATTGGAAATGACTTGATGATTAGGGAATATGTGAAAGGAGGAAGAAAGGAAAGAAAAGACGAATGGAAGGAAAATAAAGTTCACTGCAGGGAACAATAGGCACACAGGGAGGGAAAATGAAGAAGGCAATGAGGGAAAGGAGGGTAAGGTGCAAACGGAGGGAAGGAAGGGTAAAATGAAGATAAAATGAGTGAGTTAAATGAGAAATGAGAGGCAAAGGAATTTCCACTTCCAAAAACTCATTAAAACCTTATTGTGATTTGACTTTACCTTCTTTAAAAAATTCAGTTTTTATTACTTTAACATTGTGTTTCAGAGTTTTTAAAAAAGTAGTTTCAAAACACTGTTTATTAAGAGAAGTTTAAAGTTGTGATGGCATGATGAGGAGAGATAAAACACTCCTTTTTCCATTTTTGCAGATTCAGTCCATATGAGTGGTATGACGCTCACCCGTGTAACCCGAGCTCTGATGTAGTGGAGAACAACTTCACTCTCCTCAACAGCTTCTGGTTTGGCGTCGGCTCCCTCATGCAGCAAGGTAAAGCACTTTATTCCTCTCTCTCTCTCTCTCTCTCTCTCTCTCTCTCTCTTGCTTTCTCTCTCTCAATTTCTCTCTCTACCTCTCCAAGCCTGTTTAACGCTCCTTCAGGAAGGAACTCCAGCTGACAGCAGTGCAACTGTTTGCTAAAAGGAACCTGGAGTTCATACTCGCGTGACAGAGGACGGATGTTTGTCATGCTCTCTGCCAGCATGAGAGAGGGATGAGGGGGAGGAGGAGGAGGATGAGGACGAAGGAAAGAGGGAGGGAGGGAGTGAGGAAGGCTGTCAGGCAGCTGTCACGGCTCTGGCAGGTTGGAAGGATGGAGGAGATTCGTTTTCTGTCAAGTGCAGCTTTGCGTCAAATAGAAGCCTGCTCTCCTGTTCTTGCTTGGGATCAGAGCCTTGCTTAAGACAGTGACTCAGCAGACACAACACACAGTTTGTCAGATCTGTGAACCAGACTTGAACCGATCCAACCCAATCCGATCTAACCCGACCGACCCCATCCAACTCAAGTTGATATGAACCAAAACAACTTGGCCCGACACAAATTGATCCTACCCGACCTGACCCAAACTGATTCAACCTGACCCCATACAAACCAATCCAACCAGTCACGACCTGAGTTGATCCAACCCAAGCCGAACCAATTCAAGCCAATGTGACACAAAGCAATTCAACCCAACCCGACCTGAACCAATTTAACCCAACCCAACCCAACCCAGCATGAACCAGTTAAGCCTGACCCAACCAAACCAGCTGAACCTGATCCAACATGAACCAATCCAACCCTAACCTAACATGAACCAATCTAATCCAAACTGACCTAAGGTGAACCAGTCCAGCCTGACTCAACCTGAAGGGATCCAACACAACCTGACATATTCTGATCCAACACTACCTGACCAAACAATCCAAAATGACCACACCTTAACTAATCCAACCCAACCCAAACCAATCTAATCTGAGCCAACCTGAACTATTTCAACCAAACCCAACACATTCTGATCCAACTCAACCCAACCTGAACCCCTCCAGCCTGACTCAACCCTAACTAATCCAACTGAAACCTGACCTGAACTAATCCAGCCCAACCCGAACTAATCTAGTCTGATCCAACCTAAACCATTTCAGCCAAACCCAAAACATCCCAATCCAACTAAAACCCGACATGAACCAATCCAGCCAAACCCAAAGCAATCTAATTTGACCCAACTTGAAACGATCCAACCCAACTCAACACATTCTGATCCAACTCAACCCAACCTGAACCACTCCAACCTGACTCAACCCAAACCGATCCAACTCAACCCGATTTGAACTAATCCAACCCAACCCGAACCAATGTAATCTGACCCAACCTGTACCATTTCAACCAAACCCAACACACTCCAATCTAACTCAATTTAGCCTGAACCAATCTGGCCCAACCCGTGCTAATCTAATTTGACCAAACCTGAAATAATCCAACCCAACTCAACACATTCTAACTCAACTCAACCCGACTCAAACCACTCCAACCTGACTCATCTCAAACCAATCCAACCCAAACTCGACCTGAACCTATCCAGCCAAACCTTAACCAATCTTACCTGACCCAACCCAAACCTTTTCAACTAAACCAACACATTCCAATCCAATCTGATCTGCCTTTTTCCAATCCAACCCGACCTGACCCAGACCAGTCAAACCTGACCCTTCACAGACCAGTAAACCTGACCCAAACCAATCCAACCCAAACCTACACTGACAAAACAGCAATTAGCAACTGTGCAGTTACAGTCACAGTGAACGTGAATTCTGGAGAACATTTTGCTGCACATGCCATTATTTCTAATGCTCACGCAAAGTCCTCTTGTTCTCATACGGAAATATCTCATGCACACTCAAAACCATCTCCTGACGACAAGATTTTTGTCTAGTTGCCTTTGATTCAGTTTTCTTAATAGCTGTTGTTGCACATCGTCTCCTTCAGGGGAACACATTAGCGAATGATGCAACCCCTCCCTCCCTCTCTCACGCCCCCTCGCCAAAACGGCTTAATAAATGAGGCAGGGGAGCGACGGAGGAGTAATGAAAGGTTTTAGCTGGTGTAAGGTGAGTTCTCGCTGGTGAATCTCTGGCCGTGAGGAGCTCAGCTGAGACACAATTCATTAAAGAATGAGAGTCCGACTGAGTCACAACACTCACTCTTTATTTATTTTGCAGTGTTGGGGGCCTATTTTACCCTACAGTGTTTTACTTTATTTTTATAAATGTAAACCACATTCTAAACTGCATTGCAAAATCACAAACAAAACCAAGTTTCAATAAGACATTTTAATAAAAAGGCCCTTCCTCATTTTCTTCATTCAAACAAGTGTTTTCAACTAGCATGTGCTTGTGATTGTTGTTGAATTGGCTGAAGTGGCACCTGATTGACTTCTGTAACCATTGCATCACAGTGCACTCTTGGCAGCTGCCAGATGGTGTCAGAGGATGGAGTCCATTTTTTCAAAATGAATGACTCTGAGAGTGTAACTTAAAGCAGCCATAAAGCAAACCACTCGACCTCCGCAATGTTACTGAAACGCTAAAAAACCTAGTTGGTCAGGGCATTTGGTAGTGTAACGGTTAGGGAGTTGACCCTGTGATCAGAGGATGAGCTCGTTCAAGTTCCAGACCGGTACAGGTATCACTGAGGTACTAATGAGCAAGGTACCGTCCCAAAGCACTGCTCGCCTGACGCTGCCAAAAGCTCTTCATGAATGTATCAAATGTTGTGGTCACATTTCGTTGTGCTGTGCTGTGGTGTGTTCACAATGACAAATAATCACTCATTTTCATTTACATTTAATAAATGTGCTTCTTCATGCTTTGTACATATCCAAAGTTAAGTCCCTCTTTTACCTCTCCTAAAAATGACAGATTGCTTAATTAATTTCACCTTCCTAATGTTTGAAAAGATGCCTCTTTAATCTGCAGTATTCTAAATGATTATGTTTTTACTAATATTATCATTATTATTTATTTTATTCTTTTAAAATTATTATCATTATTATTTATAATGGTAAGATGGTAAGAGGCCGAGCTGCAGCTGACGATTGTTGTGAGGCCTTGACCGAGTTTTTATGCTTGCTATGGAAAGAACATGACAGAAAAGCAGGACACGGCGTTTAATTCCACACTCCCGGTCGTCCCCACGGAGACCGTCTCCCAGCCGGGGGGACGATTAGCAACTTACCACCCCTATTCTTTTATGGAAATGAGCAGATGTTTAGATTCAGCAGTACGGCACTAAATCTGGCGCTCGCCGCCGTCTGTCGTGACTTCAGCACTTTTTTGTACTGTTTCTTGTTCAGGAACGGCAAAATAAAAGCCTTGATGGTGCACGTTTTAGATTTGCATCACTTGAAAGACAGTCTTTTTTTTTTTTTTGGGATGCAGATGCCATCTTTGGAATGCGCTTTCCACTAGCACCATACTGTAAAAATGATTTGAACAATGTCATGTTATTTATTACTTAGAATTATTTAAAGTGAATTTTTGTTGTAGAGGATGTGTTTGGGGGTCGGTTCCTTTTTTTGGGATATTCCTTATGTTATCACAAATGTCTGTCGAAATTTGGAATAGAACATTGAGCAGCAAATGATATTCTAAAATATGCAGGTTTTCTCACATCCTCCCACCTTCCACTCAGCTCAGTGTGGACAAACTCCATTACACATAAAGCCAATTAAAGTCGTTTTGTAGCATTTTATTTGCACTCTAAAGCGTCCAGCTTTGCCAGGTTCTTCGATATTGTTTTATCGATTTTTCCTCCATTCCTTTTTTGGCAGGACTGAGTTAATAGAAATATGTGACATCCATCATGTTTATGAGCCCCGCTTGGCACTTAATTTACAGCCTGTAAGCTGCCGGTGTTTAAACGCTTGATACTTAAAACGCTGGATTTCTGCTGTTGTTAACGTCGTCAAAGTGACCCATCAGTTCGAATTCCTCCCCCTTGAAGGATCTGAGCTGATGCCCAAAGCTCTGTCGACACGGATCATAGGAGGCATCTGGTGGTTCTTCACTCTGATCATCATCTCGTCCTACACCGCCAACTTGGCCGCCTTCCTGACCGTGGAGAGGATGGATTCGCCCATCGACTCGGCCGACGACCTCGCCAAGCAGACCAAGATCGAGTACGGCGTGGTGAAGGACGGTGCCACCATGTCCTTCTTTAAGGTACGAATTTCTCTTTGCATAAACGTCTTAAAGAGCAAATCGGAGTCGTGATGTCATTCTTTAAGGTACAAAATGACGTTTTGCTACATTTCTTAAAGAGTGTGTTGGCACCCGCGCAGGATTTGGTCCTTGCCTTGCGCCCATAGTTTCTGGGATAGGCTTCGGTCCCCGCGACCCAGATAGGGATTAATCAGTTCGGATAATGAATGAATGAATGAATGAGTAATTTTGAGCCTCCACGTCCTTCTTCAGGGCATGAAATTATCTTTGAATAAACATCTTAATAGAGCACCTAGGGGCCACCATGTCCTCTTTTCAAGGTACAAAATTCCATTTGCAATAATGTCTAAAACAGTCATTTGGAGCCAGCATGTCCTTACCGTTACTAATTACTATCTACTGTCTACTATCTATCTTGTGGGAGCAGTTTATTATCTCATGAAGTGTCTCGTGGGATCAAGTTAATATCTTCTGTGCACAAGTTAATTATTTCGTACAACAAGTTATTTTATCATGAAGTATCTTGTTGAAGAAAGTTAATTATCTTCTGGGCACAGGTTAGTTGTCTTATGGGAACACATTATTTATCTCATGAGAACAAGTTATTTAACAAGTTTATTATCTCGTGGAAGCAAAATAGGCACAGTTTATTATCTTGGACACAAAAGTTATTCATATCGTGAAATCAAGTTATTTATCTTCTGTGCACAAGGTAACACAACATTGCATAATTTATCTGATAAGAAAACGTTGTCTCGTACACACAAGTTAATTATCTTGTTTGTACAAATTATTTATTTGGTGGGAATATGTAATTATCATGTGTATACATGCTTATTATCTTGTGGCAACAAGTTATCTTGAGGTGTCTTGTGGGAAGATATTATCTTGTGCAAATACATTACATATCTTGTGGGATGAAGTTCTTCACACAAATTATTTATTTTGTTGAATTATGTAATTATCTTGTGTACACGTTAATTATCTTGATAGAATAAGTTATTTTTTGTCTGCTCAAGTTAATTATCTTGTTATACAAATTATTTATCTTGTGGGAATGAGTTTTTTGGAACTATTTATCTTGGTGAAAAGTTGTTATCTCATGGGAACTGGCTATTATCTTGTGAGCAAATTTTATTTATCTTATGGGAACAAGTTTTTATCCTGAGGTGTCTTGTGGGAAGATGTTAATGTCTTGTGCACAAAAGTATCGTAACTTAGCTGAATTCTCTCTCTTTATGGTGTCTGTCTGTATCTAAACGTTCAGAAAGACCTGTGAATTTATATTTTAGTAAAGAACACGCAATAAGCTCCTAGATTACCTTTCTGTAGCATTTTTCGGAATTTTCGCTGGTGTTGCCCTTTGACATTTCGTAGCTTTGAGATGAGACAAATGAGATGTTTGGTGCGATGTTTTTGCAAGTGTCAGGGGGTGTAAAATGCCCAGAGCTCATTGCTACATACATGCATTCATTGGTGTTCCATGTTGATTGATGCATGCTGTTGAGTTGCGTTGCACTGACACCGAGGTTACGAGCAGCACGATGTTAACAAAAGCACTTGTTAAGTTGCAACTCGAGCCAACTTCTCAGAAATCCAAACTTTTCTGTCTTGCGACGAGAAGGAAAGTGTGGAGAGAAAAATCAATACAGCTGCACAAAAGACAATCTCAATCCTTTTTCTGCATTTTCTGTTTAGATCATAATTCCCACTGCAAACGCAAATTCTTCTGCTCCTTCACTTTCAATCGCTGTTTGAAGTTTTCCATCATAATGATTATTATTTTTTCCCTTGTTGCAAAGTTTCAGCTGTTGCCTGTAGGGTTTTACATTTTATTTGATTCTTTTCCCTCTGATGTGGTAGCAGAATCAGCCTGGTTTCCATGATAAATGTTGCCAAAAAGTGCTGTCCTAAGACTGGCGATTACATATTCATCAGTTCCGTTCCAATGTTGTTCTGTGGGCTTTTTTGCTGCCTGGATTCTATAATAATGTTTATTCCATATGCTCTCACATAATTCTGTCCTGGAGCAGACCTCAGCATTTTTTGAGTGATTTATATAAAGAAAGTGAGGAACTCTGAAGGTGAGCATATGGGAGCATTCCGGAACACTCCACTCTACGACATGCCTTTCTTAAAAAATACCGGACTGCAAGCCACGAGTGATGTAAGCACAGCGTTATAAAGCCGAACATGTCATTTTTCTCTATTCCACTTCATCATATTTTCAATCGTATCTTGAACAGAGTAAAGTCTGCTTACCAGCGAATCTCCCATATAGCGTCACATCCTGTTTTATTTTACTAGAAATGCAGATATACACAGACACCATATAATGGAGAGAATTCAGCTAATCAAGTTTTTATTTTTACTGAGGAATACCATAACATTTCATTGCTACTGATTTTTCACATGAACAATTGAATCTCGTCAGCAAGGCTTATTTCCTCCAAATCCTGAAGGACAACACACAAATAATTTGTTTATTATAATTTGTGTCCACAATAAACACCACAGGGTTGGTCCCTGCCTTGTGCCTGTAGTTCCTGGGATAGGCTCTGGTCTCCCCGTGACTTCAGTTGGGATTCATGGTTCGGATAATGAATAAATGAATATCAATAACTTGTGTGTACAAGATAAGTAACTTGTTTCAACAAGATAATAAACTTTCAATGAAATTATGTGTTCCCTCAAGGTAATAAATAGTTCCCATAAGATAATTAACTTGAGTGCACAAGATAATAACTTGTTACAATGAGATAATGTTTTCCAACTAGATGATAACTCATGGGAACACATTATCTCATTGTAAAACGTGTTCCCACAAGATAATATCTTGTGTTAAAAAACGTTATAACTTGTCCTTATGAGATAGTAGAACTTGATCCCTGGAGATAATTATCTTGATAAATAACTTGAGCACACTAGTCAATTTACTATTTGTACTATTTGTTCTCATGAGATAAATGTGTTCCCACAAGATAAATAACTTGCTCTCACAAGGTACTTCATGATATATTAACTTGTTCCTACAAGATAAATAACTTGCAGGTAATTTACTCCCACAAGATAATTAAGTATACAAGATAATAACTCGTTCCCATAAGATAAATAGTGCATTTTTACAAGATAATAACTTGTTCTCATGAGATAATTAACTTGAGCACACGGAATAAATAACTTAAGCACAGAAGATAAAAAAAAACTTGTTCTTACAAGATACTTCATGATATATTAACTTGTTCCTATGAGATATATAACTTGTGGATACAAGATAGTAATTTGCTACGACACGATAAATAAGTTGGGCTCAAAAGATAATTAACTTGAGCACTCAAGACAATATCTTGCTCACATCAGATAAATCATATTTCCGCAAGATAATCACTTGCTCCCACAAGATAAATAACTTTTTCCAAAAGATAATAACTTGTTATTCCCACAAGATAAACATGTTGTTCCCAGCTCCAGTTCTATAATAATGTTTATTCTATATGTTCTGATATAAGCAGAACCTTCTGATGCTGAACATGTCATTCTTCTCCACTCCACTCCGTCATATTCTATATCTGGTGGCATGAAATCTTACATGTGGTGAGAGCAGGGCGTGATTGCTGTATGGAAAGGAGAAGATTAGAGAGAGACAGGTGTGTGCAATTAAACCATTAGCGCTGTCACTTCCTCCTCATCAGCATAGACAAAGAGGAAAGTAACGAGCTCGACTGGGGCAGGCGAGTTAATCGAGATGCCGCTCGTCGCAAACCGGCTGCGCCCGCAGTCTCCCGGAGCCGAAAATACAAAGTGTTAATTTAGCATTTTATCAAATGTAATCAAAGAGTAATTCTCTTGTGTCACTTCAGATGCCTGATGGGATTGAGCCAGTAATTATCTGTGATTAGCCATGCTAGCTAACGTGACCTCCTTGCGGAAAAGCATGAAATGTCGTCTAAACCCCCGGCAGATCGAGTGGAGCTGCGTTACAGCAGCGCGGCCGCCTCCCTTCTCCCCTCTCTTGAGTCTGTGCGTGTATGTGTGTGTCAGTGTGTAAACGCAAATGCACGCATGTAGAACGTGCGTATGTACAAATGAGTGTGTTTGTGTGCTCGCGCGGTTAGGGAGTTGGTCCCACGAACGGAAGGTCGCGGTTCATGTCCCAGAGCGGTAAAGGTACCACTGAGGAACTCAGGAGAAAGGTACCGTCCCCAAGCGCTGCACACTGGACGCTGCCCATGTCAGCTGCTCACTGCTCCTTCACGGATGGGTCAAATGCAGAGGTCATATGTGTGCTGTGTTCACAATGACAAATAATCACTCACTTTCTTTTTACCTTCCTTACTTCGCTTCTTCCTTTCTTTGTCCCTTCCTTTCTCCTGTCTTTTTCCCTACCTTCCTTCCTTTCTTTTTCTATACCTTCCTTCCCCTTTTCTTTTTCCCTATCTTCCTTCCTTTTTCTCTCTTCTTTTTCCCTAACCCTTCCTTTCTTCCTCCTCATTTTTTTCCCTTTCTTTCTTGTTTCCTCCTTTCTTTTTGCATTCTTTCTTACATCCATTCTCTTCACTTCTTCCATACTCATTTTTTCATTAAGTTCCTCATCGATCTTTCCTTGTTTCATTACTAGAGAGAGAGAGAGTTCGTGTAGTGAGGTTAAAGTCACAGTTAGGGTTAAGTGTAGCTGTGGTATTATTTACATCTAGTCACTATGGGCGTCAATGGAAGGACTTCACAAAGATCTGACTGTGTGTGTGTGTGTGTGTGTGTGAGGTACCACCGTGTTAGTGAATGCAGAGCAGCAGTGGTAACAGATGATGAATGAAATAATAATGGAATAAAGGAGAAAAGCGGCTGCTTAATTCAGTAAATGTCAGCAGCGTCGTTCTGTTGCTTATTCAGTCTAAAGGAGTCAAAGTCAATTCCCCTCCACTTCCAATTACACTGCAGCACACTGGAGGAAACGCCACGTTAGAACCCGAGAGAGGGGGCGGGGGGGAATAACAGGTGCTCAAGGTTAACAGAACAACGTCAACAGCAGCACTGTGCAGAGCCCGAGTTGCAAAAAACCTCACCGTAATGCGTGTTAGCTAATTACATTTGAACTGAGAAGTTGCTTTCTTCAGGATAACCCAGATAACTCATTTTGTATTGCTTATTAAAGGTTTGTAGAGAATTAAACGTAATTTTTTAGTTGTTCCTAATTTGAAATTGTTCATTTTATATTCATTAATACTTCAGTTGCCTAGTTGCTCGTCTCTTTATTCCTGGTTTTTCAGGCTATACCTCACTGTAATGGAGCTAAAGCCCAGGAGAAACGAAACACATTTAATTCCTGTGTGTGTGTGTGTGTGTAAACATTGTGCAAGCAGTACGGTAAATTACACACTTCTGCACTTAATATCAACACATGAGAAGGTTTTCAGCTGCTGCATTGTGCTGTGTAAATGCTTCTTAGTGTGTTTGTTTGCATGCAGGTGTATGTGCGTGCTTATGTGAGTGTGTACATTTCTGTCCTCTTGTGGATGTGTGCGCGTTTGTGTGCCTGTGTGCGTTCCTGCAGTTTGGAAATGGAATTCGCTCTGTGGTGACTATGTTACCAACACTATGTTAGTTGCTAATGTATTGCTAACTACATTAGCAATATGTACACGACGTTAGTTGTTAATGTACACTATGTTCATTCAATATATATATATATATGCTCTCCAGAAATCCAGAGTGTCGACGTTTGAGAAAATGTGGGCCTTCATGAGCAGCAAGCAGAGCACATCGCTGGTCAAATCCATCGAAGACGGAATCCAGAGGGTGCTGAAGTCGGACTACGCCCTGCTGATGGAGTCCACCACCATCGAATACGTCACTCGCAAGAACTGTAACCTAACCCAAGTCGGAGGAATTATCGACAGCAAAGGCTACGGCATTGGCACCCCGAAAGGTAACCGATCGGCTGGATTGTTCTTCTAGAAATCGTCCACTTGATATATTTTTAAATCATCACCATCGGACCAAAGCATACATTTGCCAGATGTTTCCAGACCATATTTTATGACGCATTTATTGTACGTCGCAAAGACGCTGGTCGTGTCCAAAGTCCGAGGTAGGATCTTACACGGCCCGCAACTTCTGTCTTAAAATGTATGGTGTTATTTTGTGCCTAAATTATTAACGCACAGTGGAACGTTTGAGAGCGGAATCGTATCTTCACGCGCTCAACTCGAGTGTGTTTGCCTCACTTAGTGAATGTGAGCTTGCACACGGCATGTGTCCCTAGCCACGTACTACCGCACTTAAAAGTAAGGTAGGTAAAGTGCTTTTGTCATACTTTTCTATGTGGTAGTATGCATCTCAGGAGATAGGGGCTGTAGCTTAATGGCTCTCTAAGCACTAGGTAGTGCACACTGAGCATCACACGCACCTTATTTGACTTGGTACACTACATAGCAGGCAGGAAGTGACTTCTTCTGTTGTGCACTACACTGGAAGTGCTCCGCCCTCGCTCCACTCTGCTTTCACACTCGCTCGACTTGACGCTGTGTTAAAAATGTCAGAGCTATGGTGTTATTTTTGAATCGAAATTCTCAGCACAAAGTGGAACTTTGATGAAATCTCTTGTCTTAAGAGCTCAACTCTACCTGCACTCGCGCTCAACTCGACCTTCCTCATTTATGGGCATTGGCATCGACGTCGGCAAATATAAGCATGAAAAACATCGAATATCAGCATCGGCCGATAATTCCAGATAATAGGGCTGGGTATCACTGCTGATTTCCTGAATCGATTCGATTCCGATTCACAAGGTCATGATCCGATTCAATTCTCGATTCGATTCGATATCGATTTATTTAGAGATTTCTTTGCATCAATACTAGTTTTGCTTGGCTATAAAATAACTTGTTTTAAAAGCGAAGTGTTGCCAAACATCGGCCTTTAGTCCAGACAGTGATTTGAGCGGAGCAGCTTCAGCCATGGCTCTATTTGGTTTGGGTTTTGCAGGTCTCACGTTTTTATAGCTCTCCTTGCGTGGTCGCGAGAAGTAGTGCATAGGCGCAGGAAAAGATCGTTCCGCCAATTTTTGAATCGATATCGTATTTTCCGAGCGAGAATCGATATTGATCGGTGAATCGATTTTTTGAACCCAGCCCTACCAGATAATATCGTGCATCCCTAAAAAGGAACTTATGGAGCTCTCTTATTATAAAAATAAGTGTTGAGTCATTTAATAGGTGAGGGTTGATTTTTAATCATTTCAGAAGTTAGGCCCGAAATCCTTAATTACTAGGCGTCTTGCTGCTGTTAGCTGCATTGTCAGTGTTAGGCCCAGTCTGGGTTTTTACGGCTGTATCTGCGCATCCCCCAGGCTCTCCGTACCGGGACAAAGTGACCATTGCCATCCTGAGCCTGCTGGAGGACGGCCGGCTGCACGTGCTGAAGGAGAAGTGGTGGAGCGGCAGCAGCTGCCAACAGGACGAGCGCTACGAGCGCGGCCCCATGGGAATCCAGAACCTGGGCGGCATCTTCATCGTGCTGGCCTCGGGCCTCGTGCTGTCCGTCTTTGTGGCTGTGGGCGAGTTCATTTACAAACTGCGCAAAACCGCAGAGCGCGAACAGGTGAGTCACTCTTTACCAGGTTTTCTTTTTTGCTGGATTACGGGGGAGGAAATGTTTTTGGCTTTGTACCTTTAGCTCATGTTGTTTTGTTCAGGACATGTCATGTGACGGGAGACTGGCGTCCGATTAATTTAGAAAGCCACATTTGTGAAAAATAAAATACATTTAAAACAAGAACCGTATTAATCTCACTACTATAACTACTACTACTACTACTGATGCCACTAATAATAAAAACATTTATTTATTTATGTACTATGTAATTTTTTAATTTTATTTTGTTCATGAGTTCAATTGCCATCTGATTAAAACTGCATTTGTAATAAATAAATAAATAAAATAACAACATGCTTAGACCAATAATAATAATAATTAATAATAATAATAATAATTATTATTATTATTATTATTAATAGTAATTAGTAGTAGTAGTAATCCTCTTGCCATATCATTTCTAGTCAGAACTTATTTACAATTAATGATTTAAAAAGAAATTATATTCAAATATTAATTATCATTGATCTGGAAATGATGTTGAAACTCAAATATATGAATATTTATTACCTTCATTAACTACGATTTTTTGCATTTTTGAGACAATAGTTGACATGTTTTTTTATAATATTTTGCAAAAAATATTTTCAAACTACAGAGACTAAACCCTCTATAACTATTCATACAACATTTTGTGACTTTTTTGTGTATTGTATTCTTTAGTGCTGCAGCGTGATTACAGTCGTGTTGGCGCCGGTAACTACATTTTAACATTAATGCAGAAAGATAAGAAACAAATAGAAACAGGTCCGTGAGCTTTGTGGAACGCAAACATCCGCGTCTCTTCTGCTTTCTCTCAGAGGATTAATTAGTGCATCATTATTTCAGCAAATCCGCCGTTGGATAAACGTGGTGATTTTTACTAATTATTTGCTAAATCTACAGTGAGACTGACAGTTCCCATCACAGTTTCCAAAGGCGTGGTGTTTTTAATCTTCCGTCTTTTTGCATTTTGTGGTCTGTTTGGGCCTTTGATTTAGAATTTCAATGGAAATCCTGTAAAGTATTGAGGAAGCTGCAGTTGAGTTTCATAACCTTCCTCTGTGTTTTCTCGACAAGCTGCTTAACTATTCTCTTTCAGCCGTCGTCTAACTGAGCTGCAATCAATGGCTGCTTCCGTTTCCTCCGGCGTTTTCTTTTACACCGTTTCTGTCTCCCAAAAGTGTGTAGTAGAGTTATAACTTTTGGGTTGGATAAAATGGCTGATGAATTTTAGATCGTTCTTTTAAAACCGTTAAAAGAAAAAAAAGTATTGTATATTTATTTTTCTTTTACTATTCCTGTCCCATTTGAACAATTTGGGTTTTTTAACAATTGGACAACACAGTTTTGCAGTAGAGCAATTTTAGCAATTTTCAAATCACCAACTTTGGAATTTTATATGTTTTGCAATTTTGTAATAACCAATTTTGTAATTTCGCAATAGTCAGTTCTGCAGTTTTTAAATTGAATAATTTAAAAATATTGCAATTCCTAGTTATTAATATTTTTTTAATATTGTATTTTGATGTCAGTTCTACACCTTTTAATTTTGCGATTTTGCAACAGTCAGTTCTGCAATTTTGCAGGTTTGCAATAACCCGAATTTGCAATATTGAATTTTTAGTTTTGTCAGTTCACCACAGCAATCATTTATCAATTTTAAAATAGTGAATTTTGCAATTTATATATTTGCAATATTTAATTTAGCAACAGCCAATGTTAAAATTTTACAATAGTCAATTTTGCAATATTTAATTTTCTATAGTCAGTTTTGAAATAGATTGCCAATTTTGTAATTATAGTCCTCTCATACTTTTTTTTTGCATTGTAATCTTCACCATATATCAGAAATAACAAATTGTCATGATAAATGTTTTAGAAAATCTCTTAAATGGAACAGTATTTTTAGTTTTGAGTCTGAAAATTTTCTTCACCTCAGATTTTTTACCAGTGCTTATTTTTGTTTCTCTCAGCAGTGATTACTAATTGGAGCATAGCAAATCCTCCTTAGTCATGCGGAGCGTCAGAAACAGCAGCTTGTGACGTCGCCACATTCTCCAATTGTTATTACACTTGGTCAAAAGTGCAGCGCCAGACCGGCATAAAAGGTAACAATTTCCGGAGCTTAAAAAATGGCTGAGAAAAAATCGTTTACCGTGATTGTCATACTCGCTTAACACTCAATCTGTGTCTTTTCCTCCATGCATCATCACAGTGGAATGAAACACTGGAATTACGCCATGGCAAAATTCAACACAGGCGTGCTTACTGCCCTTGCGATATTGATGCTTTTAGCTCACTGCTGAAAACTCTTTTGCTTTCTGAAACAAATGTGAACTCTGCATTTGGCGATGCGGCTGATATTCCATCGCTCAGGCATAGTACCTTGCCGCCAAGGTACCTCAGTAGTACCCCTTTACCACCCCTGACTTGAACCAGCGATGCTCCAATCTGGCATCGCTCCCTAACCCGTTACTACCAGCTGCCCAAGGTGGGCTCCATCCTCCGACTCCATCTCTGTCCCTAAAACTGTGGCAATCAGATGCCAGTTCTGCCGATTCTACACCAATCAGAAACCAGCACAGCTCTTTGGACTGGGAAGCAAAAATAACACTATTTTTGGTAACAGCGTAGAGCTGCTCTGGAGTGCTACATACTCTATTTACATGAAAAAAATGTAGTTATTTTTTCAAGCTAAAAGGAAACGATTAAAAGTAGCTTCTCTCAAACCCCAAACAAGTTAAAGATCCTGATTATGGTAAATTTCACTTCTTCTGTTCTTTGTGGACATCATTTTGGTGGTTTTGTACTGCCTCCACATCATAGGAATCACACTAGACAAAAAGTATGCATGTATACATTTGATTCAGTGTAGTTTTATAATGATCTGAACTCAAAAACAGCATTTGGAAACAAATTTATCTATATGTAATTGTGAATCATTTACGAATCGTATATCAATTTTTGAGGCGGCCGCGGTGGCGCAGTGGTTGCCTCCGCCTCACAGCGAAGGTCCTGGGTTGAACCTGGGATAGCCGCAAAGGTCTTTTCTGTGCCGTTTTGCATGCTCTCTCTCCGTGTTCACGTGGGTTTGCTCCGGTTTCCTCCCACAGTCCCAAGGCATGTAATGTAGAGTAATTGGTGACTCTAAATTGGCCCTGTAATGTGTGAATGTGAGTGTGATTGTGTTGGAGTGTGTGCCCTGTGGCGTGTTGGCGCCTGCCCAGGGTTGGTCCGTCTTGCGCCCGTAAGTTGCCGGGATAGGCTCCGGTCCCTCCATTTGAGATTGGATAAAGTGGTTTTGGAAAGTGAATAAATGAAATCAATTTTGGACTGAATGGAGCCCAAATTCGGAACTAGATGGATTTTGTGTGTTGAGATTTTCTGATTCATCCACCCCTACTAGTAATTTGCTGCGTGAAAACATATTTTGCTACAAATTTTGCAAGAAGCTAAAATTCATGTGTGAAACTGAAGCGTGGCTGTGGCTTAGCTACTTATAATCACAAGTAGCTCGTTACTTGATACTCGATGCACTAAAATTGGACACTGGTGTACTTACTTCCTCTTTCGCCCCCCCTCCCTCTTCCTCCTCTCCCACACAACCCCGCCCCATCCCTGACCCCCACCCCCCTTCCCCTTGTCCCCGCCCCCCCAACCCTGTCTCTTTTTTTCCCTCAAGAGGTCTTTCTGCAGTGCGGTGGCGGAAGAGATCAGACTGTCGTTCACCTGCGAGAGAAGGGTGAAGCACCGGCGCCACCACCAGCACCATCTGCACCCTGCTCCTCCTCCTCCTGCTCCGTCGCTCCTGCTGCCTCCTCCTCCTCCTCCACCACCTCCGCCTCCGCCCTCCTCGTCCTCGTCCCTCCTCCTCGCGGCCAAGACGGACGCCGTGATCAACATGCTCACCTACAACCACCTCCAACATCAACCACAACACCCACAGCAACACCAACATCATCAGCATCGTCGCCTGCCGGGAAAGGACGACAGCCGCAACGCCGCGACGACGCCCGGCTTTCCATGACGTGCCTGGGCGACGGGCACCTGCGCCACATGCCCGGCCACGTGCCCCCGGACGGCGCCCAAACCTTCACGGCATTCACCATCAACCGCAGAGACATCCGCAACAACCAAACGGCCAACCAGAACGGCGGAAGCGGCGGCGCTGGTGTCGGTAACCCGGGCAACGACCACATCCTCAAACCCATGTATCCCACCATGCCCTTGAGGGAGGGGGGACGCTCGGTGTCCTTCCTGTGAGCGAGATGCTACAAAACGAAGGAACAACCGGAGTCTGATCTTTAAAAACATGTGTTCACCATCTGTTGGCTAGAAATCGATCGAGTTTCCCCACTTGCCCCCCAACCCTTTCTCCACCTGCCCCAAGTACCCCCCAGTCCCCCATATAGAGGGAAAAAATTAAGGATCAGCAACTCATTGGGACGAATGGAATAATGGAGAGAGAGAGTAAGAGTAAAGGAAGAGGCTTCATGGAAGCATGGCAATAAAATGAACTACTGACTGACACAAAGGGGGTGTAGTATTTTTTCCTAGAGTATCATTTATAGCACATCAGATTCATTTCGGGAAAAATAATAATTAAGAAACAAATTCTCTACTCGGACGGCGTTCGTTTGGGATTTCGTCCAAACGCAGAGGGCCTTCGGCGCCGCCGGGAACGGAATAAACCTGCGGCAGACGTGATAAAATAAACAACCCAGGCTTTGGACCTTTTGGGAACGCTGGAGTTCGGGATCCGACGATACCTGCAGTTAGGGATGGAATGTTTACCGGGAGTCGGAAATAAAAAATCAAGTTTGGTCCTAAACTTTGGCAAATGTTGAACGATTTACAAAATTCACTTACAGTTGCATTGAGAAAAAAAGGTGAAATTTGATTATTTATTGTCCACCACACCTTTAATAGTGTCGCTACAATGTCTTAGGAAGCGCTTATGGCAACAATGTTATTTTTCATGATGATATGTGTCCAACTTTCATGGTAAACAGTTTTTATTGCGATTAACGTAATTAAATGTGTTAAATTAAAAATGTGCAAAAACACACTGATATGCCACAGGATCATCATCAGCTACACTTTGCCCCAGATTATTTTTAGCATTTTTGGTTCCTTATACAAGCATGAGAAAAAGTTATTCACCAAAATGGCATAATTGGTATAAACCGTGAATATACTATTGACATCAAACTCTTCATCTAGGGCTTTACACAACACACGTTCTTGTGATTATACCTTTAATTGATTGTACTAAAATCTACCTGCACATCACTGATCCATTTCCACTAATAGATGCATATCTTGTATATATAACGGCTCAAAGGCAGAAGTCACAGCGAAACAATGGATTCTAAAAGAAAACCAAACTGGACGACAAACCAAATGCCCCATAGCTCCTCAGTCAAAATGTACCACCATTCTTAAGACAATTCTTATGAAGTTTTTTTACGCAAACCGACCCAGATTTTTTTTCCTACAAAAACGTTATTTTGTTGATTTAGAAAAAACGAGTACATTTTTTCCTCATTAAAACATTTTCTCATTAATTCAGAAGAACAATGATTCTTTCCCCGTTAAACTCTATCTCGTCATCTCAGAATAGCAGAACAAGATTGTTTCTACATGAAAACCTTTTTTGTTAATTCTTTCTTTTCCAAATCAAAAATTTATCATAAATTCAGAAAATCTCATAAAACTCTATCTCAGTATTTTGAAAACAGCAATTTTTCCCCATTAAAATATTATTTTGTTAATTTATAGTTATTTTTGTCTCCATTAAACTATATCTTGACACGTCAGAAAATCAGAGCAGAATTTTTCCCCATGTAACATTTTAATGAGCACATTCTTTCCCCAATAAAACTTTATTCTGTTAATTCAGAAAAACTCAATGAATATTTTCCTCATTAATTACATGAATTGACTGAATGCATTTCCTGTAGTTTCACAAGATATTGTAGCCACACTTTTAAATGATAGCCGGCAATATGATCAACAATTTGTTGCAAATACATTTCTCTATACAGCAGTGAAGATGTTTTGAGAGTCACTCAACATTTGCCAAAGTTATGTGTGCTTTTAATTTAATTTTATTTTGTTTTGACCTGCAGTGTAGATGTTCAAGCTGCAGGACGGCTCTGGAGCTGGTGGCGTCTGTCCTGCTTTCACAGATTGAATGCACAAAACCAAACAGGGTTGACATAATTCCAGCTTATAGAGCGTATTCCCACTTCAGTGAGCAGAATTCTTGTGTTTTCCACCCGCCAAAATTAATAAGGGGTTTTGTATGCTGTGCCGTGTCTTATCGTAGTGCCAAGACTTAATTCAATTTGTTTGTTGCTCTACATCGCGCTTCGCCTCCAGCTGTTTGGTACACATTCAGTGATAATGAGATGACTGATTAACACAATAATTGCCAAAGATTTGTCCACAAAAACAAAACTCGATTTTTCCAACATGTTGCCCACTCTGGGGTCAAACAAAAAAGCCAGAATGAGACAGTTAATCTGTTTAGCTGCGACCACTGGAATTTGTGACCCAGACGTGAGATTTACCAGTGTTTACAACAAGAGCTCAAAGATTAAAATTACAAATAAAATTGAGAATAAACTTGACTCAGTGCAAGGTAATCTAATTAGATGTCATCGTTATTTTATAATTTAAACACCAAGTGGGAAGTAACAAAGTATAAGTGCCAACTATATATAAATGAAAATATAATTAAATATCATTTTGAGTAAATTGTGTTTTAAACGTAGTCATTAAGATGTCTATTTAGACAGTAGAATAAATATTGACTGTAAACCAGGGGCTGGGCAATTAATTGAAACTTAATCAACACTGATATTCACAATCTCTTATTCACAATCACATTTACAACATTTAGCTTAGGCTGATTGATACTACCTTTGTACAGCCTACATGCAATCATAAAATGAAGAATTTTTGGAAGAAAAACAATCTTATGAACTGTACCATTGCTCAAAAACCGAGGTCCAAACTAGGAGTTTAAATCACAAATTCCATCATAATCTGATATTAAATCAATTCAATGGAAAATGGTTTTACGTCTTTATTGTATGGCATTTAGCAGTTGTTCTTATCTAGAGCGACTTTCAGGATTAGTTTATTACAAATAAATTCACTTTTCACACTGTAAGTTTGATTAAAATGTGAATTGTGATGGTATTGATTCAGGAATGTCAGAAATTGTGCGCTTAAACGAGACGTTTGGGTTTCTCCACTACTTCTACATCACAGTAGAGGACATTTGAATAAGTCCACCCTCCTATCTCCGCCCATCAGGTAGAGCTGCTAGCGCTTCCTGATCCGCCATGTGTTCTCACAAGCACTAGTGTAGGAATCACAATGAAGAAATCTACCGGTGTGTGCCCTGCGGTGTGTTGGCGCTTGCCCAAGGTTGGTCCCCGCCTTGTGTCTGTAGTTCCTGGGATAGGCTCCGTCTCTTCCACCTGCGACCCCCGTTGGGATTAAGCGGTTCGCATAATGAATGAATGTATATATTTTTCTCCTGTTTATTCTTAGTGAAATTTTTGGCAAATGTGACTTAGAGTGTCCACACTTCCAAACACCTGATTATTTTATGGTTGTGTTTGGTATATTCAACATTTATGATTATTGCATTCCTGTGGTTAGCTATTTAGTTTTTTTAGCACAAAAATTTATGTTAAAAGGCAGAAAAATAATTATAAAATTAGACGAATTAATGCATTCAGTACCATAGCTATTCACATCATAGTTCATAACTATTTGTTAACTATAAACTACTGTTTCTTGTTTTAAATGAACATTTTACTTGCTCGACCACCGGCCAGAATATCATTGATCAATATCAAAATGTCATTGACCCAGATCCAATTTATGCAATTGAGTCGTATCTAAACACAATACTAAAAAATGTGTTTAAAGTGGAACATAACTAATAAAACATCCGACATGAAGGTTGAGCAAAAGTTCCGAAAGTGGAAATACATATCATCATATTCTGTGCTGGAGTGTTTTAGTGAGTTGGCACAACCTATTTTTATTTTACCCCGCATTAAGTAGCTACTACAGAAGTATTTATCAAGATACATAAACACGCAAGTGCGGCTCTAATGTGGGGAGATGAGACATTTCGTGAGGAGAATGTCCTCGCTTAAGAGCATTTTATCTGGTGAATTAGCTCAGTCTGGCTTTTTCTCCTGTGTTTCTGTTTCGTTCCGTCTCTTTCCGTACTTGTTGAGCGAGTCCTTGAGTGAAGAGTCTGAATGAAAAGGAAGAGCTGAGTGGTCCTTGTGATGTCATCTCCCGTTAGAAGTGACCCGCGCGGTATGAATCTTCAGCACCATTTCATCTGCGAACGAGACCAAGCGCATGTGTGTTCTGTGTGTTCTGTGGGTTCATAAGTCGTGGACGGTGACAGTTTCTGTAGCATCTATTATTATGCCTCTTTTCCAGCCCAGTCCTGTTTAGTAATCCTTCTCCAAATCCATGATTCGGTTTAGACTCGAGGTGTGAATTGATAAGATTTAATCAATATCAATGTTACTGTTGATTCTACCAATCAATCCAATTCCTCATCAATTCTCTTAACGACTTCTGGGTCGTTTTTTGAGTGTGAAAAAAGTAGTTCTACACAGTCTTTCACACCAAAAGCAATTGTTTTATTTTTCCCAAAATGATGTGTGTACAAGACTGTGAACGTCAACACATTCATATTGATATTCAGAGTTTATGAAGAACAAAGGTTAGTGCAGGTGGAAACACTTCTTCGTCCATTTGGAATCCATCTGGATATAGAACAAAACATTTTATCAACAAAACATGCATTTTTTTATATTTATTTATTACTCTCTAACATTATAGAATGGAGAGAATATTTTCCGATTAATGGAAAATGAAGAAATACTGAAGTTTTGGCCATTTTTGAGCATTTGGACTCATTTTGGGCTATAACTCATTTCTGACTCATTTCTGTGAGAGAAATACATTTTTGTCATGAGAGCGTTCCATATGCGAGCCGCAACACAATAGCGCTGTGGATGCGCGTCGGGAATAAATAAATATCAAGTAAATGGCTCCTCGTTCCTTATGCCTGAAGGTCAAGTCGCAGAGAGTGTGACGTGATGTACCGCGGCGCAAAACTTAGGGAAAAGTAGAAAACGTGGTGCTGGGAAATGAGAGAATTCTTAAGAAGAATTGATAACGGAGGTGTACAATTATGATGGAATTGATCAATTGGAACCGGTTCTGAGTCTGAACTGGGTTTTGATTCTCACCCCTCGCTGTAATGACTTTGATACATCAATTTCATTGGGAAAAAATGTCAAACCAAAAATGAAAACTTTGATCAGACATTATATATATTGTAATGTCACTATGTAGTAGCTAATTTAAACCGACGCATGCATTTTGTGTTGTTTATTATTTGTCTTTTTAATAACCGAGAATCCCATTAACTTACAGAAACCACACACACACCGTCAGAATCACTTTGACCAGACTTTGACCTTAATGGACATTATATTGATTCTTCTCTATGTGAAAATATTTGTGAATTATGCCGTTATCCATATGGAATTTTCCATTCTATAATATTAGAGAGTACTCAACACAGAAAAATATAGACTATAGAATCTGCAAGGCAATAAAATAAACACTGTTCTTACTATTTCTAGCAGTTTCAGCACATTCATACGACAAAAAGCTGAAAAAGTAAATATTTCTACAGGTGCAGACCAATTTTAATCAGAAATGCGCTGACTTCAAGACAGTCTCAGCATTTACACATCAAACTATGACAAATCTGAGTAGTGCTGGATGTCCTGAACACAACAACATAAAGCATGTATGGAGAACTTCTACACACACTAGGAATAAACCTAAAAACAAAGGGAGAATAACTCCCCAAATTCTCTTGGGGCTGTAGGTGTTAAACTGGACTCTGTTTTCATTAAAATAGCAAATAGTTTTTTGTCTAAATTTCTACTCGAGTTGAGAAATCAAAATGACAAAAAGAAAAAAAAATGCTTTTATGTGAGTTGATATGGAGGAACTTGGAAAACAAATAAACAAACTGTAAACGAATGATCAGATGAATTCAGGCCTTAAATAATGACAGAACAAGATGTCTTTATTTATACAGCTCTGGATAAAACAAGAGACCACGTCCATTTTTCTGTTCACTGATTTTGCAATGTGTGGCTGTGAGTGCAAAATGTACAGGATGCTATTCTTTTATGAGTTATTGCAGTTGCAGGTGTGTGTAAAATAAGAAAGCAGTCCATATTTTTATATATAACTGCAGTTCTGTTTATGTAGCAGCTATTCCGTGTGTCATATTCCAACACCTATACACCTGATTCAGTTTGCTGATTAGAGGACACAGAGCTCAGCACATGAGGACACTGTGGACTTGTGGAACATATTCTTTTAATGACATCATTGTAAAATAATATGTGTGTAGTTTGCAGCTTCCAGGTTGGATTGAGATCATTTACTCCATAAGATAATATGATAAAAGTTAAGATAATTTACTCCAAAAATGTCTAGTATTTTGAAATAATCATCGTAAAGTTATAAAAGAACATTATTTTACACAGACACACAGCCGCAAACTGTAAAACTAATGAATCAGTAAAAAGTGATGTGGTCTTTTTTTTTTTTTTTTCGTCTTCTAGAGCTATATGAAAACAAACTTGTTCGTACTATTTAGGCATTGTTGTTGTACCAAGTTTAGACCAAACAATCTGGTTTCATTAGTGATTAATTTTTTATTTTTCATATTCAGGTCTCCCATGTCCTCAACAGCATTTTATTGTAGCATATGATATTGTGTCATGTTGATCGCTGGCTCCAGAACGGAATCAAATCATAGTAGAACTTGTGATGTCAGCAGACGGAATACAGATATCACAGAGTATCGGGGTGGTGGTGGTCACCTCTGGAGCCAGAGATCAGGGGTTTGAATCCTGCCATTACAAGACCCTTAACCCCAAGTTGATCCAGGGAGGCTCTCTCTTGAAGTCGTTCCGAATAAAAGCTAAAATGCTTTAAATCTAAATGCAAACATAAAAGTGTTTTTTTTGTTGAATCGATATAATATCAGATTGTGATGAAATTTGTGTTTGGACTCCAGTGCAGTTTGACCAATGGTACAGTTCATAATATTTTTGTTCCAACAGATCTTTTTAATTCGTCTTCATTAATCACTGTGTTTAGTAGGGCTGCCACCTGTCCCAGTTTTACTGGGATTGTCCTTCTTTTTAATGGTCTGTCCCGGAGGAAAAATCAACAAAATGTCCCTGGAAAAAATTCTCAATAACAGAAAAATAGACCATTTTATCAGCTTACAGTTCTACATAACGGCACCTTCCAAAGTTAAAGTGTGGTGGTCTGGGTGTTCGGACATTCGCCTCAAGACCAAAAGATTGTGGGTTCAAATTCTACCTCCAACACTACCATCATTAAATCACTAAGCAAGATGCTTAACCCCAAGTTGCTGTAGGGAAACTATTGAAATTCTGAAATGGAAGTTGCTCTTGGGATGCGTTTCCCAAAAGCATAGTTGCTAACCAACATAGTGTACAATAGCAGCTAACATAGTGTTGTTAACATAGTAAGTAATATATTAGCAACTATGCTTTTGGGAAACGCACCCCTGGATAAGAGCATCTGCTAAATTCTGTAATTGTAAAAACAGGCATAAAACCGTTTTCCATTGAATCGATATGATGTCAGATTGTGATGAAACTTGTGTTTAGACCCCAGTTTTTGAACAATGGTTCAGTCCATAATATTGTCTTTGTTACAACAAATCTTTCAATTTAATTAATCTACATTTTATCACTGTGTGTAGGCTGTACAAAGGTTTTAAAAAACACACAAAAAGAATGATCAGGTAAATAAGCCAACATCTAATACGAGACCATTGACAATTTTACTACGGTTTTCAGTTCATTTTTTAATGTTAAACCATGTGGGATTTTTACAGCTTTTTAACCTTATTTCTTCATATCTGACATTACACATGGAATACAGTAAGCCCCTGTGTACACCAAACACATGCCCAGTGGTTTTTCCACTGAGAGCGGTCAAAACCTCACCTTTCTCGGCACTTTCTCCTAGCGCTCGTTGTTGCTAAGTTACAAAAAAGCATCATCGGATTCTTCCACATTTGGTTCCTATTTCAAAATGTTTCTTTGAGATCGCTAGTTTGGAGAGAGATGGAGAGAAATCGCATCTTAGCATTAGCGGCAACGTTTGAAACCGATTCTCACGTCTTCAAGATGCAACCGGGTGCATGAGATAAATTGTGCAAGAAAACAGCTAGGATTGTACCACCAAATTAAATGCCCCGCCCCTTCCTCGATTTTGATTGCCTAACAAGAGAGAAGTGACATTGATGAGCGCAGCGCTGTTTTAAAAGTTGAGCAGACTTTGTCTTGAAGCGGTCTGAAAGCTGCAGCAAAAAACGTCTCCACCGATGTCTTTTCTTTTCCGCTCTGAACGATGTATTAAAAATAGGCGCTGCCAGCGGAAAAAAACGTGTTTGGCGGAAACAGGCCCAAACTGTTCCTTTAAAAACCTCTTGAAATTTCACTTTCTCCTTCTGCTTCTCTTTATTTTAACTTTGGACTCTTTCAGGAAATTTCTGCATTACAATTTGCTTTTTTATTTTAGTGTTTATTAAGTTATTAAATTAAATTTTATGATGTGAGTTTTAAAAAGTGACCCTGTACCTTTGCACAGAACTTGGACTCAATTTTCAAAACTATTTCACTGTTGCATTTGGAATTTAAAAAGTACAACAAAGTGTTACAACATATTCCATTGGCAAACACACCTTAAACATCATTTTATTAAACACATTAATGGATCCCAAAAAACAGCATTTAAACATTAATCTTACATGACAACTGAAACAGCTAACAATAAAATGGCAGTTTATGATCAAATATGTAAATTCATCAACACAACTAGTCGGAACCACTAGGAGTTCAACACAAACCCTTGAGGTTTTCCTGTTTTGTTTTTGACAAATCATGAAGGGAAAATTGAAATAAAATATTGTGTTTTTTTCGAGGACGCTCTCTCCCTCTCCAGACTCACTAACCAGGCATTTAGGTTTAGGTCAAAAAGGTCAAAAGGTTTCCTTTCGTCGTTGTGTAGATGTGACAAAACAATACAGATACACCAGTGTTAGAATCCGTGTGGCGTTCGCTGGCTCGATTTTCACATTAAAACCAAAAAGCAGAACTCTAAAAACATTTTTCCATATTCATTTCCAAAACTCCTGACAAAAATACAAATAAGAAGTTTCCAAATTCTCATTTCAAACAAAAAATTGGAAAACCTGCACTTTAACATTTTATTTGTGATTATTTCTCTTTTAATAATGCAAGTGGCGTAACCCAGGACTGACCATTGGACATGCTCTGTTTCTACTCTTCTCTTGCAAAAATCTAATGTTTGTGGCAGGTTTGTGGCAAAGATGTGGTTAATTTGTGGTGAACAGTGGGGTTTGCCGGAATATGTTGCCACAAGTTTGCTATTATCAGCCACTAGTGACAAACTTGCAGCAATGTTGTGGCAACAATGACAAATTGCTACTAGTGACAAATGTATTTACCAGTGATTTGCCAAAACAATTAGCCAGTAATGACAAACTTTGCCAGGTGCATGAGTTTGCATGTGAAAATATGGCTTCACTGCAAATTTGTGGCAACATCGAATAAGAATGAATACCTTCATTTTGTTCCTTGGCAGTTTTCCTTAAATTTGCAAAATTTATATTTTACAAATTTCTACACATAACATTCACTTCTAAGTCATGCCACTTGTGTTTAATAAAACATTTTTAATGGAATATAAATATTTCTATAATAATTTTTATTTATTTCTCATTTGACCCCAAATTTATTTAATTTGGTTTTGAAACAGAATATAGAAGAAAAGTAGCTTTTTTTAGTTTTTATTTTTGTTTTTAATGTGTAAAACGTACAAAAGAACGATTTCCGGATTGTTTTAGCGTTAAATAAGAGACTGTAGGTGCTAAGAGTCTTTGCCGGCTATCCGTTGCGAGTCGGTTTAAAGAGACTGCATACCTCTGTGAGGTGAAATATAAAGGACAGTGTCAAAAAAAAGAAAAAAACAAACAAAAAAAGATGAAACAACATTTTGTGTTCGACCTTTTTATTCGCGGATAAAGTTAACGATCAAAATAAACTGCAAATCCGTGTGACTTTGGTGTCGATTTTCGGTGGAAGCTCATTGTGTAACGTGCCATTTTAACACCCTCTCGCAAAAGTAGAATATATATTAGATGAAAAGGAAAAATTTACTGTATTTTGCTAAACTCCAATTTTTACCTGTTGGATCCATTTTTTCCATATATTTTCCCTCTTTCCTCTTTTCCTCCTCCTCCTCCTTCTCCAGCATTCCTCCTCTTTCTAAAATTGTCTTCAAATGCTGTATCAGAAACTTGTACATGCAAATTTTTTTGTAGTATAGGATTTGTTCTATTGCTATACTTAAAAGGGAATTTAGAGAACAGTGCTTTTATCTTCTGAAGTTATTACCCGAAACCACAGTTGATTTAAATTAAAGGAGGGTTAGTTGGGGGTTATTTAGAGGGGGGTGGGGGCTAATTTTGGTAACCAAGGGAACAGTGGAAATGGTTCGATGTATGTATCCCCCTTTTTATTTATTTTTAAGATGACAAATCCCTGTACTCATATCAATTGTATATAAATAAAGAATAGAATTTGACTCTCAGAACGCTAGCTGTGCTTGTGGAAGAGTATAATTTACTCATGATTTCTGTCACTTCTCGCATTTTTGGAATGGTGTTAAATCAGTTCCGGCAAGCGCTTAGCAAGGATTTTTGGAAGGATGGATTTAAAAATTGATAAATTATTAGATATCCCGACTTAAAAAATAGGTACCTTTTACACATAACTTTGGCAAAAAAAAAAGTTTTAATTCTTTTACTGTTGCATTCAGATTTAATAATTTGCTCACTATGACTTAAATGTGTAGCTGCAAAATTTTGTGAAAATACAATGTTTATAAATTTAAAAGCTATAAAAATGTTCAAAGTTGCCAATGTTGCTAGTCAAGTTCAGCTTCAAGAAGCATAGCTCCAAAAAAAATAATAAAAGTAACACATTTTGGGGAGTTTTGTAAGATGTTTTGGAAACCTATTTCAAGGGTGGTTAAAATTCATCCACTTGTATGATTAGAATTATTTTTTGCAACACTGTTTATTTTATTGGTCACCTTAAACGTGTAGCTACACATCTAAAAATGGGTGTGGCAAATATTGAAAAATGATTTTGTAAAGCCTAAAATTGGAACTAAAGAAATTTTGTCATTCTTAAAAAGAATTAAATTTAGTATTCAGTGTCATTTATTACATTTTGGACATTTCTTTTTATTTTGAAATTTCAGAAAATAGAGGTGTTGTTGAATTTGGTCATAAGATTTTGTTGTTTGCTTTGAACATTTTTCAATTTTCAAATTGCTTTCTAAATTTTCGAAAATATCATTGTTTGTGATATTTCTCAGTTCACAAAGTATTCCATGTTTAAAATGTGGTGGGTAATATCATAATCAAATTTGTCAAGTTGCAAATGAAACTCAAAATGCAGCAGCAAAATAAGCAAGGTTAGTAGAGGTCCATTTTTGACTCAATGTAGAAGATCTTTGGTTATGAAGTGAATTTTTGAGCGTTTATGCAGGTTATTATTCCTTAACAAATTTACGAGAATGAGCCACTACGCTCTTTATATGGTCACAGGAAATTGTGGTACTATGAATATTTTGCAAATTTTGTAAGATAAACATAGTTATCCCTACACTGTGACAGGTGAATTTGCGTAATTTTATGTGAATATTCGTCATGACACCTTAGTGAAAGGACCAGAATTTGACTAGACGAATAACACAGATGATTTTCATTTTATGTGTGATTGTAAAATTAACACCGAACCTTTAGTTTGGGTATTTGAATCAGTCCAATTTATGGAGCATAAACGTCTATTTTATAAAAGAATGAAGAATAAGCAATGTGAATAACATTTTACAAAATTCTATGAAGCAAAATAAAGGAAAATTTTACAAATCATGTGTATCATGAATATTTGTTTTTTCATTAATATGGGAGTTTGGTTTAGTTTTGGTTAATTGCTTTATTGTATTTTAATTATTTTCCTTTATTACGTTTAATTTTTGAGGGGAGGTTATTGTCGCACGCCGTGTTGCAGCAGAAAAGTGATTTACAGCTGATTTCACGGTGACGCCCAGGGTTTATTTGTGCAGAATTTCTATCAATCGTTTTTGTAATGTTTTGTAATTTCTTTTCTTCTTATAATATGTGATGAGATAAAGAATTACAGTATATAATGCCGAATATAACGAGAGAATTAAGAAGGCAGGAGAGTGACTGAATTATTATTATTTTCTTTTGACACACTGTGAATAATTCAATTGTACAGATTGCTGTATGAGTTATATGATTTTAACCTTTTGAATAAAAATATTAAATATTTCTATTAGTGATGACATTTTATTTTGCAATCATCAGTAAAATTAAAAAGTCAGAACAAGTTGTCCTGAAATTAATATATCCAACATCTCAAATAAATATTTTTATTAATTATTATATTCATTTAACTGTCTTCTTCAATTTATTTGCTTGATAAAATAATAACATAAAATGAAAGTGTGTAACCCTAATATTTTATAACACTTTTAAATGCTCGTCATATCTCCTGAAGGTCATCATATAACTTACCATATTTTATTCATTATATTCTTTATGTATTCAGTGTTAATACCATAAATGTATTATGTTTTGAATTCTTCATGGCACTATCAAGTCTGATATTAAATAATTATCATAATTTAGAACTAAACTCTATTTGGTGCAGCAATATTTTGCCATGTTTTTATAGTTGTAGATTAGTTTGTGATACAGTCATTCACTTAAAATGTATTTAATTGTACATAAAGTGAAAATTGTTAGTAAATTTGTGCAGCACGTTATATTAACAACAGATCTTGCTCAGGAACGTGATTATATGAGTTTGTCTAATGGGAACTACCAAATTATTTTGTTTTTAGACGTTTGCTTCATCGAGTAATAATCAAGAGTTCTGTTGACGTTTAGCACTTAAATGTCATTTCTCACACAAACATAATTTCTGGGTGGCACGGTGGCGCAGTGGTTAGCACTGCTGCCTGACAGCAAGAAGGTCCTGGGTTCATACCCCGGAGACGGTCGTAGGGTCTTTCTGTGTGGAGTTTGCGTGCTCTCCCCGTGTTCGCGTGGGTTTCCTCCGGGGGCGCTCCGGTTTCCTCCCACAGTCCAAAGGCATGCGATATAGGTTAATTGGTGACTCTAAATTGGCCCCGTAAGGTGTGTATTTGTGTGTGACCTTGTGAGTGCGTGTGTGCCCTGCGGTGTGTTGGCGCCTGCCCAGGGTTGGTCCCTGCCTTGCGCCCGAATGTTCCTGGGATAGGCTCCGGTCCCCCCGTGACCCCAGTTGGGATTAAGCGGTTCGGATAATGAGTGAACATAATTCCTGTTTAACTGACAAGAACATTCAGTAAAGTTAATATATCAATACAACACAGATTTCACTTTAAATGAGGTTTGGAGAAAAGAAATGAGAACTACTTTGTGTGTATATTAGTGTGTGTCTGTCTGTGTGTGTGTGTGTCTGTCTGTGTGTGTGTGTGTGTGTGTTCTTCACAGAGCTCAGATCAGTTTCCATTTTAGTTGTAAACCATTTAGAAAATGTTGTCCCCACCTGGCAGCACCTACACTGAAATTAAATTGGTACTGGTGCCGTACCAGTACCAACACCAGCATCAGCACCAGCACCAAGCAATTTATTTCAGTGAAAAAACTTGGAACGGCACCAGTACCAGTACTAATTTTATTTCAGTGGAAAAACACAGAAAGGTACCAGAAACAATTTTATTTCAGATGAAAAACATGACATGGAGCCAGAACTAATTTTATTTCAGTGGAAAAACATGGAACAGCATCAGCACCAGTACAAGTACTAAATATATTTCAGTGAAAAACATGGAATGGCACCAGCACTAGTACCCTTTTTATTTTAGTGGAAAAACATGGAACAGTACCAGTAGCAGCACCAGTTAAATTTCAGCGTAAAAGGTGGCGGCGGCACTGCGGCGGCTCCGGTGGAGTGTAACGAGGTGAATCAGTTTCTTGTCCTTGTTAGGTGAAAACATTTTCCCTTTAATATTCAATTCCATATTCCCTAACGTTCTAATGGCAGTCTTCAGCCGCTCCGCAGACGGGCCGCGCGGGGCAGAAATTAACCTTGACGGCGAGCGAGGTGTCAGACGACACGGCTAAAATATTTTGGGAGCCCTGGGACGTGCGGTGCGGGAGTCGGGGCCGGATAATGAGTGAGGGGTGGAGGATTCGCACCATAATGGGAAGATTTATTATCTCTCACTATCAATTAATCCCCACGGAGCGGCCGAGTCCTGCAGCCAGGAGCACAACGGGGGAACACAGAGTGTGTGTGTAAGAGAGTGTGTGTGTAAGAGAGTGTGTGTGTGTGTAAGAGTGTGTGTGTGTAAGAGAGTGTGTGTGTAAGAGTGTGTGTGTGTGTGTGTAAGAGAGTGTGTGTGTAAGAGTGTGTGTAAGAGAGTGTGTGTGTGTGTGTGTGTGTAAGAGAGTGTGTGTAAGAG